>CM060496.1:1200000-1800000 GCA_030544225.1 Skeletonema marinoi
CCATGATAGTATAGAAGCATCTTTTGCGCGGCTCAAGCATTTGTTGGTCGTAACGGTGATGCTACAACGTCGTAGGTGACCGGATGAGGCCATCTGAGACGGTGCAAGCTCCTCAGTTGACGGCCATATCGTATCTCACGCTGTGAATAAGGCAATCAACAGCTTCTAGTGACCCATTAAAGTTGGCCATGATAGTATAGAAGCATCTTTTGCGTGGCTCAAGCATTTGTGGGCCATGTCGGTGATGCTACAACGTCGTAGGTGACCGGATGAGGCCATCTGAGACGGCCACCAGCACTTCTCTCAAGAACAATATCGTATCTCACGCTGTGAATAAGGCAATCAACAGCTTCTAGTGACCCATTAAAGTTGGCCATGATAGTATAGAAGCATCTTTTGCGCGGCTCAAGCATTTGTTGGTCGTATAGGCGATGCTACAATGTCGTAGGTGACCGGATGAGGCCATCTGAGACGGCGCAAGCTCCTCAGTTGACGGCCATATCGTATCTCACGCTGTGAATAAGGCAATCAACAGCTTCTAGTGACCCATTAAAGTTGGCCATGATAGTATAGAAGCATCTTTTGCGCGGCTCAAGCATTTGTTGGTCGTAACGGTGATGCTACAACGTCGTAGGTGACCGGATGAGGCCATCTGAGACGGTGCAAGCTCCTCAGTTGACGGCCATATCGTATCCCACGCTGTGAATAAGGCAATCAACAGCTTCTAGTGACCCATTAAAGTTGGCCATGATAGTATAGAAGCATCTTTTGCGTGGCTCAAGCATTTGTGGGCCATGTCGGTGATGCTACAACGTCGTAGGTGACCGGATGAGGCCATCTGAGACGGCGCAAGCTCCTCAGTTGACGGCCATATCGTATCTCACGCACGGACAGGATGGGTGTCGCAACTCGCCTCCCGCCAAAATATGCTACCGGTGGGTTGAAAACCTATTTTCGTGTCGGCGAGGTGTCACTCGCATATGTGCCGCGCTTTTCATTCGACATGACACGCTCTTCATTCGACTGACACGCTGTGTGACACCTCGCAGACGCAAAATAGGTTTTCAACCCACCGGTAGCATATTTTGGCGGGAGGCGAGTTGCGACACCCATCCTGTCCGTGTCTCACGCTGTGAATAAGGCAATCAACAGCTTCTAGTGACCCATTAAAGTTGGCCATGATAGTATAGAAGCATCTTTTGCGCGGCTCAAGCATTTGTTGGTCGTATAGGCGTCGCTACAACGTCGTAGGTGACCGGATGAGGCCATCTGAGACGGCGCAAGCTCCTCAGTTGACGGCCATATCGTACCTCACGCTGTGAATAAGGCAATCAACAGCTTCTAGTGACCCATTAAAGTTGGCCATGATAGTATAGAAGCATCTTTTGCGCGGCTCAAGCATTTGTGGGCCATGTCGGTGATGCTACAACGTCGTAGGTGGCCGGATGAGGCCATCTGAGACGGCGCAAGCTCCTCAGTTGACGGCCATATCGTATCTCACGCTGTGAATAAGGCAATCAACAGCTTCTAGTGACCCATTAAAGTTGGCCATGATAGTATAGAAGCATCTTTTGCGTGGCTCAAGCATTTGTTGGTCGTATAGGCGTCGCTACAACGTCGTAGGTGACCGGATGAGGCCATCTGAGACGGTGCAAGCTCCTCAGTTGACGGCCATATCGTATCTCACGCTGTGAATAAGGCAATCAACAGCTTCTAGTGACCCATTAAAGTTGGCCATGATAATACAGAAGCATCTTTTCTCGGCTCAAGCATTTGTTGGTTGTATAGGCGTCGCTACAACGTCGTAGGTGACCTGATGAGGCCATCTGAGACTGGGACGGCCGCCAGCACTTCTCTCAAGCACCATATTGTATCTCAGGCTGTGCATATCGCAACCAACAGCTTCTAGTGACCCAATAATGTGCAACAGCTAAGAAATAGCGTGGATTTACTGTACCACATGAAAGAAGTTGCACTTGAAATGGTGTCCTAGGAGAGCTATTTATCATTGACGGACTTGTTTATGGCTGCTGGTACACTGTCGTTGGTCAAAGGAACTCAGTCGGAATTTAATCTTCATTGGTACTTATCTCAAATGCATTTGGGTTCTAGATGCATTTGGATTTTGACGTGTTTTGGCCTCAAATGCATTCAGGTGCACTCAATTGCATTTGGGCCGGAACTCAAATATTTAGTACATAGAACCTAGGTGCACTTCATAACATATGTTTATACTATCAAGCAGCGATGGCGACGATAATGTCCATCCAATGTGCCAACGACGAACATTTAGCCGCCATACTCAGTAGCCAACCATTTCCTCAATCCAATTCTGTTGCTGCTTGAATTGAATGTGGATGTCTCCAATGGTTCGGGTTCCAATAGTTCTCTAGTAAAAAACATATCTAGCTAGCACTCTAGTTAAAAGGTAACTATACATACTCGATACCAAACGAACGCCAAAACCAAAATGCAAAAATAAAACGAAAACGTGAACTGTAACTGAGAGAAACCGAGCTACGAGCCATGAGCCATGCTCCAATGCAAAAGCGATATCATATTATGCGGAACACATTAGACTCTAACAAGCTCATAACAATAGCACGGCCAATTCAATGATGGGAAATCACGCCGAAGCCAGATCTACAGCGTTTGTGCTAAAAAACTCTCCGCATCCCGTTCTCGATGGTATTGAGAACTTGAATGATGAGATCATCCAGCCAAAGCAAGAATATGACAATGATAATAATACAACCAAAAAACGGAAGTTTTATTCCTCGGAATCTGAGTTCATAGCAAACAATCAGCAGCCAATGCCACCGGTGCCACTGCCTGAAAGTGTCGGCAGCACCAGTGCAAACGTAAAAGAGGAGGGACAAACAAACGATGACAACAACGCCACCAAAATCGAAGATGATGACGATCAATCAACCGACGACGAGCAAGGCGACCTAGGCGAAGGTGTCCATCTCCGAACACTCGATACCTACGTCGAGGCACCACCAGATTACACCAAGGCCAACTCCATCCCCTTCAAAATGGTATGCGATCGTCTCGAACAATTATGGCTACAACGCGCGGGCAATGGCAGGAGAAAAGTTACCAAGCAAGAAAAGTTGGCGTACTTGCTGCCGAAGAGTCTATTGCAATTTTTAGAGGGTGGGTCTCCCTATCCGTATTTACGATTGATAATGCCTGCTAGTGATAGTACACGACCGCATACGGGGTTGAAGGAGGCAAAGATTATACAAACGTATAAGCAGGCGATGAATTTACCACGAGATGGAAGAGCAGCCAAGTCGATGGAGCAATGGAGAGATTCGAATATGACTGGTAAACAAGCTGCTGGGGATATATCGTTGGTGATTGAAAATGTGCTCAAGGAGAGGATGCCATGCAGTGGCTCTAAATTGACTGTGGGTGAAATCAATGAGTGGTTGGATGTTGTTGCGCTTGTCACAAAGGCCAGGTTCAACATGCCAACGGAGGACATTTCTGAGAAGAGTAAATGGAGAAGGGATTTAGAAAGAGCTATTGCTGGAGGACGGCCCAATGAAAAGAGGCAGGACAAGCACGTGAGGCTGATTGAACGGTTGATGAATAAGAATTTGAGCCCGTCAGAGCACAAATGGATTGTGCGCATATTGCTACAAAATATGACGATTGGAATGCATTTGAGGGATATCCTAGGCTACTGGCATCCACATGCTATGGAAATGTACAACTCGAACAATAAATTGGAGAGTGTGTGTTCTCGATTGAGTGATCCTGTGTACCGTCGCCTCCTGAATGCAAAATTGGAGAAGAGCGCCGAAGATGCAATGGAGGGTAGCCGTGCAGACTGGATGACGCGGTCAACTCTGCCAGCTAAATTGCAGCAGACAATATCTCCAATGTTGTCACTGCGGACATCGTTTGATACTTTCTTGAAAGAGGTGGCCGATCGTCATCACAAACTCGATAACATTCTTCCAGATGAGGCTCCATCAAAATCGTGCTTGGCAATACGACATCCTGCATTTGCTTGTGAAATAAAGATGGACGGAGAACGTGATCTCATTCACATCAAACGAGGAGAAGTTACAATTCAAACCAGAAATAATGTGTGGTACAGTCCGCTTTATAGTCCTGCGCTGGGACCATATCTCCGCAAGGCCCTAAAATATGATGTCGACGTCATACTTGATGGAGAAGTGCTAGCTTGGAACACTGAAGAGAACAAACCTGTCCCCTTTGGTGCTAATCGTACGATTGCGGAAATACAGCGAGCTCGCAACGTAAAGGATGGGATAAGTGATGATAGGGATTGGAAGGTGCATGAGAATGAAACTGGCATCAATGTAATGACTCTTGCACGAGACAAACAATTCGGCAGTCAGAAAAATCCCGTAACTTTTGACGACCGTACCTTGTGGCTGAAGTACAGTATTTTTGATATTCTTTATGTGGCTGGACCAGGCGCGGCTGAGTTGTTGTCCAAATCAAGTCACTTACTTTCTAAGGAGGAGCTTGCAATTGAAGGATCAATCATCAATCTGACCTGTATGCAACGAAAAAGCATCATCTATAACTTGATTGAACCACAGATGAATACCGTTGAACCTATCAAGAGCATTATTGTTCGATCCGATGGAAGCAGTATGGACGCTGCTGACTACTTTTTATCCAAAACTGGAATGGAATATGGAAAAACTCCCAGTGAGCTGGATTCAATCCAACTCGCACTGAGCAATACCTCGGATATGTTCAAGTTTGACACGCAGCGTATGGATGGAAGAACACACGAAGATATTGAAAAGGAGAGAGCGCTTGAGCTGGAAAAATGCTTTCATCAGATTGTTGAAGTTGGAGGACAAGAAGGTCTTGTACTGAAAGATCTTGCCGCACCGTACTACCTTGGTGTCAAAAGTAGAAGCATGGGCTACTGGTGGAAGATAAAGCCTGATTATAATTCGTCTGGTGTAGTAGGGGAAGTTGACGTGATTGTTCTTGGCGGAAGATATGCGGCAGGTTTGCAAAGATCAGGGCTGATTGACAGCGTCATGGTTGGTTGCATCGATGATCAGGGCACATGGGGCATGACACGAGAGGGTCGTCCACAGTAAGTATCACTGGTTAGCAGATAGTTAGTTTGTATCACATACTCACCCGCAGCTCTCCTATCCTGTTGCAATACATTAGATATCTGACTCTATGCCAAGTGACCTTTACCAAAAATGAGTCGCAAAAGATACTTGAGCAATGTACTGGATTCAAAAGAGCAGACAATTACAATGAGATGAAGCTTGGCAAATGGTTTACTGTAGAAGATAAATGCTGGCCTGACTTTGTCTCATCGCGCTCCTTCCAGCGAGACGTTCACGGAGATTTGGAAGGCTGGAAGGCTGACAAGAATTACGTCCCTGACATATGGATCAAACCGGAAGACTCCTTTGTTCTAACGTAAGTTGTTGGTCAGCTTCTCGTACTGTTGTCTGTGCACTCTTGCGCTCACTATACACTGTTTGGTTTCCGATCTTACTTAGGCTCAACGCGGCAGAAATCAATGCGTCAAGCCATTGGTCTGCTGGGCTGTCACTGCGATTCCCTAGAATAGAGAAGGTAAGAGCTGAGGGATTTGACGACCCAAAGCCACATGATCAAGTCGCTGAGTTTAAAGAGCTACTGCAAATTTTTGAAGAATACGAGGACCGGGGACGTGACGTGGAGTTTGGGTCCCAAGCGGAAGTCCTATCATCAAGGTTTCTCACGCAAACGGAATACGAGAGTAGCGGAAAACAAAAGAAAAGGACGAACTCTAGAAAAGAAGTCAATGCAGTCAAGGCATTGGCAATTCCATCAGTCGAGTCTGTTCAATCTATTGTTCTAGAGGGATACATATTCGATGTAATGCCAGGAAGATATTGCTTGGAAGATGATGTGTTTGTAGCGGCCGAGGCAAAAGAGCAAGGCTGGGCCGAAGAGGCCAAAAAGGTGAAAACACACAAGGATGTTGAGATGTTTATCAAGTCTCATGGTGGCACATGTATTCTAGATGCAAACGTTAGGACTGACTTTATCCTAGGTGGCTCACCAACGGACGCAAAAGTATCAAACAAGCGCAAGCTTATGGAAACTGCAGATGAAGAGAAACTCAAACAAAGCACATCTATGACTGATGCAGTCACTCGTCGACTATTTGAAATAGGCGGAGTATTGAAGTGGACCTTTGTTTACTCCCTCGTTACCAAATTTCTTTCACGGCTCAAGGATGAATCTTCTGGTTTTCGCAAGTCGATCAAGGAAAAGTGTCCAGGCATGGCAACACCTCGGCATTCTGACTTTTTGGTAATGGCTAAGTCGGCAAAGGTAACTCTGCAGAAAACTGAAGATGATTTTGGTCTTCGCATACATGATTCTTGTAATGACATCGACTTTGAAAGAGCTTTGGAGGAGGTCGGAAGACAACGAGCAATCAAACAGGATGAAATACCATCAAAGATAGTCCCTTGGCAAACCAATGCGATGACTGATTTCAATGAATCTGAACGATGGGTATTTCGTGGCAAAGCACAGAAACTCTGGCCATACCAAAAGGACGCGCAAACTGCAGGAACCGGACTGTGCACTTTATACCCTGATTTATTCGAGGATCTAGGGTTTGAGGAAGAAGCCGATGCCAAAAGGGAGGATGGCACAGACAACGAGTCCTTTCGTTGGGAGGATGCATCTGAAATCAAGAATGGTGCAGTAGCTGCTTCATTGCCGCTTGCAACGGCAATGGGAGCCATTGTTACTCCGCATTTGCACAATGGTGTGACTCATGTTCTGTGCGAATTGAAAAGACATAAATCATTGGAGTGGACGGCCACACTTCCTCGTTCAATTTTTGCTGATCCAGAATGTGCTGCTAGACTACATGAAAGGCTGATCTCTTTGGAAGATTCAGCCGGTCTGAAACGTCAGCGTAGGAGAACTGTTTTGCTCGTGTCACCCGCCTGGATGGATGAAAAATGGGCCGAGGCATAGATTATATTTTCACTATTATATTCATAAAAAGAATTCTTTCACATTCAATATCTACAGTTTTCGTCTACTTTTCTACTCTGCATTGATATGTCTTGTGCATGAAATTGTTTGACTCTACAACTCTAAACTGTCTGGAATCTCGACTGCTGCCCATTCAGCATTCGCTGCCGCCGCACAAGCGCTATCTCCTCGTCGTTCAATTCCATATCGGCATCATGAGAGCCTTTGTTACTAATACGTCGTTTGTTATCACCATCGCCACCACTATCATTTCCAGAAGAAACCCCCATCCCTCTCAATCCCTGTGAAATTATTCTTCTTACTGGAATAGCCTGTATTGCTGCTGGTCCATCAAAGATATCTTGAAAATCTACAGTCAAACTCTCATCAAAGTCAAACTTTTTCACAATTCTCAGATATGTTTGTCGCATCTTCATCATTGTTCCTAAAGCCACAAGACAGCAAGTCAAACTTGCCTCCCAGTGCAAATGCAGCCATACTACTGATACGACACTCGCTATTGTTAATATCAAGCCCATCCCAAAACTTTTAAATACCATGGCTCGTTCTAGATACAATCCATCAGTTGCCGTCATCATACTCCCATCCGGTCCACGCAGAGCAAGTGATGCACCCAAAACAGACAGTATTGTTGTCTGTGACACAACCAACATATTAGCACAGAATGCTGACGTTATACAAACGTAATATACAAACTTCAACACCCGCGGAATGATAACAAATGGCCACTCTTCATTCGCGGGTGGCTGAAATTCAATAAACATTGTGACATCTAGCCCTGCCAAAACTGCTGCCTGTGTCCCTACTGTCATGAAATTATTGTGGTGTAAATTGAACTCCTTCTCTTTCAAGGCGGTAGCTTGTTGTTTTAGCGTGCTTTGCAGCTGTAATTTGTCAGCGGCCAGCATTGTTGTGTCTTTTTGTTTAATTAAGATATGTTATGATCGGTTGAAATGAAAATGTATTTGAAATACTCAAAACTATGCATTCGCCAGTTGGACTCGATAATCCAGTCTACGCCGCGTTCCTGCCTCACTACTGTCTGTCAACAACTAACAGGGAGACTAACAGGGGAGGGGCTGGTCACTTCCGTCTACAAACTGGTCATCTAAATTATTTGTTTGAACAATTGGCCGGCTGTTGCACTTGGAAATGCCACTTATGACCGGTACCCAATGTCAACGTAGGAATAGTACAATCTCTCTCTCCGGAAAGTAAAAAAGATGTACTTCGATCGAGGCTCCGCCGGAGCAGGGCAAAGGAGAACAATAGGGTCGTTGGCCATACAAGATTCGTACAAAGCAAGCTTTTCTGGATGATCAAATATCTTGCTCAAGCAGGGCCTACGCACCCAAAGCATGGCGGTGGACCAACGAGCGCAAGCGCACAATTTCCAATCCATCCTCTTCTCTCCTTCATCGTCCACTATTCAATTGTGATACCAACCATTTTCTTAGTCCACGATTTATTCTTCATCCCGAAAGCAGCATCATTGGTAGATCTTGCACAATACGAAGAAACCATTCATAGACAAACAGTCATTTCTAGATTCCTCTTCACATATACTATCATTCTATTCACCACAAGATGTGCATCCTCTTTCAACGCCGGGAGATTACGACAACATGCAGTCATGTATGAACTCACTTGGCTATGCAACTCAACTTTACTTATGGGTTCCATTACGTTTGGTGTATTTGATGATGGTGCAGCCACAAACTGGTTGTTTAGACGACGTCCATTGATAGCTACTGCTTGTTGTATCGGTGTTAGCATAGATCAAGTACTGTGGTATGTCGATTTAGTGGGATACATGGTGTCTGGAAAGTTCCTTGTTGGAGTGATGAAGTATTTAACATGGCCGCAAACTTTGTGGATAGATCGATTGACTTGTACTCATCATTTATGGACGATGCCATTGTTCATATATGCATCGAATAGTGAGCTTGGATTGGATTCATTCAAATTGAGTGTGTGTATAGTTACAATAAAAGTGTGTTTGAGTCGGTGGTTGACACCTCATTGCATCCAAGCCTTCAAGAGCAAGGATGAAGGTGGGGGTGGAGCAGCTCAAGCAAAAAGCGATCCACAAATATACAGATACTTGAATGTGAACCTCTGCCATGAACTTTGGAGAGACATCACGTTCAGCTTTCTCCAAATATCTCATGACAAACCACCGGGATGGTTGTATCTATGTCGATTGTTGTGGAGGTGGCAACTATTCAATTACTTGGTGTTTGTGGGAATCTTATCCCCATTGAGTAGACTAGGATTTGCAAGTCTTTTGTAAGGGCAAAGAAATCAATTTTACTTGACACTGCGTTCGGTTTAAGAATATCTCCATTACCCTACTTCAGTATCAGTCAATATCTTTCATCAAGTTGCCTATCGACAACTACAACATCAAGGCTTTGTGTCCAAAGTAGATCACAGATGAAAGCTTCCCTATCCTGCCCTTTTCAGGTCTTTGACACATACACACAACATTCAGCACTCTATTCCCATTACCATTCACTTAACAGCATCCACTATTACCCAAAGCACCCTTCACATCCGACGTCAACGAAATCCCACCCTTCGCACCCCCCTTCCCATCCTCCTTCCCACCATTCGCCGCAATCTTCGCCTCCCTCTGCTTAATCAACTCCCCCGCCATAGTCAAAAATGCCTCCTCCACATTCTTGGCAGTCTTGGCACTCGTTTCCAAAAACGCCACACCCAAATCATCCGCAAACTCCTTAGCCTGTTCGGCAGTAACCGCCCTATCCGCCGTCCGATCTGATTTATTCCCCACCAACAACTTACACGTCCCCTCCGACGCATATCGATTCACCTCCTTAAGCCAATCATTGACATGATCAAACGAATCCGAGGATGTGGTATCATACACCATGATGATACCATCGGCACCACGATAGTAGGCGGAGGTGATGGTGCGGAATCGTTCTTGTCCGGCAGTGTCCCAAATTTGTAGCTTTATTGTTTTTTTGCCGATTTTGACGGTGCGGAAGCGAAAGTCGACGCCGATTGTGGAGATGTAGGATTCTGTGAATGCATCGTCCTGTGTGTGTTGCGGTTTTTGTTTTTGCGAGTTTGATTTTAATTACATTGTATTTGAGTGTTTGTGTGTTTTGATATTGAGTAGTTGAGGATAGAGATAGCATTGTTGACAAAAAGAGAACACAAGACGTGAGCATTTTTCCAAAAACAATGACGATAACGCATTCACTTTAAATCCTACTCACAGCAAATCTCAGTAAAAGACACGACTTTCCAACACCACTATCTCCAATTAGGACTAATTTAAATAAGTAATCATAGTCTTTGCTCTTTGATTTCGCCGACATCTTGAGTGTTGTTTATTTGTGATGATATATTTTGTATAAAATTGGTGCGTCTTTTTTGTGACCAAGCTGCTTCCTTTGTTTGTGTGCGAGAATGACTCTTTCTAACTTGCTCTCTCCGAATAAACAAATGTGAGGTTACAATAGAGCTTTAGTGAATTGTAATGGTGCTACCTGGCTGCTTTGGTTCGCTCGATAGGGGGCTCAGCTTTTGACATGGAGGCAACGGATCAAAGTGCCGAAATGACGCCATGCCAGTCAGTCTCGGGGGAAGGCAGGAGAAATGGGCTGAATTGGAGCTCTAAGGGGCAGAAAGCGGCCCCCGTCTCCTCCAAAATCCAAAATGCCAAAAACCAAAAATCAACATGACCATGGCGACATCCGGCCCATCACCCGGAGCAAGCTACTTCTCCACCATTCACGGTGGATCCCCATCAGTCGACGGAGGTGGCCCTCTATCCGCAGCCCTCACCGTTCCACCACCACCATTCACCGACGAAGAATCCAAAATCGACAATGACCAACACCCCACCGACGTACACAACAACTCCTCCGCCCTAAACTCAACACCCTACCTCCAATCCCGCCTCATCCAACTCCGCACCCAATCCCAAGACCTCTCCACCGAACTCACCAAAAAACTCGCCACATCCCGCTCAGGCCAATCACTACTCCACATTGGGCCTTCCCTCTCCACACTTCCACCAGATCTAACCTCGTTATTGGAGGCATTAAGTCCATTACTATCCCAAGTGGAACAATATGAGGGTGAGAATCGAGGGGAGTTGGAGAGGTTGGTGAGTCAGGGGAGGGAGGTGCAGTGTGCAGTGAAGAAACGGGAGTTTAGTGTGCAGTGTGCGGAGATTTATAAGGAGTTGATGGGGGCGGAGGAGGTGTTGAGGTGGAGATTGTTGCAGCAGCAGCAGAGTGGTGACAAGAGTGGTGGTGGGAAGAATAAGAAGAGTGAGGAGGGGAGGCGTGGTGGATATGAGGATGTTTTGGAGGATGATGAGGAGGAGGATGATTGGAGTGAGGATGAGACTGAGGAAGGTAAGTTCCTAAGATGTGTTCAACTTTTCATACTTCATGTTACGTAGTCAGTGATTCTTACAATAGTTCATCTCACATTCTATAAACGCAACCAAAACCAATCCACAAACACAACACGATACAACAAAACAACCATTCAGAATTTGATCACATCTGCTCGCTGGAACGGGCAGCATACACAACTCTTTACCTATTGCAAGAACTACACAGTTCATCTGCAGATGTATCTGCCATGACTACAACCCCCAAGAAACGCGTAACACAATCAGATGGTGACGATAACGATGGATCCAACAACAACAACATTGCCAACAATGGCAGCAATAACTTGCCCTCACTCAGCGATTTTTCTTCTAGCGACAACGCATCATTGAACGGAGTTGTTCTGGAAAAATCACGGTTCTTGGCAAAGCTAGCACCGCGGATACGTCGATTGGAAAGTGATACGGCCAAGTGTCTTGTGTCTACATTGGAGGAGTTATTGGTACGAGTACGAACGCTGATGGAAGATGACAATGATGCAAATGAAGAAGGGCAAGGTAGTGGTGGTGGTGACAATACTACTGTCTACAACAACAACAAACAACAACGAAAAAGTCAACATGATGATTTATTACTAATGATTGGTCATTGCTTGCGTGGACTTGCCCTACTAGGCAAAGGTGCCGATGCCGAAAGTGCCTTTGCCAGGGTGGCAATCATGCCCATCATCCGCTCCAAGTTATCCATGGGCAAATTGGACGAGGGTGGTTCTCGTGGTGAATGTGCCGGACTATTCTTTTTGTTGGATGGGATTGCCAACACTATTTCGACAATGTATGGATCGATATTGCGTTCTTCGGAGAGTATGTTTACGAATGAAACTGGAAATGGCTCGAAATCATCATCATCGTGTTTGAGGATGGAAGTTGATTTAGTTACTTGTGGAGTATGGGTTCCAGTTGCAACTGCATTAATGGCTGATCCTGGCATCAAAATGGCCATTTTTTCTCCTGGTATTGCCAACGTACTGCAAGCGAACTACAGTGCTCTTGATACCTTTTTGTCTGAGTTGGCAAGTAGTCTTTTGCTTCTCCAATCACCACAAGAAGAAGACGTGACGCAGGAGGAAGAAAAGACGAGTATTGAAACAGGTAACTTTTCTCATCTTTACTACCGACCTACTATTCAAGCTGATGCCATCGAACGTGCCCAGACACGACTTTATGCTCATCCTACAACTGTCGAATTTTCCAAGAGGTGGAACTTACCAATCTACTATCAGTTGAGATTCGCAGAGTTTTGCAAGCGTCTTGACAAAGCTATCGAAGGCGTGTGTCGCGAAGGATGGACTGCAGATGTATTTACTGGTGATGCCAAGGATGGGAAGAAAATATCAGATACCTTTGGATACGAGCTTCCGTTCTTTTTTGAATTGTATGATATTTTGCTGAGTATGTGGAAGCCCGATGTCTACCTGAGACCGTTGACACATCGATTTTTGAGGGGCGCTATGCAACTCATTGGACGGGTGCTTGCGTTTGTGAAAGACGGAGCTGACGGGAAGATACAATTTGGAGGAACAGATGAATCCGAAGGAGAGACGGATCTATCAGAAACGAGTTTGGCCATCCCTGCCTATTTTTGGAACGAGCGCGTGGAAGATGTCGCTGTAGTTGCATGGGAGCTTACAATTCTTGAAACATGCTTGACTCACGATTATCTTGATTACGTCGCCAACACTGTTTGCCCCAATGATAAGGAGAGTAGACAAAGTACACACAACTCTTCTTTGGAACTCGAAGAAATCCGATCATTGGCATCTGAGGTCTTGGTGGAATGTTCCCAGGAATTCTCACCGCTTGTTTCGAATTCCTGGTACACTTTGATTGTCGATCGTCTCACAAAGCAATGTTGCATCCCTCTGACCGCTGTGAAGGGAGTCGCTGCTACCTATCGAATGACAAATAGGCCGCCTCCAACCCAAGCATCCCCTTTCGTGGCCTCTATACTTCGCCCGCTGAAAGAGTTTGATACAACATTTTCTTCTCGCACCCCGCCCCAAATTGGAGATGAGTGGAAGCAAAAGATTATTGGTGCAGTCTCCTCCAAATACAGTATTGCTGTTGAAGATTTAATTGCAACAGTAAAGAGAACGGAAGAAGCACTGAAGAGCCGCAAGACTCGCAAAATGATGGCTGGAGGCATGAGCGATGGAGAGAAGGTCAAATTACAGCTCTTACTTGATTATCGTCAGTACAAGAAAGATGTGGAGGAGCTTTCCAGTGACAGAATTGAAGGCCTTGTGAAATTGAACCAGTTGACTTCGGAAGCAGAGAGTCTGCTTCCAAAATGAGGAACTTATTATTATTCTGAGAAATTTACGAAGTCAAGCAATAAGTATCAAATGAGGCTAGCGGGTACATACATACAAATAAAAAGTACCATAACACGAGAAAAGCCGTAGCCGTAGGGATATCCCTCCAGTAAAGAAGAGAAGGTCAGCTATTTTGCTATTTTCGCCCTCTTTGTTTCTTGTTAATCAACTTTTAAATTGAAGTACTTGTTCCTCTGTACAATGGACTGGTCATCGGGATTAACTTCTCTCAAATCCCCTTGATGATTCTTCGTGATGACGCACCGCGTAGAATTCTGTCTTAAAGACAACACTTATCCGCAGTTTCTTCTCTGGGAGAAGGGAGTAACATGGACCATCCGTCTACCATCCGCTCCGTCGATGCCTTTTGATCAAAAAATCATGTAAATGGCCCTTTCAAGATGGCCCTTTCGAGGCCCTCCGAGGAGGCCTCATTGATGTTACTACTATCTTTTGCGAAAAGAAGAATTGGCGGCTGTCACAATCGACATTCGGTTTGTTATTGTTGGCCAGGGCCTTTCCTTTTTCTTCGGAGAACAAACAATATGATGAACATCGGAGCACCAGAGAGCTGGAAAGGCAGCTTGACTTCCGGACGGCAAAATTGGAAGCAGGCCTGCAGAGATGAAGACAACGACGATCATGAGACCTATCACTATCAGAACGAAGATGGTGTGGCGGCATCTTCCCCCTCCGATGAAAAGATAGTCACTTGTAGGGGCAATCTAATAGTGCCCGTAGGAGAAGCCAAGGCACTCCGACATGTGCTTGATGATTTGGAAGATCACTTCGGTCATCAACGTGACGACCCCAATGTAAGGTTCAACTTGAACGAACTTCGTCATGTCCCTAACGACTCATTGTGTGGAGACCTCTCTTTCGACTACTTGATTGATGACGAGGTATGCAGTCTCGATTACATCGGTATTGACGTATGCATTGATCTTACACCAAAACGCATCATCCATACAGATAATGATTATGGTGGCAATGCGTTTGAGGACTACGGCAAGTCATGGGCGTATGTATACGTCCCAGAGTTGACTATGGATAAGATCAAATCGTATGTCAAGGCTGGAACAGGTTGGGATGCATCCGACGAGGGGACTGTGTATGATGTCAATCGCAATTTGGTTGCGATCGAGACGCAGATGCAACAGGGACCTCGGCCGGAGCCTAGTTTCTGGGTAGCCTCGAACCCCAGCAAAGTTGGCGAGGATGTTCAGTTCTCCCGCGTTGGGAGTGTCCAGCACGTTGGGTCGCAACCCTCTCATCAAGGAACTCACAGAGGTGTAGCATTCTTTACCGTCTCTTTGGAAGCGTCCGGGTCTTCTCAAGACAGAATGGCCTCTCTTACTTTTACACTCATCAGTGTCCGCACCTGGGGATGTACTAACTTGATTGCCCCCATTGTGCACTCGCCTAGAAAATGATAACAGCCTATAGGTTTGTAGGAGGGTCTTCAGATTGATAGCATGAGATAGGGTATTGGGAAATATTTTATGTGAGTTCAGCGTAGAAGGTGCCGTATGCCTGGAGCTGATTATATGGTCATGATAACATGCAACTAGTACATTTTATCATTATATAGTGTTTATTTCCCAATGCAAAAGTCTGCAAAAAGCACGTCTAACACGTCTTCTACATCGATTGCACCAGTAATGCGGCCAAGTTCTGATGCTGCCAAACGCAACTCCTCAGCTGCCATGTCTAAAGCCATGTATCCCTGGCCACTCAACACTTCAAATCGTCCCAATGCATCTGCTGCTGCTTCAACATGACGTCTATGACGAGCTCGGGTAATAACCGCACCCTCACTTCCTTCGAGTGATGATAATGCTGCAGAGGATGCCTCATCGTTGCCAGTAGATACCAAGGAGAGAGCTTCTGTGGTAAGAACAGAGAGGAAATCATTCACACCTTCACTTGTCGTACAGCTGATTCCAAATGAGTTGCTCTTTGATAGGCAATCATTGTCTTTCATCTCATTCTTCAAATCAACTTTGTTCACAACATACAGAATCTTGTCCTTTTTCCAATCGTCGAAGTCACCATCGCCATTAATCAATTCGTCAACTGCTTCTAGTCCTCTTTCATAATCTGTAGAGTCAACTACACCGACAACTATATGAGCATCCTTTGCAGCTATTCTTGCCCTCTTCATTCCTTCAACTTCTATCTCGTTCACACCCTCTTCTTTTTCCTCCCTAACACCAGCAGTATCCAGCAATGTGCATCGAACACCGCCCAGATCTAAGATGACCTCAACAACATCTCGCGTGGTTCCCGGAGTAGAACTTACAATTGCGGCGTCCCTCCCGGCAAGTAGGTTAAGGAGAGATGACTTTCCTGCATTTGGCCTACCCACGATCGCAATCCGCAAGCCATCTCGGAGCAACTCACCACGAGAAGCATCGGCAAGATGACGTTCCATAGCCTGGCGCAGTGAAGTGATACGAGGCGAGATGCCTCCCCAAATACTCATACCTCCGTCACCATCCATGTCACCGTCATCTTCTTCGTCTGGATCTAATGCCTCATCGTCTCCAAAATCAATCACTGCTTCTGCATGCGCCAAGCCCTTTATCAACTCTTCCCTCCATCCCATGTACAAACGACTCAAGCGTCCATCAAATTGCTTCAATGCTTGCTTCCGTTGGAGACTTGTATCCGCCACAATCAAATCTGACAAAGCTTCCACTTCCACCAAGCCCAGCTTACCATGAGCATATGCTCTCTGTGTAAATTCTCCAGGATCAGCAGGTCGTAGTGACAATCGTCTTTTTGCTTGTTTTTGCGATTCTTCTTCATCACTTGTTGTTGCTGGGATTGGTACTGAATTCAAATGAGTCAAGGCCGATAACACCCCATTCACCACTGCACGTGACCCATGACAATGTAATTCCACAATATCCTCTCCCGTAAAACTATTTGGTCCAGGAAATGTCAGAATCAGGGCAGAATCGAGAGGATCACGTCGTTCGCTATCTTTGTTGGTGAGTGGATCATATAACGTTCGTAGACTTGCCATTCTTGCTTTTGGCAGTTTAGGTAATTTCCCACAACCACCTGATAAACCATTTGGTGAGGGAGATAATAACTCTCGTAATGCATCAAACGCACAAGGGCCAGACATTCGAATGACTGCCACTGCCGTGGCACCACCTCCTACTGATGCTCCACCTCCTCCAGAGGATAATGCAAAGATGGTTTCTTCTTCTGATGTTGTTTGATATTCAGTGACATCATTTTTTGTTATTGTGTCTTCACCTGATTGAGCTGTTGATTTGTGACTTGTAGCATAGGGAAATTTCAAGTGATTCTGTGTATATTGTTGTTGTTGTGGTGTAAGCAATGAGTGATGGATTTGTGATCCTACTCGTCTATTGAGGTGTTCGTTATGCTGATGCAACATCCGTATCTTGGAGAGAAATCTGCCATTTCTTGCATGAATTCCAAATCCCCAACATGGCATCATATTTGACAACAAGAATGAGATGGCAAATATCTGAATCTGAAGATATGATGATGAGGTTGTGCTTGAGTGCCTATGTTGATGTGTCTGTTTACGAGGATGCATATTTATTGTGTATGATAATATTTGTTGTCATCTACAGAGACGACCAGTCAGTCAATGGAGAATATTGTTGAGATGACAAGCTGAATACTCGCAGCTGGAGACGATTATGTATGGTGCTGCTAGAAGCTCTGCTGCGGCGCTGCGTCTGTGGTCTGTGGTCTGTGGTCTGTGGTCTGTGGTCTGTGGTCTGTGGTCTGTGGTCTGTGGTCTGTGGTCTGTGGTGATGTCGGCCGCGGCCGAGGCATCTCTGATGGTTGGGGAAAGGACAATCGACGACAATCTACAGAGGAATCAGTAATGATTTTAGTGACATCAGCTACCAAAGCAACTAACTGGCTTCTGGGTTCCCAATAAAACCTCGCCATCGTAGACGCTCGAGACGTGCTCTCCATGTCGACGCTATTGACACAAACAATTCATCGAAGCATTATATCCCGAGATGACAGCAACGAGAGATCTGATCCTGTCCCATCTTCGCCAAGAGAAGGTACAGTTGTGGCTGCCTCCTTATCACCAGCGAGAGGGCGACGCCGATGCCACAAAAAGTGATGCCTTGAGAAATCTTGCACAGCTTCTCGCCGAACAATTGTCCTCCTCTTCCGAAACTCCTCTCAAGGTGGAGGATATCTATTCTATTCTAAGTCAGCTGCAGTCTCATGCACTGCAAAAGTTAAAGAAGTATTGTGTCGACATCAAGATTTTGGCAACGCCGCAGCACTTTGCGAATCTCTCGTCTGATGATGATGTGTTTGCCTCCTGGGGCGATACCGTTGCCACGATAAAAAATGGCAATGGAAAGAAGTCTCCCATTGTCCTTCGCGTAGAGAATATCTCTTCCACCCTGACTGTCGACAAATTATCATCGGAGTTGTGTTGTGCATTGAACGCAACCACTGCACGTGTGATTTTCAAGGGGAAACACATATCATCATCGTCATCTGGTGGTGAGGGGAACAACCTCCGTAAAATTGTCTCTTCAAACGATGGCAAGGAAGAACAAAAGAAGAATGAACTCTTGTGTATTGTATCTGGGCATGGATATGTACCACCAGCTCCAGCAGCCGCCTCATCAGTAGAGGGGTCGGCAACTGATACGACCGCTCGTACAGACAAGGAGATAATCGATTCCATCCGCTCATCTGCTTCTCGGATTGCCTACAACCAGTCTGGGTTTGAGATAACAGATCAGAATGGAAATTTGGTACCAATGTCTCAAACAGACTCTATTTCACTACTGACTGCATTGGGTCTACACCGCATCGGAAGATCAAAGATGGAAAAGTGCAGAGAATCAAATGATGATGAAGGAGACAAGAGGAACTCCTTGGCGTCTGCACTTGTGTTCTTACTTGAATCCGATGCCGAATGGCAAGGCTCATCTAAGCTTGATATTTGGAAGACTAAAGTTGACAACTACGGTCTCCTGCAATTGGATATTGCTTGGAATTATCTGCTTCTAGGTTCTCTTGACAACCTCACTGATGCGACACGCAGACTGGAGATTGCTGAAACAGTTTTGCGGAAGCAAGTACACAGCAACTTTGTGACACTTGCATTAGTGAATGCAGAGTCAAACAACCCGATACCACCCCTCTGCACTATATTTGTGAGACTGTTTCTATTGCAAGGTGTGGCTAATAAGATGCGAAACTGCAATGATACAGCGGCAGAAAGACTTACATGGGCGAGATTACTTTGTCAGCAATTACGAGCATCTTGTCCACCAGATAGAGTAGAAATTTTATGTGGAGCCTATTGTGTTGAGCCTCCCACTGCCATTTCTGCATTGCGCAAGTTCAATGGAGATCCGGACGCTGCTGGAAATTTCATTTCAAGCTTTCGTGATGATGAGACTCGAAAAGCTAAGAGAAGAAAGCGTCAACACAAGCTGGGAAAATGTGCCAACAATAGTGACTGAAGTGTCGAGCGAGAAAGTGGCCGTTGCTTGGAGTTGGGGACCTCAGATTTGAATTAATCGTGCAGACACTGAGTGACTTGCTTGGATTTGGAGGTGTTAATTGTGGCACCGATGATGGACGGGATGATCAAACTACAAGCAATTTGATCTGCTCAGGTGTACTCCGCCTGACAAATAATGACATTGAAAAATCCCTCGCGTTGTACAATGAGATTGGCGCTCAAGGAGTGCTGCAGCGTGCTGCACAGTTGGACAAGGACACAGGCATTCGCCGTGCGAGTATCCGAGATAAATTTGAAGTGAATGATATTGATGTGGCAAGTCTTGTGAGCATGGGAGTCGAAGAAGAAAGGGGACGAAATGCGCTGCGAGCTACGGGTAATGTTGATAGCGCTCTTCTTTGGCTGCTCAAAGACGACGATAGCAAAAACAACGCGTCAGATAAAACCAGGGCAAATGGCAACATTTTGGCTGGCAGCAATTGTGAAATTGAACGCTCGTCATCCGGTGAGAGCAACAAAGACTCGGAAGGCTCTTCAGCCGATGGGGATTGTTGTGCCGAAGATGCATATGACTTTCTAGAGCGAGAGCTGGGACATGCGTTAAGCAATGATTCCAAAGAAACGCTTGAGAAAGAGTGGCTTGGAGTAGATTTGAAGGAGGAATGGGAAATGATTGAAGAGTACAAATGAAAGGACTTGTTCTTCAGCCTAGATATCCCTCATTCTGTGTAACTAATAGCTAATAGTTACACGTTAAAGGTCTAATCCTTCAAAGATACCAACTCGATCCAGGTCAAGACTGTAGAAGAACTCTTCAAATGCCTCTCCCAAATATTCGAACCTTTCGGGATCAGGATCATAGTCTAAGCTGGCAAGGATTGCATCAGAAATGCCACAATTGACGAAAGATCGAAGGTCACCCCTAACATCACTAGCGCCCGACGCTTTGAGCTTTGCTTCGTACTTGGCAATGTGTTCATTACTATCCGGATGAAATGTATCGTACAAAAATTGACTGAACACCGTTCCTACCGCCACCATGTTGTATTTGAGCAGTCTGCTATCAAAGTCGTCCAATATTGAAGCAAAAAGGAGACGCGTTCGCGCTTCATGTATTTGCCACGGGATGGGAAACGGATCTTTCGGGTCAATTTTAAGAGGTTTGTGCAGATCCAGGCCTTGATGCTGACGCCCTTCCTCTAGCATTTTGTTTGTGACCTTGAAATCATGTTGACAGTATCGTCTGTAGGACAATGATACCTCAGCAGGGTTGATCGTGGTCGAGACTCGCTTGCTTGTTTGTCGTGTACGTTCAATTTTTGCATGCGAGTAAGTTGGTTTCTTCGCTGGCTTTTCGCCAGCTGCCCTATCCTGAGCGTACATTGCCATTTCATTTGTTGCGCCCATACTTAAATGTAGTCTATATACAAACTTCCCTTGCTCAGGTTTGTCCCATCCGTTCCAGATACACTTCGTTTTCTCGAAATAGCGGTCGATATCAGCGAGTAGAGGCAAATCATCGTCGACTAATTTGTGGTACTTCAACGCATTGTAAACATGAAGGACAGTACTTAGGTCCGAACTGAGTGTCATTGCGTGAAATCCTCCTTCAAGAGAGAGACATATATTGGTATAGGCCAAGAGCTGTCCAGCACTCAGGGGATTCCAAATCAATAGATCATGAAGTTCTTCCGACATCATTGGATACGCCTTATCAAAATCCGCGTCATCGGACTTTTCGGTTACCCTTTCCGTATCAGTAATGAATTTGAGGAGGCTCTTTCTTTTGCTGTGACAGGGTATGTCTGATTCTAGGTGCTCTCCAGCTTGCGACATGAACCTATCAAACGAATTCTTGGCAACATTTCTAATCCTGAAGATGTCACCATCACCTTGCAGCTCAAAGATAGACATAAGCATAGTATGTACCGCGAATATCAGAGCAAATGATGGCTTTGGCTTGAAGAAACTTCCTTTTCGAATTAAACTGACATGAGGTAACAGCAGCTTTTCCATTGGGAGTTCGCCACCATCAAATCTCCATTTGCACTGAGTAATGTGCATCATCATTGAAATAAGAGTAGCATCAAGGTCACCTCGAATGGATGATGCTGGATTTAATGAATCTTTCCAAACGTTACTGGTCCAAATACGTGCAAGTAATTTGGTGAACTCTTCTTTTTCTTTTTCGGAGGCTTCAACACTTGATCCAAAGCCATCTAGAATCTTCATTGTATTTAGTATTGAATTGTCACCATTGATAGACGTCCATAACTGATCTTGAAGATCCTCACGCAACCATGCTGGGCTGCGTTCCAACAATGGATCAATACTCTCCTCAGGAGGCCAGCGACGCATCTCAATCTCAGCTTTAGTACCTGCGTTCTTCACGACCGTTCGCATAGTTATAATAGCTAGCCAATGGACGTTGTTTCCGTTTGGCATCTTCCATCTTTGGATGAACCTTTTTGCAATGCCAGTGATTTCTTTCATTCTGCACCGAAAGACAGCTTCTACTATATCAGCCAAAAATGCAAAGGCGAAGTCATTCTTCCATTTTCTAGCATGAGGGGATTTCTCTCGAACAGAATCTGATAACATATTTGCGAATGGACTCAAAAAGCAGCAAACCAAGACCCGGTAAGGTGAGTCCTTCAACGCAGGACATTCTACATACAATTCATTCTCCAACTCTTGAATATTCCGAATGATTGAATTTGCATAGATTCCCTGAAACATTATTTCGACAGGAACGCGATCGGAAGGATATTCTCCCTCAGCTTCCATACGCATGGTTTCCTTTAAGTTTTTCAGCAATCTGCTGTACTCGTGGGCATGGTATGCCATGGTATCAAAGAGTAATAGACACTTGGCATTATCAGGAAAGTACATGAGATCATCATATGAGTATTCTTTTGCTGGGGGCTCTGGACGATCAGGTGCGATGTCCTCATCCTCCCCTTCGCTGTCGCTATCACCTTCCTCGTCGTCTCCCAACATTGAGAGTGCATCGAACCGGTTGCAAAAATGATCCGTAGAGTTGTTATCGTCCTCATTATCTTTCTTACTGTTGCTTTGTTCGGGCTGGCTGACAATTTTGCACTGCCTGAATACCTGCAGACAATAATTTAACACTAATAAAAAGTAAGAATGGCCTTCATCACCACCATCCACCAGATTTTGAGAATATTTCTTCCGTACACTGATGGCCAATCTCAAATTTCGTAACATGCTGTCGTCCACAGATACATCATTGTCTTTGATATAGTCTGCCGCATCTACAAAAGATTTGACAAAGTCCAAGTTAAATGTGTTTGCAGGAATCAAATTGGCAAGCTGCTCTTTGAAACGAGTAGTGGCTGCTTTGTAGACATGGTAGATTGATTGGGAAGGGCGATCGTCGTCATTTTTTTGTGCGTTCGTCTCTGATGTCGCGAATGGATTTGCGGATGCTTTTGTTGCACCTGATGTCGCTTTAGCTTTCCTCTTGCCGCCGCTACCATTGGAGGCTGAAGGTTTCTTTTTAGCTGACCGCGTCTTTTTCCCCATGATGAATATTATCAAACGCGTAGGCACAAGGATGCAAGCATCCTACAACTCCATCCAGCCACGGGCCACGCCGACTTGATGGTCACCAACAATTTTGGTGGTGCCGAGATGATGTTGTCGACTCTCGACTCCCGATTCCCGTGTCTCGTGACTGGGCGAATCCGTAGATAATTGCATATGTTTGGGCTAAAATGAGAAAATGCGTCTAAAATGATCTAGTTTATGTCAATGTGCGTCTAAAATGATCCTAAAAGGCCATTTAATAGGATCATTTTAGTGCCGATGTCTCAGCTTGCATATAGAGCACCACCCAAAGCGAAACCGGCAAAAATTGATTCTCCGGTTCTTTCTGGCTACCGGTAAAGCTGCGACATGTGATTCTACTTAGGAATTAGTACATGACCAAGATTTTTTGCCACCCTCAGCACTCTCAAAAAATTGGCACCGTTCACGTTCTCGTGATTCTCCCTTGACATTCATGTCGGCCATTAAATTCTGTCCAAGAGATCTCACGACGAGTGCAACAATAATTCAATGGCTACGATCAACAATAGTAGCATGTATCATCAGCGGCGAGAACGACAATTACGGAGGAGGAATAGGATGATTGATCCGAGTCCACTGAACCAGGAGTACAACCCTGAACTTGTAGAAGAAGTAGTAGAAGACGACGACAAAGCAGACATCTTTCTGAATATGATGGAGAAGTCTACAGCCTTCTTTGATACCATCAGCATGTCCGACAGTGTAACGCCCAACCCTTTTGTATCGGCAACTAGTATAAAGGTCAACCCTTCCATCTATTTGACCTCGTCTGATTCGGATCCAAAGGATACAAGAGATGCCTCTTCGACCATGACGTCTCCCCATATGCTCGGTCTTGTGTTGGACGCTGAACGTCAAGCTGCCTCTCCAATAAGTAGTAGCGGCAAATCAATTCCTGACTCTCCGGCAATCAGCGTCGAATCAATCAAAATGCTGGACTCTGATTTTGAAGAGATTTCGCTGAGCTCAGCTGAGCACGGAGATGAAGAGATTTCGCTGAGCTCAGCTGAGCATGAAGATGATGAGATTGATGCTGAACGTCTAGGTGCTGTCCCGAGACAAGACGAGGCTAACCGAGAACTCGCTGTGTTGGAGGAGAAACAGAATGCATCTCCGGCATCCACAGTCAAATCCAACGTTACTGTCGACATTAGTGATCAAGCTCTTTTTGACACGGATAGTGACGAGATTGAGGACATGGAGGAACTACATAGACACATCGATGATGTTTCGACTCTTACGGAGGAGACGTACTCTCCAATTCTTTCCAACGAACAGAAACCTTTCTTCACGCCGTATTCTTCGCAACCATTCTCTTTCGCTGAAATGCAATTTGATGCAATGCAAAAGCAGGATGAACTTGCTACGAACCGACGCCGTTCAATGTCATCAGAAGTTGTGTACATGCAGCGGTTGGAAGAAATTGCTGCTCAAAGGAGCATCATTGCACAGATTGCTATCAAGTTTGAAGATGTAATTATGGCAGTATGTGGCCAGGAGGAAGAAGTGTTGTATGTTGTGGTGGAGGAAGACGAGGAGGAGGAAGAAATGGAAGAAATAGGGACCGACAATAAATCTGGTTGTTCGAAGCCAGCGTTGGTATGCGTGCCTGAAGGAAACGATGATGTGGTTGAGACAGCAATCCATGAAAAAGCCATTGAGGCGAACGAGGAGACTGCACTGGGGATGGCTGGACTGCTCAAGACGATTCAGATCTCAACAGTTGGCAAGCTAACATCAAGAGATCGGGTGTTAGTTCCTCTCTACGAAAGAGCTGTTCTTCATCTTGTAGGTCTTGAGAATCAAGTCATGAGGAAGTCTAGAGCAATCGAGATCGGGAAAAGAACCCTTGCATCTTGTACTCGGTCAGATGACAAACTTGATGTGGCGACAAATATAGCATTTCTGGAAGTTGAACTGAAGGAGACTAGAAGGAAAGTTGTTCAGAGTAGAGGGTCTTTACAACGTCTTTATGAAGCCTTCTCACTTAAGACACAGAAAGCTATTGACGATCTCCAAATGGATGGTTTTCGTTAATCAATCACATAGACTTATGAAGCTTGGACAGTGTTTGCCCAAACAGAAGTGCTGAGTGTAACAAGCAATCTGATACCGGATGTGCTCTGTAATTGTAGTAAAGATAGAGTTGATAGACGTATTTTACTTGTTACCATAGCTTTGAAGAGGTCTCCTCATTGGTTCATTACGTACTGCATGCGTTGCTTTCGTTTTGAAGGAGTCCCGTTTGTGACATTTTGTGCATCATCACAACCATCAATGGTGCAGAGTGCAGAGGCGGCATTTCAAAGTCCTCCTATCCCCACTAAGTAGCGATCATGTCCAACACTCATAACGACAAGAAGAGGAAGAGACCACGCTCAGATGATCAGCTTGCTCCAGCAGTAGGACCTCATGTCATCCAATGGTTAGGCAAGCGAAAAAAGAAGGTCCCCGATGCATTATCGGCCGATAAAAACAACCACATGCAAATGGAGCAGATTCTTCGCTTGCTGGCACTAAAAGAGAGAGAGCGACGAGCGCTTGTACGATATGTTGAGAAGCGCATAGACGAGGAGAAGAATGGTGGAACAACGACAATTGAATTGCAAGATAGTGATGGAGAATATGACGTGAACAATAGCGCAGCTGCAGCATCGCATCATCACAAACAGCAAGAGCTATGGCCTGCGAGTGTTACTTTTTCCAACAATTATGACTGGGAGCCGTCAGTAACAGCAGGCATTAAAGAGAAATATTATCCCTCGAACAAGATACGACAACGTGCCAATCATTTCAGCCGCAATGTCTACTTCAAGCGGATTACCGACAAAGATCATCCAGCGTATGGAGAGTTCGGACTTTATTGTGCCCTTGCTCACGCTAAACCTGGTCAGTGGTTACTTGACTATGTAGGGCGTGTCACTCTTGGAGAAGATCAGAACAAAACATCAGATTATGTTAGTGACTTTGGAGAGCACAGCGAATTGGCTTGTGATGCCAATGTTTTGGGCAACGAAGCACGCTTCCTCAATGACTTTAGAAACACAGGAAAATACCCTAATGTGGAGTTCAACTTTAGACGAGATAGAAATGGTGAGTTTCGACAAGGAGTATATGTGAAGCAAGTGAAAGAAGCGAAGGAAAAGGGCTTTGATGGGATTAAGCAAGATGAGGAGTTACTTGTTAGCTATGGCAAGAGTTACTGGCGAAGTAGAGTGGATGGTGGAGACTTGACCGAGTTTGTCTGGCGTTTACCAAATCAACCAATGCCACCTGGAGGGAAACCAAACTGATGGATGATCTCATGACAAACATCAGTACTATATTATATCTTCTTTGTTCCGGGGATTCTCCTCAGTTGTTTGGGAGCATGACCGTATCTCAAAACGAAGCATTCATTGCACAAGGCGCTGTCGTTCGGACAAGTTATCTTCACAGGCACGTCTGGATGATTGGTTTTGTTGCTGCAAAACTTAACGTGATAAGGACAAAAATGCAACTCTTTTCCGTCATAAATGATGCTCTTGTTGTGGCAGCGATACCTTTTGTTCCTGTATCCCAATCCAATCCAGATACAATCTTTGGGTGGGATTTTGTCTCTGGGATAGGTGAAATCAATGAGCTTGCCGTGTCTCTCTTGGAATGCTTCGGAGTGACGAGGATCTTCTTGGTTCTTGACAGCGTTGAAGTAATGTAAATCTGCAGAGGTGTCACTTAACAAATGTCGAAGAGCTCCATCGTAGTCTTCGCTATCAAGCTTCTTCTCGATGCTGTCCAGCCGACTTCTCTCAGCTTGAAGAGATGCTTGAATTTCTTGGAGTGGGGATGATAGGTGATCCTTCCGTCGCCTGCTACTAGTTTCTCTGCGCAGAAATGGTGGTAATATGCGTTTTTTGAACCACTTCAGCTTCATTGCTCTCGTGGATGATATGTATGATGTAGACGAATTAGCACGCCGGCACAGGTAGAATCAGGTTGAATACCGTAGATGATATTGATGCTGTAGATGATCAAGGCATGGAGAGAGAATAGCCAGCTCTTTAGAGAAGAGCCTGCGAAAAGTGAGAGAATAGCCAGCTCTTTAGAGAAGAGCCTGCGAAAAGTGTCCAAAGAACTCAACAGAAGATTTTTTGTGAAAATTTTAAACCAATCAAAGTGGGAAAGTAGAGAGGCCACAACCAACAAAATGAACGAATCAACCACCGCCTTGGAAGGCCTGCCGGTCATGAGCAGGGAGGAATTACTCAAGGTGGCTCACGAAAATGGTGGATACAGCACACCTTCCCTAAATGATACGCTTTATCTACATTACAAGGGTTATCGCCGAATCGAAAATCTAGAGGAATACAATGGTCTAAAATCGTTGTGGCTTCATTCCAATGGGTTTAACAGGATCGAGAATCTTTCTCACCTGAAAGAGTTGAGGTGCCTTTTTCTTCAACGAAATGCTTTGACTCGTATTGAGAACTTGAACGGTCTCGACGTTCTCGTGCAGGTCGACCTCAGCGAGAACAGCATTCGCGTAGTCGAAGGTTTGGACCACCTACCCAATTTGACCACGCTGAATTTGTCCAAGAATGCATTGGAGGATGCGGCAAGTATCCAGCATCTTGTAGAGTGCAAGAACTTGTCGGCCGTAGACTTGAGCCACAACAAACTTGCTGGAAAGGATATTGTAGCGTGCATTGCAGGCATTGAAAAGCTGACATCGCTCAACATGTCTGGCAATCCGGTCTGTGGCAAGGTGGCATACTTTCGAAAGAAAATGATTGTTGCCAACAAATCTCTGCGATATTTGGATCGGCCCATATTCGACAATGAGAGAGCCACTGCGGAAGAATGGGCGCGGGCAGGCCCAGGGGCCGAACAAGAGCTAAAGGCAAAGCTGCTTGCAAAGAAGCAGGACAAAGAGAGGAATGCGATGCAGGAGTTTCGGCAGTGGCAGGAGAGTGTTAGGACTGCCACTGTCAACAACAATGTTGAGGTTGAGGATGCTGTCGTACTAAGAGATACGATGGAGGCTCTGATTACAGCTGTGGAAGTGAAGAGTCTTCTCGAAACTGACACTGTGAATGAGGAAAAACAAGTCGAAGTCGTAGAATCTAAGAACATCGAAAAGGAGAAGGAAAATCTTGACCCAGATGATTTCGTTGCTCAGAAAGCGAAGAGCCTTTCTTTGTATGTGAACTCCAAAGGACAAAGGAAGACCTTGGAAGAGCTCCTTGTTGACTCGTCGAAGGTACCAGCAGTGGTACTGCCGCCGAATGCCTTATCGTTTGATGTCGTTTCATCAGACGACGATGAAGAGATGACAGACTTGATGTCTACCTCTTCTTAAAATTCAAATATACACATAGCGAAGGCTTCACCGGTACAATCGTTGCCACCATATCTACGCAACGCTGTGAATTTGGCAATCAACAGCATCTAGTGGCCCATTATATTCGGATACGATAGTATAGAAGAGATTATTCCACTGCTCACATGTATCGGCGATGCTAGAGCCTCGTAGGTGACCAAGGAAGTTGGACGAAGATACCTGATAGACATTTGTTCATAATTTGTTATTTGGTTATTGATTTCTACTATCAATTTCTCTTTTATCTAGTCATACATTTCTCAAAATCAAAACAATCTGTGCCCCATGTCATACAACATTCAACTCCTGTGCTCAGGAAAAACTTATTCTAGCATAGTCCGCGGCCATGAGAGCCAAAGGTGCCATTATGATAGAATAGATCAAAGCTGGGCCACCACTGTACTGTTGTTTTTCTGTCGCAGCTCCAACTCGCCTCTCTCCGTTACTGACAGCTTTGCATAGATGAATCAGGCTGATTCCCTGCATACCCCAAGCCAAAAGTAACCAAGTGTGTAAGAACGTGTTGACACCACCAAGTGTCATGTCAGTGTACTGGACTAGAATTGGATAAATTGGAAGCAAGGGTGCATTAGAGATGAACCCAATGTAGTACATCACCCGGTACATTGGGCTGATCAATTCAATGGATGTTTCCTTCCCCACCGCAACCTTCTTGCTATTCTGTTGTGGCCACTTTCGAATGCCTAGCGCTGCAAGGCAGTAAAATGTCGACGGGAACTGCGTACAGCCAGCAATAAAGATATCGCACGCAGGTCTCTTGAATGAAATATAACCCAATCCACAAGTCAATGACATGTAACATCCATAGGCAGGCCAAAACCACCACGGTCCCATGTGAAGAGCCCCAGATACACCAAAGTGTCGTTGAACTTCACGCCCTATCAATCCCATGTAGCAACTAGCAAATGACACATTGCCCACGCAGACAAACCAAAACATACGAAAGCGAGATGTATTAAGTGATTCGACTGATAGGAAATGTTGATGTGCCCATGCTCCTGCCAAGGTTGAGATGGCATAACAGATCAATAAGGATGCACTGTACAATCGTAAGCGAAGCGAGCGTTGATTCTTTTGGTCATTATCACTTCGTGCCAGAATACACTGAATTGCAAGGATGGACATAACAATTGTGAGTAGGTAGTCCGTATTGTATGTCCAGGGGGTGTTGTCAAATTTTGTATGTTCATCGTCGTAAACAAAGAAGGCTGGGATGTACGTCTTTGCAGCCGCGGATGTCAATCCAGGTAAGACGAATGGAAACCAAAGTGAGAACTCTAGGACAGATACGCTCAGAAAAGCTGCACTTAGGACGTATTTCAGAGTTGTCGTCCATGATGCAGAAGAATCATAGTTTGTTTCACAATCCGAAACTTTGATTGGTGTGATGGTTTCGCTTGGTGAGCACATGATGTTGTTTTGTTTGTGTTTGTTGTTATAGCCCAGATAAAATAATGTAGCAGCCTTCAATTGATTTCCGAGAGCTGCAATACAACTTTCTTCGTCGGACCAATGTATATTATCTGCGTCCGAGTTCATTGTGTAGATAATGGAATAACGACGATGCAGCCGAGTTGAAAAACAGAGATGTGTTAGAATAAGAGTAAGCTCAGTGAAGCAGAATGTTGTGTTGCTACTCTCAAAAATTATTATGAGGTATGTGCAACAGCTGCAGGTAGGAGAGTCACGACCACAAGCAAACAACCAATCCCACGGTAGGCAGTCCCATAACGTCGGGCGCGGGTTGGTCATCAAACAACTGCCGATGACGCTACGAGAACTCTGAAAGGGCCAATCGGTAGCCTTCAAACTAAAAGCTAATGCGCAAATTTCTCTTACCAAAGTGAAGCTGATGCTTGTTATGCGGAACCCTTCACCTCCTACAGCTGTGAGTGGAACAATGATACCAACAGCCTCGATTTGAAAGTTGTTGGTAGTTTGGATCGTGGTGAGCGAGTGGAATGGCGACCAGGAAAGGCAAAATTGTGGCCACGTCGACCCCAACGACACGGGTGGACAGATGGCACGAGAAAGCAACCCGCCAAAAGGAATGATGTCATCTTCACGCAACACGCCTCACTTTACACGGCAATATCTACTTCAATACTCACGCAGCAAGTAGATAAACAGTAGAGACGCCTGGGCTTGCTGATACTCAAGTAGTTAGGGAGCTGCGTGCCACAGTATCAGAGTCATTGGTTGCTGCATGGTAGCTTGAGCTGATTGATCAACTGCATACACACAAGACATATCATGTGGTTCAATGCCCTATCCAAAAAGAAGGGGAGCAACAAAGAAGATGAGTCATCGCCTGCAAACAAAAACGATCCTTTCAATGAACACAGAGACAATGGAAGCAACCGAACAACTGCAGGAGTAAACGACAAGAAGCATGTGCCGCCAGCATCATTGCTGTCGTCAACAGCTGCAGCAGTTCAATCACCAGGATTGCCTCAAATTCACTTTCTCTCCCGTCGTTCACCAATATATTGCACAACAGCATGTGTGGCCACAAGTCAACCACTTGCAACGTCAATAGGGCTTCACATGCTGCGTGGCCTAGGAGGAAACGCCGCCGATGCCAGTGTAGCGATTGCAGCTGCACTAGCAGTTTTGGAACCGTGTAGTACAGGTTTAGGCGGAGACATGTTTGCACTACATTATGATGCAAACACTAGAAAAGTAAAATCCATCAATGGAAGTGGGAGGTGTCCATCGAATTTGAATATAGATGTGGTCAAGAACTTTCACAAATCACAATTGGACTTTACAATGGGCATTCACTCAGTCACGGTTCCTGGTGCAGCACAAGGATGGGAGGATACAATCAACAAATTTGGGTCCGGGAAGCTAAGCCTTCTGCAAATTCTCGAGCCTGCCATTAGACTTGCAGAGGAAGGATTCCCAGTGAGCACATTAACAGCCTTGAGATGGAATCAACAAATGGATTGTATCACCAAGTGGTACACTCCCGAAGAGATTGACGGAGGCATGGTTGAAATGAGTACCGATGGAAAGGGCACGGCTCCAAAACCGGGACAACTATTTCGCAATCCACACATGGCCAGTGTTCTAAGGAGTCTAGGAGAGTATGGTGCTCAAGAAGGCTTTTACAAAGCATTTCCTGGTCAATCAATAGTGGAGACTATTCGCAAGCATGGAGGTGTTATGACTATGGAGGACTTGACTGATCACACATCAACATATCCCGAGCCGATAAAGGTTAGCTATCGTGGTATTGATGTTTGGGAGTGTCCACCGAATGGACAAGGGATTGCTGGTCTGATTGCAATAGAGGGACTGAATGCTTTAGAGCAGAATAAAATTGTGACAACGTCATTATTGGATGACGAATCATGCCATCCTCAATTATCAGCTGATATGCTTCATGCACAAATTGAGATGATGAGGATAGGATTTGGAGACGCAAGGGCGTTTGTGTGCGATCCTGATTTTGTGAAAGAGGAAGATCAGGATGAAACTGCTAGTAAAAGCTCCACAGAATGGCTGTTAAATAAGGAGAGGATATCGAAACAAGCATTGAATTTGTTTGATTCCGAGAAGGCTGTCGTTCAAGGCAAGCCTACGCCATCCAGTTGTACAGTGAGCTTTCAAGTTGTTGACGAGCTTGGCAACGCAATGAGTTTCGTCAACAGTAACTATATGGGTTTCGGATCTGGTTTGACACCAACGAATTGTGGTTTCACTTTACAAAATCGCGGAGCTGGCTTTTCTTTGGACCCCCACCATCCTAATGCTCTTGCTCCACGAAAGCGACCGTATCACACGATTATTCCTGCGATGCTGACCCATTCGGATACTGGAGAGCTATACGCTTCTTTGAGCAATATGGGTGGTTTTATGCAACCGCAAGGCCACATGCAATTAGTCGTTCAGTTAGTCGCAAATGGTCTTGATCCGCAGGTAAGCTTATCGCATGCACAATAAAAAATACGTGTTCTGTTTCCTGTGCCTAACAAGCTTCATATCATTTTCTCAATTGTGACAAAGACTGCTGTGGACGCACCGCGCTTTTGCATCCTTGACGGAAGTCAAAATGGCAAGATTTTCATCGAAACAGGATTCAATGAAGATACTGTTGCAAAGCTAGCTAGATATGGGCACACCATGGAGCCAAATGTTTCAGGGCACGAACGAGAGATATTCGGGAGAGCACAGATCATCACGAAAGACAGAGAAACTGGTATCCTTGCTGCCGGATCTGATGGTAGAGCGGATGGGTGCGCATTGGGTTATTGAACCTACTTATCAGAAAGAACAAAAAACCCTGGTGCGTTGTTCCAAAGTCCTTGCCGATCTTGTCTTGGAGTGGTTGATTTAAAATTTGCGCCACACAGCGAAGAAGATTTTTCATGAAGTACGAAACATCATTCCACGCTGAAGGCCTCGGAATAGAGATCTTGTGAAATTTATCCCAAACTATTTTTTGCGCGAAGGGGTCTGATTTTTGGAGGGAAGGTCCGATCTCTATAACCTCTGGGATTTCATGCAGAAATTCTCTCCACAGAAGTGCCAAAACATCAAAATGAGAATAAAGTGATTACCCTTGGCAAAAGATCGAGTAGAAAACGATGGTGATTGATGCCAAGCATACCACTAGCCATCGCAGCCCTTCTAGAGCAACGACACGGCCGTTGACCAGCGTATCGTCTTGTCAGTACGATCCATAGTACTGTAATGATGACCGGGAATCATTGGTGGAATCAGCCGGCGTTCGCGTCTGGTAAGCCGGAACATAATCTCTTCCGTCCGGCGAAGATATCAATGTTGTCGATACAAATGCATGTGACATGTGTGCACAAGTAGCTTACATACTGGTGCAGAATGAAGGAGGATGAGATGGACATTGGTGGGCATCCGTCCTGTGGAGCAAAAAACAAGCGACATGTCTCATCTCAACGAGACAAATAAGAGGGAAGAGCTTGAGGACAAGATCAAACTACAGAGAGAGCGAATGCAACAAGCCGAGGCTTGTAACCCCCCCTGCACTCTCAATCTACATCATCGTCGATTGTCATGTTTAGTCTGCAAGATGCGGCTTAGTCTGCGCCCTTTGATTGAGTGTCCCAATACAATTACAATGATCGAAATGTAGAAACGATACAAAGAAGGAATAAAGGAGCTTGTTTGAGGAGTTGATTCAACCTCTCGTACTTATGCTAGACGATAGGGATATAAGAGATCTAGTTTAAGGACGAATGCATGACCAAAAGGATACATCCATCTTTGTTTGTGTGTTATTGCCTTATAAGAGAGATGAATGCGAATGGACTTTGGAGTCGTCAAATCACCCTCGACTCGACACATCAGTCGAGCCTCTCTTCGTCTCCAGAGAATCTAACGCAGTGAATTATAAAGCAACGAGAGCGAATGAAATATGAAACCTAGATTCATCGCTGCTCCATGTGTGCCGCCGTTTCCAGTGCCGAAATAGTCGTTCGTTCGGTCAAACACAGCCACGACTCGCCCGAAGCCTCAGTGAGTAGTATAGGAGTGTACCACCATCGATACTAGGATGCATTGGCCCTCAAATCGCTCCAATCGGCTGCATATTAGGTGAATTGATGTTTTGGCACTTCTGTGGAGAGAATTTCTGCATGAAATCCCAGAGGTTATAGAGATCCCGAAAATAAGTCCGCCAACTCAAAATTAAGTTTTTTCTACACGAATATTTTTTTGCGCCCCCGATTCGAGGGATCTCTATTCCGAGGCCTTCAGCGTGCATATTCGATGCATTCAAACAACTAGCTCTCCCTCCATCAATGAAGTCGTCATGGTGAATAAGGCCACAAAGTGTCACGTCGTCGACAATAACGGCACCAAGTGCGACAAAGTACCATTTATTAATTGTAAACCTGGAGGATTTGGTCTCATTTGCAGGGGGTGTATCCCAATCCATTGGCAGGAAGAGTGTGGAGATAGAGCAGAGTTCTCTCGTTCGTCTGCGCAATGTCAAACACGTTCGTGGAATCGCAGACCTTTCGCGTCATCAAGGCGAACTTCAACAGATAAAAGCTATCCTTAGGGACAAAAACATCCGCTTCAATGAGGGTGACGTTGAAAATATCCTCCTCAATCTTCTTCAGACTCCGCATTGGGACGTCGACTTTCAATTATGCAAGCCAAGGAAGCGAGGGTTCTTGCCGAATATTCTTTTCCTCAGAGAGAAGCAACTTTCGCTCGTAGATACAGTTGTAGCATTGATGGCGATGGAAGACTGTCATCGAAAGCAAAAGGAAAGAGACAAAAAAGTAAGAAGAAGAAGCTTGAGTCGGGACTTGATAATCAATACTGCAGTACTTGCCTCCCACAGATGGACAAGGGTAAGGGGAAGAAAATCTTTCCATGGTGGTCGAAAATCCAACATGACAAGGAGCTCTCTTTCGAGTGCACGTCTTGCATGATTGACAGTTTGAAACAGCTCTCCGACACGAATCCCTTCCTCTCCTTCAATCAAGATTTTGGCGATGGCAAAGGCTTTTTCTTGTATCAAAACCAGCTCTACGATCCTAATAGTGACGATGTGTTCTGCAGCGAGCAGATACTTTGTTATGACTTGAATCGCCCGCTTGCGAGGAAATCACCAGTGTTTAGTTTGCTTGCTGCAGGTGCGTTGTTCCATCCATCAATGACACGGAGGAAGTGCAAGCATTCTTGGGGAAAGTCAATCAACTGACTATGGATCATGATCAGCATTTGTTGACAAAGGCAAAGACACGCGCTGAAGAACGTCAATCGTTAGATACAGAGCAAGCCGAGGCATTGGTCGAACTTGGCAACATCCCGTCATTGACGCAGGATGCGATTGACCAAAACGTGAAGCAATTGGACTCATTGATCAACAGTGTACTTTCTTTGACCGACGCCGACCAACCATCCTTAGCAATGTGTAATGCTTGTTCGATGAAAGCAAATATGATCAACGGAGAACTATCGACTTCACGTGCTGACGGCGAACACTTACGAAAAATCAAATCAAAAGATGTGGCCCTTCTTCTTGATGTCAACGGTGGTATTCCCTTGGAGGACACACACTTCACAATTATCTCAGAAGTGGGCAAACTTGATCGAACAAGAAAGGGGAATAAGTTCCAAGTTCTCGTTCATGATGTCTCTGATTCGGTTGACCACGAATCTGTTCGCATGATGGAAAAGGCAGGGATCGAGCTCATTCAGAGCAAGGCGAGTCAGAACCGTAGTCGAATCATTTCTACTGAACATCCATCAAGATATTTTCCAGGTTCAAAGTCTAGCAGGTTCTTTCTTGGTCAGACGACATGCGTAATCATCTATGACTGGCTGCGTTTGATCCAGGGAGGCAACTTATTCCTCAACGCTAGCAGCCCGCCGTTCTTCAAGCAACAAGTGATGCAAGTATTGCCCGTTCTTGTAGATCCAAAATTTTGGAAGTGTCACGGGGACAATCTTACTCTCGCACAGAGGCTTGCCAAGAGGACTTTGAATGGATCTCTTCCAACTCCTGCCCCAGCTGTACAACAACAAATGATCGTGACGATGCCTTCTATGAAGGAATCTCGCAAAAGACTCAAAGAACGTAGCGTGAACGTTCGAGAAGAAGTCAGAGATCGTGGGGATAAGAAGCCAAAGTCGGTCCCAGAGGAAAGCCTCGGAAAGACACGACTTGTTGTGTCTGGAACAGTCGGAAATAGAGCTTTGCTCAAGTCTAAACTGGAGGCGAATGAATCATGGCTCGGCTTGGAACTAAGAGACGACTTCGCGAAGAATATCGGTGAGCGAGCACATAGGTACATTTTCGTTGAAGGAAAAGGTGCTTCTAACGGAAAGGTCATTACGGCAAGGGACAATCACATAACCACGTGGAGTCCAGAGAAACTAGCTAAATTTCTCGCTAAGTTATAAGCTCTAACTAAGAAATTATCCATCTCAGCCCATAAGATCCCGGACGGCTGTGCCTTGGGTTATTGATGTTGCTAGGTTGCTACAGTTGGTAATATAAGAGCTAAGGCTAAGTCAACGCCACCATCTCCAGATACCGTACAGTAGCCACTATCATTACATTATATGATGTACTTACCATACTTCTTGTTGGGAATCTGCAGTAAGATACTTCACGTCGATGCGACAGCCGATGCGACTTGTACAGAAGTGGGGAAATTTTGTCAAAATCCGAAAAAATGCCAAGAATGAGCTGTCGCAGAACATGTTCACAGTCGCAAACCATTTGCTTCTGTTGCCACCTGGAGAAGGCAGAAGATAGGGCATGATCAAGTTGCTCTCCTAATTCCTATGCGATAATTAAGCAAGCTTCATCATCAGCCGACGTTAGACAATAGATGCAGCGATGGCGGGCAAATTCACACAACACGTGTTCAACCTCGGCTTCTCCTCGGGGAGAGCCATCCACAATCTTCTCCTCGATGCCAGATCCTCCTCGGCACACTGGCCCTCCCTCTCAGAAGTTTGCAGCATAGCAAACGTTGATATTTCGTCAGACCAATTACCATCAATTCAATCAGTTTTCACCTACGTGGTAACATTTCTGTCTCAGCTCCCTAATCGATACAGAATATGGTGGTGGAATCTCCTGCAGTCAGATCCACTCCACGTGCTTGTTGAAACATTGCTAATTGTTGCGTGCATCGCATTGGTTGTCCTCCAAAGACGAGCAGATTGGAGATTCAGTCAAGAAAGAAAGAAGGGAGCACCTACTGATAAGGATATTGAACACTTGCTGAAAGATTGGAAGGATAATGGACGAAAGCCATTAGTTAGTCGTAAGGAGGGGACAATTACAGCGCGAAGTGGACGGGGGGAGAGCAAATATTTGGAAGTGGGAAGTGGATTAGTTGTGGATAAGATTGAGGGGTCGAGACTATATCTTGATCTTGAATTATCCAAAGAGAAAAACAACTGCAAGTTACCTGAATCAGTACTCAACTTTGCCACGCTTGATTATATCGCCACGTCTTCTTCGCCTATCCTACGTAAGACTGCGTTGGATGCGTTAAAACATTATGGATGTGGGTCATGTGGCCCTCGTGGATTCTATGGTACTATTGATGCGCACTTGGAAGCTGAAGAAGCCGTGTCCAACTTTTTGGGAACAGAGGGAGCTATTCTATATTCAGATGGAGCTAGTGCCTCTACGTCTACGTTGGCAGCATTTGCCAAAAGAGGAGACTTGTTGATTGTTGATGAGGGGGTGAATGAAGCACTGCTTACGGGGATAAATCTCAGCCGTGCCAATGTGCGATACTTTCGTCACAATGATATGAAAGACTTGCGACGTATTTTGGAAAAGGTTCAACAACAAGACGTATCGTTGAAGCGAAAGGCAACAGATCAGCGGCGGTTTTTGGTGGTTGAGGGAATGTATCGAAACTGGGGTACTCTTGCTCCTCTGAAAGAAATAGTGGCATTGAAAGAAGAGTTTCATTATCGATTGATTGTTGATGATTCTCATGGCATTGGTACATTAGGAAAGAGTGGTAGGGGATCTTTGGAACATGCAGGCTTGAAACCAATGGTACATTGTGAAATCTTGACGTTCAGTTTGGAGAATGCTTTGGGAAGTATTGGGGGAATGACGGTGGGGAGCGAAGAAGTGGTTGATCATCAAAGATTGAGTGGAGCTGGATATTGTTTCAGTGCAAGTGCCCCTCCGTTTTTGAGCAAGGTTTGTGTGCAATCAGTGAAGAGGCTACAAGGAAGTTTGGACGAGGGAGAAGAGGAGGCATCCAATTTTGATGATATGAAAGTCGCCGAGCTGAAAGAAGAACTGAAAAAGAGGGGACTGAAAACAGCAGGCAAGAAGGCCGAGCTTCAAAGTCGTCTCAGAGAACACGACTCAGAGCCTGCTGCTGGTTCAGAATTGGCAGGGCCTGCTCTCCTCGATCGTCTACGTGAAAACATATCTCATCTCTATTCTACACTGACAAACTCTTCACATCCATACGCACTCAAGTTGCGCAACCGTCTATCAATCACCTCTGACCCGCTCTCTCCTCTTCTATATCTTCGTCTCGCTGACCAGGAAGCCACTGGACGGACAAGATCAGAGCAAACATTGATAATGGATCAAATAGCACATCACTGCTTAGTCAATGGAACCGTCGCAGTAGTTTCCACGGGTGGACACGTGAAGAAGTATTTGCAACTTGTTCCTGAGCCGAGTTTGAGGTTGGTTGCGAGTGCAAGTCATGACAAGGAAGATGTTGAGGTTCTTGTAAAAGCCTTAGGAGAAGCGGTAGAGAGTGTTCTGGTTCATAATGCTAGCCAGATGGAATAAAGTATAGATACTCTGATTGTTCACAGCTGCAACCGAGTGTGACAGTACTATTTCCCTTGTCGTGAGCTTCCTCTTCTCTGCGGCTTGTACTTGTAGATATCGTTCAGCATTGTATAATGAAAAGTCTTCAAGTGCAGAGGCAGGAGAGGGTCAGGACAGTGGTCGATGGTGATGTCGGCGCCGCAAATGGCGAACTGAGAAGGAGGAAGGTTTGAGTCCACAAGGGTGTGGTTGGGCTGGTACTCAATGTCGAAGGGCCGGAGAAGGGGTTGCTTTGCTGGGGAAGTACCTACTTACCAACTACCAAGACGTCTATGACACACCTACAACGCAAGATGATGCAGGTCAAGCTGGTACAATATACAGATCGGGTGAAGAATTGCTGAAAGAAGAATCTGTACCTAAATTAATCCTGTACGATCACACAAAGGAATTAGCATTGCACTCGGCTCTTCCTTCAAACTTAAATTGATACTTGAATCTTCCTCACAATTTGATATCCACACTCTTTTCATTCAAGCTCAGACTTCCAACTTTCCCCCTTCCTCTGTCCCAACATCAAGCCAGTCATGCTAGTTTGAGAAACTCTACACACAAGTCAACCTCCTTATCCTTACCCTTCCATACGAGGATCATTGTGTCGAAGGCTAGTGGCATATTTCGACAGCTGCACAGGATTTAACTCATTCTTGATTGATTCGTGAGACCAGAGAGTGTCTTCGCCCAAGCGGGCTACCATTTTGAAGCCATTATCAACCAACACTTTCTGTAAACCCGCGCTAGTCGTTTCCACACTCAACAGTGAAATATGATAATCTTTCCACGGGAAATCCATCATTATGAACTCCTCTGCTCCCTCCACATCCAAGGAGAAATAGTCAATATGATGTGGCACATTCATTTTGCGGAATAAATCATGTGAGCTGATGGAAACAAATGATTTTGAGTCAGAAGCTGGTGCTCTCTCATTTTTCATTCCTTGTCCAATAATCCCACCATGACCGCCTACTCCGTCAATATTCTTGACACGAAAGTTCACAATTTCTGCAGTGTTCTGTCCAATAACAGCTCCGACTAGCTGACATTTTCGTGTCTGACTAAGGCCCCACCAGTGGTCAGAATTTGGTTCGATACACAGCCCTGTCCAATTAAACTTACGTTCCAGTGAGTATGTGCTTGACAAAAAAGTGGGATGGTTGGAGGCCAGGTCAATAAAGTAACCATTTGTTTTATTGTTGAGCAGGGAGCTAACAGCGATATCTTGCCCAAATTGTCCATACCACTTATCCTGGGGTTTGGCAATAGTGTCTATTCCCCCAGCAAACACAGGGATGTTTCTCCAGCCTGGTGTTGCTGTCTCTTCATCACCATCATCATTGTTGTTTGTCTCCACCAATGTCTGTGGTGATCCAGCATCTTTTACTTTTACAATATTCTTATCACGTTCACCACCACTCCTTAGACCGGTGAAGACTCTTCGGGAAGAGAAATAAAGATAGGCAGCAACAACAAGCTGTATCCCTGCTGCGAAAAAGAGAGCTTTCCAAGAACTTGCCAGCCTCCTTGTAATGCCAATACGACGGTCTAAATCTAAATTATTAGAGGACGAAAGGTTGTTGGGATCCACATTCACATTCGAACCAGAGGAGTGTTGTGAAATGTGAAGACGGCGTCTGGGTGTTGGTGTTGCTGAGTTACTCATGGTCATGGTAGACAGTTGTAGAAATCTAGACACCGGTAGGTAGAAACCCTTGTCTACTCGCTCTCTAACTCCATCCTTGTCTACTGTCTACTGTCTACATTGGGAACTACCCAATCAGGTCATTTTTGACCCAGGACTGGGTAGGATTGGGTAGGACTGGGTAACGAGTTTACCCAGTGCATTTTGCTTGATAAATGATACAATTATTCATCATGCAGCATACCAAATGATCAGAAAGACAAGAGCTGCTCAATAATGCAATAAAAGCAGCCATTCTAGAACCTCGTACGCGTCCTGATGAGGTCAAATTGGGCAGCGCAAGTTGCTGTTTCATTGCAAGAATATGCAAAACTTTGCCAAGTCGTTCATTCAGGTCTCACCACAAGTCTGGCATGTCAATTCAAGCTTAGAAAACACCCTTTCATTGTAGTACTAAATAGAAATCAATCAGAAACCTCGCTTGGACTTTGAACTTCTCTCCTTTCCTCGCCCTTGCATCAGCATTGGCGTCACACCGTGTTCAAGTTGCATTTCTCCTCAGTCTCCCTTCCAGTCAAGCAAGTACCCTCTGAAATTACATTCAATTCCTTATGCAAAGGTTTGAATAAGGCTATTGTATGGATGTGATGATGCTGGTTGCTTGAGCTTACCCGCACGTGTGGCTGGCTGGGTGGAATGGGGACTAATAGAAGACATGTGTCTTAATGTTTTTACTAGCTATGGGATGCAACAATTACCTTGGAAGGCACCATGACTTACGGTAAGGTAATACATCAATAGCAGAATAGCACCACAAAAAATTGGGTTACCACAAACCTGCTGATTGCTCCACCTTGCTCCTTCCCGTACGATAATTTGATAGAGTTGGTGGGTAATTTGAAGCATTCAAGACAGAGAAAGATGAAGCAACGAGAGCAATTTATTGAATGTTACTACTTATTGCATAAGGCAAGGTATAGTTCAAGAGAGATAGAATTGTAGATAATGGTGAGATGAACTGTTGTGATGCAAGGTTTACCTACATAGGTGCCCATCCGTCCTCTTGGCTTGGTTCATTCCCTTCTCTTCGCCGTCAAGAAAACCCCTTCTCTCTTCCTCTCTTTTTTAAGTCTGGCCTCCATCCGTTTTCGGAGGAACCCAACCCAGTCGCCGGACTACAATAGCGCCATCTGGCCTCTCATCAAAAAGACACGCGCGATAGATGGGAATTATTGACACGAGGCACATGCTGGTACATGGACATCGTTGACGTCGTTCCTACCGCAGTTTGCAACGCATCCCTCTACCTTTGTGTTTGTCCGTGGCCATTATGAATTTTGCAGCTTTGCCATTGCCTATTGTAGGGGAGGAGAAGACAATTCCGTTCCTCCGGTAAGATCTGATGGGCTACTGTCGACACACACACACATCATTGACAGCCATCACCAAATGTAATAAGTTGATAAATCTTTCACACACTAACTCTATTTGCGTTGCATAATTTATGATTCTATTGCAGCAATCTAACGGAGATGCTAGAGAAGAATTCGCGGCTTATCTCATTTATTCCGGGCGGTAAGTGACACTGATGTGTATGATGTACGTTGAAACGACAACTATCTAATAATAGTCTCGCAACAAACACACCGCCAGACAAATGCTCATCCCAAATCACCCCAGGCAAGATTGTTATTCATGATCGCAAGTTGGTTGAAGATGAAGTTCTTCCCATTTACTTTAATCATAAAAGTTTTGCATCGCTCCGGCGTCAACTAAGCTACTTCAGTTTTGTCCGTGTGGGCAAATCCTCTCGAGGAAAAGTTATCTATGCAAATGATGCAGTCTTTGAAATCGCTGACATTCTCAAGCTGAAACGTAGGAGTACTTCCTCAGAGAAAAAGGCCCAGGATCAACATCGCCAGCAGAAGGAGCACTATCATCAAGACAAGAAGAATCAACATCTGATGGCAACATCATCAGATGTCGTGTCCGCCGTAAACAGTGGTATGCTGAATGCCGCCAAGGCAAATGACAAGTTGGAATCTATGAAGAATTGCCCACCACCAGCCGTTACGTCGAGTTATTGCCGCACTTCAAGCACAACGCATTCATCCTTATCCGCCTCTTCAGATAATGAAGGTGCCACTAAAAAGGTTTCAAATCCCTACAACAACAAGAAGAAGAGATCGTCTTCTTTGCAGAAGTACAAGCTGCGTAGGAAAGATCGTGCAAGATTAAAGAAAATGTTGCGTTATAATAGAATCGTCCCCTTCATCCACTTGCCATCCACGCCCAATTTGGTGGAGGTCGATACTAATGCTAGTTCTAGCAGAGGAGGAGGTGCAGGGACCAAGCGTGATTCAGGAATTGGCTTGGGCGATGCCGAGGTGAAGTGCAACAAGAAGAAAAGGAGCAACACAAATGAGTCAGCGATTAATGCTCTCTTGTCGTTGGGGGCACCGTAACACGATTGCGTAACAAAGACTGCCATGCATTTTTGTTACTTTCCCCGCAGTATGGTAGTCATGAAATACATTAACACTTCTTTATTCACTTAGTGTCATTGTGCAAATTCTCACATCCGAACGAGGTTGATTGAAGTAACAAGGAAACACGTACGGCATTTCATCTTGAGATTTGTAATCACACATTATCCGCTTCTTTTCCAACTCCCTCTCAAATAGAGCAAATGTGCTTCTATTTCGGTAAGTTGTAGCAAACAGCGCAACTTTGGCGTTTGTGCTACTACCAGAAGATAGAAACTTGCTCACAGTAGCTACAAGATCCGGGATACACTCTACTGTATACACCACATCTGCTGCAATGAGCACGTCCGCAGGATGGGAACAGCAGTCGTGTTCAGCATATTCGCCCCATTCAAGGTTCCCTATGCTGACAGAATCTGTGTCAATACCTCTATCTTCTAACCATTTATTGTTAATGGATACATTGTAGATTAGGTTTTCTAATGTTGCGTCTGTATAATCTGTCATGTGAACCGAGTTCGCGCCGACAGCAGCTGCAATGAAGCCTGTGAGGCCAACACCTGCACCAAGCTCTATCACCGCACGCCCTCTTACACATTCTGGGTATTGTATTAAATACTCAGCAAGGCAGGCACCTGCCTCCCAAACTTTTGCAACACCTACATCATTGTGATGAGGATATATTCTTATGCGTAGCAGATCATGTTTCATTTGCCGCGACAGATCTCTGCATGGTACCCGATATGTCAGCAGACATGAATCGGCACGATCTGGCAGCTTGGGTATCCGTGACATGGAGAAGTGGCACACAAGGCTTGCTAAATTGTTATCTTCAAGTTCTTTGCCTTCCATCTCTAAACGTGTTGTGTATCTTTTCATAAGCTTTTGCACATACTTCTCTGATGGAAGGAACTCTATGCCGTCGCACTCAATTTCTATGTCTTTATTGCTGAGATCTGGGCTTGAATATGGTGATGATGCTAGCAAAGCTGCAAACCGTCCTTGTGATTGAATCGACCAAACATCAGTATTTGATGACTTTTCTTCCTCAATGAAGGCATCGATGACTTTGTCGATCGGTGCTAGAGCATGCAAGTATTGCTGTGAAGTAAAGGTCATTGTTTCTTCGTCCTAAATGTAGCAGCGGCTGTCACTTCTTGGAGGCAGCCGCCATCGCATGGGCTACCGCAAGGTTGGTGTGGTTTGATATTGTGAGGACGGACGATGGGACGGAGGGAAGGTGATGGGGATCACGCAAAAACTGGGACTCCTTGCAAAAGGAAATTGGATAGCAAGCAATCTCCTCATGGTTGGATGGAGGATGATGGCAATGATTTGCCCTTCGCTTGGAAATGCTCTAATGCAATACTTATGAATAAAATTTAGCTTTAGAACTAGAACAACTTCTCTACTGAGAATGCAACATGCTGTAGTAGCTTTTTCTCTTGCTCTCCATCACACTCAACTGCTTGACATGCAGATGCTAACTTTTCTCCGTCAGCATCCATGCTCATCAAACCTCTTTGGAGATTGCTTAGTGTCAAGGTTGGTGAAGGCGACAGCGCCAAGGAGCTCAACTGGAAGAGAGCTGCCCTTGACAAACGCTTCATTCCCTCAGCCAAATCAGCAGCAGCAATCGGTATCTTTTTAGGCGAGTTGGTTGTTGACAGTAAGTGACAAGCTCGCTCGAGTGAATACTTCAAAATGGGCACAGCTGCTTTGAGCGCCTCATCCAAACGGTTGACATCAGCTTCTGTCGAACCCACACCGTCGTTGGCACCGCCATCATCGATGATCATTCCAATACCTCCACCAAGATCGGTACTGGATGATTCTACTTTGGACAACGCATCAGTTATTGCTTTGTTGACTGCCAGGGATACCACTTTCCACCATTGAGGAGAAACGTTCGTCGATTCATCTGCATTATCGCACAATGCCCATGTCGCTACTGCAAGACTGCTCACAATCTGGTTCTTCATCAAACATTCGATCAGAGAGAAAATAGCAGTCGAGTCCCATGCAGAAACGAGACTGCCAATCTCGGAAAGAATCGAGACTTCTCCGGCCAAAAGCAGTTTATCATCATCAACTTTACCAGTTGCTTCACTGTCATATGCATCAGCATCACGAGCCACAGCCGCAAGTAGAACAGGCTTGAACCTCTCAATAGCGTCAGACAAGTCAGCAAGGATATCCTCTGCTTCATCCCTGCCTTCATCGGCAGGATGTTCATCTTCCATGTCATTGTCACCATCAGCACTAGCTTTCTTTTTCCAAGCATTTTCAGCTAGAGAGATCATACGTGTATTCTCTCGAGACACTGGATGAAAGAGGGCGCGGGTAGCTAATCTCGTTCTCCACCAAACCTTTGGTTGTGACATGGAATTATCGACGTCAATACTTCTTATCGTTGAACCATAGGATTCTAACAACTCGTCAGAGATGATATGCTGTCGTATACTATCAGGATCCTCACTAGTGTCCCAAATTCGATTGATTAAGTCAGTTTCAGTAGAAGAAACATCTACATTGCTTCGTTTGTGATTCAGAAATACAGATTGAACCAACGTGGTCCCTGCAGGAAGACACTCTCTAGCAACTGTCTCAGGCCCTTCTGGCGACAAAGTGGCCATTGACCACAGTGCTACAGATACGAAGTCACCCCTGCTATTTCGTTGATCGATAGCAGCATAGGGAGCCCAATGCTCCCAGTACGATTTGGGCCATTGATAGTCAGTATTTGTCAAATGAAATGATAGCCAATGTCCCAGATTGTCTCGAGCAGTAGTAGTCAGATAAGGCATAAAATCTTCAAACATTCCCGATACGGCTAGAACAATAGCCTGAGGAATCAGTGACGGCTTGAGCTTTGTCAGCTCCAACAAAACGCGTGACAGATACACATGTTCATTCAGTGGCGATGACGATGGCATTCCCGAACCTTGTGGAGTACATTGCACAATCAATGATATTAGCGTCTCGATAATCCCAAATTCAATCCCTTTAGACGAAGAATCATCATTTGAATCAGCCCCAAGAAACAGATGTGAGATTGACCAAACCTGTTCTGCCACCTCCTTTGCATTGTTACGATCAGCTCCAGCATCGCTTACCATAGGACGGTGGCACATTAATACATCACGGATCGCATCGGCCAAAAAGAATCTGTCTCCCAACGAGTAAGATTTGGTGTATGATTCAAGATTTGGATTTGTTTCTTCGGCGTCTTCCTCGTCTTCATCTTCCTCATCGTCATCTCCTCCCTCTGAAGGGGCATCAAAAATTGCTAATCGCCCAAAGACCACACCATCAAGAGAACGACAAATGATCTCCACAGAATCATCCGCATTGTCTATTGACATTAAATACGGAACGGACTTGCATCTATCTTCTTCTCCCCCAACTAGATCCAAAACTAATTGTTCGCCCGAGTATTCCATCGGCACCTTTTCCTGTTCTTCCATGCTAGATGATTGTGCGTCCATGGTAAGGGCCAACCAAGGAGAATCCCCCAACAAGGCAAAGCGAGTAGATGAGGAGGATGAAACCAATTTCCTAACGGTACGAAGTAAGTCTTGCAGAGTGTCTGCACAGGGAGCAGGTTGATCACCGTCCTCCTCCTCGTCATCATCTTCGTCATCCTCTTCTTCTTCCATTTCACCAGCCAAAGGAGCATCGTCCAATTCTCCCTTCAGCAAAATACTAAGTGGCCCAGTTCCTGGATCATAATCCGAAGAATACGTAGAAGCCTGCCCTACAACATTGCTCTCAATAACATCCACCAAATCCGAAATCGTATCAGAGCTCAAACCCTTTTCACCACCATCATTTGCATTATTCATCGCATATGGAAGAACCGACAGAATTAAAGACGCCAATACTCTCGAAGCACGTCCCAGTGCACGCTTCTTCTCGTCATTACTATTGGCAGAAGCATGGGCAGCATTTGTTGCTGCCTGAGCAAGCATTTGAAGCAATCCCAAGAAAGATTGATCCCCCCCATCTTCTGCTGCAACAATTCCAATTTTGGTTAGATAGGCAAGATATCTCAATAGAAACTTGGCTCGGTAATAGGCATCAATTTGATTTCCATTCCCACATCCACCAGTACGTTCGGCCAAACACCTTACATTATCCTTGTCATTCTCTCCAATAGTGATGCCATCATCTCCCTTAGCATTTGCACCACCACTTGTTACTTTACATTCCAAGGCCATATCCAAATCACGACCCAAACACCTCATTGCCAAGTCCACACATCGCCCAGCGAAGCCCGCATGAGTCTCCTTGGGTGCCTTAACATCTACCCCCAATGTTAATGCGGCATAAGATGGAGTTTGGAGTGGTAAGCCATAGGCACATGATACAAGTAGGGTGGAAAGTGTCCCCGCTTGTTTTGTTGCATTGATTACTTTGACGTCATTTTCATCTTTTGCCTCTCCGTCGTTTAGATTCATGGTTGCAATATCACCCCCTTCATTGGCATCCTCATTATTATCATCATTGTTCGCAGCAGTAGTAGCAGGTTCATCGTCCCCAAACTTGAGAAATAATTGAGCATTCTGAGGACCACACAATACCTCCACCAAATCTGACACATTCATACCAATCGCCTTGACAACTGGTCTCATCATCACCACCGCTGCCTCACTATTATTATTCTCATCACCACCCATGGTAGCAGCAACCTCCGCAGCACCCCCCAAATCACCCATCTTCGCCACCATTGCCGTCAATTGCTTCATCATGGCATATTGCGGATCGACACTTTTCGTTTCAGTGGTGAATCGATTGGCAGGCTGGCGTGGTCCACGATTATTATTCCCGCCATGACGTCCACCTCCTCGGCGACCACCACCTCCGTCATAACGATCATTATGGCGTCTTCCACCACCACCGCCGTAGCGTCCACCACCGTGATCATCACGACGGTAGGGGTGATGACGATGGCGATTATTATTGTATCCACGGCCTCTGCCGCGCCCGCCTCCTCGGCCACCACCACGACGGTGGTGGGAGGAGCCGTAGTAGTCATTACTGCCGCCGCCTCCTCCGCGAGAGGAGGAGCCGCCTCTGTCGTTATAGCGGTCGGAGGAGAGTGCTCCTTCCATATTTCGGTTGGTTGGTTTTTAGTTATTTATTGTAGATGACACGAGTTCAGTTCATCTTCATGATTGTGTGGTCTCGGATTTGGTTTGAGTTGACAGCAAGTTGCGGGAAAACCGGGAAACTTTAGCTCCAAGTGAGGCTTGCTTGAGCTCTTGCTTGAATATCTTGAGTTGCAGCTTGGAAAGGACTTCTGTTTCTTAGTGGCTGGGGTTCAAATACTTGCGTCTATGACTGAAATATGCAACAAAGACTTCCATGATGGATTAATGTATGTCTCAAAGCCTGTAATCTTGTCAGATACAGATCTGCGTACTGCGTGAGAGAGCAGTGCGACTGAAAAATGGGGGCTTGAGATGCTTGTTGGTTTGCCAACGTATGCACCAAGATTCATACAGAGAACTATTACCATATTCATATAGATGCATCACATAATGCTGATCACATCTTTACTACACTTTCTTCCTTTTCAATAATGAGAGCCAGCACCTATGTACATATGTTCATGTAGTGTGCATCACAAATGCTGATATTATCTTTACTAAATACACTCTACAAGGAAGCTATACTACTATCTCAACACCCTCATTTGTGGACACACCCATCTAGGGCATGAACACTTCGATTGCCATTGTTGAAGCCTGGTTGCAAGCGGGGCACACCTTCCTGTTTTCAATCAACGTTTCACTGCATGACTTGCATGCGCACATGTGTCCACAAGGCACAAACACGTGAGTGCGGGGAGCCGACCAGCAGATGACGCATTCCTTCATGCCTGTTTCCTCCTCTTCCTTCTGTTCTTCCATTGTCATTGTTTCCTTTTTCAATGACCTAACATATCCATCGTAAACTGTTTGCTTATTCTGCATTTCTTGCATATTCCTCTCATGTGAGTCTTTCCACATTGTCGTAGAACTGTAGAGTTCGCGTTTAGCATTGTCAATGTCTTTTTCCCAACCTGGATAAGAGAACTTCATTGACTTGAGCTTGATGAGTAGTGGATGATTGCTGTAGTCCCCGTCATGCATCATTTGCCGAAGTTGGAAATGTTCAAGGGTACCAGCAAAGTTTTGGGAAGTGCTTCCAAGAACATATTTTACTTGTTCTTTGCAACCAGGGAAAGTCCATTTCGTGTTGACAATGGTGCGTTGATCAGGAAGCATCCAAGACGCGCCTTTTATACCACAATATCTTTGTTGCTTGCTTTTGAGAATTGCTATTGCTGTGTCTGCTGGGGATCCTATTAGCATTTCAAAGCCGTTTAAGCCTAAGCATACATGTTTTTGCTCATACTTGTGAGCATCTTTTTGCCAGCCAGGATATGTGAGTTTGAGTGAATCAAGTGCAACCAGCCTTGGGTGAGAACGGTCCCCTTCATGCATGCGTTGTTTCTCAGTCAAGCAGAACTTGAAACCAAAACAACGCAATGTAAAGCCACCAATATAGTGGTCAAAAGCTTGCTGCCAATCCTTCTCCCAACCTGGATATGTCAGGCGCAACGAATCCAAGAATTTTAGGTCTTTATCGGATCGATCGCCTACACTGACTTTTTGCTTCCGTTCAATTCGTCTCACGACGTATTCAAAATCAAAGGGATTATACAAGTGCTTGTGTTCTGCTTCGTGAACATCATCCCGCCAGCCATCATACGTTAACTTTTTCATGAGTTTGTCCAGACGCACCAAGTTTGGGTGCGACCTATCACCTTTACTCAGCTTTTCTGTCTCTCTAATTCGGTGAAGGATGTTCTTAAAACCGAGGCCACCTTTGGTGAAGTGAGCCTTCTCCAACTCCTTTAGATCATTTTCGTGCCCTTCATACGTTAGCTTGTTCTTGAGTATGTCAACGTGCCTCAAGTTCGGATGCGACCTATCACCGAGGCCAATCCAGTCAGCAGATGTTGTTGCTGCGTCTTCTTCCATTGTTCGACAATTGGTAACTTCGAAAGCCTGCTGTATTATTATTTCAGTTGATGTTGTTCGCCTGTTCCTCACAGGTGCGTGCTCAGATATTATGTAGATGCCTGAGCTGCTGCTACAATTATTCTTTCAGTTGTGTTATTGTCAACAAAGTCATAAGCAACAACTTTTCGTGAGCGACGCTGATGGGTAGGAATTAGCGTTCGCTTTCCTGTGTATGTACTGATTCCACAGTAGATAGATGAAACGTGGGGCGAATTTTAGGTACCGTATGGAACCGTACCGGTAATTTTTGCAGAACCTAAGTACTCAAGGATCGATCCATGGCGCCTAAGTAAGGTCAAGAATCGGAATCTGCTTGCTTGTATGAATTCAGGCTAAGCTCATGAAGGTTGGTATATTGCTTGCTTCATGGCTGGCTTCTAAAAGTTTTGGTTTGCTCCACTTGTGTCGTCTAGAGTTTGGATTGATGTTTGTATCAGAACCGACTGAACATATTATATGAGGATGGCTGATGGCTACGGCATGGATTACCAAGTGGTTTGCGAAGGAGTGTATCAGTTTTATGAATTTGTCTTATGTATATATGGGCATTAGAATAATGAGTTGAAGAGACCTTTGTGTCAATCACCTCTCTAAATAATTTACATTCTACACTATTATCAATACGAAAATATTCATTTGCATACATATTCAGGGCATGAACACTTCGATTGCCATTGTTGATGGCTGGTTGCAAGTGGGACATACCTTTCTGTTTTCCATCACCCGACTGCTACACGCCTTGCATGCACACATGTGTCCACAAGGTACGAACACCTGCGTGCGAGGAGCCTCCCAACACACTATACACTCACCCATGCTTTTGATTTGTTTTTCTTCCTTTGTGTCTCTGATCATTGATCTCAAATAACCATTGTAGACGTGTTGCTTAGTCAACATTCCTTCTACAGAGCTCTCGAATAAGTACCTTCCTAAATAACTAGTAAGTTGTCTTCTGCAGTCTTTCATGTCTTTTTCCCAACCTGGATAAGAGAGTTGCATTGACTTGAGCTTAATAAGCATTGGGTGGCGGCTGTAGTCCTCATCATGTATCATTTGTTTCAGCTGGAAATCTTCAAGAACATGACTGAAGTCAGAAGTGCTTCCACGAACCTGTTGCACTTCGTGTTTCCAACCAGGGAAGGTCCATTGTGTTTCCACAATAGTGCGTTGTATGGGATGCATCCAAGATAGGTCGACTTTGCCTGTGGCATAATCTTGTTGCTTCCTCTTGAAAATGGCAAGATATTCCGCGGAATCATCTATTCTCCCCTCACAGTAAGTGAACGCCCCCACATGCTTGCTCTCGTAATCCTCAATATCCTTTTCACATCCAGGATAAGTCAATCTGAGTGAATCAAGTGCAGCTAGTCGTGGGTGCGATCGATCCCCTTCGTACATCCGTTGTTTCTCAGTCAAGCAAAACTTCTCATCATCAGTCAAGTCAAAGCCTTTAATGTACAAACCAACCAATCGCTGCCTATGCGTCTCCCAACCTGGGTATGATAGGCGCAAAGAATCCAAGAATTTTAGGTCTTCATCTGAGCGATCGCCTACACTAATCTTCTGTTTCCTTTCGATCAGTTTAATCTTCACATCGAAGATGATATTATTACTTTGGTGCTCCTTTTCTGCTTCTCGAACATCATCCCTCCAGCCATGATACGTTAAATTGTTCATGAGTTCATCCAGACGCACCAAGTTTGGGTGCGATCGATCACCCCTATTCATCTTTTCTAACCCTTTAACTCGATTGAGGATGACAGTAAATTCGGGAAACCCCTCGAAGTGAGCTTGCTCCAACTCCCTCAAATCGTTCTCGTGCCCTTCATACGTTAGCTCTCGCTTGAGCTTATCGACTAGCTCCAAGTTCGGATGCGACCTATCACCGAGGCCAATCCAGTCAGTGGATGCGGTTGCGGCTTCTTCCATTGTTCGTTGTTCGATGATTGTTGGAGAGTATTTAGTTGTTGGTTGTTGCGTTGTTGTATGTGGCTGCCGCTCACATATTCCTGCGGCTTCACGTTCAACGTTCATGCCAGGTTCATTCGCGTTTGTTCTCCACACCTACCTACGTAGAAAGGTACAATACTGCAACATATCGTACTCATAAGTTGATTACCTCTAGGTACAGGAGTAGAGGAGTTCCGTATGATTCTCATGGCAAATGCCTCCTATCCTCGTCTTCATTATTTGAGCTCTCCAAAAGCAATACTTAGTCTCAGCCGGAACTTCAGCTGGGGCTGAGGAGAATAATTTGTGAGTGTCTTAAGTTTTGTCTTCGTAACTTTTACTCCAGCCACTGGGAAGTCCACACCATTAGCAGGCTCTCTCTCTGTGGGGAAACTGATTCCATTTGTTCACTTGACCAGAGGAGGAGTTGCTTTCACCCATAGATCTACCGTGGAATCTTCATACCAGCCATTAACATCAGCTTTCTGTTTCTGACTCCAAGCTATCATATTATAATTCGCTTGATGATACTGAATTATATCGACTGAAGGACCGAGTGCGGGAAGCATGTGCACTTACATACTACGTCATGATCCGAGATAGGAGTAACAACACAGGCCTCACCATCCAGGCCACCGCCAAAAGAGAAGGTATGATCACACAGCATTCCAGAATGAGGTGGCGGACATAAGAGATACCACACGTGTAATAGTTCACCCTCTGTTGAAATGAGCCTGATAAGAGATTGGGTTTTCTTTTTTGAAAAAGTAAAGCATTTGATTCTTGCTTTTTTGAGATGGATGACTCCCAAAAGAACTTGGGGCATCACTAACAAAAACACACCGCTCGAGGCTCGAGCAAAAATGCATCTTGCCTTGACCTTGATCTGACCATGAATGCTCAAGCGATATGCAAAGCAAGCAAACCACATCCGCCGAAGAATCATAAAAAAGAACAACGCAAAATAGAAAAATGAAGATCCTACAACTGTTTCCCGCCTCCATCTTCGTCTTATCTTGCTGCAATGAGGCTGCACAGGCACGAAATATAGTTACGACGAATAACGGCATCGCCATTGCAACCACAAATCAAAGCGGTCTACGACGCTCTCTTGTCACATACGATGCAAATACCTCACAACAAGACGTACATCAATTCTCCAACTTACCAAATACCATTCGTGGGTTTGATGACGTGGCTCTTGATTCAGATGGTGATGTGGTTGCATTTGCAATAGATGCTTCTTCTGGATTAGTCTGTTCTTTCAATCTCTCGGCAAGGTCAAGCACTAGAAGAGGAAAAGTATCATTGCAATTGATTGGTTGTACTACGCAGAGAGTGAGTACATCTCCATTTGTAGGCATAGATGCTCAACGAGGGACACTTGTCGTATCTGGTGGAACTGGTGGTGTGTCCACCTTCAGATATGACACAAGCACTGGCAGATTGTCCAGTCGTCCTACCATTCGTAACCAAAGCCTCAACGAGATCGGCCATCCATCTGTTACATTGGTATCGAGAAACATGGCAGCTTTGTGTACTGATACAAGAAGTGGATTCGGAATTACCATTGCGAATATCAATCAGAGCAGTCGATCTCTCGATCGTTCAAGGTTCTTTCCTGTTGAGAATACTGTCAACTTCAAATATACTATATCACCAGGTATGTCTTGTGAGGGTTTGTTGCAGCTATGCTCATTGTGATTACGCTAACTGACCTCTTTATGTTTGTTCATATAAACCATAGCCAATTTCCCCTGTGATAGCTCAATGTACTTTCAAAATAATGGCAGAAGCTACTTGTATGTTGCCAATGGACCAGTTACCGTGCAAAATCCAAGAAGAAATGGATCACCAACAGTCGTTAATGTGCCGAATGGCTTTGAGGCATTGACTGTAGATGTCAATTCGGACCGTTCCATTGCCGTGTTTGGAGGTGTTATTCAAAACGGTGCGAGATCGGCATACTTGGAATTGGACATTTCCGACCCACTTAATCCAAAGGTTGTGACCATGGAAGTTGTCAGTGGCCAGGGCAGAGGAAGGATTACGGGCGTTGCTTCGGCTGGACAGGATATATTTTACGTCTTTGACGACGATTCATCTTCGATTGGACATGCTCGCATTCAGCAAACTCTTCTCGAAGATTCTGAGGTGAAAGATATTTTGAGTAGAGTAGAGTAGAGTATGGTAACTTTGGGGTAAATATTGCATCTAACTAATTTCCTATGCTGTCATGTTTCATAATTCACATTCAGAAGACCATATGTAGCATCCCAAGCCCAGTCGCCTGAGACTCTCTAATATAAGTGGCTTGTTTGGTGGTCAATGGAACATGCCAATGATTGTTACCTCAGGCGTCGCTCACTGTGTCAACCCGCCCACGAAGCCTACCATCAATCCTGCCTGGCTTCTTCCTCATGACATAGCCTCATCATGGCGCGGACTAGCACTGTACCTTGCTCCAAACAGCGGACTTTTTACTATAAATACATGCACTGTGCAGGGAAAGGGGCGACGAGAGAAAGTGTGTGAGAGATCGCAGCACTTCTGGCTTCTCTCTTCTCCCATGCTGTCTAGCCCCCGGTGGTAGGGGTGTGCACTGTGCCGAACACCAATTTTCCTGCACAAGAGGCGAAAGTTTTGCGATAGCAAAACTTGATGCCTCGAGTGCAGGAAACTTGGTTGAGGCAATGTGCATGTGTGATTGTACTCACTCACGTGCAGTTTGCGCGCACGTTCACCAGAGGCCTTTTCGAGTACAATTGACAAACATCAAAATATCAGCGCAATGAGTCGGCACTACACAGTGCTGTAAACTGCACGGTGGGAGTACTATTGATTCCACAGTAAGTACGATAGGTACAATAGCTCACTAAAATCGCGTCAGCATACAGCATAGCATGCGAGCATCGAGATGAACATGAGGAAGCAGGCTATCATATAGAATACAGCAGATTACAGGAGAAACCACAGTGTGATGCTAATGCAAGTAAAATGATTAGCTTGGTCGTCTTCGCTGTCCTCTGCATATGCTCGGTGGAGGGTTTTCTCCATCATGGTAACACAAATCATTACACTGTCGCTGCAACTTCTTCCACATCTCAATTGAAAGCATTTCAATGGCCAACACTTCCCTCATTCGACAAAGTACAGTCATCTTCATCCGCTAGAACAGTTGGAGAACGCAATGGTCTAGATGAAGAGTATCCTTGGCGGTTTGAGGGTAGATTTATCTTCCGTCCTTCACTGGTGCGCATTACTCCGTCATCATCATCACCTCCGTCTGCAAGCCTACTCTCACTCTTTGGCTATTCTCTTGGAGGTTCAGTTGTGTTGGAGTACGATGTTTCACCGGTGGGTCCGTATCGAGAGTATGTCACTATGGGCGGCGTAGTTGGATTAGGTCAAGTGTCTGTAGGTGAAACAAACAAGAGATTGTTGGGAGTAGGTCAATGGGGAACAGATCTCTATGTATCTACACAAGTTGCAGAAGATGTATGCAAACAAGTCTGGGGTGTTCCTGCTCAAGTGGCGAATATTGACTTTGAAGAAGACGGGAGCGTTATTCAAGATGGACCGGACAGTGAAGTCGTGGGTCGAAGTGGGGTAACCAAGAAAAACTTTAAACTATCTGGATGGGATAATGCACGAGTATTGTCGTCAGAAGAGCTACAGCAACAAACGAAGAGGTTTGGCAACATTCCAATCTTTTGGACACCAACTATCAAAGCATTATGGGCACCAATCTCATTGCCTAACTTCAGTAACAAAGTGACACAAGAGGAACTACTCCCAGTACACAAGCTGAGACTGTCGGCAAGTGCCTTACGTTTGAAACAATGCAAGAGAATTGGACAATCTGAAGGAGAGATACCGATCGGTCTTACGTTGGTTGTAGACAATGTATTGATTGAAATTGGAGAGCAAGTCAATTCTGGTTCTCTTTGATAAATCTATTGAACAATAATATTTATGATCTCCCTGACTGATATAATAATTTATGTCTCCCCAACCTCACTCTTTATCCTCCCCAGCAAATCACCTATCACATTCTTCATCACAGGCTGACCCTTTCGTGTCCTCTTCATCAACTTCTTGGCTCTAGTCTTCCTATCATGTTGCTTCTTGCCCTCACTCTTTGTTTTCGTTTCCTTCTGTGCGATAAGTTCTTCCTTCTCTGCCTTGCGCTGCTCAGCCAGTTTGCGAGCTTTCAACAGTGGATCTGATTTTTGCCTCTTGGTACGAGCTTTTCGTTGTTCATATGTTTCATCTGCATAATCATCAATATCATCTTCATCGGTCGTATTCGTTCGTTTCTTGCTACCCTTCCTCCCCTCCTCATCACGCCATCGACTCGCCCCCTTTCCCACCTCAAACCCCTCCTGCTTCATCACACGTTGGTACTCTCTTAGCAATGTCGCATTCTTTTGAAATTTAGTTTCCTTTCTCTTTTTGTATTCTTGAAGAGCACGATCGTGTCCTTTTTTGGAGGAGAATGAGTTGAGTGAGATGGCGGCCTTTTTTCGCCGATGTGTTTGAGTGCGGTCTGTGGGTGCTTCGTCGGCGTCAAGGCGGACGCGCCGCCGATATGGTTTGCTATTGCTAGACATGATATTAATTAAGAGGAATATGAAGCACTATTAATTGCACCACTGTTTGGTTCAGCCTTATTGTTCATCAACGAACAATTTTTTTTCATCTGGTGGGTGGGTTCTCTAGTTTATTTTTCTACGCGCGTAACCATTTTCGGTGGCTGTGGGATACTTCTCCCTTCTCCCGCTTAGTCTCTTCGCCGCAAGCGAATCCTTTTTTACTATCGCGTCATCGCACTCCTTTGACTGCGTTCGTTGATTGACAACAACATCCATCATGATGAACACCATCAAGCGGTGCTGGCTTGTAGGCCTCGCTTACACCTGTTGCTGCGTCTGCAATGGCGGAAGGACCAATCGGCACATAGCCGCAGCTTTCGTTCCGTCCACAAAAAGTTACTCCTATCAGCCATCATACACCACATGCTTGAAACTTTCCTCTTTTGATATTGATGTTCCGTCATCTGATGAGACTGGCATGAACAAGAAGTCTTTGAATCAAAGCAATAACAATCATCTCTTAATATGGAAGGACGTCCTCCCAATATCATTATTTACAACCATATGCCTTGTCGGAGCTGTTATAATATCAACCTACGAAGATTATGACGTCACTCATGTACGCCCAAGTCCATCTACACTGCGTCTTCCCACAGACATCACAAGCAGTAGTATAGATGAACCGATGACTAGCGACAACAAGTTCAATTTCATTGGAGCTGCAACCAAAGGGATGGGATCGGGAAAATCGGATCGGTTGGCCCAAACTTTTGATGATTGGTATGGCACAAGTGCCACAACATTGCAAGATGTACGCGGGTACAATGAGATTATGTTGGAGCATCGACGGGAAACAATCCCAAGATGGATTGGACAAAATGCGGAATCCGACAATCTGGGATTAATGGGTTCAGATACTTCATCACGGATATCATTTGCAACAAGCACAAAGGAGGCTAGATCTTACTCAAAGGAAGAATTACAAGATGCCGTATTGCAATTGTACAAATCTCTTGGCGCACTTGATAACTTGAAGACAATGTCTGATGACTACATGTGGGAGGAAATAAAAGATATGCTACAACCATCATCAACAGTGTCTGGTGATGAAAACACACTAAGACAATCTTTTGAGTCTTTGGAGATTCTAAAGTCGGCGCCGCTGTACTACAAAAGTATCACTGACAATAACAATCAACAGCAGCTGTCAACAACCGACAGGAACAATGTTGATCAGTTACCAGAACTTATAGGATTCGACTGGGGAAGTTGCGCATGGAGACATTGTGGAGCCAAAGCAGACGCACAAGAGGCCCTTGCGGAGTTGTATACAAGTGTGGGTATGCTGGAACCATTTGAGTGTCGTTTCATTATAGACATTATGGAGCGTTCTATACGGGATGTACTGTTGGTGGTTCCAGATGACTTGCGTCCCACTTCTGCAGATGGAAGAATGGTTGAGTTGAAACCGTATGAACCGTACATGTCGCAGTCAGAGCAGAACGGTGGAGATGAAAGTTTTGAGTATGTTAATGCCTTGAATTCTCTTCGTGAAGTATTTGAGTAAATGGATCCATTGCTTGCTTATGTATGGTGCTGCTGGAGCTGTATCTATCTCTTCGCTTAAGTGTACACATAATTGATCAAAATATGTGATCACTGGAAACTTGTGTTTGAGACTTGCTCACATCATTTGTATTTGGTATTATAGTTCTTTGCCTTTTCAACAAACATAGCACATCTTTGACTATGCCAGTCGGTCCCCAACAATACATATATAGATTCATCGACTATCTAAGTAGACATCCTGCGTGGCGAAGGCAAGCTTTTCGCGTCTTCGTGAAGGTTTTCTTGTAAAAATCTAAAAAAGTCGTTGCGCCATCCATCGAGAGAAGAGATGCCATGCCACCTTCATTCACCGCTCATTTCAATTCACCACAAAAAGTGTTGTACCATAACCCCCGTTCACTGGTGTCGGTCACGGCCCCTCGGTTGGGTAATCAGTCTTCTCAGTTGCCATCGCTCCCGTAGTTCTTTATTGTCTATACATGCCTGATACGAAAAGGCTCAGCAAACACATCTTGGGTACAGAAACATGGCGTCGTATTCAAATCATCCCCAACGACACCACGTCTTCGCCGCCTCGCCCAAAACACCTTGCCATCCAAGCAATGGCTATGAAGTGAGAGAAGAAGCCTCCCCTATCAATAGTGACGCAGGAACAGCTGCACTACTGTCACGAAAATTTGATGCACTTGTGGGAGGCTCCAATGACAGTGTGCATGAGAGGAGGATGCCACAAGATCCTGACGCCGGCTTGTCTGTTTTTATGGCGGATGAAAAGATGAGTTCATCGGTAGAGCCAGTGGTTGTAAAGACTAGAAAGAGGCGTAGTAAATCAGTAGATGCGTCTAATAAGGCCCCTAGGAGGCGTAGCCTTCGTATTCAGAGGAGAAAGAGTCTATGTGATGAGGGAGGAGAGATACCGTCTGTTGACTATTTGGATGATAACAACGCTGCTGAAATGAACCGTAGCCAAATTAAGGAAGTTGTTGACGAATGCCAGATGAAAGTAACGCATGATGGCAGCTCGGCGTTAGCTCAAACAGTAGCGGACGTAGTTATGGATTTGGTGAGCTCAGTGTCATCTGCAGACCAAGATGAACCACCTGCTACGACAACTACAACTCCTCTTGTTGATGACGAAGACACTGAGGGGAATACAACGCGTAATCGTAAGAAGGCAAAGGCTAAAAGCGTCTTAGAATCATTAGAGCATGTTGAGAAGGAAAACTCATTGAATAGTGATAAAGTTGTGAAGAAGAGACGTGATACCTTTGATTTATCAAGAAGGCGTGGTTTGACAAGATCAGGTGTGGTACAATGCAATAATGATGGGATGGAGCAAGAAAGTACTTATGCTGCGTCGACAGGAATGGAGTTACAAATTGACACGGACGAGGTTGCTGATCTCAAGCCACCAGCAGCAATCATTTCTGCTGCCGACCAAGCTAATGAGACTTGGACGGATATGATTACTCCTAAGAATGGGAGCAATGAAGTGCATCTACCAAATAATTTTGCAAATGAAATCTCAAGCTCGTTGGCTAATGAACCAGATGAAATTAGGGGATCAGCAGCTGTCAAAGAGAACTTGCGAAATGTGACGAGTGTTGCTATTGAAGAGAAGATGAGAAGTATCTTTTCTGAGTTCAGTGTGTACAATTACGTGAGTTGTTTCCTTTTCATTTGTCAAATCATATGTTATTGCCTATGTGTTTACTGATGGTAACGTGCTTCTTATTGTCTTGCATTACAGCCATGTGTATCGGCAAGGATATTTGCAGTGATGAGCATCGTCTATGAAGACCAAACGGAGTTTGACCCACTCATTCCATTCCTTCAGTCATTAATCAACGCTGAAATGGTTTCGCTGAAGAGTAGAACACAATCAAATGAAGTTTACTTTATCAATAGAAAGGTTTGCTTCAGTGGCTTTGACTACTCTGCAACTATGCCGGCTAGAGATGACATTGATGGGTCACAAGTTGATCTGAATTCGAGTATTGCAGCTTTGGAGGACGTCTTACGCAAAGCTCAATTTCCGAGCTCTGCTTATTATTTGGATGTGGCGATCCAATGTCTGCATGAAATGAGCAACTGCGACGACGTAAGCGAAGCTTGCTCCAAAACTATCGTAGGATACTTCCCAAGCTCGAGGCTTGCCAAGGCCATTCAGCACTACATTGTCGAATTCCAAGATATCAAGCGTCACTTGAGTTCAAAGCCGGTTGCAGTAGATTTTGATGTGGGGGTCAGGTATCGTCTTGGAGACTTTATTGGTAGATCCATCCGCTTCAATCTAAGAAAGCTGCTCAATACAATTCCCGAAAGCGCGCTGGACTTTAGCGTTGTCGGCTGCGAAGAGCGATGGGGACGCGCTGTGGATGACTGGTCTATCTCGTCTATAATCAACTTTGCCCTGGAAAAGATTCATGAATTAATGTCTGTCAATGAAGAGCTCTTTGTTCAAGGAGCGTCTCCTCCGTCATTCTTCACCAGCAAGACATCTGAGGATGTGGTATCAATGCCACGCAAACAAATTCGAACCATGCCTGAAAAAATGTATGATGAACTCATCAACGATATCAAAGAGGCACGCTCATTTCTTTTGGGTATACGTGCATGTCGATTTGTCTGGGAGCTGCTTGCGCGTGACGGCGTAGACGATCATGTCAATTCTTTGGAAGGTTGGCATCCGATTGAAAGCGTAGCAAGGAGCTTCTATGACTTGAATATTCACGAATGCTCCGAAAATAAACATTTCGTGTTACTTCGTGATATCAATGAGCTTCTCGAAACAGTTGGGGGGCCTATTTTGAACCTCGAGGTAGAGGCTGAGAAAACTGAACATTATATTCAGAAGCTTCGGAAGAAGCTGCAACCAAAGAAACGTGAATCCTCCTTCATGATGAAGGGGTCCCCAATCTACAATCTCAGGATGTGCCTTCAAGCAGAAACAGAAGAGCACTTTCCTCTGTGCTTAACTCCTCCAAAACCAAAAGCCAGTTAATAATATTTTATGTTTATATTTGTGCATGATGAGTTTCAAGTTGTATTTATGTGCATAGACTATTCACTGCTTTTACCAAGGCTAGACAATCCAATCAACATGTAATTGGAGACTAGCTGTGAATGTGATAGGGCCTCTCCTGTGAGAGGACTTTTATTGCTTTTCTGCATCCATCGCTTTATTGCGTGTCGATCATAAGTATGACCATCCGCTGCAACTACAGGATCAACCATTGCAACTCCTGTGATGGGGCAAGGAGGCATCCCTGGGAGAGCCTTCTTTTCTTCGTGAGAGTTTGGTTGCTGTGGTAATGCCGTGGCATCGTATTCATCACCAATTTGAGTCGAAGAATCCTCTTCCTCAGGGTGAGAGTACCTTCCATCCAAGTTAAACCCATCAACCACATCCTCAACTGCAAAATCAACGCCGTTTGCAAGCCAGCGGCCAAGCAAGGAGACACTACTTCCTACAGCTTCAGATCCAACAAATACCAATCCCTCGTCAGGCAGCGCCTCTATCTTCTTGCCAATGATATCAATCATGGGAGACTGACTCAAATTATCACACAGATCAAGAACTTGATCTTTACATTTCTCAACTACAGCTTGATATCGCTCTATGCAAAGGAGTAGGTATCGATGAACTTCAAATGTACAATTCCACCCCTCAGGAGTTTTGTATGATAGCACTACATAGTCGCCCACAACTTCATCTACACGGAATGATTTGGGATACAAACCTAAAGCTGTCGATCGAGAATAATCCGAGGACAAAGATGATGAAGACAAAGTGGTAAACGATGAAGTTGACGCAGAAGAGCGCATGGGCTTCGTCACATTCTTCACAGTGTACAGAGGGACAGGATACAGCTCTTCATCGATGGGATAGACATTGGCGAAGACGCACAAATCTCCAGGTTTGGGTGGAGGATCAGTTGGTTCGTATTCGATTACAATGCGCACACGTCCCGCTTCATTGTTTTGGTTGCCAGCAGAATTATTGTCATTGTGCAGAGTGCACCACTCATCAAAATAGGGGGTTTTGCCGGTTAGAATCCGCAGTATATTAATTGAGCACTTCCCAACGAGATAATCGTCATCGTTTGTGTCTGCACCAAATTGTTTCTTGTGCTTATTACTGGATGTAGCTTTCGAAAATAACGACAACTGCAACATTGGTGGAGCTGGTCGATTCTGGTGAGGTTGTGTATTCATTTTGCTCCACGATGCAACTTTCTTGGGAGCAGTTTCCTTTTTGTTTGGAGATGATTGTCGTGACGAACTCTTCGATTTGAATGATTGATAAGACTTTGATTGGTGCATCTTCCCCATCCGAAGTGGGAATGATGAGCAAGTGACGTCAAAATAGGATTGGTCCCCTCGTGACCAGTGATAATCTCCATGTGCATGTTCAAATGCAATTGATGTGATCTGTGTGTTTCCACGAAAGTTCAATTTGGCATACGGGTGAAGAGACGATGACAGAGGTGTAATATTCCCACCCGAAGCTGGACTCATTGTTGATCTTTGATGACGTGCACGTCGATGATTGGATAACAGAGAGCCAATTCCTCCTTGAGAGTTGGGGTTTGGCCTCAAATTTCTAGCTTGGAGCACTCTGATCATCAGAGTACCTAGAATATATTCCTCACCTAAATCTAAATCTCCTTGATCTATTCCATAACAATCGTCTTGATATTCCTGTGATCCAATGTTATCAAAATCATTTGTAGATGGAATGGCTGGGAATGCGGACATGGATATTGTTTGTGCCACCAGCAGATCATTACTATTGTATTGCTGCTGCTCTCGTGATTGTTGTTCAACACAATCTGCACCTAAATTATCGTAGTCTGGTGTTGAGGAAATGCTATCATAATCTTCATCGCCATTGTTGTTGTTTTGTTCCTCCTTCACAGACATATGTTCTTCCGCAAGATAATCATAGTCGGGCTCACTTGATAGATCATCTAATAATTCATCATCTACCGCAGCTTCACCCAACTCTATTTGGCCAGAATTATCGACAGCGTCTGCTACAGGTCCCCCTTCTTCAACAGATAATGACGAAGACGTCTCACGACCAGCGCTGTGATCCAAAAATAAGCTCACAGCCAATTCCAAATTATTGCCACTCATTTCCAGATATTGTCGAGCGACGCTTGCGTTGGCTTCGCCGGTCACTGCAAGAAAATTGTCCTCCATCCTTTCATCAGCAGTTACGGTCTATTATGTCTCTCCGTAGGCCCTCCGCTACAGTATCATAACCAAAGCACTTTCACTTGATACTATCATGCATTCTTTCATTGATTTTACTCTCTTGTGACGAGGAGAGGGAGAAAGAGGGGGGAGACCTTACCTCGTACGTGTCCTGATGAGGTCCAACTCTCGGGCTGTGCATCATATTCGACCTCACATATCATGAGTAGCGTCGTCATCTGTAACGTTGTCAACTCGGCAGCGACACTTACTATTTAAAGTCCTTCGCTCAGGACGAAAATTAATTTTAATCTCAAGGCAATCAATCGATTGTACAATTTGATATCTTCTCGGTTGTAGACCCTCCTTTACATTTACAGACTAATCGATCATGGCAAAGAAGACGAAAAAGAAGTCAAACAAAGAGCAGAAACAAAACACTGTTCCAACTGAATGGGTTGGAAAGTCGGTCGAACAACTCAAGGAACTTGTTGACCAACTTCAATGTGATCTCGAGAAGGCTCGGAAGAGCAGAAACAAGGCCCAAACTGAATTTGCATCAATCCAATCTTATTATGATGTCACGAGAGAGAACATTCGAGAGCTCGATATGAGAATTGAGAAGCAAGACTTGGAGGTAGAAAATATAGAAGAGGACAACGATACTGAATTGAAGGTGTACGAACAAAAGTCAAACTTCATCAAGTATTGTCATGATCAAAAGCTCAAACAAACAAAAGAAGAGACGGTTGGGAGAATAAACGATTCCATTGAAGACCATGCGAATCAAGTCGAAAGTACCAAGGCATCAAAGGCAGGATTGGAGGCCGAAAAGGATGATTTAGAGAAGCGCCTCCTTGATGAATTTAGCAGCACTCGCACCCAACAAAGAGACGAACGAAGTCGCATCAAGGAACAGCTCGACGCCGACGTGCGCTTGTTCGAGCAACAATGCGAGGCTCACCAGTCGCTCCTCAAGGAGGAACTCTTATCAAGACGAACATCGGAGCTACGTGCTATTGAATCTAGGAAGGATTCCCACTTGAAGGATGTAATGGCATCACACGAGAGAACGTGTAGTGAAATGATGTCATACTTTGATGGAGTGGAGCGGCAGCAATCAATCGATATTGAAGAGCTGCGGGCCCAGATACGAAGGCTCAAGAAGGTTGCTGTAAAGAATGAATCCGATAGTAACAATCTCAAAGAAAGCAATAGGATTAACGGTGACGACCTTCAAATTTGCTCCGACAAGGTGTCCAACCTCAAGTCACAAACCAAGGACATGGAAAAGGATCGAATTTCTCTCAGTGCTGCTAATGCACGACTTTCGGCCACCCGAAAGGCAATCCGACAAACACGGCACGAGTACAATGAGCTCCAAGCAAAGGTTGCAGCTGTGAGAGAGGATTTTGACCGTGTCAAGAATCAAACGAAGGAGCTGAATTGTAAGTGCAACACATGTAGTTAGTTTGCTGCTTTTTTTTCGTTTGCACAACTCATACACACACCGCTTGTTTATATCAGCTTCCAACGTGATTAGTTGCAATGCTGCCAAGATGGAAGCGTTGAGAGAGACATTGGAGAGACAACAAAAGAAGAATGACATTGTTGACCAGCACCGAAGCCATGTTGTTGCATCGGCAGGTCTGACTGGTGATAATCAATCAAATGAGCTAACGAACAACATAAATGACTTTGTCAATGACACGAATAAAGAAATCGAGAAGCTGACGGTTAAAGTCGCTCAGGCGACACACAAGTATACGAGTGATTTGAACTATTTCCTCTCCGAACTAACGAAATGTGGTACATCCGCTGAAGATATCAACTCATTAAAAGTAAATTGTTGACCTAAGAATGTACCTCACTTTTACTTTATAATCAAGCCTGTAGTGGCCATCATTTTCTAATCTAAACACTATTGTCTTTTCGTCATGGCGGCGTTCTTCATCTTTACTGCAATCCCTTGATGTCAAGTTTGCTTCCCTCTGATGACTTCACACCGACGAAATCCCGAAGAATTTGAGGATTGGAGCTCTCAAATAAGATGTCATGTAAGAAACGTTCCAACAGAAAGACCTTGAGTGAGAGATATCCAGCATCAAGGCATCGGTACCATCTCTGCCTCTTCTTGAGCAATCTCCAGCTTGTCATGGCATTTGGAAGAAGTTCTACGTCAAGATCGTCGTCTGTCACACTTAGAGGATTAAGACCGGTAACGACGGCAGCACAACTTTCTGGACCATTGGAAACTTTTCGGCTAAGCTGCGAAAAGTCAGAGTATCGTTTCCACACACCCACAGTATTACGGAAGTTACCATCGCAAAAGATGACGAGGTACTGTGCGTATTTGCCATGCTTCTTGGACTCGACGACACGATAACTTGCAATGGATACACTGACAGTGTCTACTCCATCCATGAGCTGACCTTTATCGTTTTTAGCTGGGAAACTCTTGCTCACCGTAGTCCCGAACACATTATCTCCTCTCACAACGACAGTCAAATCATTATCACTTCCAACGCCCTTCATCTTTTTGTTGACCAACGTATGATGATGCTTGTGCGGTCCCAACGTGCCCATGTTGTAGTCTTTCGGTCGGTTTGGGTCAAAGTACATCTCAATTGCTCCAACACTATTCAAATGATGATTAAGTGTAGCCTCGGCAACATCCGCTTGGGCTGCCTTTACCGACGCTGGATCTGCCATGCCACTGTCCTCATCTCCCTTCATGTTAAATGGAGCAGCCAAATTGTAGTTGGATATATTCGACTGCTCATGACCAACAACATCGTCGTTAAATGGATTGATCGCAATGGGAGTAGAAGCCGTAAGAACCTCCACTGGAATTTCATACCTTACTTTGGACCTTGTAAAGTTTTGAGCCCAAACTTGTTCAAAGAAGGCACGCTCTTCTACAGGTTGGGGTGGGCGGTTGCCGGCAGTGTGCTTCCAAAGCCTTTGTGTTGATAGTGACTCTTCCAGGACGTAGGTGGGCGCCGTCACCGCCATGGTGTTGTGTTCTACGAGGATGCATAACATGATGAAAGTGTGAGAGGTACAAAAGAATTCGCAGAAGAAAAAAGTGGGAAAGAAAAGCGAATCATCATCATAACGTAGTTGGCGATCGGCAGTCATCCTCGCTAAACATCTGGTATTTGTCGTACCATCCGCGTGACGTAACAATCCAGCTAAATAAATCGCAACAGCGTGCACCAAAGAAAACAACCATGTCGAAAAACATGCCATCTTGTCGAAAACATGCTGCTCTTACCTTGCTTCTGCGGTTCAATAATTGCCTCTAACGCACTCTGCATCAAATCACTTCCCATCTTCCATATCCCACTCTTTTTTTGTTCCTTTTTGCCATCCCCCTTTACACCCCCTCCCAAACTTTCCCCGCCTGACGCAGCCGGTTCGTGTCCATGAACATCTTCAAACCATCCCCAATTTCCCCCAGTAATGCTAGATTGACGATTCTGCGACGATGAATTGGAATTGGACATGGATTCATCATGAGATACCTGCCGTTTAATTCTGTTGCTTGCTTCTTTTTTCAGAGGAACCCCACCACCACCTCCATTATCGTCGCCGGGGGCCTCGTCCTCTTCCCCCTCCTCCTCATTACACCTGTGCAGACTGTCATCGTCGCTATTGCTCCCCTCCTCACCGGACAAACTTGACAAACGAGATCCATCTTGAGACATTGTTGCAGAGAATGGAAAGCCCGATTGATCGGGTGCACCTTCACCCTCCATATTTTCTTCGGCCTCTTGACGAGCCCCGTGGTTTTCTAGAGCAGCAACCGTCATATTTTCAACCCTCGTTTTCTTGTCTTCTCGGTCTGACTCGACCATTATTGCTTCTGGGTTGGAGATGACTCGTTTGAGGTCTTGGTTGGTTGTGGCCATGGTTCAATGGTCGTGCTACCGTGGTTTATTAGTGTTCGTTGTTTTCTTGGATTTTGTGCAAAGAGGAACGCTTTTTGTGGCGTGGAGTGAGTGGCGCGGAGAGGAGCAGATGGCGACGTCGATGCCCCCTTTTTGCTCCCCTCTATGACTTCGTGCGTAGCTAAATTCGAAGACCTCACACTCATCACTACTTCCTCATCACCTCGTGCGTCATAGACCATGAGATGTGTTAGGTAGCAGCGTGACAACAAACTGAACCATTAAACAGCAGCAAGCAAGCAAGCTACACAATATCCGGAACAACCCTAACAACGATAATAATATAATGAATCTGAAAATGGCAGCCTGTTTCGTAGCGACGGCCTCGCTCACGAGCTCCTGCTTGGCATTCTCCCATCGCTCCATGATGTCAAGCAGTGGCAGTCTGCGTCGTGCCATTGCTTCATCAATGACATCGCCACGGCACATTGCCTACAATCAAAGATCAGTAGTACCAACTCAATTTTCTACTCGCCTAGCATCCACCGCCGAGGCAGAAGCAGCTCCATCCTCCACCTCTGATGAGGAAGATCTCACCGACGAAGAAAAGGAAGCAAAGGCACGTGCTGCCCTCAAATCACCCTTCCTAAAAACCATGCGTGATCGTGGCTTCCTTTTCCAATGCACCAACCTCTCCGAACTCGATTCCATCCTGAACGATGCCACATCCAAAGATGAGGCAATTAGTGCCTATCTAGGGTTTGATGCCACAGCCGACTCGCTCCATGTTGGATCACTACTTCAAATTATGATTTTACGACACTTACAACAATCTGGTCACCGTCCCATTGTACTTATCGGCGGTGGTACATCCAAGGTAGGCGATCCCACCGGTAAAGACGAAAGTCGTGTCATGCTAACCGACGATATCATCAAGCAGAATACCGATGGAATTTCCAAGGTGTTTCAAAAGTTCCTTACATTCGGTGACGCAACTCCAACGGATGCCATCATGGTCAATAATGATGATTGGCTTAGTTCCATATCCTATTTGGAATTCCTGCGTGATTATGGACAACACTTTACGATCAATCGAATGCTCTCCTTTGAGAGTGTGAAGCAACGTTTGGCACGTGAGGCACCCTTTTCCTTTTTGGAATTCAATTACATGATATTGCAGGCGTATGACTTTTTAGAGTTGAATCGACGATATGATGCGAAGTTGCAACTTGGGGGGAGTGATCAATGGGGTAATATGATCAGTGGATGTGAGCTTGGACGGAGGGTGGATGGAGCTCAATTGTATGCGCTTACGGCACCTTTGATTACGACTAGTGATGGAAAGAAGATGGGAAAGACTGCTGGTGGGGCAGTATGGTTGAATGCAGATAAGTTGAGTGAATATGACTATTGGCAATTTTGGAGGAATACATCGGACGAAGATGTGATTCGATTCCTAAAGTTGTTTACGGAATTGCCATTGGAAGAGATTGAGACTATGGAAGGGTGGAAGGGAGCTGATATTAACAAGGCAAAGATTGTGTTGGCAGATGAGGCTACAACCTTGTTGCATGGACGGGATTGTTTAAAGGCTATCCATGATACGATTGATTCCATGTTCAAGGGTGGAAAGAGTGCCGCGGCTAGTACGGAAGGGTTGAATCGCATTTTCGTTAGTGAAGATGAAGCTTCGGAAGGTGTCAAGTTTATTGACTTGTTTGTCAAACTAGAGTTGGCAAATAGTAAGAAAGAGGCACGTAGATTGATCCAGGGCGGAGGAGCAAAACTTGGAGAAGAGAAGATTGCTGATGAAAATGCTGTATTGAATAAAGATAGCTTTGCAGGTGCGAATGAGGTGACGTTGAGAGCGGGCAAGAAGCGTGCTGGTGTAGTAGAGTTACAATGAGGTTAATATAGCAATCCGACAAGAGTGAATGTACTATCTGCATGATTTGCTCTTTTATTCTTATTGTATGTCGATTAGCGAGTGCATCATACACTCAATCAAGATCACAAAGAATCGCCTCCAACAGCATCTCATTTGTAGCACAAGAAGCGTGCTGGTGTAGTAGAGTTACAATGAGATTAACACATAGCAATCCGACAAGAGTGAATGTACTATCTGCATGATTTGCTCTTCTATTTTTATCTTTTCTCATGTCGATTAGCGAGTCATCGTACCGTACACTCAATCAAGATCGCACAGAATCGCTTCCAACAGCATCTCATTTGTAGCTTTCCCAAAGTGCCTCATGTCACCAGGAGTTTTCGGGTCGTCTTCGGAATTGAGTGAAAGGGCATCAATCGGCGTTGGCAGTACCCTCAATGTAATAGTATCACCTACACGCCTCTTGGTTTCATCCAGCACTAGCTGCTTAGCAATAGTATTGATTTCTCGAACTCTTGCTTGTGTCATGCTCCATTTTCTGTCGTCGTTCGTCAAGTTTCCGTACACAATGGGATGGACGGCAGTAGTTGGAGCAAAGAAGAAACTCTGGTGGTGTTTCCTACCGGAAGGAATTTGGTCAAGTAGCCTCTGAAAATTGCCACGAAACTTATCGATCTTACCATACGCTGCCTCCCACAGCCCAGATGGATTGAAAATGACCACGTTCTCGGTTGCATTCTTCAGTTCATTTGCATAAGCTTGAAATGCATTACCCAAAGTTTGCTTGATTTGCACACACCGTACATTTCTACTACTCTCTAATTCCCACTTGAGATGTTGACACATGTAAAATGGCTGAGAATCACCAATGAATACAATATTGTAATCTCTCTCTCGCAATGTCGATGGGCAAGATCGTGTACCATCGTTCAAGATGTCACCTTCATAATGTGCACTCGACACCCATTTCAGTTCATTGCTTCTTCTCACCAGCCAATCGGCATTGGCACCATCGCTGCTGGTGTCGAAATCAGTCCAATCCCAAGCACGATGGAATGTTGGAGATCCACGGAAACTAGAAGAACTTGAGGGAAAATCAGATATAGAAGTTTCATAATCCACATACTCCACTCTCCAGTAGACTACAAAGCATAGATCACCTTGTTCAAAAGTTGATGGTGGACGAATGTTCAAATGGAAATTAGTTTCCCAGTTCGTCTTCATGCCCAACCTTCGTTTGGCTGTTCCAAATTGATACAGAGTGCTATCATCTGGTTCATTTTCAGATAGCAATGTTACTGTAGCAATTGCATCTGTGCCATCATTGTCTTGTCGTTGTGTTGTACACCCATCTTCATTTAGATAGCCGCGTATTGTCGCAAGGATGATTGGTCGTTTGTATTCACTCGTCACAGTCAGGATGCCCGTCTTTGTATAGCTCTCTTTTGGATCTGCAGCGGCGGGTGCAATACTAGTGAAGTAGCTTCTAGCGGAGAGTAGTATCACAACGACGAAAGGAATTATTAATCCCCAGAAGGAGAAGTTGTTGCGTCGTAGGCTGCCTCTTGGATGCATCTTGGAATCACCGTCGATTTTGTCGATGGTAAAGATTCCTCCGCCTTTAGGCTGAAGGTGTTTGAGAGGGTTGAGACGGCGACGCATTATGAAGTAGACAAGTATTTTATGACCTCATATGTTAGCAGAGTATTATGGCTGCTATGGTTATGGCACATCACTTTCACTTACTCATTATGACCCCATTGTTGAAATGACTTCCATCTCTTGAAATCTTTGCAACTGAAAGTGAGCACAAAAGCAGTGAGTCGCTTTTCCCCTCCTCTCTTCAAATTTGTCCTTCCATTTCAATGCAAAAAATAGACGCCATACATCTCTGTCGCCGAATGAATGGTGTAGACATCATCAATAGCAGCCCATCTCACGCTCCCTATTACATACAAACTCGGCACCACTGCTTTTGCCCGCTACGATCATGGCCGCCTCCAGCGAGACCGCAGCTCATTTCACTCCAAATAATATCAATGGCTCATCTATTTCCATTGCACCACCACCACCACAAATTGCTGCATCGGCGGCCACCACCACAAGACCACCCAATACTACCACTGCTCCAGCAGCATCTAGAATGATGACAGAAGATGAACGACGAATGAAGTTCCTAGCCCTACTGTGCGGTAGTGGTGCATTCCCACGTACTAATTCTAGTCAAGGTGTTACCAACAACAACAATAATAATAATACAACTAGCGTGATGATACATAATAATCGACAGAGGAGCAGTAGCGTTTCAAGTATTGGCAAGGTCATGGTAGAAGGGAGCGGTGTTGCCAGTAAAGATGTCAGTGCCATGGATATTGACCTTCCACAAATAATTGATTCATCATCTGATGTTACTAAAAATGGCAAAACTGCAGCCACCACCACTTCATCCACATCCACAAGAGGAGGTGCAATACAAAACAACAACGAGGAACCAAATTACACACCCACCACACCCCACAATCTATCCCGCCGTCTACTCCACAAATCATCCGTAGGATATCTCGACGACTCGGTCCCACTCCTAACCTCGGCACTCTCCGATCGATTCTTGGCCACTGTGTTAGTTCAAGCGATGGCATGTCGTGATCGACGTATTGAGGGGTACAAGGCGACGTTGCGTGAGCGAAAACGACGAAGGAGACATCGGAGGCGAGTGTTGCGAGAGAAGAAATCGAGGGATGATAAGACAATGAACAAGTTGAAGATGGTGAAGGGTGGGGAAGATTATGGAAAGATGGCGGAGGATGTGGATAGGGAGGAGGAGTATTATGATTCTTACTATGGGAAGAATGATGATGGGGATGGCAATGGTGACGAGTATAATTCAGAGGATGAGGATGATGACGATGTTTCGGATGATGAATTGATAGATGAAAGTCAGTATGATTTAAAGTTACGTGACTTGGTCCGTCCACTGAGTGCATGGGGGTTTGACTTGACGGGCAAAATGGGATTTCATCAAGATGATGGGGATAATTTCGATCGTAAATCACAAGATGATGATGATGATAGTGCTTCAGATGGAGATGATATGGATGAGGAGGAGAATGAGAATGATGAAGGCGAGAATGATGAGTCGGATGGAGATTTAATGACGGATGACGAGGGCGGGGCTGCTGGGAAGAAGAGTAGTGCTGCATCATCATCGTCGTCTCCCAAGAAGAAGAAAAAGGTGACTCAATCCAAAACAAAAAAGGCGTCGACAACTACAAAGAAGAAGGCAGCTACTACAAAACGAAAACGAACTGATGAGGAGGGAGGTGGTGGTAAGGAGGAGGATAGTGGAAAGCCCAAAGCTAAAAAGGCATCAACCGAGGCTTCAAAGAAGCCATCTGCTGCTGACAAGAAGTAGCGTAGCGATCAAAAAATATATCATATCTCACACTATATATTTCTCAGAGTTACACGTATTATCGGTATGCATCGGGCCTAATAATCAATACTGGATCTACCCCTCCAACAAGATCTCACCCATCGAAGAGACGGCGTCAATCTCATCGAGAAAATCGACATATTGGCCTTTGAAATGAAGAGACTTCGCATAGGCATGAGTGAGGGCGACCTCGAGGTGAAGCAAATCCAAGTTACCCTTGTTGTGAATGTCCGTTGCATCGGTTAGGTCTCCACCTAGCTGGGAGAGCAGTTCGTCGAAGGATTCGTGGGTGGTGAGCATCGATGAGCCAGAGTACCCTCCACCGGTGTTGTTGAGGTTGCTAGCCTTTGGAGTCGTAACATCGTTCTTCATTGCTGGGGTAGGACTTCGGACGGAATTATTTCCCATTGCCATTGCATCATTGCGATGCTGGAGCTCGTCATTGGTCCTCGTCGTTTCTTTGGAAGCATTGACATGCTTCTCTGCAGTTGGCATAGCGGGAATGACTCTGGAAGCTGAATCATGTTGGACAGTCTTGTGAGGAATAGGAGTAACTGCATTTTGCTGAACTCCCGCATTCTGCTGATTCTTTCCAATGCTAGTAGAAGGCCGTGCAAAGGGAGTAGACGATGCTTTCTTCGCCCCGTTGCGATGATCAGGTGTGATGGCCGTCGTGTTCGCCATATTCATATTCGCAGTGCTTTTCGTAGCAAAAGTCTTGGTAGTAGATTCAGGCAAAGCGAATTTGACCTTTTCGGTGCTGTTGAATCTTCCCATACCACGTGAACTGTTGCCCAAGACACTCGATGAAGTGAATGCTCCGTTGGCACGTTGAGTAGTACTTGCAGCAGAAGCAGCAGTGGGAGGAGTCTTCCCATTAGAAGCAGCGGTGGGAGGAGACTTCCCTTTCGTCGCCTCTCCAAGTTGCATCATCGTCTGGGCAACATTTACATTCACATTATCAGTGTTGGTGGATACGCCTGGAATAACAATGGTATTTTCATTGACGATTGATGTAGCTTGATTCACCTTTGCGCCTGGTGGTGAGAGCGAAACACGTTGAGAGGAGCTGGCGTTGCTAGCGAGCACACCGCCCTGTTTCGTCGTCTCGGCTGCGACATCCGTGTTCGTATGTTCACCACTCTTCTCCTCCGCACTAGCATTCATACCAGGAATGATGATCTCTTCTTTGTTTGGACTGGATGCTGGCATTTCATTGCTGCTAGGCTGGGCATCACTTTGATTGACTGCGCCGGCGGCACCTGAGAAGTATGGACTCTTCGCAGGAAGAGCAGGAGCGGGAGGCGCAGCGTTAACTACGCCACTCATTGCCGCTGCGGCAACGCTTGTGGTGGTCCCAACAGTAAGATCATCATCTACATCACCCCCACTAGTTGCAATGGACTTGGGGATTTGGATATTTCCAGAGGACGAGACCTCATTTTCGTTCTTATTCTCAGACAATAGATTGGTGTCAAATTGACTGAGATTAGCGACCGAACTTGCCGTGGATGTTAGACCGTCATTCTTGGGTGGAGACATATTCGTCTTGGCAATATCTGGTTGCCCAGAGACATCGGGAGCCACTGCTGAAGATGCAGCAGGGACGGCACGTCTCTTGGCAAAGAGTCCAATGCCAATTCCTCCACCGATTCCTCCTCCCCCGCTGGGCGCATCGGCAGGACGCTTTGCTTCAGCACCGTTCGTCTCATTGCCTAGAGAACACGATAAATAGACATCGGAATTAGACAAGACAATGTAGTATCCAATTGTAGTCACCATGATATTAATTCACTCACCACCATTTGCAGTCGTGGGCTGCTGCTCGACCGCATCCCCTCCCTCAGAATCGAATCCATTCATCATCCCTCCAAACTGGAAAGCATTCCCCCCCTCCCCCGTGGAAGGCCTCGATCCGAATCCCTGCATAAACGAATTATCTCCCATCAAATTATTATTCATCGACATTCCCCCCTCTCCCATTCCCCCTTCGGTGGGATTGGAAGACAAGAATGTCGAGTCGAGCATCATGTTGGAGTTCACCCCATTATGCTCGTCCATGGTGAACATGTTGCCAAAGTCGGCAAAAGTATTTGATCCACCAGTTGATGGACGATCTTCAAGTGATGTAGAAAAATTAGCAACGTTGCCTCCACCGTTGTTGGATTGTTCCGCATTGCCGCCGCCGTTTGTTGGAACGGCAGGCTGAGATGCGCCGCCGTCGCCATTCCCTGCTGGAGCCGTTCCATCCTTGCCGCCAGTGGTTGAGGCAGTAGTGTTGGACTCTTGGGAGAGTGGTTGCTTCCTGCTGAAACGAGATAGTCCTGGCATTTTGGTAACGTAATGATTGTTGTCCTCTTAGTTGCTTGAGAGAATGAAGAGAGTTCGCTTCAGCAAGCAAGAGCAAGAGCGTGCTTTTTTCGATTTACTCTTGGTGGGTACAGTACCGTAAGGTACGGTAAATACGGTATCGATATGTAGGTAGGTAAGCGCTCCCCTTGATGTCAGCGACCATAAGCGATAAGCTCCTTGGCTTGCTTCTCCTTGCTCCTTGGTCCTTACTAGATTGCTCAGAGATGACTGAAGCTGAAGTACTTGCAACACTATGGTAGTGGTTAGACTTAGACTTTAAAAATTAACGGACACTAGCACTGAAAGGCAATAGATACTGATACTGAAGAATTTGACTCATCAGGAAGCATTATTTGTGACATTAGCAAATCATAATATTCTGTATTGCTTAGAAAGACTTCTAGTATCAGCAGTGAATTGTGATGTATCTAACAACCACAAACAAAGAAATACAAGAAGAATCACGTCATGCCTGATGAGGCTCAGATGGGGATGCCCGCCCGCCTGCGCCAAGTTCAACCTCCATATCGTATCTCACGCTGTGAATATGACAATACAGAGCTTTTAGTGACCCATGATAGTTGGCCATGATAGTATAGAAGCATCTTTTACACGGCTCAAGCATTGTTTGGGCATATCAGCCATGCTACAACGTCGTAGGTGACCTGATGAGGCATCTGAGATGACGGCCAGCTCCTCTGTTGACAGCCATAACGTATCTCACGCTGTGAATATGACAATACAGAGCTTTTAGTGACCCATGATAGTTGGCCATGATAGTATAGAAGCATCTTTTACACGGCTCAAGCATTGTTTGGGCATATCAGCCATGCTACAACGTCGTAGGTGACCTGATGAGGCATCTGAGATGACGGCCAGCTCCTCTGTTGACGGCCATAACGTATCTCACGCTGTGAATATGACAATACAGAGCTTTTAGTGACCCATGATAGTTGGCCATGATAGTATAGAAGCATCTTTTACACGGCTCAAGCATTGTTTGGGCATATCAGCCATGCTACAACGTCGTAGGTGACCTGATGAGGCATCTGAGATGGCCGCCAGCTCCTCTGTTGACGGCCATAACGTATCTCACGCTGTGAATATGACAATACAGAGCTTTTAGTGACCCATGATAGTTGGCCATGATAGTATAGAAGCATCTTTTACACGGCTCAAGCATTGTTTGGGCATATCAGCCATGCTACAACGTCGTAGGTGACCTGATGAGGCATCTGAGATGACGGCCAGCTCCTCTGTTGACGGCCATAACGTATCTCACGCTGTGAATATGACAATACAGAGCTTTTAGTGACCCATGATAGTTGGCCATGATAGTATAGAAGCATCTTTTACACGGCTCAAGCATTGTTTGGGCATATCAGCCATGCTACAACGTCGTAGGTGACCTGATGAGGCATCTGAGATGACGGCCAGCTCCTCTGTTGACAGCCATAACGTATCTCACGCTGTGAATATGACAATACAGAGCTTTTAGTGACCCATGATAGTTGGCCATGATAGTATAGAAGCATCTTTTACACGGCTCAAGCATTGTTTGGGCATATCAGCCATGCTACAACGTCGTAGGTGACCTGATGAGGCATCTGAGATGGCCGCCAGCTCCTCTGTTGACGGCCATAACGTATCTCACGCTGTGAATATGACAATACAGAGCTTTTAGTGACCCATGATAGTTGGCCATGATAGTATAGAAGCATCTTTTACACGGCTCAAGCATTGTTTGGGCATATCAGCCATGCTACAACGTCGTAGGTGACCTGATGAGGCATCTGAGATGACGGCCAGCTCCTCTGTTGACAGCCATAACGTATCTCACGCTGTGAATATGACAATACAGAGCTTTTAGTGACCCATGATAGTTGGCCATGATAGTATAGAAGCATCTTTTACACGGCTCAAGCATTGTTTGGGCATATCAGCCATGCTACAACGTCGTAGGTGACCTGATGAGGCATCTGAGATGACGGCCAGCTCCTCTGTTGACAGCCATAACGTATCTCACGCTGTGAATATGACAATACACAGCTTTTAGTGACCCATGATAGTTGGCCATGATAGTATAGAAGCATCTTTTACACGGCTCAAGCATTGTTTGGGCATATCAGCCATGCTACAACGTCGTAGGTGACCTGATGAGGCATCTGAGATGGCCGCCAGCTCCTCTGTTGACGGCCATAACGTATCTCACGCTGTGAATATGACAATACAGAGCTTTTAGTGACCCATGATAGTTGGCCATGATAGTATAGAAGCATCTTTTACACGGCTCAAGCATTGTTTGGGCATATCAGCCATGCTACAACGTCGTAGGTGACCTGATGAGGCATCTGAGATGGCCGCCAGCTCCTCTGTTGACGGCCATAACGTATCTCACGCTGTGAATATGACAATACAGAGCTTTTAGTGACCCATGATAGTTGGCCATGATAGTATAGAAGCATCTTTTACACGGCTCAAGCATTGTTTGGGCATATCAGCCATGCTACAACGTCGTAGGTGACCTGATGAGGCATCTGAGACGGCCGCCAGCTCCTCTGTTGACGGCCATAACGTATCTCACGCTGTGAATATGACAATACACAGCTTTTAGTGACCCATGATAGTTGGCCATGATAGTATAGAAGCATCTTTTACACGGCTCAAGCATTGTTTGGGCATATCAGCCATGCTACAACGTCGTAGGTGACCTGATGAGGCATCTGAGATGACGGCCAGCTCCTCTGTTGACAGCCATAACGTATCTCACGCTGTGAATATGACAATACAGAGCTTTTAGTGACCCATGATAGTTGGCCATGATAGTATAAAAGCATCTTTTACACGGCTCAAGCATTGTTTGGGCATATCAGCCATGCTACAACGTCGTAGGTGACCTGATGAGGCATCTGAGATGGCCGCCAGCTCCTCTGTTGACGGCCATAACGTATCTCACGCTGTGAATATGACAATACACAGCTTTTAGTGACCCATGATAGTTGGCCATGATAGTATAGAAGCATCTTTTACACGGCTCAAGCATTGTTTGGGCATATCAGCCATGCTACAACGTCGTAGGTGACCTGATGAGGCATCTGAGATGGCCGCCAGCTCCTCTGTTGACGGCCATAACGTATCTCACGCTGTGAATATGACAATACAGAGCTTTTAGTGACCCATGATAGTTGGCCATGATAGTATAGAAGCATCTTTTACACGGCTCAAGCATTGTTTGGGCATATCAGCCATGCTACAACGTCGTAGGTGACCTGATGAGGCATCTGAGACGGCCGCCAGCTCCTCTGTTGACGGCCATAACGTATCTCACGCTGTGAATATGACAATACAGAGCTTTTAGTGACCCATGATAGTTGGCCATGATAGTATAGAAGCATCTTTTACACGGCTCAAGCATTGTTTGGGCATATCAGCCATGCTACAACGTCGTAGGTGACCTGATGAGGCATCTGAGATGACGGCCAGCTCCTCTGTTGACAGCCATAACGTATCTCACGCTGTGAATATGACAATACAGAGCTTTTAGTGACCCATGATAGTTGGCCATGATAGTATAGAAGCATCTTTTACACGGCTCAAGCATTGTTTGGGCATATCAGCCATGCTACAACGTCGTAGGTGACCTGATGAGGCATCTGAGACGGCCGCCAGCTCCTCTGTTGACGGCCATAACGTATCTCACGCTGTGAATATGACAATACAGAGCTTTTAGTGACCCATGATAGTTGGCCATGATAGTATAGAAGCATCTTTTACACGGCTCAAGCATTGTTTGGGCATATCAGCCATGCTACAACGTCGTAGGTGACCTGATGAGGCATCTGAGACGGCCGCCAGCTCCTCTGTTGACGGCCATAACGTATCTCACGCTGTGAATATGACAATACAGAGCTTTTAGTGACCCATGATAGTTGGCCATGATAGTATAGAAGCATCTTTTACACGGCTCAAGCATTGTTTGGGCATATCAGCCATGCTACAACGTCGTAGGTGACCTGATGAGGCATCTGAGATGACGGCCAGCTCCTCTGTTGACAGCCATAACGTATCTCACGCTGTGAATATGACAATACAGAGCTTTTAGTGACCCATGATAGTTGGCCATGATAGTATAGAAGCATCTTTTACACGGCTCAAGCATTGTTTGGGCATATCAGCCATGCTACAACGTCGTAGGTGACCTGATGAGGCATCTGAGACGGCCGCCAGCTCCTCTGTTGACGGCCATAACGTATCTCACGCTGTGAATATGACAATACAGAGCTTTTAGTGACCCATGATAGTTGGCCATGATAGTATAGAAGCATCTTTTACACGGCTCAAGCATTGTTTGGGCATATCAGCCATGCTACAACGTCGTAGGTGACCTGATGAGGCATCTGAGATGACGGCCAGCTCCTCTGTTGACAGCCATAACGTATCTCACGCTGTGAATATGACAATACAGAGCTTTTAGTGACCCATGATAGTTGGCCATGATAGTATAGAAGCATCTTTTACACGGCTCAAGCATTGTTTGGGCATATCAGCCATGCTACAACGTCGTAGGTGACCTGATGAGGCATCTGAGATGACGGCCAGCTCCTCTGTTGACAGCCATAACGTATCTCACGCTGTGAATATGACAATACAGAGCTTTTAGTGACCCATGATAGTTGGCCATGATAGTATAGAAGCATCTTTTACACGGCTCAAGCATTGTTTGGGCATATCAGCCATGCTACAACGTCGTAGGTGACCTGATGAGGCATCTGAGACGGCCGCCAGCTCCTCTGTTGACGGCCATAACGTATCTCACGCTGTGAATATGACAATACAGAGCTTTTAGTGACCCATGATAGTTGGCCATGATAGTATAAAAGCATCTTTTACACGGCTCAAGCATTGTTTGGGCATATCAGCCATGCTACAACGTCGTAGGTGACCTGATGAGGCATCTGAGACGGCCGCCAGCTCCTCTGTTGACAGCCATAACGTATCTCACGCTGTGAATATGACAATACAGAGCTTTTAGTGACCCATGATAGTTGGCCATGATAGTATAGAAGCATCTTTTACACGGCTCAAGCATTGTTTGGGCATATCAGCCATGCTACAACGTCGTAGGTGACCTGATGAGGCATCTGAGATGACGGCCAGCTCCTCTGTTGACAGCCATAACGTATCTCACGCTGTGAATATGACAATACAGAGCTTTTAGTGACCCATGATAGTTGGCCATGATAGTATAGAAGCATCTTTTACACGGCTCAAGCATTGTTTGGGCATATCAGCCATGCTACAACGTCGTAGGTGACCTGATGAGGCATCTGAGACGGCCGCCAGCTCCTCTGTTGACGGCCATAACGTATCTCACGCTGTGAATATGACAATACAGAGCTTTTAGTGACCCATGATAGTTGGCCATGATAGTATAGAAGCATCTTTTACACGGCTCAAGCATTGTTTGGGCATATCAGCCATGCTACAACGTCGTAGGTGACCTGATGAGGCATCTGAGACGGCCGCCAGCTCCTCTGTTGACGGCCATAACGTATCTCACGCTGTGAATATGACAATACAGATCTTTTAGTGACCCATGATAGTTGGCCATGATAGTATAGAAGCATCTTTTACACGGCTCAAGCATTGTTTGGGCATATCAGCCATGCTACAACGTCGTAGGTGACCTGATGAGGCATCTGAGACGGCCGCCAGCTCCTCTGTTGACGGCCATAACGTATCTCACGCTGTGAATATGACAATACAGAGCTTTTAGTGACCCATGATAGTTGGCCATGATAGTATAAAAGCATCTTTTACACGGCTCAAGCATTGTTTGGGCATATCAGCCATGCTACAACGTCGTAGGTGACCTGATGAGGCATCTGAGACGGCCGCCAGCTCCTCTGTTGACGGCCATAACGTATCTCACGCTGTGAATATGACAATACAGAGCTTTTAGTGACCCATGATAGTTGGCCATGATAGTATAAAAGCATCTTTTACACGGCTCAAGCATTGTTTGGGCATATCAGCCATGCTACAACGTCGTAGGTGACCTGATGAGGCATCTGAGACGGCCGCCAGCTCCTCTGTTGACGGCCATAACGTATCTCACGCTGTGAATATGACAATACAGAGCTTTTAGTGACCCATGATAGTTGGCCATGATAGTATAAAAGCATCTTTTACACGGCTCAAGCATTGTTTGGGCATATCAGCCATGCTACAACGTCGTAGGTGACCTGATGAGGCATCTGAGACGGCCGCCAGCTCCTCTGTTGACGGCCATAACGTATCTCACGCTGTGAATATGACAATACAGATCTTTTAGTGACCCATGATAGTTGGCCATGATAGTATAGAAGCATCTTTTACACGGCTCAAGCATTGTTTGGGCATATCAGCCATGCTACAACGTCGTAGGTGACCTGATGAGGCATCTGAGACGGCCGCCAGCTCCTCTGTTGACGGCCATAACGTATCTCACGCTGTGAATATGACAATACAGAGCTTTTAGTGACCCATGATAGTTGGCCATGATAGTATAAAAGCATCTTTTACACGGCTCAAGCATTGTTTGGGCATATCAGCCATGCTACAACGTCGTAGGTGACCTGATGAGGCATCTGAGACGGCCGCCAGCTCCTCTGTTGACGGCCATAACGTATCTCACGCTGTGAATATGACAATACAGAGCTTTTAGTGACCCATGATAGTTGGCCATGATAGTATAGAAGCATCTTTTACACGGCTCAAGCATTGTTTGGGCATATCAGCCATGCTACAACGTCGTAGGTGACCTGATGAGGCATCTGAGATGGCCGCCAGCTCCTCTGTTGACGGCCATAACGTATCTCACGCTGTGAATATGACAATACACAGCTTTTAGTGACCCATGATAGTTGGCCATGATAGTATAAAAGCATCTTTTACACGGCTCAAGCATTGTTTGGGCATATCAGCCATGCTACAACGTCGTAGGTGACCTGATGAGGCATCTGAGACGGCCGCCAGCTCCTCTGTTGACGGCCATAACGTATCTCACGCTGTGAATATGACAATACAGAGCTTTTAGTGACCCATGATAGTTGGCCATGATAGTATAAAAGCATCTTTTACACTGCTCAAGCATTGTTTGGGCATATCAGCCATGCTACAACGTCGTAGGTGACCTGATGAGGCATCTGAGACGGCCGCCAGCTCCTCTGTTGACGGCCATAACGTATCTCACGCTGTGAATATGACAATACAGATCTTTTAGTGACCCATGATAGTTGGCCATGATAGTATAGAAGCATCTTTTACACGGCTCAAGCATTGTTTGGGCATATCAGCCATGCTACAACGTCGTAGGTGACCTGATGAGGCATCTGAGACGGCCGCCAACTCCTATGTTGACGGCCATAACGTATCTCACGCTGTGAATATGACAATACAGAGCTTTTAGTGACCCATGATAGTTGGCCATGATAGTATAAAAGCATCTTTTACACGGCTCAAGCATTGTTTGGGCATATCAGCCATGCTACAACGTCGTAGGTGACCTGATGAGGCATCTGAGACGGCCGCCAGCTCCTCTGTTGACAGCCATAACGTATCTCACGCTGTGAATATGACAATACAGAGCTTTTAGTGACCCATGATAGTTGGCCATGATAGTATAAAAGCATCTTTTACACGGCTCAAGCATTGTTTGGGCATATCAGCCATGCTACAACGTCGTAGGTGACCTGATGAGGCATCTGAGACGGCCGCCAGCTCCTCTGTTGACGGCCATAACGTATCTCACGCTGTGAATATGACAATACAGAGCTTTTAGTGACCCATGATAGTTGGCCATGATAGTATAGAAGCATCTTTTACACGGCTCAAGCATTGTTTGGGCATATCAGCCATGCTACAACGTCGTAGGTGACCTGATGAGGCATCTGAGATGGCCGCCAGCTCCTCTGTTGACGGCCATAACGTATCTCACGCTGTGAATATGACAATACAGAGCTTTTAGTGACCCATGATAGTTGGCCATGATAGTATAAAAGCATCTTTTACACGGCTCAAGCATTGTTTGGGCATATCAGCCATGCTACAACGTCGTAGGTGACCTGATGAGGCATCTGAGACGGCCGCCAGCTCCTCTGTTGACGGCCATAACGTATCTCACGCTGTGAATATGACAATACAGAGCTTTTAGTGACCCATGATAGTTGGCCATGATAGTATAGAAGCATCTTTTACACGGCTCAAGCATTGTTTGGGCATATCAGCCATGCTACAACGTCGTAGGTGACCTGATGAGGCATCTGAGACGGCCGCCAGCTCCTCTGTTGACGGCCATAACGTATCTCACGCTGTGAATATGACAATACAGAGCTTTTAGTGACCCATGATAGTTGGCCATGATAGTATAAAAGCATCTTTTACACGGCTCAAGCATTGTTTGGGCATATCAGCCATGCTACAACGTCGTAGGTGACCTGATGAGGCATCTGAGACGGCCGCCAGCTCCTCTGTTGACAGCCATAACGTATCTCACGCTGTGAATATGACAATACAGAGCTTTTAGTGACCCATGATAGTTGGCCATGATAGTATAAAAGCATCTTTTACACGGCTCAAGCATTGTTTGGGCATATCAGCCATGCTACAACGTCGTAGGTGACCTGATGAGGCATCTGAGACGGCCGCCAGCTCCTCTGTTGACGGCCATAACGTATCTCACGCTGTGAATATGACAATACAGAGCTTTTAGTGACCCATGATAGTTGGCCATGATAGTATAGAAGCATCTTTTACACGGCTCAAGCATTGTTTGGGCATATCAGCCATGCTACAACGTCGTAGGTGACCTGATGAGGCCCACATTGGGATGGCCGCTGGTACTACTCAGCACCATAACGTATCTCACGCTGTGAATATGGCAATTGACTGCTCTTAGAGGCTCATGTGTTAGTATAGAGGCATGACGGTATTTAGCGATAAGTTGCCGAGAGATCTAGTATCGCTACGATTGGGCTCGGAGGAAGACGCTTTTCCAAGACAGATGTGTTCTTCCTCTTCAAGATGTGTCCATCTCTCATCTGTAATGCAATAGAATTCTCTGTACGCTTGGTGAATGACTGGCTGATTGACTTCACACACTTTGCATTTCTAGGCGCTTCTTGATTTGAGCTTTTGTCTCTCCTCTCAACTGTATTTGTAGTCGAGCAACCTGTTCACGGACAGGAACCTGTTCGTCCTTCTTCTGTAGTTCCTCCTTCATCCTATTCTTTTCTGGGGTGGTATGAAGAGTATCAGTATCATCGATCATAGATGGAATGACAGCTGGCTTGACGTTCATTCTTTCCTTGCGAACCAGTAATGCGGATGCAGAAGAAGAGCCGACGGAGACGGTCTCCATGGGATGAGAGGATTGGTCTTTCGACTTCAAGAGAGATATGATTTGCTTCTTTTGCTCCTTTATCTGACGAACCTCATCATGCGTGTCGTCAATATCAGTTGTATTAGTACCGATAGAGCGTTCCATTTCCTTTTGATGAGAAAGGATAATATTTGTGTCCTCTCTCATTTGATGTTTGAATTTGTGCTCTTTTGATTGAGAATCAAGCTCAGCCTTCCAAAGTTTCGCAAATTGACCTCTTTGAGGGGTTGCAACTGGGGTAAGGTGCGAAGGCCTTTTCCTTGCTGCCGAAGCCGAAGCTGGAGTTCTTGCGGAAATCATCTAATCGAGTGTTGAGAGAACGTCGTTAGACAAACAAGTGAATTGAATCAGGCTGTTAAAAATCTTAGAGAGGAGAACGAGCGGCAGCTATCCTGTTGGCAAGGCAAAACGCACTAAGTGAACTATTTTTTCAACTTCTCCTACTTTTAGCATAATCGACTAGTTCACGGTCTGCCAATGATGGCATCGACACTATCTCATTCTGGGTCCAAATATTCACGGAGATATCGTTGTCGCAATATCGACTCTGGCTCATCATCGTTCCCGAGACAAGTTTAGCATAACTTCTGCTGAAATGTACATAGATACACTCATAATTGGCCGATTTTCATCGTTCTTAGTGCGTCATATGTTTAATAAGGACGTTAGCAAGGTGGACGCAAATTATCATGTCGAAATTCTTGTTGCTTACACCACTGTAGCGCCCTCTCGTAGGGCCTCACTTTTTGACATGTCGCATGGACTTTTTTCATCTTTTTTTGATGCGAACACAAAACTCCCGGCATAAATTATACTAATTCCTACGCAGACCGAGGCCATCAACCCATGCACTTTTTCAATTATTCGTCTCACAAGATGATGTGTTCGCCACTACGCCGAACAACACCTCCCAACCCAAACAGCACAAGCACAGAGATACATAAACATCCTTACTCGTGGTATATTGTACAACGCTGCTGCTTAATTTCCTGACTCAGATTTAATTTATGCACAACATATCTCATGTAAAAGGCACTGGAGCATCATCATCCTCCACAACATCTTCCTCCTCCTCCTCCTCGTCAGAGCTAGAGGACTCTTCTCCGGGATATAAGTGGCGGACATTACGCAGCCTCTTTCGTCGTGAACTCCGTCGCAAACTATCGCCTTGCCCTTCATCTTCCCTGCATCGTTCGTTGTTGCCTTCCTCGTCAGCATGAATGACGTCCTCGCCATCATCCTGGTCATCCAACAAAAAAGTCAACACCTCACGTTTCCCATGAGTGCTGTTGCGTTGAATGCCAATTATGTTGTACAATGCCTTCTCATGAACCCACACATGACTTTTTGGAACAGCTATCAAAGCATCCGCGATACCCTTGACTTTCTCCTTGAGTATTGGGTACAAATCAACCATGTTTACTTGTCGCAGCCGCTGCTTTGATGACAAGGCCGTTGTGCAAAATTATGTGTGCCTAAGATGACAGAACTACAAGCCAATTTATGTAGTTTTCACGCCGAAGAATGACGCAATTGCTTCTCTCCACTGTGTTTGGAACGAGTTACGGGCAGTCGCAGGTGTTGTGGAGGATGGCGCAGGAGGTAATGTGCATGAATCGACAATTCGGATGAGTCATCGGCATGTTTTTGTCGTGTTGTGTCGTGTAAAAGTTAGCAGAACCCGCCTTTTTGCAGCGCATTTTTTTTTGTCCAAGAACACCCCCGACTTGCTTCAGGAGAACGAGCATTACTCCTCTAATCCATGGTTTCGGCTACAGCCCCTGACCATTCCATGTTCACAACTCGATGGCGGAGGTAGTGATATCAATGGCTGTAGCTGGGGACAATTTTATCGACACTATAGAAAATTTGTATGTCATATGAATTCCTACGTAGCTTACGTAGAAATTGGCTATCTAGCGCACTGCGCCTTGCCAACAGGATAGCAGCAGCTGTTGTAAGAATCTTAGAAGAGGGGAAGGGAGGCACGCTGAAGGCCTCGGAATCCAAGCTTCGTTTGAGCTTGTCCATCGTAAGTGTAGAGTTGGAGGAAAATCAAAATTTAAATCGAGTCGAGCAAGCAGAGCTTAACCCAGAATTCCTCAGAAATTCCTGTCTGTCTGTCTGTCCGTCCGTCCAGAAAATCAAACCTCTTTTTTTGGCGCGGTTAGACCTCAAACTAACAAAATGGCATAAAACCCATCACCACCCGCCACCATGTCAATGCAATCGTTGCCGTCTCCTTCAAAAGGAAGATGGAGAACACTGTATAATACCAGCATGGAAATGGACGAAGAATCGCTTGCTGATGTTCGAAGGGATAATACTATCAAAACGAGAGAGCCCTAAATGTGCTAGAGGTAGATGATACTACACATTGAAAGGCGCATGCACGCCAAGCTGAAAGATGAGCAGCGCAAGCTCAATGCAGGCATCTGATTCTCTCAGGCCGACCCCATTGCCAGCGAGAGGCTGGCGAATGGGGTCGGCGGTGGATTCGTTCTATTACTACTGTTCAAGCCCTCTGCCCTAGCATTGCTTAGTCATCATCATAATAGTATTGCTCAACGATGGAAGTCGTCTGTGGCTGGCTTGCCAATCGTGATCGTCGATGAAATCGGAGTCGGAAGTGGCGATCGAATCGATAGAAACAATTCGTAATATTATTTAAACTAACGTAACATCAAGTAACAATGACGTAACACTCGTAACAAAAACGAGCTTATTAATAAGGGCCGTCCCGCAATTTCGCAGTTCACCTCGACGTTCGCTAGTTTAAAGTTCTTGATTTTTCGGCGCTTCTGGGTCCCTCCCCATTCGCGCAGGCTCTTAGACGCCGTCGGACCGATTCTTAGAGGGGGGTAAGGCGATTCTAACAAGATGTGTTAGATTTGGTGTCGATTATATTGAACGACGCCATGGTGAGACATCTGCTGAACAACAACAACGACACAATACACTCCAAAAGGCCATTGAACGAGAGAGAAAGAGACGTGCACGTGCACAACAATCGGCAGAGGAACGTAGATCGACACAGGATGCCAACACTGCTGCACGAAAGCGAACAAGAGCACAGCAATCGCCAGAGGAACTTAGATCGACACAGGATGCAGACACTGCTGCACGAAAGCGAACAAGAGCACAGCAATCGCAAGAGGAACGAGACGATGGAAGGCGTCAGGATGGAGAAGCACGCAGGCGGAAAAGATCAGTAGATGATACTCGTGATAGTGTCTTCAATGATAATTGCTTTCATACACTGAATCCACCGGATGAGAACTTTAAGAAATCGCTTGTCATGAAAGCGATAAAGCAAGCAATACGTACTAAGAGGCCAAATAGAACACACCAGGCTACAGATGTGTTGTGTGTGATAGAGTAATCATTGGTGAAGAGAAGGTGTGCAATATATCAACAGAAAGACTTGAGGAAAATCGACATCTCATAAGTGTAGTTGCGTAATTGGAGTAGCTGCAACGGATGAGATAGTTGCTCAGATGTACAGTAACATTTTGAGCAAGAGACATTTAAATCGGATGTTGCCAAGGCTGCGATCAATACCTATTACAATGATGCCGAAGTCGTTTCAACAACCAAACGACTCGTTTGGATTCATAAGAGGTTATTCAATGTCGATGATTCATAATATAATTCATACCAGTTACAATATAATGCATGGTCATGTGCTGTTAGGTATGCTATGTATGCTGTCACAATCACGAAGCTTGAGCTGCTGCGTACCAATAGAGATTTCGTGAAATTTATCCCAAACTATTTTTTGCGCGAAGGGGTCTGATTTTTGGAGGGAAGGTCCGATCTCTATAACCTCTGGGATTTCATGCAGAATTTTTGTCCCCACAGATGCCAAAACATCAATTCAACCTATAAGTGATCACCCTTGGCAAAAGATCGAGTAGAAAACGATGGTGATTGATGCCGAGCATACCACTAGCCATCACAGCCCTTCTGGACCAACGACACGGCCGTTTACCAGCGTATCGTCTCGTCAGTACATCCAAAGTACCATAATAATGACTGGGAATCATTGGTGGAAAGGTGGAATGAGCCGGCGTTCGCGTCTGGAAAGCCGGAACATCATCTCTTCGTCCGGAGAAGATATCAATGTGTCGATACGAATGCATGTGATATGTGCGCACAAGTAGCTTTCATACTGATGCAGAACGAATGAGGGTGAGATGAAGCATTGGTGGGCATTCCGTCCTGTGGAGCAAAACGAAACAAGCGACATGTCTCAACGAGACAAATAATAGGGAAGAGCTTGAGGACAAGATCGGCCACAGAAAGAGCGAATGCAACAAGCCGAGGCATGTAACTTCCCCTCCACTCTCAATCTACATTTATCGTCGATTGTAAACATGTTTAATCTACCAGATGCGGCTTCGTCTGCGCCCTTTGATTGGGTGTTCCAATACAATTACAATGATCGAAATCGAAATGTAGAAACGATTCAAAGAAGGAAGAAAGGAAGTTGTTTGAGGAGTTGATTCAACCTAGTATGTTAGACGATAGGGATTCTAAGGACGAATGCATGACCGAAAGGATACATCCTCTTTGTTTGCGTATTCATTGCCTCATAAGATAGAGAGATGAATGCGAATGGACTTTGGAGTCGTCAAATCACCCTCGACTCGTCAGATCAGTCGACCCTCTCTACGCAGTGAATGTAAAGCAACGAAAGCGAATGAAATATCAAACATAGATTCATCGCTGCTCAATTTGTGCCGCCGTTTCCAGTGCCGAAATAGTCTTTCGTTCGGTCAAACGCAGCCATGACTTGCCCGAAGACTCAGTGAGTAGTATAGGAGTGTACCACCATCGATACTAGGATGCATTGGCCCTCGAATCGCCCCAATCTGCTGCATATTAGGTGATTTGATGTTTTGGCATCTGTGGGGACAAAAATTCTGCATGCAGGCCCAGAGGTTATAGAGATCCCGAAAATAAGTCCGCCAACTCAAAATTAAGATTTTTCACACGAATGATTTTTTGCGCCCCGATTCGAAGGATCTCTATTTCCGAGGCCTTCAGCGTGAAGGGAGGGCATTTAGAGACGTAAGAATGGAAGGGAGCATTTGATCCCTTTTATTTCACGAAGTGAATCTTGTCACTCCCTTCTACTCCACAAGCAGGTTGTCAGGTGTCTGAGATGACACAAAAGCAAAGCCGTTTGTTCTTTCTTCAAGCGGAAGAAGAATTATTTGATTGTAGTTGCATTGGAAGTGAATAGGATGGTCGAAACTTGCTTGTGCGTCGCTTCTGAACACAAGCTGATGAATGATAGTGTTTGTGCGGACCGAAAAGAACATCACTATGCGGACGATGATATTTGTACAGGGCACTATGAAGAAGCTCACCATTTCCATCGTCTTACGAGAATTTGCATCATTGATGGCTTGATGAAAGAAATGAAAGATATGATGCTATGCGATGGATGCAAAGACTTTCAAAAGTATGGCATTTTTATTATTCGACTGAATGAACAAATCAGTCTCCTTAATGAAAGCTTAGCCGATAAAGTGCCCGAAGATTTGAAAGACTTTGTAGCGGAGGATGTCGACAATTATATGGGAGACTTTCGTAATAATGACTTGAATTCGGAAGAAGCTCAGATCCTAATGCGTGACGGTTTGCAACAGCATTTCTGCGAAGAACATTTCGTGGAATCAGCGTCAGATTCCGGTGGAGATTCGTTAAAGATACCAGATGTATATCATTTGGGCGGTGATCAATCTACGGAACACAGCGCTGAGCCTATCAATTGCGATGATTACAAACATGATTCCAGTAGAGATGAAGCTCAAGATATCATTGCAGACGAGGATCGGACATAGCTGTTGCTCTTGAAAGAAGAATCGCTCGTTTCATCTCTCCTGATAGAGTTAGAGAGTGCAAGCATCATTGCAGTGCAGACGAATCTACTCGAGCATGCCATAGAAAGAGCCTTTGACCCGCGTAACCCCCGGCACCACCTTCTCCCTTCAGCTTGCCAGCATGTATAAGAGCTTTGATCTGCAACGAGTTGCACAACAAAGCACTACCCGTGCACCATTCCGAAAAGGCAAAATTTGCCGAGGAGGATATCATGGGACTTGGCGAAAAGTTACATGGGGTGACTCAATATCCTAATTTTACTATAACTACTCTTCCGCTATATATCATCCTCATCAAAACCAAGCTGAGTGTATTGCTCCTCAAACAACTGTTTTGCATAGTAGTATAATTCCAAATCGAAGCTGTTCTTGCTCTTTACTACTTTGTATTCAACAGAACCTTCGCGCAGTGCTGGATGTCTGTGTTTATTCAACCAATTGATGTGGAGCAGCTTGTCTTCGCACTCCTCATCATTCACAATCTGGCTCTTCCACCGCTCGGCTTTGGCACGACTAGCAGCAGCTTCGCCTTGTAGAAGTGACAAAGAATCATGATTAACATCAGCATCCCATCCAAATAAGCGAGCAAATCGTTTCATTGACTCAGCTTTCTCGTCCAGCAGTCCCACAACACATTTTCGCCGAAGAATCTCCTTCGCAACATCTAAATCTACCGCAGTAAGAGGTATCTGATTATCCATTTTTCCAACTAACGTGCGAGTCATGAAATTTGTAATGTAGCTGGGGCTATTCACCCAATCAACCAGCGAGTAAATCTCCATTGATGGATCGTAATGCACAGACTCATTATCTTGTTGCTTGTGATAGAAAAAACTGAGCGTTCGATCGAGAGGATCGCGGAACAAGGCAAACATTACACCTTTGTATTCTGTACCAATAATTTCTTCGTTTTCAGCGTGAATGTGGTCCTGTCCATTTCCAAAGAGCAATGAACCCAATCTGACATCTGGAACTAGCACAACGTCTGCCAATTCTTTTGATACCAACCCGCCCTGTATTGCTCTTTGCACTCCCTCGACAGAGTCCAAATCAACGTTGACGAAGGAATGCCCCTTCGTTTGTACCACATATAGTGTTGGGTCACGAAATCGAGATGCCAATGCTTCATCTTCGCCACGAGCATATATTGGAGGAGACGTAAGAGATGACGACGCTTGAACCAATGCAAGACAATTGGAGAATATTGTTGAGAGACTTGTGCCGCCGCTTCTTGGAATGTGCCAGAAGAACGGAACATTTTTGATTTTTACCGGTGACGATTGAGAGCTTTGTATTTCTGGATTGTCTTGTATTGCCTTTTCCCACGATGCATCTATAGCATTGTTCATTTGGTTAACTTCATCATCATTCTCACTTTTGTCTTTTGCATCGGCCACATCAAGACGCCGATGGTTGAATTGTTGTTGTTGCTGCTGCATGACTTGTTCCTGCTGATGCAATCTTAGCAGTGATACAGCATCCGCAAACTCTGACAGCTCCACAAAATTAGCCCACTCAATACTTATAGGAACTTGCGACCGCGATTGATAACCCTTCGTTGTGGAGACCATCTTCTTATTCTTGGTACCACCATAGCCATTATCTGCAGTTGTCTCGCTATAATACACTGACGATGCGGCAGATGATGTACCAAATTGCATCAATAAAAATGCCAATACAAATAATCCTAACAAGAGAAGCATAGAAAAATCTGTTTTGCGACACTTTGAGATGAAGTTGTCCAGTCTTGCTCTCAGTGCACTATCGCTGTTGCTGTTTTCGCACCTACTCGTGCATTCATTAAAGCTTTTCTTAATTGCTCGAAGTAGAAGGAACAGTCTTGAACATAAATTTCTACAACATACACGAATCCTTTTCCTCCCCTCCCTAATCAACGTAGAATTTTCATCATCCGGAAACTCTAGTGACTCCTCATCCTTTTGAGGCGGAGCATGCTTCCTATGTTGTATTCTCTTGACGATGGGAGGAGGATCTGCCCAAGCTGATGCTGATACTTTTGGGAATGACGATAAGAACTGTGACGGCTTCTTCTGCTTGGTGGTTGCTGATGACTCCTTTTTTATCTGTTGTGTTGAGAAAATTGTTATGTCGCCTACGCCTCCTAACCCAAGATCGTTTGACGGTATAGGTAGCAGACGGGCCTTCTCCTCTGCCCTAACATTTGATGATGATTTTCTTCCCATCGTTTTAATGCTTCATGTGTTGCCTAATGACCGAGGCGCATCAAATCCGTGGCTTTGCTTGATTTCATGGTGTTGTTCTTTGCGACAGTAGTTGTGACAGGTTTGTGCCTTGTGACTCAAATAAGACAGGCGCAAATGAAATGTGCAGGGACAGAATTCGAGGTCGAGGCCTTTAGAAATTTCAAACACAAAAATATCGATTTCGAACGTCCTTTCACCTTGAGGCCTCGAAATCGAATTCTGTCCCTGCACATTTCATTTGCGCCTGTCTTAAATGGTCTTGTGAGATGTGTGTCTTACGACATCAATTTATGCCGATTACCCACCCTCTCACCTCAAAACATGCCGATGAAGCAATCCCACCTCCACAACTCATAAAGCAAACGCCTCACTTCTGCCTCATTTCAGTGCAAGGATGATTCTTCGTTTAATATCAATTTTGCTCGCGTTTGCAAGCATTGAAGCATTCGCTCCAAGTACTGGCTGCAGGTCGGCGACATCTCCACATTCAACTGTTCCCTCATCACCTTCTATCAAGCTCGATCCACAAGATGCTGACTGCAAGTCTGCGACATCTCCACACTCAACTGTTCCCTCATCACCTTCTTTCAAGCTCGATCCTCAAGATGCTTGGATCGAACAGCTTGACTATGCTGGATTTGCCAAAGAAGTCACAGCCCTTGGAAAAGAGCTGCAGAAGAACACTGGACAAGCAGATGTCGACCATTTGAACAAGATTGTCAGCTGGAGGAACATTGCCGCAGCTATTGGTGTATCTACCATGTGGATGCCTCCAAATCCATTGACTATCATTGCGTTATCTACATGGACGTATGCGAGTTGGACCATGATCGCTCATCATACTTGCCATGGAGGATATAACAGAGTAGACGCTGGAAAGTTCAATAGTCGAGGATTTGCATTAGGGAGTGTCAAGAAACGGATTGAAGATTGGTGTGACTGGATGATGCCTGAGGCCTGGAATGTTGAGCACAATCGCTTGCACCATTATCATCTAGGTGAAGATCTAGACCCTGATCTCGTAGAGAGGAACCTTTCATTCTTGAGAGAAATGGATATACCCAAGCCGCTCAAATATGGCGTGGCATTGGCTCTCATGCCAATTTGGAAAAGCTATTACTATGCTCCAAATACCTTCAAAGAGTTGCAAATCACCAAATGGAGACAAGAGGGCCGGGAACTACCTACAAACTTCGATCCGAACGAACCTGTAACATTGAGAATGCTGTTCTTTCCAAAAGATGATGGGGACGAAGCAATTGCTGAGGTTATCAACCCAACAAAGTTTATGTTGCAAGTCATGGCTCCTTTCTTGCTTACAAGATTTATCTTTTTGCCAGCACCACTACTGTTGTTTCCTGGGTTGGGACCGACGCTATTCTCTCATGCTGTTGTGAACTTGGTGCTTGCAGAAATGCTCACAAACATACATGGCTTCATCACAATCGTGACAAACCATGCAGGGCCTGACCTATACAAGTTTCGTGACGAAGTGCAGCCTAAAAGCGGATCATTTTATGTTAGACAGGTGGTCAGCTCAGCCAATTACAATGGAGGAAGCGACCTTTTAGACTTCAGCCAAGGTTGGCTAAATTACCAGATCGAGCATCATGTGTGGCCTGATTTGAGTATGAAGCAGTACCAGCTTGGTGCCCCAAAGCTTGAAGAGATCTGTCAGAAGTACGGAGTACCATACGTTAAGGAGAATGTATTTGTAAGGTTGGCTAAGACCTTGAACATAATGGTTGGGCAGTCATCGATGCGAGAGTTTCCTACTGAAATGGAGCCAACAAAAGACAAAGCAAGAAAGGGAGTCACATTCAAGTCTACTAATGGTGCTATCGACGAACCAGAATAGAGCATTTGCCTTGCGTATTGTATTGTATTGTTTGTTATTTGCTTGTAACTTGTTTAATATTCCTACTTTAACATGATTTTACCATGACACTGTTGTATTGCCAGTTCTCCAGAGAAATCCCCTTTCCCCATCTAAACACTTCTTTCATAATCATTCAAATACTCTGTCCACCAGGCCGTGTTCAGATGGAAAGTACACTTCTTGTCTGTTGGGACCAATGCAGTCTTGTCTTCATTCCATTCTGGCATGTTAAACTCTAGGTGGCAAAGTTGAACTGCCATCCTCTGCCACATGTGATGATGCATCCTCATCACACAGGAGCCACCGCCATAAGCCACATCTCCAACAATTGGACAGCCTAACGCCGCCAGCTGACCGCGGATTTGATGAGGTTTTGTTGTTAGTAACTGAACATCGACTTGCATTACATACGATACGCCCAACTGAAATGATAGAGAAAGTGGTATGAGTAACAAACATTACAAGTCTCTCAAAAAATGCAACAAAAGAGAACTTACCTCCTCAGCGGGCATCTCCATTCGAGGATCCCATAAACGATGTGCCAGTGTGTAGTCATTAGAATCGTTGTACTTGGATGAAACGCACGCAGCCCGGAACTTTTCATCGCCTATGCTTGTAATACGCATCACGCATTTCTGCCAATCCCCCAACTTGGGATTCGTAGGCTTGGTCCTCGTGAAGGTTTTAGGACAAGCTGATTTAACGTTCACCCAATGAGTCAGGTCCCTATTCATAAGTTTTTCAATTCTGTCAATATCAGAAGGATGTTTGATACAAACCAGGCACTTGTATGTTTTAGCCACTCCACAGTTCTCAGCTACCAGATCGTTGCCTCTTGCCGCATCAAGCTGTTCGTGCATATAGCTGCAAAATTCTCGCTTGGTTGATACCAAGAGTAGTCCATTCATCTCTGTTTCAGCGCGCAGTGGGATTGAAATGTGTTTGGTGGATTTGTCACCGTGTCGTTCTTTCAGGGCAGCACCATACATTGATGCAACATCTTCAGCGTGGTTTGTTTTGGTCGAGTTGGTGGGCATCCCTCCTGGTTTGTTCAAAACGGCGAAACCGATTTCATCATTCTTTACGAGAGTAGCAATGGAGTTCAAATGAGAAACATATCACAAGGAATTAAACATAGATAAAGAAATGAGCAGCAGCAACAACACTCACCTCATAGACAAGCGCACCATCCTTCTTATCGGGCAGCCCCGACATCGGAACGTGCTGCTTCACACCACCAACATATGCACTTGTGCATCCATCGAGCAGGAGACCTTTGCAATACTTACTCCAATCTATTTCATACGCCACAAAGAATCTCTCTGGTACATAGTGCACACGAAGAGTCATATCCTTCCAATCCGGCGTATCCATCTCATCCGATTCACTCAACCTGCGCGCCTTGGCGTTGTGATCTGTACAATAGCCAGTTTCGTTAACAAGCCATACAGATCCCAGCTTGAGCAGCTCATTGGCACTAGGGTAGGTTTCATTCTCCACATGCACTCCCTTCTCCAGAATATCTTTCACCGCGTGCCTCCATCCCTCATCCACCATCACTTCAATTACTTTACCAAGTGGGACACTCTTGAGGCACTCGGCTGTAGCGGAGCAATTGGGATCAACTCTTGCGTAGACTGTATGATTCGGAGAATCCATGCCAACCATCTGAACGACGACATTGTTATCAAGCTCTTTGACGAGAGCTCCCTTCCATAAGGATGCCTTGTCGATGGATTGTGATCGGTTGCGAAGTAGGTTTTTCTGGTCGAAAGATTTCGACCTTTCTTTGTTTTGGCGGTGAGGATTTAAGTATCGTCCCGTCATGTTGCTGCTTTTGTTGTTGCTAATTGGATCTTGTGTCATGATGAAAATGAAGGCTTGATTGTTGGGTTTTGTTGTCTCTGATTGATTGTCTTCTTCCCTGAGTTTCTTCTCTTCCATTGATTGGCTTTTTCCGTGGAGGTGAGTGATGTTGTGAGAGAGATGATGATGCGCCGATGAGAACCCTAAAAAGTGTGTCGACTGTGCATGTGACGTGACTCATGACCGACTCACGACCGGTCGACACAGGACATCCCCATAGGACATCAACATTCAACATCCAGTCCGCCGGCCGTGGTCCGCTGGTGTTGGTTGATTGTACCATACATATTATGCTAATTGTATGTTGGCAGGTTGTTGGCTCACCATTGTAATTATTTGTAATCAAGGGCAACGTTATGATTGGCCATGGGCGCAGTGGAGGTGGTGGAGGTTTCGGCGGGTTCCCTTACCGCTCATCCCACCAGCAAGGTCAAGATGGGCGTGGCAGAGGTAGAGGAAGGGGTGGCCGACAACAGAGAAAGCAATCTAGACCACGTTCTCAAAATAATAACATCATGTCAATATCCGCAGAGCTCAAAATTCCATCAGAGCATCGTCGTGTTATAGTTGGAAGGGGTGGGACTACATTGAAGTGGCTGAAAGAAGTTAGTGGAGCGAATATCTTCGTTCCTCATGTACAAAAGAATAATCGAAGAGGGCGCTCCACACAACAAGAAGCTGATGCTGATGCTGATGCTGATGCTGTTGCTCATACCGATCCTGATGGTACATCATCACAAGAACAAGCCAATCAACATCCAGTCCGTGTCAATAGCTCTGAATTGTCATCAATCCTTCATGCCTTTGAAGAAATATCACGTCTGCTATCTAAAACAAGCGACATTGATGCAGATTTTATTCCGTGTATTGTCAAAATGAAAACTAATAATGTTACTACTCCGGTGGAAGGGAAACTATTCATACAAAGAGATGTCACCATTGATGCAAGTAGAGGTCGCTGCCTCTTTTCGGGAACGATACGCTCAGATTCTACAAATGAATTGCAGGCATATACAATTGAAACGACTGCAGTTGACGAAGAAAATGTTTCAATGATAGTAGACAACATTCTATTCGTGGATTCGTCTCTAGAACGATGTCATTGGTACTACAAAGAAACACCTCTTCGCAACAGCAATAGCAACAATAGTTCTACAAATAATGATGATGACAATGATGGTTTGGCACGCCGGATAGTCTTTGTGTTTGGATCGGATAGAGATAATTCCAACTTGTTCTTTAATGCGTTAAAGGATGAGATATCTGCAGCTGAGAAGAATGCATCAACTAGATGATATCTTTATTAAGTAAAGTACATTATCTCTAGGATAGAACTATTTTTCACAACCATTAATCACAATCCAACAAGCTAAGCATTCACAGAAGAGACGACTCTCAGCACAAGGTCTTTAATGCCTGCACTTCTGTTTGTACTCTCTGACGCAAATTTGACGGGAACACACAACATGTCGATATTGTTTATTCCTCCGTCATCATACACCGACTTCCCCCTACGCCACACTTGTGCTTCAAGTACCATGCCTGCTGGTCCTACAGCTTTGACAAGCGCAAGTTGAACTTCGTCACCATACCCAAGATCACCCGATTCTTGCAATACTTGCTTGCACAGTCCTCGCATCTCGAGCTGCCAATCTGCTTCATTCAATAAGTTCTCAATCATGTCGCATTCTGACACATCCTCGGATGATGTGGGTGGGACCCACCATTCTGGTAACTTGGTAGGGTTTGGCTTGAGATAATCCGAGCCACCTATCATTTGGAATACATCATAAGCCTTTTGAGCCTCCTCCTCGTCGGCGAAAGCATTCATACGTCCTTGAATGAGATCGCCACCCTGATTGTCCAAGTTCTGAACATTGTTCAATACACATTCCTCCAGCCCATAACCCAGATCACACTCCGTCGGAAAGTCCACTGGAACAAGTAACGACGAACACTCACAATTATCACACACGACTGCTTCAATCTCCAAATGCTTATTATCTACATGCAGGCAACGGACATCATTAATATTTGGCAAGTCAATGCTATATCCTGGTGGAGAATAAGCGCTGGCAAGGCGTGCCAATACCGACGCTTTGTCCGGGTCACGGAATAGGCGATCGGCTAGTTGTGAATGCGGTGCCTCATTGAATACACCAGAGTTGATGTATGCAACTTGTTCTGTATATGTTGCCGCCAAGTCTTCAAAGTCATTGCCATCAAAGTCATCCGGGTAATAAATTATGGCGTTGAGAGGCGAGAAGCCAAGTGTTCGTATCTTGTGAGATGGGCTTATGAAGGCAGAAGTGATGTGATGCGTAGTGGATAGCAAAGCGATGCAAGCTCGGATGATGAACAACGATTTGATCATTTTCAATTTTGATAAAGACAACTTCTTGTTGCTGTGATGATTGTTGTAAGTGGTGCATACCTATTTTTTGTGCTGTGCTTCGGCTGATCATTTTTAGCGTTCTGATGTGTCCAAGGACAGCTGCCGAAGTGCAGGTGAGCAGCTGGCAGGCAGATTCAGCAGCTGCATGCACGAAAGCGCGTCAGATGTGACACAGCCAGGTGTGACAGGAAAGAACACACAAATGAAGAAGTTAACCCCAATAACCTTAATTGGTTGGTGGGTGAAAAGCCTTTCTTTGATAGTAGGCTTTATTTGTGAGAAATATCTATTTAGAACCAGAACGACAAAATATGTCTAATTGCTTCAGATGTAAGTCTTGAGAAGAGATCGTGAAGAACTCCACAGCTGCACAAATATCTTTCACGGCTTTGCAGTTGTCTCCCTATGAAATTGCATCCGTGACAGTAGTTGTTTGGGGGGGAGATCTTTTTTCACTTAGATTTAGCCCTCGAAAAAGCCTCAATTATGATTTCTTACATTGTAAGTCTGCTAAACACATCATTCTCAGTTAGAGGGCAGACCCCTGCCCCCCCGCGATTAGGCCTTCTCATGCGGATGCTGTTCCTTCTCACAGCAAGACAAAATGAAAACACAAACGACACAAAAGCCAAATGGCTGCGGCTCGAGAAGATCCACATCACGATTACATCAAGCCAACAACAGCCAAGTACTTACCACACTTTCCACTGCAAACTGCAACGAAGTAACATCAACTTAAAGCTTGCTCCACCGTAGCGTTCCCCTCCACCGCCTCCGAAGCCTACTAATAACTCCCGGCGTCCATATCTTGTGCATCGGCTTCGGAGCAACAATTATTCTCGTGCTGGACATATCTTATTGAACTTTCATCACCCCCGAAGAGCATGTCACCTCGGAACGACTCATCTTTCAGCCGTCCATTTCGTCGTCCTTCCCTCGATCCAACTAAGCCGTCCTTTGACGAGAAGACCGTCGTTACGGTATCCCGCACGCCCTCCCCCACCGAAGTTTGCATGGCGGCAGAGGAGGCTCCGCCGCGGCGGAAAAAGGGAGGAAAAGGGATGCTTTCCAGTCTGAGGGCGAGTGTGGTGGGTAAGCAGAGGAGGAAATCTTCCAACTCAAGGAACAGCGGTTCCCTGCACCTAAGTAACTCCAGCATGGGCAGTTCAAATGGCATGGAACGGTCAGGATCTTCGGCGCATCAGGGCCTGAATCTATCCAACCACTCCGCCGCTGCCTATGCGCATCTTCGCGAATCTAATAATGGTTCAGACTCGGAGGATGATGATGTCTTCGACCACCAGTCGAGTTCCACCATGACCAGGAAGAGCGGACTCAGTGACAACAGTGTCACCTCTAATACCAGTGGCTCTCGCCCGGGCCTGGGGAAGTTAACTTCATTCAGCAAGAGACAACAGCCTCAGTATTCCAGCCACTCAAGTCACTTCACGGGGTACACAGAGGGCATGATAAATGCTTCTAACGATTCCTTGCCATCCAATTCGGATCATAACCAATCCTTGACTGATCAACTCTATTCCTCCCCGTTGCGGCAACGGTCCGGAACCAGAGGCTCTCATGAAGAAGTAATTGATGAGGATGAAGAATGGGGGGGAGAAGATGGGGGGGGAATTGATAGCCGCCGCCGTGCATCATCCATTGCCTCTTCAATGAGTGATGATGCGTCCAATGAGCTGGACAAGAGATATGAATCCGAGGCTTTACTTGAAAGACTTGGTGACAAACCCTCGGAGGCAGAACTCACCAACATCACCACTACCCGTGTGAATGAGGTCGTCCAGGAGCAATCCATGGCGGATCGCAGGAAATTTGCAGCCATCCCTCGTTATACCAAGACGGAGTTGATCATTGGGAAGCATCTTGGGAAGGGATCTTTCTCTGATGTATTTGAAGTGACCGTCACAGTTGAAGAGGGTGAGAGTAAGCTGGGGGAGTTCACGAGTCTTGAACTTAATGATCGTATCCAAGCTAAGTTTGGGGGGAGGAGGGGATCTGAAGCGTTTGAATACAAGCCCGTCAATAAGGCAGCTCTTCCTCCCGTCTTCAAAACGGGGGGTGGATCTCAGCACGGTGGCGATTCAAGTGAAGAAAAGGATCTTGACAAGTTGATTGACTCCCAGTTCGGCCCTCCCTCCGATGGCGAAGAAGAGGATCTTGACAAGTTAATTGACTCCAAGTTCGGCTCTCCCTCCGATGGCGAAGAAGAGGATCTTGACAAGTTAATTGACTCCAAGTTTGGCCCTCCCTCCGACGGGGAAGAGGAGGAGGATCTTGACAAGTTAATTGACTCCAAGTTCGGCCCTCCCTCCGATGGGGAAGAAGAGGAGGATCTTGACAAGTTTATTGACTCACAGTTCGGCTCTCCCTCCGATGGGGTGTCAAGATCCTTTATTGACTCACAGTTTGGAGGACCTTCCCACAGAAGCTCCTCGGCTCCTCCCCCTGATTCATTTAATGTGGATTTTGAAAAGTTCGCAGAAGCCAAGTTTGGTGGCAACCGAAGATCCTCGGCCCCTGATGACAACAATGATGAGGATGCCGAAGAGAAGGCAGATGTCGTGCCTGATTTCAAGCCAGCCCCGCTTATTCGTCCTGGTCGGAGACAGAGACGTGTAACAACGGATTTGAGCAGTTCTGTGTGCGTTGGCTCGATGGCATCCTCAAAAAAACTTAACAGCCTCAGCCGCTCACGTCGTCTCAAACTTGCCATGAAATGCCTTCACCCGATATCCCGTTCAGATGCATCCAAATTCATGATCGGTGTGGAGGATCTAATCCATGAAACGGTCTTGCTGTCTTCGTTTAACCACCCTAACATCATCAAGATCCACGGTCGGGCCGATGTTGGTGAAGGGTATTTTATTTTGCTGGATAAGTTGAAAGACACCCTCGATGATCGCATTGCAGAATGGAGAAAGAAGTACCCACAATCTAGCAGGAACCCTCCTTCATTGAATCAGGTCAAGGTTGCAAAGACATTGGCAGACACGGTGGCCTTCCTCCACCAACGCAATATTGTGTTCCATGATCTGAAGCCTCCCAATGTTGGTTTCGATGAGATGGGGCAGTTGAAATTGTTCGACTTTGGTTTCGCCACGGAAATAATCGACGATGAGCCACTTGAAGTTAGAGCTGGCACTGTGCGGTACATGGCGCCGGAAGTTGGCCTCGACGAGGAGCATGGACTACCTGCTGATGTGTATTCCTTCACTATCCTTATGTGGGAGATCTTTTCTCTCAAGAAACCGTTTGCCAAGGTTAAGAGAACTGACGAGTTCAAAAAGATTGTCTTCGAGAAAGGCGAACGTCCCAAACTTGGGAAGAATTGGTCACTAGAAATGAAGGAAGAGTTGGAGAGTGGATGGTCACAAGATCCAAGGCAAAGGCCAAGTATGAACGATTTCACCAAGCTACTTGCAAAATGGCAACGTCAGGTTCCTGCACGCCCAAAATTGGATACCGGTAACTCTTTGAGAGCTAGTTTAATCCGTGGTGTGAGTAAGAGAATCTCATGGGAGAACAATGGATCATAGTTGCCAACAATAGAAGGAAATTTTGAAATGTATAGTACATCTGAGACACGTCACGATAATCACGCGATCTAAAGAATAGTACACTAGACTTAAACAAAAACTTTTTTGATACAAAAGATTAATGATGATACTTGGTCAATGCTTTTCTCTTATTTTCTCTGAAACTTGAGTCCTTTCTCTGACACTTCTTGCATCTTCCTCATCCACAAAGGCTCGGGTATGACTTCATTGATTTTCTTCTCTAATTCAAGGTAGTCAGGGCGTTCTGTAACATCCCATTTCTCGTCCATGACATCAATCTCTTTTCCGTTTTCATCAATTACGGCAGCATTCCAACCAACCTCTTGCTCGAAAATCAATTTCACATCTTCACCCCGACAAGCAATCTCCTGGAAAGCAAATGCCCATTCAAATTTGTCCAGGAATTTCTGAGACTCGCCCTTCTTAAAGAAGCCAAAATCAGCAGCACGTGTGTATTGTCGATTAAAAATAAGAAGTGTCCTCTTGTCACCAACCATTTGCTCAATCTCCTTCATATTTTCAAATTGATCTGGACTGGGAAACAAGAGTGCAGCTACATCCAATTCGGGTGAATTAGGCGACTCTTGGATAAATAATCCGCAACAATCCGACGCACTGATAACTTGCGATGAGCATTTCTCTGGTGTAGAGTCCTCAACTACTCCTGCAAGTATTTCACGTACTATATCCTCGGCATATGGGTACTGCTGAGCAAGACCACCTATGGAAGGTAAAAACTCTGGTTAGATCATCATCAATGAAGAAGAAGATGCAGAACAAGTGCACTGCCAAAAAATGCTATCACTCACCAGGCCATGGATCGATATCAGCATCACTAGTTGCTGGTGGGAGAGGGATGAGGTAGTCAACGTAGATCCGGGGAGGCTTGTTTGCCTCACGAATTTTGGATATAGTGTCGCGAGTGCTGACGATTGCTCTTCTTGTCTGCTCGCCTGGAGTCGCAGGAATGAGCGCTTGACACACACCTACCAGCAGCAGGGAACTTGTGATGATTCTACGTGTTGCCGAAGAGTGCAGCATCTTGATATGATATGTACGTATTCTTGTTGTCGTATTGAGTTGTTGTAAGGGTTGAGCAGTCGCTGCACTTTCCCCTTTCACCCTACCAATGAGCATGATATGAGTCGGCGGCGGTGAGTGGTGAGTCATCGTTGAGCAATTTGTTGGGTAGAAACTATCCAAACAGATCCATATCTTGTGATAAAATACCAAATCGGATATCTACGGCACACTTCACTTGAACTTTGGGCGGAAGGAACATCCATTTTTGCTCTTGCTGCTTGCTGATTGCATTAACAATGTCAGCTATTGTAGGTTATTATACTTCGTGATCTTGAGTGATATTCCTAGTTGAATTTCCCAGCGCCTGATGTCTGCTGATGAGTACAGATAAGAAGAAGGACCGCTATCGACATGTACCTGCACTTGTTCCAATAAGATTAAAAACGCTATGATATGATTTGGTTTTGGGACTTTATTGAAATCATTTTGTACATTTATTTATTTGTCACTATCACTGAGTTCATCTTGGGATTCTATTTTGTTCGTATCATATCACATCTTTGAGAAGCATTTCTACGTCGCTATGGATTTGTTTCTTGTCTTGTGAAACTTGAGTCGGAGATGAATGATCCAAATCATCTATCAAAGTTAATGCCACTGATCTTCATCTAGAGAGACTCAGAATCACCATCTTGTTTCTCTTCGAATTACAGCTTGATTCTTTTGCACTTTCACTTATTCGGTGAAGCGAAGCCGGAAACAAACCCCGGAGCAACACAATGCAAAAGAGACCTTCATCTTTCTCGTGAATGGCCGTTTGTGCCTCTAAATCAGTCACTTTTAGAGAACATGACTGAATTGAGATGCGATCGGCGTGAGGGTTCGCACTTTACACTTTACCTCTACAATCTAGCCAGCCGCAGGCTTACTTACGATCAACTTGAGAAGCGGAGTAATTCTCAGTACAGTATGCAGCATTCAGAGCAGGTTACAGTGTGCAGCGGCCTTCCATATCATGATAGCATTCATTTCATCTTCTCAACACAATAACACGATAACAATCGCTTTCACTACGACTACGACGTTCCATAAGTACTGACGTTCAAAACCAACCATGCCGCCGCAGCTACAACAGGAGGAAATGCACAGGTACAACACAACACACCCTTCTCCCATTCACATGAGATCCGTACTTTCCAGGTGGGCTGATGCCGACCTCATGCTTGTTCTCGGTCATGCTAATGGAGACTTCGCTGTGGCTCTCGAGACAATTTTACGTCATGAGGCGACGGGTCAGCCGCCGAGGGATCTCATTCGTCGTTTGAGTGGAGGGGGCGGTATTGGGCCAGAACAAGAACATAGCTTCTCTGGGGTCGGGGTCTCATCGCGTCGGATGCATTCTTATTCGGAGAGCAGTCCACATATTGAATTAAGTAATGGAGCCGTCGCCTTGGACAATGGTGTGAGTATGGGGGCAGTGACATACCCTACTGAGCACTGCGTTCATCTGTCGTCTACTTCATTGGAGAGACTTCCATATCCACAGTCGTCTACTTTCGTTCGGAATGAAAGAGTGCCTACGCAGCCCAACACTTTGGCCTTGCGTCGCCCCGAGGGTGAAAGCTGGCCTACCATTGCTGTTCCAAGAAGGAACACGCAGGGTCGTGGACCCACTGGTGAGCATACACATGACATGTCATCTTTTCAAGACCACGCAGAACAAGAATCAGGCGGGTCATCTACATCCACGACCTCCTCGCGGGTGAATAGTGCCATATCTCGTCTACTTGGTTTGGATAGTAATAAGAAATTGTCCCAAAGAGAAAAGGACGAGATACTGCTCCAGATCTTATCAAGCAGACGACATAGACAACCTGATGCTTCGGCTTCCAAGCCAAAGACAAAGAAACACCAGCAGGAAACGCCTCGTCAAGAGGTGGACATGCTAAATATACAGGCCGGTATAGAAGCATCCTTGAAGCAAACAAGGAATACTACCGAAGCTAATCTTGAGGATGAAGCCTTATCGTATGCTGTCAAGGCGAGTAGGGAAACGTTTGATGAAGAATGCAGACAAATAAAACTACGCAATGCGCTAGAGAGGAAGGTGATCAAGACACTCTTAGTTGAGTCTTTGTCAGACCCTGTCAAGAAGTCCGAAGAAGAACTTGTTACCAAGGCAATGGCCGAGTCTTTGGCTGATCCAGTGAAGAGATCAGAAGAGGAGCTTATTGAAGAAGCGAGGGCTATTTCCCTAAGAGATCCTATCAAGAGATCAGAAGAAGAGCTTGTGGAAGAAGCGATACATCAGTCACTTCTTCAGAAACCGACTAAAGATGAGGAACTTATTGAAGCTATGAAGCGCCAGTCATTAATGTCTCTCTCTACTCTTTCTGAGAGTGAAGGGAAGAATCCTGCTCAAGCGAGTATGCCAAATATGTCACGGCGGTCCTTCACCGAGGAGGACTTGTCAGAATGCAGCACAAGCATACATGGTTCTCTGCCTTCGGTAGTTGATTTTTCGTCAAAAGACTCGGCCTTTTTGGATTGCAAGATGCCTGCTCAAATCCTGCCAGAAAGGCAAGCTTTTGACAACGATGTGACAGAAAGCCCCAGCATCGTTGACGTCACTTTAAAGGCGCCTGCCTCGCTAGACCACATCCAAGGTGAAGAAAATGCTAGAGCGCACGTATCTCAAGATGCGAATGATCCCGAGATTTTGAAATCCCTATCAGTGGAGGGAGCGAGTTTCTCTCTCGTCAATGGAGTGTACGAAGAGGTAAAGGAATCTGCCAAGACGTTTACCCGTCGTTTGGATTGGGATGGTGTCATCGCTACTGCTACTATATGTCAAACTTCGACGCAAGCCAGTAGGGAATGGGTCCTCTACATTGCCAACTGTGAAATGGATGTGATTTTATATACCGCATCAGTCGATAGTTTGAATGAGGACTCGCCTTCTCCTTCTACCAAATGGGTTGGTGTGAGTCATATGGTCCAGGGTGGGCCTCCACCCAAAGTCACTGAGCTATAGCATCCGCATAGCGGTCAGTCATATTTACGTATCTTTTTACATAAACTAGATGATTGTTATTCATGAAGAAGGCTAGTGTATCAACCTCTTCTGACACGTGTGTGTGCATGTCTCCTCTCCAAGCTATTGCTATTTTGCAGATGCGTTCTCAACTCAACAGGCTCCAAACACAATTAGATAAACCATATATCTTGTGTTGCGGCGAATTGTGACTGAGGAAGAATAATGCATATGAATACGCAGCCACAAGGAACGGAGGAAGCACCGCACGAAGTTCCAAGAGTATTATCATGCGAGGTACAATAGGCTCTGCCTGCGATGCTCTTGCTCGTTATCGTTGATGCTCTGGATGGGCCTGGGGATTTGAACGTAGTAATTCCTACGCATGTAAAATGATTCGGATCCATCACGCCAACAAAAACAAGTCAGTGTGATGCATTGAAGATCTCACAACAGCAGCATGAAAGGCTTTCCGATTCCACTGATCCTTGCGTTTACATCATCGGCTACGCGCCGTGCTTCTGCCTTTGTTCCTCAGCCCTTGGCCCTCAATAATGGTCGTAGTTATCGAAGAAAAAATACGAACAAATTGCTAGCTGCAGAGAAGAAAGATGATGTGAGCAACAACATTCTTTCATCATTGCAACTTCCATCACCAGAAGCTGTGAAAGAGAACATCCTAGAAGGAAATGTCGGTGAGCGGGGTGAAACATATGTTGTCGCTCAATTCTCTCTGCTCTTTTGCATAGCTATTGGTGTGGGAGATGTGGTGACAACAATCCTTGGCCCTATTTTCATCATAGCTGGACTAATTTTGGTCTACAAAAGCGCAGCTGATCTGAAAGACAATCTATCACCTTGGCCGGTGGCAACCGACCCAAAAGCCGGGCGGGGGTCCTTGATTAACGAAGGGATTTACAGTTATATTCGTCATCCAATGTATGCAGGGTTATTGCTGGGTATGACGGGGCTAAGCATCTTAACGGATTCGATTACTAGACTGCTGCTCACATTTGCTTTGTATCTCGTTTTGGACGCGAAGAGTGATTTTGAAGAAGCTTCATTAGTGAAGACATATGGATCGGACTACGATGAATACAAAGCCAAGGTAAAGAGCAAGTTCTTTACTCTAGATGTCAAGAGTGTTTTCACAAACAGATAGACAAAGCATATCACATCATTAAGCACATTAAGTAGGAGATTAAGACGAACAGCACTCCTATTTACCAGTGAAATAATCGACAACGTCTTCAGGGAGCCGTTCCAGTGCCTTTTTAGAGAGTGCTGCGGGATCAAACTGCAGATCGCGAAATTCAACGAAGGTAAAACGTCCACGAAGATCAGGCTGTTGTTCGTTCCATTCATTCATCTCTGTAAAATCTGCCCTTCCAATTCCAACAACCACAAATGATAATGGGAGATGACGACAATTCGAAATGAGCTTCTTTGTCGACTCCAAGTCAGTTACGACTCCATCTGTCAATATCAAGAGTACAGTGTATTTCAATTGTTTTGATGGATCATTGTGGATTTTGTTTGCCCGAAATGCCGCTGCATTGATTACAGGCAGCATTACGGTAGGGCCGCTCATGTGAAATCCTAACTCAAACACATATCGATATGCATCCACTATTCCTTGGGTCCCAGTAGCAGATTCTGCTTCTCCGCATTGAAAAATATGACGAACTGGCAGCTCCTCCACGGCCAACTCGGGAGACACATCACTTGGAAATTTGGCTCCAAAACCCCATACTGGAGACTCTTTACTCTTGCTGTACTTCTCCACAGCGCTGCCAATTGATTCTATTGCATCTACATAATCATTTGACATTCCATCTCTAATAAAATGCAAAGTACCAGGTTTCTGTGGATCACCATTGCTTGATGTGAAGTCAATTGCTACGCATAAGCCTATGTCTAGACCTGCATCAACATAATCCGAGAATTTTGAATTACTGGTGCTGATTTCCTGAAGTGGGTTATTCTCGCCACCTGACAAATAATGATCAAGAATCAATTTTTGTGATTTCTGCCTAATTTCATCGAGAACTTCATCGCGGCGCTGCATGTATGCTGACACCACAGTAATTTGTCCCGTCTTTTTATTGGATTGTCGACCCCTGGGACCCCTGGTAGATGTTGGTTGCAATACAAACGATGACCGCATATGTTCCTCAGTCTGGCACGATTCTATCAGGCATTGAATCGTCGTCTCAAAAGATCCAATTTCTTTGCACTTTTTCTTCTCCTCCTTTTTCACTGAAATCCTAAGAATGTCATCCGAACAAATTGAGTTCAAATCAATCGTGGCCTTGTCCCACATTGGAGTAGTGCTCTCCCTAATCGAGTTAGATCGATACACAACAATCCAAGAAGAAGAGGACGATTTTGACGGTCTTGATAGTTCAAAGTAAGTACTCGGCTTGCCTAATGTTGTGGTTGCAGCCAAACTATTTTTTAATCTAGAGTTTGTGAAAACAAGTGAATGCGCTCTCAAACGAAGAGTGAGGTTATTATCACCTGAAAATTCTCGCTCGATCTGAGCGTAAATTGTCCCACCCTTGGGCAATGAACGCGCTTTCGTTTGTGATGGATTCCCATCCAAAATATCTTGAACGTTATAATTGACACGTCCAATCCATTTCAATTCTGGACAGGAGTCGCTCATAATGCCGCTACCTTTGCAGGCATAAACGTCCACGTATATCATCAGCTGCGATCCTTCCTCATACTCCAAAGGAAATGATGTGGTGTAGGTGGGGTTGCAACTTTTGTAGACAATCTCTGTACTGTCATTTGAAGCATGGGAATCAGGATCTAATGATACACGGCACTGAGTATGTGGTTGCTGGCCGGTTAATGACCTCGTAATGTTGCTGCTTCTGATATTATTGGCACGGAGAAAAAGTCGAATTTTGGTTTTAGGGGCCGGAAGGGCTTCTTCGCCGTCGCTGTCATCATTAGGATAATCAGTGGAGGCGGAGGTGCTGCTTCTTCTCATGGTTGATGCTGTCTTCGTTGAGGGATGCCAAGCTAGATTTAAGTTGCAAGTTGTTGCAAATAATGAACACAGGGCACAGGGCTTGAGGTCGATGATGTGATGTCGTGCATTATGAATTTTGAGGTGGTCTTGAGTGGGCAGATGAGGGGTTTTGCCCCCCCCAAACACAAACTCAACCACGAACACACACGACACACGACAGCAAATAAACAACCAACATCCCTTTGAAGTATTTAATGGAACAAAAATTACATGTGTGTCACCAATGTAGTACCCCAAAATTATTTACTACTCCTAGTAGATTCTCTACACATTGCAAATTACACATCGAACATCGGACATCAGATAATGCTACCATCCTTACTAAGCACCTCTTTAATAAATCAACCAACACAATACACAACAACAATTGGGTACAAGGGCTCACTTGGTTAAGGAATCATGATCAAGAACCACCACCTTTTCGCACGAATCTCCTCCCAAGTCTCAAACACCAACTCGAAGACATGCTCCTCGACCTTTTACAAGACATCATCAAAGCAACAAATGAAATGAAGAAACCAGGAACTGGCCATTTAGCATCACAGTTTTCTCATGACACGGACGTCGCAGCGGGACAACTTATTTACCTCTACGAACAACTCATCCTCGCCCCAACAAACAAAAGCAATAGCAGTTCATCACTAACACAATTAATCAAGCGAAGAATCCATTTGTTTCGAGCTGGAAAACTAGAAGAACTCTACGCAGAATCACGTACAGTTGTCTCAAGATCAGTGCAATCACAAACCCAGTCTTCACCACCAACAACTAATCAGCAACATCCATCAGATTACATCAAACGCTCAGCCCAACGAGCAGCCGATGCGGATGACTTCCGCACAGCAACAGCAAGACTACTAAAGTCTACACCCATCGCACCAAACACTCCCGACAACATCCAAATATGTCAGGAACTTCACCCATCGCGTCTAGCATATGAGCCTCAGTTTCCATCAAAACCACAAACTCGTTCACAAGCAAATCCAAGCTTAGTAAAGTTCAGTGCAGAAGAAGTAGTCCAACGCATCAGAGATCTATCTACAGGAAAAGCTTCTGGAATACAAGGAGACTCCATCGATCCTTTCATCAAATTAATCAAGAAACGCATACCATCAAATGCAAATCTTAAAACTCTCCCACAGTCATCTATTGCACATGATCTCGCCACTTTCTTCTCAAATATAGCCAACGCCAACTACGGCAAACGAGAACGGAATATCATCAATACCATCTACTTTGTAGCGTTTCACAAAGATACCAACAACCCCAAGAAACTACGGCCGATAGGAGTCCTCCCAACAGCCACAAGACGCATAACTGCTAATCTTCTTATGCGCAAAAACAGAGATGACTTCGCATCATATCTCCTCCCATACAATTATGCAGTCGGAGTGCAAGGAGGCATAACAACAGTAGTCAACACCCTTCGCCTAGGAGTTGAAAAGTACATCTCTAACCCAGAGGCCCAAGGATCTTTACCCACCAGAGCCCTTGTCTCTCTAGACATTAGAAATATGTTCAATGCAGTATCGCGTCACAAACTCAGAGAAATCATTGCCCATGAATTTCCACACCTACAAAAGTTCACTGACAGCCTATACCAAGACTACCACACCGCCATGTTTAAAAACAGTGAGAATGAATGGGAACAATTTACGGTTGAAGAAGGTTTTACACAAGGCTGTCCTCTCTCTCCAATATTTGCCGGAATAGTCCTCACCTACATCCTCAAACAAATTGATAAAGAACTACAACAAAGAGCAGCCACCAGACTATCTCAAAACAATGCAGGCGACGATGGAAACGGAGGACTTCCGATCATCATGGCATATGTAGATGACACAAACTGCCTCCTCCCAATAGAAGATGTCAACTTCTTCCTCGAACGATTTGAACACTATGGTGTACCATTAGGTGCTGTAATGAACACAGATAAAACTCGTATCATGACCTCCACCTCCGGCCAATCAATACTGCCGCAACTCCTACAACAACAACCAATCAATAGTGCAACCCTCACCAACGCAATTACAAAATACTCCAACAAAAACTCTCAAATGCACGAAGAAGTGAACGGATTGCGTGTCCTCGGCTCACCTATCGGATCAGACGATTTCCAAGCTAAGTTCATTGAAGATTACCTCTCTAATGCACAACAAGATGCAGCAAATCTCCTCTGCGGATTGGAAGATGATCAAACAATCCTACAACTATATCGTCAATGCACAACACAAAGACTAAATCACCTCTTTCCAGCTGACGTCTATGCACATGCCACCAACTCCAACTGCCCACCATCCCGATGGCATCAATGGGATAGTCCCACAACAAAAGCATTCGATGAGCTCAACAAGAACGTGATCCTAGCATTAACTCAAAAAGAAACCATGCCAATCCACTCCCAACTACTAACAAACATTGACACCAAAAGAGGCGGCATAGGAATAACTTCTCCACGCCTAAAGGCCATTCCATCTTTCATCTTAGCAACAAAAACAACACTCGATACCATCTACAATGGCGTAAACTTAGGCAAGAATCGCAAAAGGTACATGCTCCCTCAACCCATCACATCGTTATATGAAGACCACACAAACAACCCATCGAAATTACTCCAACTATTCAACAAATTCGGCCCGGAAATTGCAAACATCTGTACAAAACAGGACACAGATCAAATGGAACCCTTTATCCATTCTACAAAACTCAACACTTGCCACGAACGAATTAATACATCACTAGCAGATAGACTAACACAGGATGTCATCTTCAACCTCGACCAAGACAGCAAGCACAACATAGAAGAAATACTTGATGGAAAATTCGGACAAGGACTTCTCGACCTACCACGCAAAGACCAAAACAGCCGGCAACCCAACAATCTATTTCGCTACAACCTCCTTAGATGCCTCCGTATAAACATTTGGGAAAACAACGATGCAAATTTCATCTGTCCACTCTGCAAACAAGACTTTGATAAAAAAGGAGATCACCTCTACCAATGCAGCGTGTTAGGAAAGAAAATAAAGACAAAAATGCACGATCAATGGAACTCATCTTGGTGTGAATACATGAACAGACTCATGCCACTAGTCAAACTTGCAGACTCAAAAGCAATGAAAGAACAAACTTCCCTAGTAAAAAAATTACGGGGCTCAAGAGTCAGACCTTTTGACAGCCACATCAATCTACCAACCATCTCAAATGATGGCCACTTCCGATGCCGACTCAACAAGATCGGCTTTGACATCATTCTATGCAACTCAGACACTTGCCCTCCTCCGTCCCGCGGTGGAAGTGACGCTAAATCAAACAATATTACTACGTCACTCATCGCAGCGGAAAAGAGCAAGTTTCAAAGAGGCAGAGCTACAAGTACAGCACGCACATGCCCAGAGACAAGCATAACCATTTCTGGCGAGGAAATTATTGAAGATCTCTACAATTCAAACATGCAACTCATACCATTCGCCATTAGCCCACTCGGTTTGTTTGGACCTACCATGAATAGATTCCTATACGGTAAAACCATTGATTCAAACAACATTCACAACATCGACCCCAACAAATTCCCCCATGCACGAAAAATGGCCAAAAGAGCTTCCTCAACCGAAATTCCATCCAATATCTTGAAGAGAGCAGATGAAATTTGGAGAAGACAACATCCCAATGAAAATTTTGGCCTATCCTACAAAAGCCCCGACCCTTCCACCTATTACACCCAACATTTCGGACGAGACATTTGCTTTGCAACTGGCTCAGCCGGTCTTAAAGCCATCTCCTTACTAGGCGATGGACCTTTAATCAAGTCTTCACGCAACAACTATTGTTACAATGATGCCTTGAGCCTTTTTACAAATTGTACAGACACAAATGCTTTCCGTCGTATTAATGAGGGAAATGCAGAGAGTTCTCAACCCACTACGCTGACGCACGTACCCACGTACGCACGTAGTCCAAATAATCTTACCCCGTAACCAAGGTTACGCGCGTAGAAAAATAAACTAGAGAACCCAACAACCAACGACCACAAAATCATCAGCGAGCATACCAACAATAACAGCAACGATGCCACCATCCAATAAACGCAGTCGCGACGACGGCGGTTCAGACGAACAGCGCATCAGCAAAGGCACCAAATTCGGAGCCTTTTCCTTCCCATCTCACAATGTGCCCAACGAAACCGCCTCACCCGATGGACCAGAACGACTTTTCGCCTCCTCGTCGTCCGGCGCGAATACCACCACCAGCTCTACTTCCAATCGGTCAAATCGTGCCCCAGCCTCCAAGAATCGCAATGAAAGAGAACGAATCTATTTTGAGAAAATGGCTGAACTTAATTTCAATTTAGCTGCATTGGCTAAATCGAAGTTGGAATCGGGTGACATTTCACGTGATGGATTATATTTCAACCTTGCCCATCGATACAAAGACGAAGCGGCGAAAATTGCACGACAATACCATCGAGATCACGGTGATGTGGCCGTCTGTGGTAGCGGTGAGGCGGGTCAGCTAGGAATGTCGGAGAGTATTCTCGAAAGTCGCAAGTTCAAGCTGAATGCGAGTTTACGTAATCAGAATATTAACCAAATCGCTGCTGGGGGGATGCATACCGTGGCACTGGATGAGAATGGGAAAGTGTATACGTGGGGATGTTCCGATGAGGGAAGTCTGGGTCTTTTGGAACCAAATGAAGATGGATTTTTGCCAAGTGTGGTGACGGGATTTTATCCTAGTCAGTATGGCCCTAATGGGACGGAGGGATTGTTGGATGCTTCTGGTAAACTCTTGCCATTTGAACAAAGGCCTGAAGCGAACATTGTGCAAGTGTTTGCAGGGAACACGCAATCTTTGGCGTTATGCTCAAAAGGCAACGTTTACTCATGGGGATCACTAAAAGACAATGAGGGTCGAAACTTTCGTGAAGTGCCCCCGAAGGATGATCCTCGACCACAAATTAGTCCTCGGGATTTGGCAAAAGTAGAAAATGGTGACGAAGAATTGCACTATTTGCAAGTACCTAGAGGAAAGAACAATTATCCCGTGCATGTGGTCCAGCTGCCAAAAAGGGTGACTGCTCTTTCTACAGGAGAAAATTGCAATGCGGCGTTACTGGAGGATCATACCATTGTTACCTGGGGCATTGATCTTCAGGGAGAAATGTCACGTCCAGTTTGCAAGCTGTCTAAGAAGACTGATAATCAGCTTATCATCAAGGAACATCTCACGCCCCATCCGGTACAGTGGGCAGGACCAGCATTGAAACGAACAGTGTTGCAAGTCTCTTGTGGTGGGTGGCATTTACTAGTTGCATCAAGGGAGGGGAACAATCAACTATGTGTGTATTCTTCTGGATTGAATAACTATGGACAGTTGGGTCATGGAATGTGTCAGGGAGAGAATGGGCTGGTAGAAGACACGAAGAATAGAGAAAAACTCACAAAGGTACGTGCTGTTGTTGTTGTTGTTGTCCTGTGTAGATTTGTTTGACACTGCGCTAGACGTTTCGTGAATCAAATATCTCATCTTCTGTCTAATTCATTTCTACAGGTTGAATTCTTTGAAGGAAAAGGCATTGAAACGGTGGAAGGAGGCTACCACGGTTCTTACTTTGTTGGAGGCTGTGGCAAAAAGATGTACGTATGTGGACGAGGTGATTATGGACAACTCGGAATCGCCCTTGAACAATCTCCCATCGGTTACTTTGTGAGCACGCCTGTTCGTGTTCCTCTTGTATACGATGTCAAGACCCAAGGCAATATCTCTGATCCCACAAAGAACTGCATTGTGGAAGAGACAATTGACGAGGATGAGCAACCTGAAATTGAGCAAGTGGCAGCTGGGAGCAGTGCCCATCATGTGATTGTTATTACGAAACAAGGAGACGTGTACTCGTGGGGGTTTGGAGAAAGTGGTCAACTCGGCCAAAACAATGAAAATTCTAGCATTGAAGAGGCTGATATCACACTTCCACAAAAGATGAAGCTGGTTACGAAGAAGAAGGTTAGTTACAAGATCAAGTATGCCAGCAGTGGTGGGCAGCATTCTGCAGTTATCATTAGCACTTCGGACTCTTTTGGACAACAGGTTTGAAGTGATGCCTAACTAATAAATATGTAGTTATTGCATTCAATGTTTGAGATATACTGCATCTTGTCGATGATAAGTAGATACAAACTTGATTGATATTGTAGAGAGCGAGAATGCTTTCGCGTGATCTCGTCCTTCCGTCGCGTCAACCAAAGATCCAGACGAACCGCCGAAAAGATCCGGACAATGATGGAATTATCTGCCGCTGCCGTTAAATATTCTTAGCAGCTGGGCCCATCAATACACCATCAAAACCTGCTGCAGACATACATTAACAACACTAACACTCAAACAACACTGCAACATGTTATCACGAGCCGCATTCACCATCCGCCGCCCCGCCATCTCCTCCTCTCGCGGAGGAACAGCCTCCTTCTTCTCCACATCCACACCCCTCCAAGATCAATACGACGTAGTAGTCGTCGGAGGCGGTCCAGGCGGATATGTCGCCGCCATCAAGGCCGGCCAAATGGGCCTCAAAACCGCCTGTGTCGAAATGAGAGGATCACTTGGCGGGACATGTCTCAATGTTGGATGTATCCCCTCCAAGGCATTGCTGAATTCCAGTCATCACTTTCATGATGCCAAACATCACTTTGCCGATCATGGGATTAATATTTCTGGTGAGGTGACTATGGATGTCGCTAAAATGCTGGAAGCCAAGGCCAAGACGGTGCAGGGCCTCACTGGAGGAATTGAACATTTGCTCAAGAAGCACAAGGTGGATTATTTCAAGGGGAAGGGATCCCTAAGTGGACCCAATGGCGTAGACGTCACACTAAATGATGGCGGCAAGGAGAGTTTGGATACCAAAAACATCATCATTGCCACCGGATCCGAAGTCACCCCCCTCCCTCCCGTACCAGTCGACAATGCTGGGGGCAAAATTGTCGATTCTACAGGAGCACTGGACATTAACAAAATCCCAAACAAAATGGCTGTAATTGGTGGTGGAGTGATTGGTCTCGAAATGGGAAGTGTGTGGAGCCGATTGGGAACGGATGTCACTGTGATTGAATTTATGGATGGGTTGTGCCCCGCGATGGATAAGGAGTTGACCAAGAAGTTCCAAACGACGTTGAAGAAGCAGGGGTTTAAGTTTAAGCTCAAGACCAAGGTTGTCAAGAGTGAAGTTGTGGGGGATGCAGTTGCAATTACTACTGAACCATCCAAGGGAGGTGATCAAAAGACGGAAAATTATGATGTGGTTTTGGTTGCTACTGGACGTAGGCCTTACACGGATGGATTGGGCTTGGAAAGTTTGGGCATCCAGACTGATAAGCTTGGTCGAATTGACGTAGATTCTCACTTTAGAACTGCTGTGCCATCAATTTATGCAATTGGTGATTGTATCGATGGACCAATGCTTGCACACAAAGCTGAAGAGGAGGGTATTGCTGCAGTTGAGACAATTGCTGGATTTGCCGGACATGTCAATTACGATGCCATTCCAGGAGTTATCTACACCTTCCCAGAAGTAGCATCTGTTGGCAAGACTGAGGAAGAGCTCAAAGAGGCCAATGTACAATTCAATAAGGGAACATTCCCCTTCCAGGCCAACTCTCGTGCACGAGCAAATGGTACAGGAAACGCAGAGGGATTTGTCAAGATTCTTGCAGACAAGAGTACAGATAAGATTTTGGGAGTGCATATCATGGGACCTAATGCTGGCGAGATGATTGCTGAGGGAGTTTTGGGTATGGAATATGGTGCCAGTTCAGAGGATGTTGCCAGGACTTGTCATGCTCATCCTACTTTGAGTGAGGCGTTCAAGGAGGCTTGTATGGATGCTTACGATAAGCCAATCCATTTCTAATTCATGAATTTGATAAGGATGATAGTGGAGACTGTGTACAAACGAATAGTGTGTAAATTGAGTAAGAATTGCATACTCAGTTTTTTATATTAACTACTGACTACTTATGTTGTTAAGTTTTGACATATACTATATATATTCCTAGGTTTTCTCGACTGCAGCATTCTTCTTCTAAATCAACTTGCTACTTCCATGACAGTTGCATATTAGCCATCTGATAAGTCACTTCCTCTGACTCAAATTATTCCTGCCTGGCATTCATAATGGTGCTGCAAATCTCCAAAGTTCCTTCTACGTAGTTGATGACACTCAAATCCTCCAAGTCATCACCATAAGGGTCAATCATGTTAGTTGCAAGAGACCTGAGACCGACAACAAACACACATTGCAAAAACACGATGAGTCCTTGCAAGATATCTAATCCAATCGCCTTGTCAGCGCCCCATCCAGCTGCATATGCCGTATCAATGGCGAAGAGAGGCAAATACAAAGCTGATAGCAACACCAAGAAATGAATGTAAAAGAAATGGGGTGGTTGGTCGGTGTAATCATACATGCCATCCATGGCTGCCCTGAAGGCGAGGATCTTGTCATGAAAGAACTTCTCTTGGTAGGTGTCAATGTGTCCAGCAATGCGTGCATCTGTGACATCTTGTTGGCACCATGTCGTAAGTTCTTTCATACACAATCCACTGTTATCCATATCGTGACGTGAAATCTCTTTCATTTCCGCTGGAGTCAAGAGTTTGGCTTCTTCGTTGTAATGATCAAAGAAGTAGGTTTTGCTGTATGGCGAGCCCTGACCGATGGCATTCAAACCGACATATCCAGCAATATGCGCAGCGTTGAAATGACGAACCAAGCGATCGGCCACCTCAATGGGAAGCTGCGCCTTTGCCAATCCAGCGACGTCTTGAATCCTCCCAGAGCATGCCTTCGAGAACCCATACATCTCAAGGAAGCGGCCATTAGTTTGGTTCACGAAGAGAACTAAAAAGAAGGACAAAAATCCTCCGAGAATGCCCACATTTGTCTTTTGCAATAACTCGACAGAATCTGGAACGTAGTCGACAACGTTGGCGTAGATGCGGATCCCAATATATATAATGAGGGTTGTCCACACAAGCGAGTCAGTTGCAATTTCCTTTAAACAGGTACCGCTCCAGAACATCAAAATCCTCCAGAATGGCAGCTCGGCCTAATAAAGATAGGAAAGAAGTTAGATGGAGAATGAAGAGAGATAGCTTATTGAATACACAAGAACACTCACCCTAAGAAGAATCTCACGACGCTCCTTCTCGATCGACTTCAACTCTTTGAAATCGGGCCGAGTCTCTTTACTGGGCTCGACGAAGGCGTCGGCACCACTGGCGACAGTTTTGGACATGGTTGCTGGTAGTAATATGTGTGTTGGTGGTTGACGCAATGATTGCAATGATTATGCCAAGGGTGCGTGGTGCGGTGGTGCGAGAAGTGTGCCGAAAAGCGATAACAAGACAAAGTAAAAGGAAGCGTTGAGAAAGGCCGAATTTCTCACAAATCCAGATGGTGCAGGTAATAACTTTGTCGCCAATTCCGCCAATGGACTAAAATAGTAGCACTCGAAATTCGAGTACCAGTTGTCTTTTCCTCGCAGTCCCAGAAAAATTGTCCCATCGTGTGAGAACTGACAAATAGGCCTCCTATTTAACAACGAAGTACTTAGGTTATTTGGGGGTCATTTGATACCGCTTTACCTGATTTAGTCCGGATAAGTTCTCCATCCTACCCATCGGTTTCTTCAACGGTAGACTTTACCAGGACTTTACCTATTGTACCCAATCAGCGTTGGAATAGCGCGGAACAACGCAAGGTTGAAGATTTGTCGCTTGTGCAGATGGCGTGTTGTGCATCGATCTAACATTCAACACGGCAGCGTAAATAGAAGCGAAGGAAAAGGAAAAAGAGTGAATAATCCAGCCACTTCCTCATCAACACTAGTGAAGCGCGAGAATCTATCTACAAAAGACACCACACAATATATCTTCAGCACTATGATGAGTTTTGCAAGTAGACCGGCTGCCGATGACAACGCTGGCTTCTTGTGCGAAATTGGAGAGGTAGCTTCCATCACTGCCACGGCTTTTTGTGGTGGCGACACTGATTCAACCAGACGCGCGACCATCAAATCCTCCCCAACTGCACAGAAATTGCGTTCGTCCATCACCAAGAACAGCAGTTTCAGCAAATTGGCGTCCAAAATTGCTACCAAAACGAAGACATCAAAATCAGGTGTCAATAAAAGCGATCTAAACAGCCCTGCGACTGCAGCGTTGCCATCATCCGCTCCAGGTAATAATATTTATACTTCCACTCATTCCAATGGGTCTTCTCTCCATGGACAAGACTCTCTCCATTCTTCACTAGCCTTGGAGGTTGGTAAAAGTGCACATGAATATCTTGAAGAGTGCCTCGTTACTGAAGTCTCCATCCTCGATAGGGACAAGTTCAACGCCGTCCCCGAGTACCATAAAGACCAGCTTAACATTGCAGAACATCTGGGCAAGGGGAGTTACTCTGACGTCTTCGAGGTTGCTGTAAATGTGTCAATCTTTGATGAGAAAAGTGACTCTATCGATGACTTATTTATTGAGCGCATGGGAGACCTCTCGCTCTCGACTACAGGTCCTTCTCCACCCGCCCATCAGAAGAAGCAAGATGCAAATGTCAACAAAGTAGCCCGAGACGACATCACCTCTACTGGGAGAAGACCTCCTAGGGCACGACGTGTCACTTTCACCAGCTCTGTCCGACAGCCGGTGATACGTCCCAACCGTTGCGATGAACGTCAGGTTATCTACGCTATGAAGTGCCTTCGTCCTCAAATCCGTTCAGATGCTGAACAGTTCATCATCGGTGCTGAAGATTTGGTGCATGAAACGGCTCTACTGGCCACGTTGGATCATCCCAATATTATCAAAGTGCATGGACGTGCAGCGGGAAAGTTGAAGGACGCGTTTACGTTGAACGATGGATACTTCATCCTCCTTGATAGGTTGAAGAAAGAGACACTTAAAGACTACATCGGAGATTGGTGGCGTTATCCCGAGTTTTACCTTCATGGACCGACGGTGAGGCAGATAGATATTGCTCTTTCTATTGCGGAAGCTATCTCATATCTTCACTCAAAGAACATCGTCTATAGAGACTTGAAACCAGCCAATGTTGGCTTTGATAGCCAAGGTGTCGTCAAACTCTTTGACTTTGGTTTCGCTATGGGGCTCCCTGCAGTAAACAGCGCTGACAAAAGTAATCCTGCCGGTTTACTGTTTGACAAGTGCGGCACTCCCAGATATATGTCTCCGGAGGTTGGGCTCGAGATTGGCTATCGAACAGAAGCAGATGTCTATTCCTATGGCATCTTGCTATGGGAAATGTGCTCTCTCAACAAGCCATTTGCTGAGTACAAGACTGCTGATGAGTTTGAGCAAGCTGTCTTTATCCGAGGTGTTCGCCCATCTATGAAGAAACATTGGCCGCGTTTACTAAGAGAAACGATCGACAAATGCTGGTCTAAACGTCCAAGTCAGAGACCAAGTATGGAAAGTGTGGAGAGCGTTTTGCGTGAAGTGAAGACGTCCTTGTCTGGAGGTGAAGGTGGTGGTGAGAGGAGGCGAACTTCCTACTCAAGAGCAACGAGGCGACTCTCGATCAACATGGGTCACGGGTACATTCTCGGTTAATAATGTTATGGAGTACCATAACAAGCAAGTAGAATCTCCAGACTGTCTCTGGAGATCATCTTCGTGGAGGTGGGTGGGTGCTGGGGTTTGTGTTTCAGAGAAAGTAATGATGAAGTACGTAATAAGTAACTAAGTAAAGTTGGAATGGGTATGGGGTTAAAGCAGCACAGCTACTATCTATCAGTTATCAGTCTACTAATCGATATTTTACGTCGCTCGAACTTCATTTCAGCAGAGCATTCATTGAGTGAATACCGCCGAGGGTAAGTGTCTGACCGGACAGGAGACCGGTATTGAAAGAGATCTTTGCCAAAATTCCGAATTCGTTCCCGCCGACCGCCGACCGCCGACTGATGCACAGCCAGGAGCCATCATAATATCATTGGCTTGTGCGGATAAGGCCGAAGACTATTGTATCAAAGCACAGCATGAAGTTCATCACCATCCTACTCATCGCTGTCGTGACAACGTCGAACGCCTTTTCTCCCGCAACCAATGCTGCACTGTCAACATCAAAATACCGCGGCAGTGATGATGCAAGTGGTCGAAAAAATAATGCAAGAGCTCGTGTGAACATAAAGTCATCATCGTCCTCTGAGAACAATGAAGCTGACAATGACAATTCATGCTCGATACCAATGGCATCATTCAATCTGATCAAAGGAGCTGTCGGCTCAGGGGTATTATCTTTACCAGCTGGAGTGGCTGCCATTGGAGATGTCAAATCTGCCCTCATTCCAGCATCGTCCATGTTATTTACTCTGGGTGCAATCAGCGCCTACACCTTCCACTTACTAGGACGTCTGACGGTAGTTGCCAACGTTGAATCGGCGGATGATTCTTCTGCGTCAAAAGTTACAAGTATAGGACAGCTGTGGGAAAAGGAGATTGGCGCTTCATCGTCGTGGTTGATTAGTGCTGCTATATTTCTCACGTGCTTTGGTACCTGCCTGGCATACTCGATAATTCTGGGTGATACCTTGACATCATTGGCACAAACATTTGGTATTAATGGTCTATTTGCTACGCGAAGAGCTAATATTGCAGCAATTAGCTTGGTCGGCGTTTATCCATTGAGTTGTCTCAAATCTCTTGCGGCATTGGCTCCAGTATCTCTAACTGGAATTGTGGGTATTTTGATCACATGTGTTGTCATGGCAATCCGCGCCTTACCAGGAGGCCCATACTCATCAACAGCAGCAGTTGGTGCTACCAATTACCTCGCTTCACTTAGTGTCGATTTGCGACCTAGCTTTGGAGTTATCGGTCTACGCAGTCCTAAATCACTCTTGGTTCTCTCTTCCATGACAGCAACAGCATTCCTTGTTCACATGGCAGGTCCAGAAGTGTACCAGACACTACAAAATCCTACACTTGCTCGATTTGGTAAACTTTCTGCTATTGGATTTGGTAGTACTGCATTGATCAGTGCATTCATGATGGCTGTTGGCTTCTTTACATTTGGGGGATCGTGCAAGGGAATGATATTGAACAATTATTCTACATTAGACGCTGGAGCAACAATATGTCGTTTACTGATGGGTGTCAGTCTGTTAGGATCGTATGCATTCTTGGCCAATGCAATGAAAAAAGCGTGGTATGAGATATTTTACAAGGGCCAGGAAATCAGCGACAAGATTCACTATCGCACATCCAAAATGTTCATTAGCATATTAACCTCGCTTGCCTTGGTAGTCAGTGATGCTGGATTTGTTGTGAGTGTGACTGGGGCTTTGCTCGGTTCTGCCCTCATTTACATGGTTCCTTCCTTCATCTTTCTAAAATCAACACGAAGGAGAATGAATAATGGATCGTTGGCACCCACACGAGTATTGAAGGTTGAGAGGTTGTGGAATAAGTTTTTGATTGGTCTTGGGGGTATTTTGGGTTTGGCAGGTGCTGGCATGTCTGTTGTAAATACCTTTTTTCCACACTTGCTTTGAGTGTGTCCATAGTCACCCTGTCTAGCCCCTCTTGTCCAGAAATTATAGATTAGATTAGGAAAATACATGATAGAATTAACTTTAGAGGCACAAATTGATTCCTCTTGCAGTGACAGATATCTTTCTAATAACCTTCATCTAAAAACTGTTGATGATCTCTTGCCGCAATGTCTCCCCCCTGAGATGCAGCTACATTGACATTAATTGAAGATTTTTGAATCGGGACATGAACTAGCTGAGCCTGTGGCAATAGTCGTACTACTTCCTTTGCTTTCTCCTCTCCTGCAACTTGAATATTGGCAGTAGCCACACAACTAATGCAAGCTGCTTCAGGTCCCTTCTTTTTCTGGTTTCTTGAAAATGACGTTTCATTCTTGGCCTGATTGCAAACGAAGCATCTTCTGAGCCGTCCTCCACCGTACACTGGTTGTAATTGATGTTGTTGTAGAGTCATAGCTCCCATTGCCTCCATTCTCTTTTGACCAACAATGGCAAATGTGGGCATTGTATCAACGAGTGATTCATCATAATAATCACATTTCAGTGGATACTGACTGATAGGCGGAACTCTTCGTATTAAATCTTTCAACTGCAATAACGCACACAGTGGCATATTTGTAAATGCTTCTCGCTTGCATTTGGAAGCGTTGCTACTTGAATAAAAGCAACGTCTCCAATAAGGTTTGCATACCATGAGCAAGTCATGACTACGCCTACAGCTTCGTATCTTTTTGTACAAATCTTTCGACACGTCAAATGCATTCATGTGCAGCTCCTTTTGATCGGCAACTACTGGATCATCTTCGTCGCTCTGTATCGCATCTTTTGGACAGCCTTTTAACGTAGGATCAGCCCCTTCCTCTAGCAAATATTGTAGAACGTGATGGTGGCCTCGTAGAGCTGCCATTGTTGTTGCTGTAACGTCAAACCATTCCTGTGATATTGTTGTTTGAATAGTAGTATTACCATCACCACTGCTATTAGGACCATTCTCCTCCACTGTAAGGATCTCTGTCCAGATTGGAGCTTGATTCATTGTCTTATTCTTCTCTGTTATAGAAATTGAGGCTGCTGCTTCCACTATCCGTTTCACCGCCTCTAAATCGCCGCGGGCGGCAGCTTTGACGATTGCTGGTTTGTTCTCATTAATTGGAGGAGCTTTGACGGTCGGGGATGTCATCATGTCAGCTGAAGAAGAGGAGGGCGTCGTCATCATGGTCGCGCTGCTAATCACTGCTATCTTGGTATGGCAATCAGCTGTTGTGATACTGACAAAAGCAACATCAATATAACGCACCATGGTTTTTGGTTTGTTTGTGTTTGGCTTGCCATTTGCCATCCACGGTTTTTGCTGCAACGTGAGATAAAGTTGGTCCGGTTTTGTGCGATATGAACACAATGCAGGTTCTTTTGGGTATTGTCGGGAACCAAAAATGAAAGTTTTTTATATTGTGTATTTTCACTTGCAAGAGGCAAAGGTCAAAGGTACTACTCCTACTTCCTGACAAAGTCAAGATTGATTCAATCTATTGATCTCTATATAACATGCTCATGTAATGGTGCTGTTTTTTTTCAGAGAAAGGTAGATTAAACTTACACTGGCGTCTAAAAAGCCATCAATACAACTTCATAAACACAATCAAAAAGATCAATATCCCAAATACCTTCAATATCAACCCACGATTGCCCTTCGTCATACCATAAACCTTCACCAACTCATCATGCCCCGCATCAATATCCAATCCAGCCGCCTCCACATCATCCTCTATCCGTTCCAACACCTCACCCTGTTGACTAATCAATGTGGACATTTTGGTAAACATGACACCTAATTCGGCAATACTCTTTTCGGCTAGTCGTGCCGAAGCCAATCGTGATTGTGCCGCGCGGTTTTGACGCCGTTCTTGTATTTGTTGTTGTACTGTTGCAGTAGTGGAAGAATCACTATCTTTGTTGTATTTATCATCGTCGTTGTCACCGCCGTGATCAATTTGTATGCGAGATTGTTGCTGTTGTTGTTTACGTTGTCGTATCCCCGTGGCAAAAGATGGAGCAGATGATGCTGATGATGAAGGTTTTGATACTCCACCATATCCAGCTCGTGATGTGGTGCCACCATAACCAGCAGATGAGGACGTGCTGGTATTGGTAGTGCCACCATATCCAGCATAGCCAGAGTATCCCGATGATGACGAATTATTATTCGAGTGATGAGCATTACTTCTTCTCTGCACTCCACCACTATTACTACTCGCGGCTCCCGATGTAGCGGTAAACAAAGGTGACTGAAATTGAGACGGAGCACTCTTTGGATTACTCTTTGGCAATCGACTTGGTTGTGACAATCCAGTTGTTGTTGTTCTTGGTGGTGGCGGTGGTGGTCCACTAGCTATACTCTTTCCATTTGCAGTCACAGAAGTAGCAGCCGCACCACCAGCACCAGCACCAGTAGCCAACAACTTGCGTCGATTCGTCTGATCCCTCAACACTTGACTACGTGTCTCCAATTCCACCTTTAACCGTTCCATCCGTTCCTTCGCCAACAGTTCCAATTGAGTAGATACCAATTCATAATGTTTCCGTCTCTGCCCAGAACTTCGCTTTCGATTATTACTGGTAGCAGTAGTGTTGTCATAGGGGTCAATGGGCGTAGTAGTCCCCGCCAATCGCAACAATTCACAAACTTGCTTCATTTCTTGCGCTGCCTCTTGAAATTTGGACATGAGGGAATTGATTTGTTGTGTGGGGTCGTTAGTGTGGCCTCGCTTGCGGACTAGAGAGTGTAGTTGAGATAGATTGTTGTCGAGGAGGGAGAGGAGTGATTGTGAGTCGGATAGGAGGGAGGTGGTGGAGTCAGATGAGGATGCTACTGTAGTATGTCCGTTCTGGTCGTGGTGGTGGTGATGATCAAACGAGGGCGGCGGAGGTTGGTACAGTGACAATTGTGCAGGATTGATATCTACTAGCCATTCTGGAAATGTATTGTCATCTTTATTGGATCTTGATTGAAACAGCAATGATCCCTGCTGCCCCTGCTGCCGCTCTTTTAATTGCTGCTCTTGTCGTTGTCGATGATTGTGCTGACCAATTTTCAACGCCGTTCGTGCACATGATAGTAATTCGTTGGTTCGGTTGACTGCCTGAGATTTCCACGGCGGTTGCTTCTGATCTATGCTATTACTATTATTTTTAGTGGAGAGGAGGTGAGGAGCAAGTCCGCCGCTGGGGGGTGGCGATGCTATCATTGAGGCCGCCATGGTGTATCGTTATCGGTTATCGACTATCGAAAGTGAAATAATGAAAAGAAATGAGAAATGAGAGATGAACATTTGTGTGGGCCGTGGGCTTAATGTCCAAAGCAAATCTGTCGCATCTCGCAACAATCATCACTTTTGTTCACATGCACCATATGGCATGAGATGCACCATGTCGTCAGATAGTATTTAACAAGCAGACAATAACAGACAATTGATTCACAATGACAAACTCCTCAAACAAAGGCAAGAGCGCTATTGTCAACCCATACGCCAAAAGGCCTGTGATTAGCAATCCCTACGCAAAGAAAGCTGCCTCTAATACTATCAAAACTGTCACAAAAGTCAAAAAGCCATCAGCCGACAACAACAATGCTGCCAGTAACAACAAAAAACAAGCCTACAAGCACCTCCATCGAGCTGCAGAGACAGTTAGAAATTTAACGAGTAGCACTGCTGCTGCTGCTGCTGCTGCTGTTGCAAGACCTAATGGCAATGCTGCTGTGTCTAGGTCGAAAAATCCGTACTCAGCAGCAACGACCACCAAAGCTGTCACTCCCACACCCAAGAAGAAACAAATACCTCACAAGCACAGCAAGCCCTCATCGTCGTCTATCTCAAAGGCTGCTACAAGTGCAAGGACAGGTAGCAGCAAGGCAAGAGTCGCCGCCACTTCTTACACCACTCCAAAAGCTGCCAACAGGTCCATTCCAAATCCAGCACTGCTCCACAAGCGCGCTCCACCAAATAATAATAATACTACTAGCAGCAGCATCACATCATCATCATCCAATCGACCAATAACCGCATCACTCAACAGCAAACCACAATCACTCAAACAATCACTCAAGTCCCAAATAGCCCAAATCAAACGTCGCAAACAACTCCTCCTCCAACAAAAAGAAGCGGACAAACTACGCAAACAACGTCAGATCGAACTACAAAAATTGCAGCGACAACGACAACGTGAGGCACAACGTCTACTTCGACAGCAACAACGTCAAGTGGTGGAATGTACCATTGATCACATTGTATCACGTGTGGAACAACGGATGGAATTGGAAGAAAAGTGTGGTGGTGTGCATTATAGTATTGGTGAGGTTGTGTATGACATGATTGGGATTGTGGAACGAACTGATTTGGAAGAGAGGCGTGCAATACGTGAGAGGAAGGCACGGTTGAGACGGGTGGAGAAGGAGCGGAAGGTGCAGGTTAGGCAGTGTTTGAGTGATGTTGTGGAGGGTGTGGAACGGAGGGTGTACGGTGTTAAGTATCAGTATCAGCAACAACAGATGCAGCAACAACAACAAATGCAGATGATGGCCATGAAGGCACAACAGCAGCAGCAGCATTACAATTATCAAAGCATCAATCCTCATTTGCATTATGCCCAACAAGGAGTGGCAGTGCCTCACTATGGAGCGTATTATCCAATGCAGGTGCAGATGCCTGCTAATATTGTCAGTGGCTACCCAATGCCGATGCCAGTTGCGCATCATTATCATAATCCTAACGGGTTGATTCCACACCCACAACATACGCATGCTGTGTCATCAACTCAGACAATGATAAAGCCAACTACCATTGCAACAGCTACAACCAAGCCAACAACCAAAAAGCCGCTGATTCTTTCAGCACATGCTCTTACCAACCCTCACAGTCCATACTTGACTTCTCATCAATTGGTCAATGGTCATGTATGTGTCATGAAAAAAGAGGCAAAGGATTCGTTTGGTGTGACGTTGCGATATGAAAGTAAGAGTGTGTTGGTGGCACGAGTCGAAGTTCCAAAGAGTGTTGCTGTAATGACTACTGGTACTACCGATGCTGGTGTCGTTACAACAGCTGCTACTACTACTACTACTACTACTGAAAAGAAACCTCGAAGGAAGAGAGAAACCTTTGGTGTCCTAAGCGTAGTAGAAGCAACCAAGGCCAGGTTTGCATCACAACCGAACACCGAGAGGAAAGTATTGCAACCTGGTGATATCATTCTTTCGATTAATGGGCGGGATGTAGGTGGAATGACATTTCCAGAGTCGTGTCGATTCATTTCTACCTCGTCATCAAATGCTGTTACTGGCGAGATTCGTTGTGTGTTGACTGTGGCGAGAAGAAAAGTTCCATTACCTGCTGCTTCTGTAGGGGGTATGATGACTGGCACGAACAACAACCTTCGTCTGCCACACTCCACTACTATGATGCAACCTGCCCCGCCGACTATTCCATTGATTGCGTTTAGTATCTTTGGAGAGAAAGTGATTGGTGATTTTTCATCTGTGGAATGGTGCGCCTTTATCCGAGCCTTCCCAATTGTTTCACGTACACTTACGACTGGAATGGCCTTGCTGCCTGTATCAAAGAAAGATGTTTGTGCCGCAATCAAAGAAAAGGATGCATATAAAAACTTTCTCAATCAGCGCAGTGTGGAGTCAATGCAAGCAAAAATGGCCTTTGAAGGGAAGCGCGTCGAAGGAGAAGTGAAGCAAAAGGCTGAGGAGTATTGGAAAGCTGAATGGAAACGTGAAGTGAAAGGTGATGCTGACAATGAGAACAACTCGTTGGTTGAAAACTACCTTACAGATGCGCAACGAAGTATACTCCGTTCCAAGGCACGACCGACTACTGGTTGTAAGTGTGGGAGCAAGACTCATACCTTCGTGTCCGATCCAAAGTGTGTGCTTTTTAGGGATGTCAAGCAGTTTTGTGCGCAGAACTCCATCAATGTGGAAGATGAAAAGAAAAAGAAAGGAAGGAAGATATCCACAAAAGGGAAAGGAAAGTTAGAGGCTGCCTACATTCGGAGATTCAACCAGCTTCGTGAAGAGACGGCAGCCACCAAAGAAGAAGCGGAGTTTGTGCTCAAAATGGAGCAGAATCAGTGTTTTGGTATGAAGAAGGCTGTGTTTGCGCCGAGCTCATTGTGCACTGCTGTGCTTTCAGCCGTGGCAGCCGTGATGGATCGCATTCCAAAAGATCGTCTTTTGGATCCGGTGGAAGTTGATTTAGAAGACAAGATGGTTGTTGCATCGGAGCCAAATGTTGATGAACCCAAGAAACCTTTGGACTCGGATGAAGATGACAGTGACAGTGACGACGAGGATATGCCATTGAACGCGCTGCTCAAACCTCAAACGCACAAAAGAGCTGCCAACAATGTCAAGCTTCCATCTCCAAAACGACCAAAACAAACTGAGAGTAGCTCGAAAGCAGTACCCAGCGCCTACATACTTGGAGAAATTCTTTTGCATATCAGCAAAACTTACGGCCATTTATTTCTTGAACCTTCTCATCCAAATTATGCTTGGCAACAACGACATCGATCCGTCATCAAGACTCCTTTGCCGAAAGAAGTCATGTTTGCTGGCAATCCAAGAAAGCCAGGCACACTCTCCTTTGAGAATGTTCGATTTGTGTTAAGTGAAGAACGACTTGTACGGCTGAAGAATAATTGGCTGAATTATGATCAATTGAAACTTCCACCTCAGCCTACAAGTGAGGAAATGGAGCAATGGAGCGACGAGTGGACGATAACACACCTCTCATCAGATGCAGTTACTGGAATTGCACACGAAATTGATGTGCTGGAGAACTTGGGCATATTGAAGATAAATCAAAGTGGCAGCATTGTACTTGCACAAGGGTGGGAAAGACGAGTCCCTCACATGACATTAAACGAAATGAAGGATGCGTGGGGTTCTGACATGGATGTAAATAACTTACACTGCATTCACGAAAAAATCAGATCGTCTCTAGAAGACGTTTGGCAACACGACGAAGATGAATGGCGTTTTGAATCGGAGGGCCTCGATGACGATGATGCAGTGTATGAGGACGAAGAATACGAGATGAGGAGGCAGATCTTCTTGGAGAACTATGACGCATTTGTCAATTCAAGGAAAGGAGTCGGAGAGTTTGGTATTTAGATATGATAGAATTAACTGTTCTTCGAATATTTCTTGTGTTTCTTCTTTGACTTCTTCTTATTGTCATCCTTTTGCTTCTTCTTTCTCTTTCGCCCTCTCTCTTTTATCGTGGCAACATCACTTACAATAGCTTCAGATGAGCTGCTTTCGAATACATGTCGCAAGAGGCCGAATAGTTTTGACTGGTATTCTAAGTGCTGTAACATGACAACTGTGAGAGCTTCGCAATCTTGTGCTTCACTCACAAGTAATGATTGGTTTCTCACTTGAATGTTGGCTGCTGCAATTGCATCGATGATTCTCCTGTGCATCGTTTCCATTTTGGTGTTGGCATGGCCACTTTGATCTCTAACTTTCAAGACGGCAAGCAGCGTTGAATCACCGGAATCTTCAGATGAACAGTCTTTGGCGTACGCTGACTCCATCACTTGCTTTGACGTCACATTAAGCTCGTCCGTAAAATCTAATGCATATATTTCAACGTGGTGATCATTCTTTTGCGTGTATGAAGATATCAATTGATTTATACTATCGTTGCATTCTTGCGACAAAGTCTCGTCACGGCAGCGACAAATCTCCTCAAGAATTTGTCTTTCTGAAGGTGCAGCTTGATGCTTCTCGGCCAAGGAAGAAATGAAGTCTCTTTGATTCAAGTTAACTGCCAGTCCATCTTGGAAAACGAAATTGAGTTTGTTGTCTAGTGCTTCTCTAGTAGTCGACGCAAATTTGGACCGATATAATGAACAAACGCACAGACGCACCATACACCAGTGCACTCGACATCTCTTGCTTGGATCTGCCGTGAGTGTAGTAGAGTCAAATGGGATCATGGCTATCGTGTGCAATGATCTCTTGTGTGACATATTGCTACTCAGTGGTTGTGATTTTGTCAAAACTTCCTTTGACTGTTCAAGTTCTTGTTTGCGCTCCCACAACTTGATCAGTCCACTTCCCAGCAAGCCCTTGTAAAAGTGATGTCCTGCAACACAAACAATCTTGCTGGTAAACTCTGGCACCGGCCCCAACCTACAAGGTAATAGCGGTATCTTCATCTGCTCACAGACATTTGAAAGCGAAGAATTCTCTGCATCTGTCATGTCGCGTACAGCCCCACAGAACAGAAAGATGTGTTTGACTTCTTTATTTCGATCGTACAACTCCTTTGACCAGCACGGTAGCTCAGAATCACAGGATTCGTGCAAGTATGCTGCAAGAACATCCGTAGAATAATCATTTGTCGTGACTTTGCCTTTTGCTTCTGATAGGATGTTACGAAACGTTCTTTCGATTCTACTACTATCCGGTTGTTGAGTACTAGAATCTCTGCTACTACTAGCCACATCATGTTTCTTCGCGTCGTCCCAAACAGATAGTAATTTGTTCTTGTTAAATTTCTTCAATGCGACAGCAAGTGGGACATTCATGTGATGAGACCTCAAAAACTCAAGAGAACATGAAGATTGTAGTATGCTGATTGCATCTCGTTTAGATGGAGGCATGTGACTTGGTAGTTTGTGTTTAGCCTTGCTTGATGCATCAGTAGTCTTGTTTGGAGGAGACTCATCCAAGACACATTTAGTGACTAGTTTTAATGATGTTGATGAAGTCATGTTGCAGCCATTATGATTTCTGGCAAATGAACTTCCCATTGTACCTATGGATGATGTGTGTTGCTGCTGCCGCAATCGAGTTGCCTCGTTTGCTGCATTCTTCCAAGCCGTGACAATATCTTTCTCCAATGGCGGAGGCTGTTGTGTAAATGATGCAGGCACCTGAGGCTCTCTAGATTTTGACGCCAGACTCATTCTCATGCAAGAATCTTCGTACAGCAAGATCAATTCGCAGGAGCGGCCATCAGTAATAGTGCAGGCCCCAGCGGCACTGAACAGAGTTACTGCAACACATCGCACTAGAGCGTCGTGCCGGTGTCTGTAGCGCTTATCGTCGCCATTTGGTCTGTAGAGCGATGAGTCTGCACCATTGCCGCTGCAGAGGAGGACAAAGGTGAGATTTTGCTTGTGATCCATGGGTATCAAGAGTCTGCCTTGGCAGATCAAGGAGAGCCATCAGAAGAGCATCAATGTAATTATGAGGCAGCCAGCCAGCATCAAATCACACGATAATCACTATCCAAGCTTCGGAGAAGTGAGGGCTGTAGTGTTCTTTGAGTTGAAAAGAAGAGGGGACTGGCTGGAAATTTGCATCTTGTTGTTGTTGTTGTTGTTGTTTTCAGACTAGTACATAGCATGTAAGGGTACCTGTAGCTCCAGCATGATGATTAGTTAGTGAATAGCCCTACATCGAAATGAACATGCATGTACGTATGTAAGTGATATTTGATTTTATGTGTTTGCAGAGTCCCTTTAATTGGGGACTCCCAGCCCTACCGCACAAAAAAGATGCAGTTGTTTTGTTAACATCCACTTTGATTAATGGGAGTCCTCATTGGTTGGAACCCTACAACCTTTACCCTAACCCCCCGGCTAATCCAGCCCTACCATGTTACGGCGAATAGAACCCTAAACCCTCTAGCACTACAATTGGGGGTAGTTCCAGCCCTAATTGCCGCGTGAGATCCAACCCTAGGCTGGTTGGCATGGATCGCTGAAGTTTGAATAAATCGCTAAAAATCCCATTTGTTGCGGAGTCTCACCCTAAAGTGGATGTTAAACAAAACAAGTGAGAGTGGTGTGACATGTTCTTATGTACGTGTGAAACTCAACCAAAATGTGTGTGGATAGCTTGTGCAAGGATAGCTTGTGCAAGGAAGCTTGTGCAAGGTAGCTTGTGCAAGGTAGGCTTTCCCTCATATATAGGGCGCTCTCATGACGTTTTAAGTGCGCATTCCGCACGTTATCCCGCACTAGAATGTTAATTACCCAAACGTATCCGGACTTGGGTATTTACCAAGTGTTACTTACCCATTAAAAACTCAGTTTGGGTATTACCCAATACCTACCTACCCAAAATATTGCTGAGAACGACACAAATTTAGTGCGGCAGCGCACTAGCGCACTATGAGGGAAAGCCTAGTGCAAGGTCTCTCACAACATCTCTGACAGAACGCAAAGCTCTAATCAATCGATCATCTCATAATTTTTCAGAGAGCAATCTTCATAAACATACTCCCTATGACTCACCTACGAACTCTTGATCAAAAACAACTCGCGTCGCACGAACTCAAAGTCGAAGCTCTAGAGAGCCATCTTTGTAAACATACTCCCTACGACTTGCCTACGGAGATGAAGTCAAGAAATGAAATCAGCAAACAAAACTACCAACGAAAAAGGGATTCTATCAAAGCTAAGCATTCCCCAGCTCAACACAAACTACATAGACATAGTCCCCAGTACAACGGAAACTTCAACAAAAAGCTACATACTCTCCTGCTCAGAGGAAACTTGAGAGCAAGAGCCCAAAAGTTCCGCAATGAGAAGTTCTGTAACCATCGCAGCGTCAGATCTGCATCTACTTCTAACCAAGCAGGCCTCAAGCTTCCAATTGAGATCACCAGAGAATCGTTGAAACATGCCATCAAATGCGATAAGAAATCCATGCAGGTAGAAAGAAAGTGGATGCGATTTGTCTTCCATTGTGCCTCATCTGCAAAAAGTCATAATTGGATGTGAGACGATGCACAAACTTGACAAGAAGACAATAAGTACTTCCACAAAAACAAAGATCAGAATTGAGAAAAAAATTAGGGATTTAGGTCTCAGATGCCTCATCAGGTCACTTATGGTACGACGTTATAGCGACGCCGATACGACCAACAAATGCTGCAGCCATGAAACAGATGCTTCTATACTATCATGGCCAACTATAATGGGATACTTGAAGCAGTTGATTGTCGTATTCACAGCTTGAGATACGATATGGTGCTAGAGAGTAGAGCTGGCGGCCGTCTCAGATGCCTCATCAGGTCACCTATGGTACGACGTTATAGCGACGCCGATACGACCAACAAATGCTTGAGCCATGAAACAGATGCTTCTATACTATCATGGCCAACTATAATGGGATACTTGAAGCAGTTGATTGTCATATTCACAGCGTGAGATACGATATGGTGCTAGAGAGTAGAGCTGGCGGCCGTCTCAGATGCCTCATCAGGTCACCTATGGTACGACGTTATAGCGACGCCGATACGACCAACAAATGCTGCAGCCATGAAACAGATGCTTCTATACTATCATGGCCAACTATAATGGGATACTTGAAGCAGTTGATTGTCATATTCACAGCGTGAGATACGATATGGTGCTAGAGAGTAGAGCTGGCGGCCGTCTCAGATGCCTCATCAGGTCACCTATGGTACGACGTTATAGCGACGCCGATACGACCAACAAATGCTTGAGCCATGAAACAGATGCTTCTATACTATCATGGCCAACTATAATAAGATACTTGAAGTTGTTGATTGTCGTATTCACAGCGTGAGATACGATATGGTGCTAGAGAGTATTGCTTGTGGCCGTCTCAGATGCCTCATCAGGTCACCTATGGTACGACGTTATAGCGACGCCGATACGACCAACAAATGCTTCAGCCGTGTCAAAGATGCTTCTATACTATCATGGCCAACTATAATGGGATACTTGAAGCAGTTGATTGTCGTATTCACAGCTTGAGATACGATATGGTGCTAGAGAGTAGAGCTGGCGGCCGTCTCAGATGCCTCATCAGGTGACCTACGACGTTGTAACGACGCCGATACGACCAACAAATGCTTGAGCCGTGTCAAAGATGCTTTTTAGATTATCATGGCCAACTATAATGGGATACTAGAATCATTTGATTGTCGTATTCACAGCGTGAGATACGATATGGTGCTAGAGACTACAGCAGGCTATCGTTGAAACAGGTCATGCGAGCAGACTTTCTAAGTATTGATATTGAACCATATTTTTGCTCTGCAGTCTTTGCAGCTTCATTATCATCAAGGCAATCATCAAGTGTTTTTAGGCATTCACTTTCCCCCCACAACACATGTCTCTCTCGTTCATCCATCCAACCTAACCACAGCCACGAAGCTCGAAGCTTGCCGCTGCCGCGTCACAATTGTAATCACGGCAAGCGCAAAAAGCCAGTTTGTGACAGTATAGGTACTGACAAACTCCAAACTCCCGACACACATTGCGTCACTACTCACTACCGTCCAGCATGGCAAGATTGCCAGACAGAGGAATAACTGCGTTCGAACGGCCCTCGAAACGGCTCGTTTTAAAGCGTTTGGGGCGCAAATTGAGTTGTTTAGAGGGGCATCCCTCTCCAGATTTCTTAGTGGATGTCGATTTGCGCTCTGTTTGCGCCCCAAACGCAGTTATTCCCCAAACGCAGTTTTTCCTCTGTCTGATTGCAGTGCTTGCTTCGTATTAGAATTGCTTGCTAAACAATAGTTGTTGTCTGCTGCGATGCTCTGCATGAAAGCGGCGGTAGTACAGCTACTGTTCTTATCGAGTAGTATTGCAGTTGCAAATTCGTCGCCTATACGACCAAAATCAATCCATAGAGACATAATTTCTTGCATACCTCGAGGCGGAGAAAACGGCGTAGAGCTAAAACGACGAAGAAGGATTCGATTCGCTAGAATACACAAACAGATATGGTATGGAGCAAGAAAATTGATAGGAAGGGCAGTCGAAAATGCAGTTCATCAAGAGTATGATGATGAAATACTTCAAGAAGACCATGCATTTGATGAACTTGATACCATCATTTTCGACAATGATGACACCACCACCATTTCTTCTCTCAATCATTCAGCTAGTGAAGATGATATTTTCACAACAACCAAACCTCCACGGGAGGCAGCTTCAAGAAAAGGATGGAAGAGACGTTCTCTTCGTGCATGGATACGAAAGATTGAACACAAATTTCTAAGTCCAGAAACAGCTAGGGCAATCAACACAATACAGAAGATATTGGCTGCATTTCCTGATTATGGAGTGGTTGATTTGTTTGGCTTGTACTCGCCAAAGGAAGTTGTGTTGTCAATCTTGGCGTTATCGAGATTGCAACATGTAATAGCAACTCGTAGTAAAAATGAGCATTATGATGAGGATGACAAGAAGAACGAGACTACAATCGACAAACACATCATAGAAGAACTTGCTTACTACAGTATATTCGCTAATGTGGCATACGGCTGGAAAGGAGCAGCGTTTTGTGGTCGAATCCCCTTTGGAAATAACAATCGTGCTCTGTTGACTCGTACCGGGATAGAACAAGACGATATCTTGATGACGAAATGGCATTCTAAAACAAATCGTCCAGCCTTCTTTCTAGTAAGAGATAAGGAGCGAAATACTATTGTGCTCAGCATTAGAGGAACATTATCTCCGCGTGATGTTCTCACTGATCTTTGCGCAAGCTGTGAAAATTTCTTGGTAGAAGACAATCCAGCAGAAGTTTTGTCGGCAGAGGAAGATCCTATCATAACAGACTCTGAGTCATCATTGGGAGATATCGATGACAGCATAACATCATCTGATTGGGGTCAGATACAATTCTCACGAGCTCATTCGGGCATGGTTGAAGCAGCCAGAGGCGTGGCAAGGATGACTGCGAAAATCATTTCTGATGAACTCCAATTGGATCCAACTTTATCATTAGTTATTGTTGGTCACAGTCTTGGTGGGGGTGTTGCGGCCGTTCTTGCAACCATGTGGAAACAGCGATTTGCAAACAGAGTGCGATCGATAGGTTTCGGAAATCCATGTGTCTTCCCACTGGCAATTACCAGCTCCTGCGAAAATATTATTTCAGTGACAGGAGAGGGAGATCCTTTCGCCTGTTTCAGTCTCGGACATATTGCTGATCTTACCAAAGCACTATCAAAGCTTTGTTCAGATGATGGATTCCGAGACGAGATAATGCAACATACTGGGACTACCAGTTGGCTGAAGCCAGAAGAGATATCTGAAGAAGACTACGTTTGGTGTCTTAATGCCATGACGTTCTTGCGGAAACAAATGAACTCTGAAATTCTTGTTCCGCCCGGAGTGATTTATGTCATGAGCGGGTCACTATTTGAATTTCCTACGGATGAAAGTGAGTCGTCTGTGAAAAGGTATAATATTCGCACTGTTGATCCTACTGTATTCGATGAGATGCGTATCAGTCCGCGGATGTTTGATGTATCACGTCATGTTCCTGCGAGATATGAAACTGTGCTGCAACGTATTGCTGCCTCCGCTTGAATGATAAGCATGCAGAGATCCAATCCAGTGTTGGCTAGTATCGGAGCTGGATCTGCTTCATGAGCTACAATAGATGTAAACTTAATGTAGACGATAGTTAACGACTTAGCTTGGCAATATATATTGCACTATACTGACAAAAAGACTACAGGAGTTTTGTCAGTGATGTCTGCTTTCTCAAAGATCCAACTTAGCACAATCATGTTTCTCAAAGCCACCAATTAATTGTTCCGTATTACCAATAGCCGGGAAAAAATGAACTTGACCACGCACAGCACCCTTGGCAAGAGCCTCTTCACTATTCGCCTGTTCTCCTGGGCCTATATTCCACTGATCTTCGGGCGTCTGCGTTTCCTTAAAGTAAATCAAAATGGGAAAATTACGACTTGGGAAGACGTCGTAGTTGACGAAACTTTTGTAGGACCAAACGTTCTCTCCACCAACGACTACATTCTCGCCTGTGGATTCCAAATTACTTTTGACCAAGGAGAAGTTATCGTCATCGAGCGTGAAACGCAGCGTAGTTGTTTGAAATGCTAAAAACAGGCCGAACAGTGTCAAAGGAATCCCCCCCAAGAATGCTGATAGCTTGGATTTTAATGGAGATCCAGGTACGCCAAATGCAGCTCCTAGAGCCAAAGATCCTAGTGCAAGGTTGTAGGATGGCTCTACGATTTCTGTCCCAACAGCGAGGCTAGTGGATGTGGTTTTTGATGTTGTTGGCCGAGCAAGATCCACTGCCTTCTTTGTTGTGCGTGGTACAGATACAAGAGAAGACGGCGAGGTAGTGAACGAGTGCACCGAGGTGCTGCTTATTAGCAGAAGAAGAGATGATTTCAATAGATTCATGGTGATCATTATGTAGCTTATTGAAGGAGTGTGCGTAGTCCAGTGCGTCGGGGGTCGGGGGCAGAAGATATTCTAAAGGCCTTGCGAAAAGACTCTTTGGCGCACTAATACAAACTCATTCCTAAAGATTTGTCCGAGGCCCATAGAAAGATTTGATTCAAGATCTCATTTTTTGAATTTTTTTGAATTCATGTTTCATGAACTGGAAACTTTGACAAAGCCAAGCTGATCTCCCACTACACAACCACAACAAACACAAGACATGTCAGCCGCAACTATCCTCGCTGACGCCTATGGCGAATCAGCCAATCTCTATACCGACGTTCTCAACGTATCTTCAGATGCAACACCATCCCAACTGCGCAAGGCATACTACAAACTCTGTCTCAGATTTCACCCGGACAAACTCGCACCAAATCTAACCGACAATGAAAAAGAAATGGCCAAAAAGAAATTCCAAGCGATATCATTGGCATACACCATTTTGAGTGATGAAGAGAAACGAAAAGAATATGATGAGACTGGTGATTTATACGACGACGATGAAGATTTGTCAAGTAGTAAAGAGGGGATGAAACAATGGACGGATTATTTCGATGCCGTATTCCCGAAAGTGACAACAAAGGACATTGATGCGTTTGAGGTGAAGTACAAATGCTCTTATGAGGAAGAGAAAGATGTTCTGAAATATTATCAACATTTTAAGGGTGATTTGAATAAAATGGTTGAGTGTGTCATGCTCAGTTCGGATGCTGACAAGGAAAGGTGGGTGAAGGACTATATAAATCCTGCTATTGCGAAAGGCGATATAAAGGATTATACAGATAGGATCAAGAAGACCATGGGTAGTGCTCCATCAAAAAGTAAAAAAGCCAAAAAGGGAAGAGGCAAGAAAAAGGCTGAAGAAGCAGAGTTGGTTGATAGTGATGATGATGATGATAGCAGTGATGTACCAATGGCGGAAGTTGTCGACGATGAAAAGGAAAGTGCAAAGGAAAAATCATCATCCAAGAAGAAATCCTCCAAAGCATCACCAAAGAAAAAGGCCAAGACGACAAAGAAGAAGGCCTCATCTGAAGATGACCTTATTGCACAGATCCGAGGAAATGCATTGGCACGTAATAGACAAGATGGTTTTGATTCGTTAATGTCAGGTCTAGAAGAAAGGTATGGTGGAGGTGGTGGTAAGAAGAAGAAGGGGAAGAAGGCAAGTGGTGGTGACATTGATGATGCCGAATTTGAAAGGATTCAGGCTGATATGATGAAGAAGAAGTCGCGACAGAAGAAGTAGCTTTGTTGGGAGCATGTAACCGACCTTCTTTCTTTATGGCTCGTGGCTGCCACATTCATACTACAGATTAATATCATAGATATATGCTTTACTTTAAAGTGATTCCATTGTGGAAGCATGCTGAAGCAATAGAGGTGCAATCTGTTTTCGTGATCCTTTTGGGTTTCCTTGCCGAAACACTCGTATCTTCATGCCATCCTGCGAGAAATCCCTACAATCTTCACGCTCCACCATTTCTAAATCTGCGGCATCAGGATGCTCCAACAGAAATTGAGTGAATGATTCTACGACATTGTCATCATTACCAGCCAATAGCAGCTCTCGTTTGGGCTTGTCGTCAAAAAATGTAACTCCCAATACACCAAATAAATTCACATCTTCTGAAGCAATAAATGCTTTCATGCTGTCAATAAATCCATCCTTGGCAAGAAGATCATCCATTGTAATAATCACAGAGGAAAATCCAATCGATGATCTATCATTCACAATGAACTTTTTGTAATCAATCCGCAAACAATTCATTGCCGACATTTCCAACCAAAACTTGGCATCACTCTTTGCACCAATCAATGCATCAAACAATGCATTTCGATCTGGCATGTTGCATCTACCATTTGGGAATATGTTGTCAAGAGCAGCTTGATCCATTAGTGACGGAACGGTGTCCGCACAGGATGACCAATCGGTACGCTGCAGTAGTTGTTGTATCGCTTCCTCGTCACGAGGTGTACCCTTCTTTGCCTCTGGTTTCATGTTAATGGAATCGAGAAGGATCACACCCAAAAGTGACAATCCCAATGCACCATCAATCTTTATCGATGAGTCTGCCATACTTTGAAACAAACGTTCGGCAACAAGAGTACAAGTGCTTGCAACGGTAGCATGACCATTCTCAAATGCAATGATGCGCTTTCCAGAATCAGCGACGACTTGCTCATGATGACTCTCATCTTTGTGATGGTCCACAATTTCAGTCACCAATGAATTTAAATGGGAGAACATGGGACGTAACCTATTGTGATCTACCAATGTAATTGTGCTATCCAGCAGAGTATCGGAAGAATCAGCTGGTGATGGCAAGAGATGCTTTGTCACGACGTCATCGTCAATATAGAGCAACTGTTGAACTTTGATTCCCACCATATCCAGAAGTAGAGCTGCATCCCTTCTTAGTTCCATCTCTGCTCGAGGAATGCTTACAATGGGAACTTGCACCGTGTTGTTGTCATCAGATGGAGAAATATTATTGGATGACGTGACATATCCAAGTGTTAGCGCAGATATGATCGAGTCGGCATCGCCTGCTTCATTCCCTATAATGACATTGCTTATTCTCTTTGCAGCCTTGTTCTGCAGCGATGTTGGAGCAGTTGACTCTAGAAATGATACAAAACTTGTATTGACAGCAAGCTGTTGTTGTTGCGATGACGATAGAGCCATCTTCTTTTGGGATGCAGAAAATCGAATGTTACGTGCAACGAACGGCACGAACGCGTCAACTGCTGCCAACGACCGGAACAATGTTATGGTTGCAATTATTATTTGAAGGAGTAATAGTAGGGATAGTAGCTGCCTCGCCATGTTTGGGAGAGCAGTAGCGAGAGTTGCAATAAGATTATAACGTTGTGATGCAAGGACCAGCGTTTTAGCGACGCTGCTTGGGGTATTAGTGGGCGATAAAAAAGACGATGGAGGGCTAAGCCCGCGTATACGCCCACCTTGGATAAAATAGCCATATCAGTAGGACTTTCCCGTGTTAAAATCTGTCATTTTGACCAAAATCCCTCACCCAAACAAACACAAAAGCGGGCAGGCCCACTATGCCAAAAAGCCAAGCAGACAGGCAAAAAATTAAACGATGGGCGCACACGGCATGCTCTTAGGAATCTGAAGGCACACATCATATAAAACCATACAAACCCAACCCAAGAGATCTATCGCCAGCCATGTCAGAGGAATACACGACAAATGCTCATGATCTTGCCGAAGCAGCAAAGCTGCAGGCTCAATTAGAACAGGACAGTAATGCAAATAATAATAGTCCGTCATCATCGGCACAGCATCAACACAGAATACCATCCGTCTCAATCGACAGTGGTGCCTACAAATACGTCCTAATCACCGCACTCCCACCAAACAACAGCCACAATAAACCAGAAGTATTCGTCCACTCCAAACGTGGAGCACAATATCACCGTAATGTCGCAGAACCATTAATTCCCATCCTAAAACAAAGTGGCTACACGGACATTCGTATAAAGGGGGGAGGACGGATATTGCGTTGTGATGATGATCATATTATCAAGATATTTGGATATTCGTATGGGTTTGGTCAGGCGGATCATGCGATGGCGAAGGATGTTGTGGAGAAGAGTGGCAAGTTTGTTGGGTACGCTGTTAGTTGGTCGAATGATGGTTATTGAGGTATAAAAATTGATGGCAATCTACCAGCAAGATGTTGCTGCTGCTGATTTTTAGACAGATTACAATTCAATGCTTAGCCTGAGAGAGATTCGAGTATTTAAAAGCTTTGTGCTTTCCGAGATACATGACAAATTTGACGCAATCATCATACAGTATGTATGTTGAACAGAAGATTCACTCCACTCAAACGAAAGAGAATGTTATCTCAACTGTATATAAACAAATGAAATAGGCAGACATCAAGATGTACTTACACTTACCTAATTTTACACTTCTGCGTGTCCTGATGAGATCCAAGATAAGTGCATGGTATGAGATATGAGATGGTAGGTACGATAGAAGATGGTTGCCTATCTAGATGTTATGGTTTAATGAAGTGGTGTTGTATATCTTTTGCCACAATCAACCATCAAGTTGCAAAAGTCCATTGGTATACTTCTCTAGCAACTCCAATTTCTGCCAGAATCCATTGCTCGCTCCAAATTCTCCGCAACAAACTCCCAATTGACAAGCTTATCCAAAAATGTATCCACATACGAAGGTCGTAAATTTGCATAATCGAGATAATACGCATGCTCCCATACATCACACGTCAAAATAGGAATGAGTCTTCCAGATGCTACCATTGGATTTTCAGCGCCGATAGTCTTTGTCACAGAAAGATTTCCTTTACGATCACTCACTAACCATGCCCATCCAGAGCCAAATGCAGTGTTGGCAGCTTCTGCAAACTGCTTTCGAAAGTTGGCATACGATCCAAAGGATGTGTTGATTTTATCACATAGTTGCTTGTGCGAACTCTCATCTGGAGTGCCTCCTCCTTTTGGTTTCATGCACTGCCAGTAGAACGAGTGGTTCCATGCTTGAGCGGCGTTGTTGAAAATTGCTTTGTTTGATTTGTACGATTCCTTGATGATTGATTCAAGTGGCTGGTTCTCAAGGTGTGTGCCTGCCACAAGTGAGTTTAGCGTGTCTACATACTTGGCGTGATGTTTTCCATGATGGATTTGTAGAGTGTTTTTGCTGATCATGGGTTTGAGTGCCGAGAGGCCGAAGGGGAGGGGAGGAAGATCATATGTTGCGGCATGGGCTGCAACTGCAAAGATTGACAGCAAGGAAATGATTTGTTGCATCGTGAGATGATTGAGAGTGCTCAACGGAGGTGTAGTACTAACTCTGCAACGCAGCAAAGAGTGAATCTGTGTTGCCTATTTGCCATGGGTTGGGGGACGCACGGATCAAAGATATGATGGGATACAGGTTCGGGTCGCAGTACTAATTCCTACGTAGTATGACAACTCGACACGCGTTCTAATTCTCAAAATACACAGCAATAAGCAGCTTTCAAGATGAGAATCATTCAGCCTGCCTACATGTTGCTTCCATCATTTAACAAACAATTGGAGTCTTCTCACGCCGAGTGCTGAACCTGAAAAGCAGCCTTCGCCTGCCATACAATTAGGAGAGAGATAAAGCATTAACAGATTCCATCATGGGAGACGACCCCGCAGACAAACATGACAGAGCGTCGATCACGGAGCAAGCCTTCGCGGAGTTCAATCGGTTTGAACAAGCCATTCCAACGCACAACTTGCCGTTGGGCCCAGTCTACATCCAGAACTTCAGCTTGAAGAAAGATGAAAAGTTCAGGTCTGATAACGGCTTGAAGACGGCACCAAACTTTGCATCTGCCGTCCTATCCCGACCAGTGGCCAACCTGCTTGGGCTCAGTGGTGCGCCCAAGCAAGAATTTCCATCCTCAATCTCATCGTCTCAATATGTATTCAAAAATGTTACGGCTGTCATCCGTCCCGCAGAGAGTATACTGCTACTTGGGCCATCTTCCAGCGGAAAAACAACTTTCATGAGAACATTAGGAGATGTTTTAGGTGGCTCATCTATCGATGGTGTTGAAGGATCTGTTAGGCTCGGTCCTACCCGATGGGATCCAAGCGAGTGCGTCAGCGAATTGAAGCGGACAGTGGCATTTACTGACCAATCTGATCTTACTCTTACTCCAATTTTGACTGTGGAGGAGACTGTAAGATTTGCACGTAGTTTGCGAATGATGAAATAAGTATAGGGGCCATGGGAGATAGTTTCTATGAATACCTGCTAAAGCTTTGGCTACAAGGAGGAAAGGAAGAGACGAAATACCGTCGCGCGTACGACCGAGCTATGAAGGGAATTATGGATAAGCTTATTCATATCAGTAGGCCAAACTATCTGACGTATGTGGCAGAGCTCAAATATGGAAAGATAATCCACAAGATGGATCATTTGGCTTGTTTTCTTGGTGGAAATCTTGTGGGTTGACAGATCGGTATGTGGTGAGGGAAAAGTAATTGCACTTCATCTGCAGAGCAAAGGTTAGTGCTCAGGTGGAAGCTTTAGATGCGGCAGTGTATCCTTTAGAGTCAAAACCTGACAGTACGAGTTACGCATCGCTAGTATGAGTTTAATAACGTATTATGAAAAGTAGAATGGAGCCAAGATACAGCAAGAATGACTTTGTTCGCGGATTACACTCAACTCGACTAAAGACGTCTCTAAACCAAACTGATATTCGTATCTAGATACCGCCACATCTTCTTCTAGTGCATTTCAAAGCGGGTCTCATTTCCTGCCTTGAATTTGAACCTGATTGCCGCAATCTTGTATCGAGGAAAACTCGGAGCAAACGCGTTTGTAAATGGGATAATTTCGTCCCCAATGAATCTTTCCATGACCATGTCTTGTTTGTCTACTAGATAGCTACGAAGTGTTACGTAACTCTTGAATCGCAAGTAGTGCGCGACTTTTTCGAGCATTGTGTCGTACGAAATACTATTTTGAAGATGTTAGTAGAAAGAATGGAATGGAGAAGGACATAAACATAAAAACGAAGAAACTTACGGAACGCCTTCACCTGGTGGATGAATCTCGACTCCTTCTCCTTCATCCATGATGTTGATGATGCTCCTGTATCTTTTCGCCATTTCAGGGATACTGACAAAGATATGTTTCTTCTGCTTCTCATTATGATCAGCTAATCCTACACCCATTGCGTGTCTAGCTTTTTGTGTGATGGAACAATTCTCACTCGTCTTTTCGTATCCCCAAGTTCCACATGGATTTACAAATGACATACGTCTCGCGCTACTTTCCGCCTCAGCGACTTGCTTTGCGGTCATTTCAGTGCGCCCAGTGAGCTTCATCCCTAGCGGCGCTACGTCATCATCTAAGCGGAGAACTGAGTTGTTTTCAAGATGATTGAACACAGCTTCGAATTGAGGAAGAACTTTGCGTCCACGTACCTCCTTCAAAGGTTGATCTGCTGTGTTTCGTAGGATTCGTAGACGTGATTCCATATCATCCAGGACATTCTTAGCCTTCAATCTCCTTTGCTCTTCTTTGTCAATCTTATCATTGGCCAATTCCGTCTTCGTCTCGACTATGCTGATCTTCTTCGCGACCTTCTTCGCCGCCGTTGCTTGTTCTGTTCCTCTGAGGCGAACTGAGGATCTTTTGCTTTTGGATGGTGATCCTTTGCTTTTCTTGCCGGATCGCGTTTTCGCCATTGTGTAGAGATGAGATGAGAAGGAGGAGTGTAGGGCGAGCGAGAGTCAATTGACACGAGGAGAGTGTCGATGGAATGAGTCCAGATGATGTGAAACAATTTGCCTGCGAATGGAATGAGAGAGAAGGTGCCAGTTGATTAGTTGGTGGATCTTGTCATTGCATTGCTGCAAAATTTTTGCAGTGTGGAGCAGTGTGGTGAGCAGTAGACTGCCGACGGATCTTCCGAAGGATCTCCACGAAGCTTTAAATGTCGGAACGTGCAATTGAGCATACAACGACGCTACAATGAATATGCCACGCCATGGAACGTGCTGATTTGCCGTGCCGACCGTTTAGAGCAGAGCCGATCGAATGATTTAATTCTCTGTCTCTGCCCCAAGCGGCGCCTGCAAAGGAAAGCACCCGATTGTAGCCACGGCCTCCTCATAGCAAAACATCATTGGACTCACCTCGCTAGACTGTGGTATTGCTTCTTGGTTGTGCGGTTAGGGGCAGGAAGCAATGGCAGCGATACGATGCGATGCAATCAATGCAAATGAAAGAGGGAGGAGTCTGCAAAAAGAATTTGTACCTACACGTTAGTACCTATGCTTGGGTACTACGTACTTGTAATCCTTTCAACCTACATAAGCTTCGCCATTCCTCCTGCCTATCCTGAGCTATCCTGCTCCTGCCTAAAAGGGTAACACCAACCGACCGAAGCCAATAGTACGACGACGCTCCATCCCTCGACCTCATCTTCTCTCCCCAGATCTTGCACTACCACTATACTGTACAACGGCCCTGCCCCTGCAATAATAATGAAGACGAAACCAGGGAAAGATGAACACTATCGTCGTCCTGGCTTCGACATATCCAAATTTGAGGAAAAGTGGGATGAATTGCTTCGCAAATATCCAACGAAAGATGGTGCCAATCTTCCTAAATTTCTCGACAAGATCGGTATAAACAGTCTTATCATCTCACTCGGCGAATCTATGCATGAGGTGGTTACCAATCGCAAAGATGACAAAAAAATCCCCTATGAGGTTGTATTAGCATCTTATTTCACAATTTTTTTACAGACAAAGATTGATCTGAGCAATCCTACGATGATCAAAGACTTTGCTCGTTTGTTCATATGCACTGTGCGAGACTATGCGGTCAAATACGGTAACTTCACAAATGCCAGCTTGGGTGAGATCGATGAAGCACTGTACGACACTGATGTCCCCAAGCTCATCCTATTCCTTACAGCATTCTACACGAAAAGCTGTTTAACATCTGGGGAGAATCCAACGAACCCGATTAATCACATTGTTCACAAGAATCATACGATTGCATACCAGTCTGATAAGATCATCCGCAATGCCATCCAGTGTATAATTGACAAAGAATTGACTGACGAGAGTTTCAAAGAAATCATGGGTCACATTGCATTTGCCGACGTCCACACAAGAGGTGGAACCGTGGGAAAGGGGAACACATTTCCAGAATATTATGATGAGGTGAACAGTGACCCACCCCTGTCTTCCTTTTGCAAAGAGTATGAAAATGTGTGGAAACTCAAGACAGTCCTCAAGATGGAAAAAAAGGAAATTACGTCATGTAACCCCATCCTTATCGATATGATGATTGGGATCATTAGTTTTTCTCTGTATGCTGCATTTGTGCATGCAAACGAGCAAAAACTTTATATCAACCTGTCCTCAGATCGCACTAAGATGATTTTTCAACCGAACAGTGATGGCATCTATACATTTGGTGTTCATTTCTCTTCGAGCGTTGTTAGTATATCACTTGCACCCCATCCTACATATACACAGAAAAATTTGACCAATCAGGAACGAACTTTGGAGGACATGGAACAACTGGATCGTGGAATTAGTGAAGTACTCAAACCACTTGTTGGTGTTTCTATCAGAGTTCTCGACGGTGATAAAGAGAGTGAGATGGTATTCCCTGGAGGAGAATCAGATTTCTTCCAGCGCTTATACCACCTTCGAATATATGGTGTTGAGGAAGGCGATTATGATATCGACTTCAAGCGTCTTGAGGAGGGAAAGCAGGAATTGAAGGAGGTAAAGGAGAAGTTGAAGGCGAAGGAGGCGGAGGTGAGGGAGATAAACAAGAAGAAGAGGGAGGCTAGGAAGGAAGTGAGCTTTTATGAACAGCAGAACAAGAAGAAGAAGGAACAGAACAAGAAGAAGAAGAAGGATGAGGCAGAAGGCAGAAAATTATCAGAGAAGAAGGAAGAAGCTAAAGAGGAGCTTGACTGCTTTTTTTGAGGGAAAGGGAGCAGATAGTTAGTCCAAGTTGCTGCTACGAATTGGGTTCTCAAAGATACACTTGGTAAATTTGTACGCATGGTTTGGGCCAGTAAGATGGGGCGGAAGTTCGATCCAGACGCCAAAAGGTGTATAATATATATGTAATATTCATTGCCAGATAAAGCTTATCCCTTCTTCTTCTTCGCTCGTTTCAATCTGTCTGCTTTGTCTTGCATTTGTCTTCTCACGTAGCTGTACAGAGAATCTCAATCCAGATGTGCTAGAGGAATCTCTGTCTGCTTTCTTTCGTTTGGCTGGCCTAGATCATGTTCGGCACACTGTGGTGGGGAATGCTGATATTCGTGGAGTGAGTGGAGGACAGAAGAGGCGAGTGAAGATGTTGGAGATGGCAGTGGGGACTGATGTGACCGTATTTTTCTTAGATGAGATCACAAATGGTAAGAACGTTAAACCGCCCAGTAGGAAATTGATGTTCCTTGTTCTTGCTTGTTCTTCTCACACCTTCTTTGGTTCAAATCTGATTACTTTGTTATTACTTATAGGCCTTGATGCTGCGAGCGCTCTGAGTATATGTAAAGTAATTAGGGCTGCAGTGCAGGCTCAGAATATGTCAGCTGTAACGTCTCTCTTGCAACCTAGTGATGATGTCTATCGGACCTTTCACAGGCTGATTCTCTTGACTCCAAAGGGCGAGGTTGCCTACTCGGGGAAAACTGAAGATGCAGAATCTCACTTCGAGGCGCTAGGGCTGAAACGTCCTGACGAAATGAATCTTCCCGAATTTTTGCTGCGATGTGCATCCACCCCAGCCAATCTTTACGATGGCACAGATATTGGAGATTTGCCGCTTTCATCTTCGTCGGACCTGGCTGATGCATTCATCACCTCTCCAGCGGGACAAGCACTAATTCGCGAGCTTGAAGAAAAGGGCGAGGATAGGACAGAAACAGAATCTGCTTTTGCTAGCGATGGGAAGACTCCACAGCTGAAAGCTTTTGCTCAACCAACTAGTCGGCAGATCAAACTACTACTGGAAAGAGGTTATACGCTTGTGAAGCGTAATCCTGCTACATTGATGAGAATAATATCTGCAATCATCTTTGGAGTTTTCATAGGGACACTGTTCTTACATACGCCAAGTGACGAAGCTGGTACTGAAACCCGTGCAGGGTATGTGCTGACACTCATCTTCTTGAGCTTTCTGAACTCATGCATGGCACCGTTGGACGATTTGTATGCTGATCGACTGACCTTTTATATTCATCGAAGAGCGTCCTTCTACCGTACTGCAAGCTATTACATTAGCCAGGTAGTGTGCTCTTGGTCAGTTGCAATGTGCGAAGCATTTCTCCTTTGCGTCTTGAGCTTCTTTGCTGTTGGTATGAGTGGCGGATGGGCCTTTGTCTACTTTTGGCTCATGTTCACTTTGCTTTGCATGAGCGGAACGGCCGTGTCAAGGTGTTTGGCTTACTCGTTGCCTACAAATGGTGAGTTGACTCAGCATAATTCCTTCGTATCTTTGATGCTTATCTTGATCTAATTTTCATATATGATATGTGTACAATCACTTTTAGACATGGCACAGAGTCTTGGCCCCGCAGGTAAGTTGTATCTGTGTATGTGCGGCAGTGAAACGCACAAAAACTCTTCACGCACTAACATGTTGTCATATTGTTTCGTTAGCACTTTTACTTTTTGTGCTTTCAAGCTGTTATTCTCCAACGTATCTCGATCTACCGTCCTGGCTACGCTGGCTTGCATGGTTATCGCCCTGTGCATATTGCTATGAAGGTATCATTGTTTCAGAGACAGCATTTCGTTCTGTGGGTAATTATGAGAACGGTCAGAGCTTTGCTCAGGAGTACCTGGGTATTCCAAGAATTGCGTTTGGCACTCCAACAACTCCTGCCCTTTCAACCCCAGGCGGTGTTCTTGCCTTTGATGCATACGTGCTTCTCTGTCTTACAATTATCTTCGATGTGATTGCCTGCACTCTACTACATCGAAGCCAAAGCTGGTACGGCCCAACAACACAAAGATACCAAGTTGCAAGTGGTCAAAGCTTGACTGCCCCTCCGTGGTCAGGTGTATGCAAGAAGTCTTCCATTGAAGCCGACAGCAGCGTTGCTAGTGACTCCGGTATCCCTCCAGCCCCTCCCGCTCATCTTACTGCAAAGAATATCGTGTACGAGGTAGATGTCGAGCTTCCAGAAGCTGATGATGGTGAAAAGAAAGGCGATGAAACAGTGAATCTTATGGAAGCTGCACCTGAAGCATCTAATGATGAAGACTCTCAATTGGGCAGCCCCATCACTGCACGCGATTATAGTCAGGTAGGAAATGGTGCCCTTAGCGAATTTGTATTAAATCCAAAGCTTGGTGTCGGTTCGTCGAAGTCAAAATCCTCGATTAATTCTCTGCAACAGACTGAACTTGAACCATCCGAACCTGGACGATTGCGGCTGCTGTCAGGCATCACAGCTTCTTTTGAGCCGGGGACGCTGAATGCCCTCATGGGCGAAAGTGGTGCTGGCAAGACAACTCTCTTAGATTGTGTCGCCGGGTACAAAACAGATGGACATCTCCTTGGAGACATTAAGGTGAACGGTTTAGAGAAGAACGATGGGATTTGGCGTAGTATTGCTGGTTATTGTGAGCAAGTCGACCTCCATGATCCAAGTCTCACAGTGACGGAGTCTTTGATCTTCGCAGCGCGCATGCGCCTTCGTCCCTTCTCGCTTCCGGATTACAAAAAGGTATCATTTGCTAACAACATTATGAAATTGTTAGAGCTGGAGGAATATGCTGACATGCTTGTTGGAGACGAGGCTTCCGGTGAAGGTTTACCGAAGCATGCTAGGAAACGGCTGACCGTCGGGGTGGAGCTTGCAGCAAATCCATCCATTCTGTTTTGTGATGAGCCTACAAGCGGTAAGTAAAAGAGCCTTCGCAGCTTACATCTTCTTATCTGTTGGCTCTTGCTCCGACTGCTTCTTTTCGCACTAACTAACAATACTTCCTACTCTTGACCTAAAGGCCTTGACAGTCTTTCTGCGGCTATGGTAGTTTCGTCTCTACAAAGGGCAGTAAAGCAAGGTTTGACTGTGGTATGCACCATCCATCAACCATCACGTGAAGTATTCCTTGCTTTTGATAACCTCTTACTGTTGAAGAAGGGTGGGATATGTGTGTACAATGGTTCGATTTCAAAGCTTAATGGATACCTTTCCTCAGCTGGGGATAGCTATTCCATTCAGAGAGAGGTAAATCCTGCCGACCACGCTCTTGATGTTTTCTGTGGCCCATTAGGAGTTGGAGCGGATTGGGTGCTGAAGTATAAGTCAAGTTCCATGTGCGAGAATGCTTTGGAAACTGTCAATAACTGTTCGTGTCCTTCTTGCGAAGCGGGTGAAATCAAAGTGGATCCCACTCCCAAATCATTCTCGTATGAATTGTATCTAGTCTTACAGAGGCAAATGGTGGCCCACTGGCGTACAACAAGTTACATGGCTTTGAGGTTTTGGTGGACAATCGTAGCCTGTTTGCTTGTTGGTCTGGTGTACTTGAACAGTGGAGGTCAAGTCACGCAGATCGTTAGTGCACTCTTCTTTTACGTCAACGTTGCTACCGTTCCTATTTTAGCAGCAATGGTGCCTCTGATTACTGAGAGGTCCGTCTTTTATCGTGAGACTCTTTCTGGCACATACTCTCGATACGTATATGGAACAGCAGTGCAGCTTGCAGAAATCCCATTCAACCTCGGTTTCTCGATGATTTCATTCGTCATCTTTTATTTTATGGTCGGCATGAGTCTAGAGGCGGAGAGAATTGTCTACTTTATGTTGATGGCTCTTGCAAGCTACTGGGTGCTACCTGCATTTGGTCAGCTACTTGCCTTTGTCTCGCCTAACATTGGTGCTGCAGTGGGAGTTGGATCCCTTCTACTTACCCTCTTTACTCTTACTATGGGGTTTTTATTGTCTCCAACAGACATTCCACCGTGGTATATCTGGCTGTACTGGATCAATCCTCTCAGATATATGCTCCAAGGATTTGTCGTATCTGAGATTGGTGGGAAGGATCCTGAAGTTGATGATATTCTTGCTTCAAGCTTTTCATGGAATTATGATCAAAGGTGGTGGTATTGCTACGTCGTAGTAATTATGTTCGGAGTCGGCTCCTTTATTAGTATCATCTTGGCAACAAGGATTAGCTGGCTGAAACGTTAATGGATTTGTAGAAAGGAAGAAGAGGAGTTCTTGAAGTATGTAAAAGCAGTGACGTACAACTATCGCAATTTTTGCGTACGAACAGAGTAATTTACGTAATACCATTGATTCGAACTGTGTAAAAGAAGCTTCTATACTATCATGGCCAACTATCATGGGTCACTAAAAGCTGTGGATTGCAATGTTCACAGCGTGAGATACGATATGGCTGTCAACACAGGAGCTCGCCGCTATCTCAGATGCTTCATCAGGTCACCTACGACGTTGTAGCATGGCTGATACGCCCAAATAATGCTTGAGCCGTGTAAAAGATGCTTCTATACTATCATGGCCAACTATCATGGGTCACTAAAAGCTGTGGATTGCCCTGTTCATAGCGTGAGATACGAAATTGTGCTAGAGAGTAGTGCTGGCAGCCATCTCAGATGCTTCATCAGGTCATTTACGACGTTGTAGCATGGCTGATACGCCCAAATAATGCTTGAGCCGTGTAAAAGATGCTTCTATACTATCATGGCCAACTATCATGGGTCACTAAAAGCTGTGGATTGCCCTGTTCATAGCGTGAGATACGAAATTGTGCTAGAGAGTAGTGCTGGCGGCCATCTCATATGCTTCATCAGGTCACCTACGACGTTGTAGCATGGCTGATACGCCCAAATAATGCTTGAGCCGTGTAAAAGATGCTTCTATACTATCATGGCCAACTATCATGGGTCACTAAACTCTGCCGGTTGCCATGTTCATAGCGTGAGATACGTTATGGCTGTCAACACAGAAGCTCGCCGCTATCTCAGATGCTTCATCAGGTCACCTACGACGTTGTAGCATGGCTGATACGCCCAAATAATGCTTGAGCCGTGTAAAAGATGCTTCTATACTATCATGGCCAACTATCATGGGTCACTAAAAGCTGTGGATTGCCATGTTCATAGCGTGAGATACGAAATTGTGCTAGAGAGTAGTGCTGGCGGCCATCTCATATGCTTCATCAGGTCACCTACGACGTTGTAGCATGGCTGATACGCCCAAATAATGCTTGAGCCGTGTAAAAGATGCTTCTATACTATCATGGCCAACTATCATGGGTCACTAAACTCTGCCGGTTGCCCTGTTCATAGCGTGAGATACGAAATTGTGCTAGAGAGTAGTGCTGGCGGCCATCTCAGATGCTTCATCAGGTCACCTACGACGTTGTAGCATGGCTGATACGCCCAAATAATGCTTGAGCCGTGTAAAAGATGCTTCTATACTATCATGGCCAACTATCATGGGTCACTAAAAGCTGTGGATTGCCCTGTTCATAGCGTGAGATACGAAATTGTGCTAGAGAGTAGTGCTGGCGGCCATCTCATATGCTTCATCAGGTCACCTACGACGATGTAGCATGGCTGATACGCCCAAATAATGCTTGAGCCGTGTAAAAGATGCTTCTATACTATCATGGCCAACTATCATGGGTCACTAAACTCTGCCGGTTGCCATGTTCACAGCGTGAGATACGTTATGGCTGTCAACACAGAAGCTCGCCGCTATCTCAGATGCTTCATCAGGTCACCTACGACGTTGTAGCATGGCTGATACGCCCAAATAATGCTTGAGCCGTGTAAAAGATGCTTCTATACTATCATGGCCAACTATCATGGGTCACTAAAAGCTGTGGATTGCCATGTTCATAGCGTGAGATACGTTATGGCTGTCAACACAGGAGCTCGCCGCTATCTCAGATGCTTCATCAGGTCACCTACGACGTTGTAGCATTGCTGATACGCCCAAATAATGCTTGAGCCGTGTAAAAGATGCTTCTATACTATCATGGCCAACTATCATGGGTCACTAAAAGCTGTGGATTGCCCTGTTCATAGCGTGAGATACGAAATTGTGCTAGAGAGTAGTGCTGGCGGCCATCTCATATGCTTCATCAGGTCACCTACGACGATGTAGCATGGCTGATACGCCCAAATAATGCTTGAGTCGTGTAAAAGATGCTTCTATACTATCATGGCCAACTATCATGGGTCACTAAACTCTGCCGGTTGCCATGTTCATAGCGTGAGATACGTTATGGCTGTCAACACAGAAGCTCGCCGCTATCTCAGATGCTTCATCAGGTCACCTACGACGTTGTAGCATGGCTGATACGCCCAAATAATGCTTGAGCCGTGTAAAAGATGCTTCTATACTATCATGGCCAACTATCATGGGTCACTAAAAGCTGTGGATTGCCCTGTTCATAGCGTGAGATACGATATTGTGCTAGAGAGTAGTGCTGGCGGCCATCTCAGATGCTTCATCAGGTCACCTACGACGTTGTAGCATGGCTGATACGCCCAAATAATGCTTGAGCCGTGTAAAAGATGCTTCTATACTATCATGGCCAACTATCATGGGTCACTAAAAGCTGTGGATTGCCCTGTTCATAGCGTGAGATACGAAATTGTGCTAGAGAGTAGTGCTGGCGGCCATCTCAGATGCTTCATCAGGTCACCTACGACGATGTAGCATGGCTGATACGCCCAAATAATGCTTGAGCCGTGTAAAAGATGCTTCTATACTATCATGGCCAACTATCATGGGTCACTAAACTCTGCCGGTTGCCATGTTCATAGCGTGAGATACGTTATGGCTGTCAACACAGAAGCTCGCCGCTATCTCAGATGCTTCATCAGGTCACCTACGACGTTGTAGCATGGCTGATACGCCCAAATAATGCTTGAGCCGTGTAAAAGATGCTTCTATACTATCATGGCCAACTATCATGGGTCACTAAAAGCTGTGGATTGCCCTGTTCATAGCGTGAGATACGAAATTGTGCTAGAGAGTAGTGCTGGCGGCCATCTCAGATGCTTCATCAGGTCACCTACGACGATGTAGCATGGCTGATACGCCCAAATAATGCTTGAGCCGTGTAAAAGATGCTTCTATACTATCATGGCCAACTATCATGGGTCACTAAACTCTGCCGGTTGCCATGTTCATAGCGTGAGATACGTTATGGCTGTCAACACAGAAGCTCGCCGCTATCTCAGATGCTTCATCAGGTCACCTACGACGTTGTAGCATGGCTGATACGCCCAAATAATGCTTGAGCCGTGTAAAAGATGCTTCTATACTATCATGGCCAACTATCATGGGTCACTAAAAGCTGTGGATTGCCCTGTTCATAGCGTGAGATACGAAATTGTGCTAGAGAGTAGTGCTGGCGGCCATCTCATATGTATGCTTCATCAGGTCACCTACGACGTTGTAGCATGGCTGATACGCCCAAATAATGCTTGAGCCGTGTAAAAGTCACATGTTCGGTTGCTCATTACCGTTGGTTACGTTAGTACGTAGGGAAATGCTCCACTGCTCATGCTCTTTGTAGATGTATCAGCCATGCTACTTCCTCGTAGGTGGACTGATGAGGCCTGATATGGAAGGCTGTCAGCGCCACTCTTAAACACAATATCTTTTCCATAGCCCAATGAAGTGGATGTTTTTTTCTTCAATGTCGGTTTCGACAGACAGAAGGATGTTACTATAATTTAGTCTGCACGAACTGAGGTACATGGTAATTGTACTCACTAGCTATTGTATATTACTGCTACTGTTCACTACATTCACAGATCCATCAATCTTACAAAGGAATCCTCCTTCTTTACATGCATCAATTTCTGCACGATAGATTTCACAGCTTCTACCCAAAGGAACTGCAACACCTACACCAAAAGGTAACCAGAGGTATTCGGGAATCAAATTCGGGACCAAATTCCTGAGTAAGTTGCCCCCAATTGGTCCATACAATGGGTTTGTAGCCAAGCGACATTCAGGTTGAAGAAATCCTAAAGCATTGTAAATCTCCTGCGCATCTTGCTGTTGCATTGTCTGACTAACCGTCTCTGATATTGCGGTTGGTGCAAGCTTTGCTCTGATACAAAATTGCAATGAATTTGACACACCATTCTCATCTCTTGGCAATATCGCCTTTGCATCAAAGACTACTTTTTCATCCATGAATCCCGCATTCGTTAATTCAAATGACGTTGCAGATAATAATGCTGATGTCAATCCTTGCTGTTGCTGCTGATCTTTGGGAGATAAATTAGGTAATGCTGCCGCACTACCAGGTAAGAGGGGAGTCCCATTCTTCATTCGTCTCCTCTCTGCTTCCATACTTTGTTGTGCAGCGTCACCAAAGGCTGCAGCAGCTCCAACAACTGAATTTTGTACAAGTGATTGAAGGATATTCCGTAACCAAAAGCGCAAGAGTAGTGAATTACCAATGTCACTCGATGTAATTGCCATTGAATAGCTGATACATGGTGGGCGCGGCGAGCCAATGTAGCGGCGTATTCTCCCTTTAATAGACCCAAGCTGTCTGCGAAAATTGTCAGTGTCAAGGCAACCAGTAATTCTTAATAGAAACACAGTGATTATTGTCGACTGAATATATCTCCTCAACCTCCAAAGAAACAATGGTAGCACCGGTAAAAGAAATGGAAGGTATCCCAGATGTAGATTCACACCATATAAATCCAGCTTTCGGAAACTTAGAAGCTTGAATCGAAAGATGCAATCTCTAGCTGATACGGATATTTTACTGATGTTTCCTTTGAGTATTGCTTTATTGGACGCAGCATTCATGTTAACTTTGAGAGATGAGCATTGCGAGAGTAGAACATGTTTGATGAGCCATTGTAGGATGTTTTCGATTGCCGACGCCAGACGTGGCTTTGTTGTGCTAGCATTTTTAGAGTTTTCGTTTCGAAATTTGCCATTAAATGATGCGCTCATGTCACCTAGAACAGGAAGAGCACATAGGAGGTGATGTGGGTGATGAACTGTTTTACCTGCAGTGATGATGCCATGAAGAGGCTGATTGTGAACATTTATTCTGGCGGCTGCTGGTGGTGCAAAAGAACCCACCGCCGGCAGGAAGAAAAAGTAGACAGAGCCTGCTATATTCAAAGCAGATATCATGATGGACTACAGCAAATAAAACTGCAGGCACGGCGTTGGTGGGCGGCCGGCCGGCTCTTCGAGAGGCTCCATGGATTTTTTGATGTTGATGCGACAATTTATGGCGGGAGCAGAGTTCGCGGACTTATTTTCCCCCTCTCGCGCGATTTTTTGTAAATTTTGACGAGACAATAATGACCGTGGTCATGAAGACGCACATAATCGGTGCAGTCCAAGTGCAGTCTTCGTTGCATAGGAGCAGAGGCGCCGCCCCAGTCAGAAACAGAAGCAAGGGGAGATCCCATACGAGGAGTTCATTTGGTCGATGGCGGAAGGCGCAATAAGTTGGCTACTTTAGATACAAACAAAGCAGGAAGGGTCATCGCATCGCAGTCATAAAGAGTACATAATATCTCATCAAGGGTTGTGACTGCCTGACGAAATTAATAAGGTGCAGACATTAAATATGAAAAAATCTGCAGGAATGAGGCGAGTGCGTCGAGCAGCCGGTGCCGCTGCGTTTGATGCAGCAGCTTCCGCCAGAGACGACAACAACAGCGTTGCGTCGGACAAATATGGGAAATTCAATGCGGCAAAAGCAAAGGAAATGGCCAGGGTAGGCGGTGGGCCTGACGAAGACTCAGACCAACTACCACTCTTATCAGAAAAACTACGTCTGACAGAGAAGCAACAACCGCAAAATAATAGAAGAGGACCGATAATGGATTCTGATCACTCTGGTATACCACTCAAACAGAAATCGTCTTCTAAAGCAGCCCCTTCGTCAGGCAACTCGATTGGATCATTGCAGAGAATACAGAGGGAAATCAGTGCTGCCAAAGGAGGAGATAGAAATAGACTCCCACAGTTACAAAAGAAGAAAATGAACACGGTATTGAGCGCATTTGGAGACAGCCCCCGTCTTTTTAGACGAGTCAAAAAAGTGATGAAATGCACGAAAGACGAAGATGTCGACAAAGATGCTGATGATTTGGACCCATTAAACCTGTCATCAGACGATACAAATCAAAAAAGAATGACAACCTCAAAAGTTATGTTTGTAATGATGGTCATAGTTTTGCTTGTGTTCAGCATGGGCAGGAACAAGGGACGAGCAAAGGGAATGGAGTTACTATCACTCAACAGATTGAACTATCAGAACCTGCGTGGCCAATCCATACCAAACGGAGATAAATCTGTCACGGAGAACCTACCACAGAGCGAAAATTACAACCAAGCAGCAGCTCTGGAAGTATCATTTCCCTTCTACTTTTCAAGTTTGTCTAATCTGACAGAAGAATACCGACCGGGAGAGGAAACTCCCTACTTCTGGGATGTTCATTTCTCAGGAGAAAGTATTGCAGAAGCAATCTTTTCACAATGCCACAACTTGGTAATGGCTGCTGAGTTTGGACTTCGACAACCTGAGTACAGTGAAGATGAGCTTGGACAATTCATTCTCGATGGAGGCAGATACATTAATGTCGAGCTTAACACGAAGGAGGGCATCTTGCGCGCTTCGAACTTGGGCCTTGCAAAGAGCCGTCTTGCAGATGTCATCATTAGCCCTTATCTCCACAATATCGCATCGCAAGTTTTCACAACTAGCGATCCCGGTAGACTCTTTGCTTTATTTCGCCACCCGGTTGACCGTGCATTGGGCATGTATCACTATCTCTCAAAAGCATCATGGGATCCAATGTATTCGCCGGAGGTAAAAAAATTGACGATTGAAGAGTTTGCAAGGAGCGGATACATTGAAAACAATTGGATGACTCGGTTCTTAGTTGGGAAACCAAAAGGGAAACTAACACATTCAGATATGCTACTGGCGAAGAAGATAGTGAAATACAAAGTCCTTGTAGGACTATATGATGAACTTGAAACTTCAATGTCAAGATTTCAACGATATTTTGGTTGGAAGGATGCAAAGAAAACACGGGCTGATACTGCCAAATGCCGCTCAAAAGCTATAGCTCGAGGAGACAAGGACGTACTAGGACATCCAACTAGCATTAAAGACAGGGAAGCATTTGCATCGATTCAGTCTGGCAACTCATACGCAGCTCAAGAAGTCATAGTTGGAAATTCAGCGTGGAAAGCTATTGAAAGACAAAATGTGTTTGACTTAGAACTATATGCATTTGCAAAAAGAGTTTACGCCCTACAAGGTGAACACATCTTCGGTGTTGTTGTGTAGGTAGGAGCAGAAGAGATTACCAACATGCTGGGGTAAACCCCGTTTCAACCAGTTACTAGTATTAAGAGCCACTTTATTGTCGCAAATGATGTAATAGTAATAGAGATAAAGTAGATTGTGTTTGTGGCTCGAGAGTATTTTGTAGAATGGAGAAGGCTCGTTGAGAATGTAGTGCGCTTGGTACTAATGTCCTATGGCTGAGTGAGGGCACAGAAAAATACAGTTTCCTGTCATCGGTCCAGCATTGGCATAGCAAGACTAACTTAATCCCGCCGCAAGTCACAACTAAACTGGAAATTAGGTTATGTACGTAGGAACTAGTATACTCACATTTTGAATCCTATTGAACTACCCGTCCCGTCAAAGTCATTTACCACCGATAAGTCTAAACTTTGAACGACGGAGTTGTGCTCTGCTTTAGCACACGCATCACCTCATAAAAACAAATAGCTACACGCATCATTTCAACTCATTTTGCCATTATCATCATCGCCATGGTAAATCAACAGCATGTCAAGCTCGGCATCATCGGCCTTTGCATCGCGGCCATCTCTGTTGGCATCGGTCTCGGCATAACCACAAGGAACAAAAATAGCGCTGCCATCAACGTGGCCAAGTCGACGTCGACTGATTCTGATCTTCCTTGGTGCCCAGAAGATACTCGTCGCGAACTGGTTGTCCCAGGAACCGAGAGCATTTACTCTGAGACCGATAACCTACGCCGTGGAACGGTCAGGAAGCTGGGCCTGACCTTTCAACCAGACACTCCGGCGCAGGCAACTCGTCCGCCAACAACACCAACATATACGCCAACATATAGTGATGACGTTATTACAACCATTTCAACTCCTTTCCCTTCGGATCCACCAGTCACAAATCCTACAAAAGCTCCGTTGACAGCCGTCCCTGGAATCATGAAGGGAACCAGCTCGCCTTCCATTGCACCGAGTTCAGCCAAGCCTTCAGCTGCTGCTATTGTAAGTGGAGAATATATTCTCATCTCATTATATTATCTTCAGTGCACTTGCACGCATGTACCATGGCATCTAACATACATTTTCTCATTGCAATATCATAGCCGGCGTGTAAGACTAAGAGCCCAAGCCCAAGTTCCAAAAGTGAGAAGTGTGTCCCATCTTCCAGGCGAGGTCTTGGAACGGAGGTTACTCCCGAGCCAACTTTATGCACTTGTCCTCCTGTGCCCACACCTGGGAGAAGAAAACTTGGCTTGGAAACCACTTCTACCCAATCGCCATCACCTACAATTTGTAATTCCATGAAGCCAGTGAGGACGGAGGCACCAGTTGTGCCATTGACTCCCGGTGGAGTCACACCCTCGCCATCCAGAAAAGAGCCAACGCTCGCTCCTACACCATGCGACGGAATAGGTTGTCCCGAGGTACCCGACCCCGACATCGTCACTCCACCACCTTCGCCACCATGTGACGGATCTAACTGTCCTGACGTACCAGATACTTCCACTCCTCCACCCTCACCGGATGTATCTGTGTGTCCTCCATGTCCGGGCGAGAGGACCACGTCTCCAACGCCTTTTCCAACACCCTTCCCAACAAATCCTCCGACAACTCGCCCGACAACAAAGCCACCAACTCCACCTCCTACCGTGTCGGCTAACACTAGCACTCCTGCCCCAAGTAAGACTGTTAACTTGCAAACCCCGCCTCCATCAAAATCACCCACACAGTTTCCGACCCCTCAACCCTCGCCCAAACCAAGCCCAAGTCCAACAAATAGGCCAACTCCCCGACCAAGTCCACTTCCAACAGCCGAGCCATCACCTCAACCAACTCCCAATCCGACTAAAAAGCCCACACCAGCACCGACAAAGAAGCCCACTAATAGGCCAACTCCCCGACCAAGTCCACTTCCAACAGCCGAGCCATCACCTCAACCAACTCCCAATCCGACAAATAAGCCTACAAATAGGCCAACTCCCCGACCAAGTCCACTTCCAACAGCCGAGCCATCACCTCAACCAACTCCTAATCCGACTAAAAAGCCTACACCAGCACCGACTAAGAAGCCCACAAACAGGCCGACTTCACGTCCAACTCCAAAGCCATCACCTCAGCCTTCGCCCGAGCCCACTCCTGGCCCAACATCGGAGCCTGAGACAATTCCTATCCAAGACTGTACAAATGATAGTGCTAAATGCGACGGTCTCATTGGTATTGATCCAGACGAATGCACAGGTGAAATGAAAGATACTTGTCCGGAATACTGTGTTGAAGAATGTATTTCCCCTACACCAGTCACCGTAACATCGCCAAGTGAAAGTCCGACTCCAATTTCAACAATTATTGCTTCATCTGCAGGTAGTAACGAAGGAACTGTCACAGTGTCGACCGAGACTACGGGGCCACCAACTATGCCTGATCGCGTACCTTAGGCTGATTCCATGGCCTAATATAGAAATGTTGGGTCTCTATTTATCATGCACGTTCGACTCCGTTCTGGTCTATTGATTAGAGCTGTGGGAGGCAAACCAGCGTGATGAGCCCAGCGAAATGTTTGTTTTTGTTTGATTTGGCCCTTTGAAAGGGCAAATAGATGCTAACATCTTAGAGAAGTATATTTTGTTTGACGTACAGTACTAAATCGATGTAGGTAGATAACAGGTGTATGGCGTCTTTTCCCGCTCACCAAAGAGATTCTTCTATCTTGACATGATGACATCCAACCCCTTCTTCAAGCAACGTGACCAAAGCTTATAACCTTTTGCATTTGGATGCAGCCTATCGGGCATGTAGACATCTAATTCATTGATATCATCAAATGCAAACATTTCACGTCCACAATTTATCACTGGGGTATACGAATGTATTGTGTTACCGCTTTGCTCAGTCGCATCAACTTCGCTTGCCTCATTGTTTGCAGATAATAGTATTATACGACTGTTCTTAAAATCCTCCCTCCAGCCATCCAACAAATTTGGCAATGCTCGATTAACTTTCTTGATAGCAGGCATGAATGATTGAAACGGCTCTAATGTTTCAACATTCTTGCACCGAGGAGGGCACATCTTGACTGCTCTAAAATCATCTTTGCGTGGTAATAACTCACTAAACAACATGGCCGCTGGGGTATTTGGAAAGTGCTTTTCATGCAGTTGTAAAATCGTCCTACCAGCCGCATCCATCCCCTTGAGAGTTGGCTCTGGAAGCATCCCCCCTCCCAGATTGTTAGTTCCCATCAGTAGGATATATATTCTCTCTAGTTGTTCTATCGGGAACACATCATCATCACTATTGTTATCAGTTGCTCCTGCTTTGTCCAACAACGACGATGTAGGAAATTCTCCATTTACAACTCTCCAAATGAAGTCATATGTTCTAGATCCACTGATGCCCAAAACCAGTGGCGGCTTCAGCGCTCGTTCCCCCCAATCAGACTTATCCCCAAAAGCATTTGCAAATACATCACGTATAGATTCATCTTCACCAATAGTCCACATCCTATGCTGCCCAGGCAAATTACCAAAGGATGTGCCATTCCACCCCTCTGTTATACTATCACCATAAAATACCAACTGTGGCAAATAGTCGTTAGCTTGATTACTAGACGATTCATCTGATTCTTCCACACGCTTCACCAACGTTTCATGTAATGCATGCCAGTCCTCTTCCTCCTCAGGCCAAGGTTGCGGTTCTGACGGATCCAAATCACCAATATATTGGAATGGACGAGAACTCCCAGTTAGTGTTTCCATCTCATTATGACTTTTTTCATTCTTTGTACCACTTCTGCCGAAAAGGAGTAATGCTACTGCAAAGGAAGCGATTGCAGCGTATCGAAGACGACCAGCAGTGCATGATAGTAATCCGGATGAAGAGTCATTCAGAGATTGACCGGCCTTGATGGGTGGTAGGAGAAGACTCACTTGCTTCCTTCGACGGAGTGGTAGGGCGGACGGGCTGGGGCTAGCTGCGTTGGCAACAATCTGTGTATTATCGAACATAGGCATTATTTAATTTGGCAGAGACAAATAACAGCAGGCCATTGCACTGCCATCCATTATTGATGCTCTAACTCAAATCATGGATGAGTCACAATGACATTTACAACAGCCAGGTCCTTTTGTCGCATGATGACGCAAGCGCTAAGTATTGTACCCGGACCGCGTCTTCTCAGCGGTCTCAAAGTTCGCAGAAAAAGACGGCAGCAAAAGTGTGTAGCTTCTCTGCATGTTCCCCTGTGTATGATGGTACAATATGTACTTTAGTCGTTGTATTTTGCAGATCCGGTGGTGCAAGAACAATACAACAATCCTGCTGGATGAATGGTGTATTGTACTGTGCATGCAGCGCAACATCAAAACCCAACAAAAATACTGACGTGCCGACCATTCATTTGAAGGAACAATTGAATTGAGGCAATGCAAGAGGAAGAAGAAAAGAAGGTGGAAGAGGGACCCTTCTCCGATCCACAATCCGTAGAGGAGGCATCGCCAATAAATGAAACAGTCGAGGCAACTGAGTCAAACCTACGAGAGAAGTTTGCTAAAGTCGGAGGCTTTGAGGCTTTAGCAGATGATCCCGATGAACACCGTCAAGGGTTTGCAATTCCCAGCACCTCGGAGGAGATTGCCGATGCGGGCAAGCGCTGGGGTGATGGATCCTGGCAGATGAAGTTATTGAAGATAATCAATTCTGATTTTGTCCAAAGATTCTTGGTGGTGCTGCTTGTGTTGGATGTGTTGGTTCTATTTGTTGAGCTAGGTGAGTGAAGCATATGAAATGTCTTAGTCTTAGGACTCTTTACTTGGTGATCAATATAAGTATGCGATGATGAGACATATCTGACATATCTCATGCTTTCAATACACTATATGAGTCAGCGTTGGATGCATTCTTTCCGTTGTCCCAGCTTGTTGTCCGCGATGCCATTTCATGCTGCCCTCCAGAATCGGGTTACGTAAGCAGTGCTGCAAAAGAGGAGGGCCATCGCTTCCTCGGGGGAGGAGGGTCAACAGAGATTTGCGCTTACCCGCTGGAAGAAACGGATTACAAGGCAGGATACGACTACTCCAAATACCCTGGAATACATGTTGCTCATACGGCTCTGTACAGTATAACTCTTGTCATCCTATCATCGTTTCTGTTGGAGCTGTTAGCACTGGTATATCTACTTGGGCCAAAGCAGTTTTTTAAGCAAGTCACGTATGTTGTCGATTTGGTAATTGTTGCGATGTCACTTTCATTGGAGATACTATTGAAACACGCTTCAAAAGAAGTTCTCAGTGTGATCCCAGGTATTCTGATCATATTTCGTGTATGGAGATTCGTAAGGATTGGACATGGATTGGTAGCATCAACGTATGAGTTACAACAACACAAGTTACACTTAGCCGTGTCATACATTGAAGAGTTGGAAGAGAGAGTGAAGAAATACGAAGACGAACCGACAAGGACAGCAAAGATGGACAAACTAATCCGACGCCTTTCTTCCTCTAACGTTGAACACTGAATGTGAAGAATATGTTGATGGAGAGGACTCTGTGAAGGGCTATTACCTTAAGTGTTTGCAGTGTTTGGTGTCAAAAGTGAATTGACCCTATGCTCATGTATATAATAATTTAATGCAAGCCATCATTTTAGTGTACAATAGAGGAGTACTTATAAGATAAGTACTATAAATACATGCACTGTGCCGAACACCAATTTTCCTGCACAAGAGGCGAAAGTTTTGCGATAGCAAAACTTGATGCCTCGAGTGCAGGAAACTTGGTTGAGGCAATGTGCATGTGTGATTGTACTCACTCACGTGCAGTTTGCGCGCACGTTCACCAGAGGCCTTTTCGAGTACCATTGACAAACATCAAAATACCAGTGCAATGAGTCGGCACTACAGTGCTGGTAAACTGCACGGTGGGAGTACATAACAAGATGATGAATGTGACCCCAAGCAAGACTGTCAGCAAGAGTCACACAAGACTGGACCGGCACCAGACTCGGCTTGGCAGAAAATCACGCGATTTTTGTCGGAATCGCCAACAAGCAACACCAATCTTGGCATGCGTGCACACATCATTCACCTGAAGTTCTATCAAGAATCATGTTCTATCGTTCTTACTTTGTGCATATCTCCAAAGCAGATCAGCAAAGCCGTTCATATCTGCGTTAGGAGTGTTGATGCAGTATAAAATCAATTCAATCAAAGTTCAATTTAAACGACACTGTAGCAAATCATCTAAGTTACATGAAGAGCAACCATCATGTCGCCGAAAGACAAGAACTCCGCCTCAACCTCCTCCGGTGGCAATAGGTCGCCACACCACAATCTGAAGAACATCCCAGCTGAATGGAGTGAACGTGTAACTCCACTAGAGCGTACACTGGTGCCTAAATTTGCCGCTCGTGCGTACCACCTACCAGGTAACTCCCTGGCGGCAGATTGGTTACAATACATGCTCAACAACCACCCAGTCATCGGTATTTGTTGTCACCATCGGCTACATCCTCTCAAGACGAGACAGAGATGTATAATACTTCTCGGCTCATTTGCCTTTGGAGTAGCAATAACGAATATTTGCTATTTATGGTTCATATCGACGGGGAGAGACGCAGAGCAGGAAGTATTTTCAATTGACTTGAATGCTCAAGAATCTGCGCATTACTCAGTCACTGCGGGTCTAGTGATGCTAGTTACCGTTGGCAGTGGCATACACACTATCTTCGATAGGTTCGTTTGGAGTGTTAGTGCGTGCCGGTGCTGTCGTGCAGGCGGAACGTTTGAAAGCAACTCCATAAATAGTCCGAATAGAAGTCGATGGCAGGATTTCGGTACATATCTGGTGGTGTTGCTCGTGGCATTAGTGATTGCAGCGGCATCATTTATTGTAATTGTGAGGGCGAAGATGGATGGGGAGGGTCAGACAGAGATCCCCTATATCCAGGATAACAATACAACACTCACCGATATAGTTGACAGCGTGAAAGACTTCACCTTAGACGACTTTTCGTTCATGAAAGCATACTGCATAGAGTTTGCGGTTTCATTGTTTGTGTACTACCCATTCTTTGACACGGTTCTATTCAGTGGTGTGCTGGGATGCTTTAGACTGCCTTTACTTGGGGGACGACCATACGAAGTGAGGAAAGAAGAAAAGAAAAACAATGGCAAGTCAGGCACGAGAAGAGTGAGTGCATTGGAGATGGCATAGGCTTGCAAGTTATTGAAAATAAAATTCGTTTTGTATAGCAAGTCTGCAGTTTGTCGATGTAGTGTCTGTTACGCTATTGTTTTCAAGACATTTTGAAGCATGCTTCACGAAGAATTTTATATTCCAACTGTGTGGGATTCGGATTCGAGGACTGGGTACGATATGAGCTGCAGCAATACTCACAGGTACATTGAAGAGTGAAGACGAACATGAGGTCAAACATATATAACACTTGTAAAATGATCTATATGTTAGTTCGCAATGCGATGTTGTAAAAGTAAAGAAGTGCGCTAAGACCATTGGCTTACTGAATCCATACTTTTTATGACGACAATTCCTCCAACAACTGCTGCTGACATGGTTATTAAAGTAACCCACCAGTAATCAGCGTTCATTCCAGCAGCGACATTGATAACAACTGGTTGTGGTATATCCAACTTCTTGTCTGTACCGAATTCAGATGCAGATACATCCGTCTGGAGAATATACTTCCTATCAAATGAGCAATCTAGCGTCAAGCACTGGACGTTTGCCATTGCCGAGTACAAGACTGGTTGTTGTATTACAATTGGAACAAGACCATCCTCAAAAACACCTGTTTGGTTGAGTATTGGTGATGGATATCGTATGTGAAGAGTTGTCCCATAGTCGATGAGAAACTCAAACCCTTCCGTTCCTTCATGATGAGAGTAGTCAAAATCCAATGAAGCTGAGATGTGATAAACAACAACATACTGCCGACTCGCAAACGAAGGCTGTTCAATATCGATCACTTCTAAGGATGTGAATTGAATGCTGCACTCCTTTTCCAATGTTGATGTATCCAATGAGGAAGCACCTTTCGATGCAAAGTTTGCCCTGCACTTGATACCATCTGGAGAGTCTGCGATCAATGGATCATCTGCATCAATAAACACACTTTCCGTAATGGGCAGTAGTACTGTGGCATTGAGTTTCATCCGATAACGAACTTCATTGTTGTTTGGTAGATCTAGAAAGGAGATATGAACCGTCTGTCCAAAGGAGCGGTGCATCCCCCCTTCATTTGATAGACTGCCCTCTGCTATTCCAAAGAGCGGAAACGACGATCTCTCAGTATCCTCGTCATAAAGGCCACTGGGCATAAAGTCCGTCAAATGAAAAGGCGAAAATGCGTCAACACCTTTGTATCCATCTAGCAAAGTTTCCTTTTCCTTATCTTCCACCACTTGCAAGCTGCGGTGTTGGCGGTACGAACTTATGTTATCCAGCAACACTTGTTTTGAATGATACGAATCCAACGTTACTGATGAATCTATAACAAGATAATAAGCAGGTGCTACACTCCCAAATGATTCAATGGATGAAACCACTGCCACGTGATCCAGACAATATTTGACCTGGTCCTTCTCGATGGATCCTTTTAGATAGAGTTGACTGCAACATGTTTCTGGATCGAAGCTGGTTTGATAAACATCGTGTCGGAAACACACGAGATGGTGCCGAGTAAAATCCGCAGATCCATTGCTGAAGACTTGAGTGGTGTCGGCGATGCCTGATATTAGATACTCGGCAGCATCTGCCGTCCATAGGATGCGTGTGATGAACGATAGTAGTAGCAGCGTTATCATCATTGAGGTTTTATTTGTGCGTGATTTGTGCGTGAAGACTATGTATCTAAAATAATTACCTCAAACACTGTACCAGTCAATTACCTACGCCCATCATCTACTTACGTAACCAACTAATATCCTTCACTTTTCACTTCCTACTTCTCTGCAGTACATTTCTTTTCAATGATATACTGCTTAGCCAACTTCTTTGATAAAACTTTCTTTGCAGATGCAGGTAGATATTGGTTCAAATACAGAATCATCATTTCCATTCGGGGTGCGATCCATATTTCATCATGCTTCGCATAGGCCGATGCTACAACCCTTGCAACAACAAAGTCAGGATCAAGACCTCCCTCGATATTCCTGTCGACACAATCTCCTCCAAACTTGATATCAGGTGAACTTATAAGGGCGTTACGTGCAGCATTAGTCCTTGTGGAACCAAGCACCACGTTCAAGACGTCGACTGGGTTTCCAGCGACATTCTGTTCGATCCGGAAAGCTTCAAACCAACCATGAATAGCGAATTTAGCTGCACAATAGGCTGTACGCATAGGAGCTCCAATCTTACCGGCTACACTTGATGTGTTGATAATCATTGGTGTACCCTCTTGGCTCTTCTCCCAGCTCGGAAGCATCGATTTTGTCAATTGTGCATAAGCAAGAAAGTCCACATTCATAACGTGCATATCCACATCAAAGCTTGAATTCCGAGCCATTGACCTTGTTGTAACTCCACCGTTATTAACCAATACATCAATGCGACCATCAAACAAAGACAGGGCCTCCTCAACTTTGGACGGGAGAGAAGCAAGATCGGTAAGATCCATTTGCAACACCGTAACATTGATACTGTCATTTATGCTACGGCATTCCTCTGCAACTTCATCAAGGACACTCTTCCTTCGCGAGGAGAGGATGAGTTTGACATCATCGTGGTGTGAGCAAAGATGGAGAGCAAGAGCTCGGCCGTAACCTGACGATGCACCAGATATCCACCAAACTTTGCCTGCAAATGCGTCTCTAGGCGGCATAGATGCGAGGGCCGCTGCAAAATTGCATTTTTTCTTCATCGCAATAACGAACTTGAAGAGCAAGACCGAAGAGATCAAGAGGAAGGATGCACCAACTAAAGCAAGAGCCCTCGTTGTTTCGAGGGAAATTCTGCCGTCATGAGGAAGAGCAAGTGTTCTGAGACTACTCGGCACGAAGTTGGGCAATGCAATGAGGTATTTGTTGATACCATTTTCAGTACCACAGCTCATTATGTACGCAGGTGAAGGTCGTCGATATCAATAAGATCAGAAATAGAATGCACAATCAACCGCTTGTACAATACACGAATGGTTGTTTGCCACTTCTTTCTCTAGTGAGTATTGTGCTTTGCGGGGAGTTGTTCGAGAGAGAAAGGGAAGAGAAAAGAGAGACGTCGACGCGCCATTTCCAGAGATATCGCTGGACATTTTACATTTTCTCCAACTCCGCTTGACTTTTGGTGCATGCTCGCTGCATCATCTTTTCCACTTTCACACTACAATACAACATAAGTACTTGCAACAAACACAAGAAGTGTATACTCAACAACTCTCTGCCTACCTTTGATTCGTCACTTCAGCTCTCAATAGGTACGTACAAGCTGATGTTTACAAGTGGCCTTGGGGCCAGGTTAGCTGCGGGCGGTCGGCAGCCAGCTGCGGCTCAGAGATGTTTGCGGTATCGTGTTGATGATGTGCTCGCTCCGCAGCGAGGGTGCAACTCTTCAATATTCCACAGCCGTCAGATCCAGGAAGTACACGTATGTGTGCATATTATCAGCCAAGTTACTGGGGATGTGGTGTCAGCAGGAGATGTCAGATGTTGTGAGGCTGTACGTATGCTCAATGATCTCCTGTCACGCCTACTCACACCGCCATCCCTTATTGCTTCTTTATTCTTCTTCACAGAATCATTTTAAAGATGACCTATTCAATCTTCAAGTCCTTTACCATCGGTACCTTTCTCTTTGTGCTGTCCGCCCCGTCGGCAGCCTTCTCTCCTTCATCCTCATTGAAAGTGGATGCCACACAACGTCTCAAATCGGATCTAATGTATCGCAAGAACATCCAGATTGATGCGAGGAATGTCACATCCACCATTATTTCTACCACCAGTGCTCAATTCAAAACAAACAAAGTTGCAGCTCCCAAGAAGGCTAAGCATTTGGTAAAGATCGATTTCAAGAAAGACTTGTCTAAGCACCTCGATGTGACACTGCCATACTATTCTCTAGAAAACGAGAACGCAATCGTCGATGATGTCACTGGTGAATGCCACGGTATCATCTGTACTGTCAAAAGAGACGCTCCCATTGGTAGAGAAACAGGTGATATCTCTATGTTTGATTTCCTACGTGCTGCAGGCTGCGTATGTACTACCGCTGCAGTCCTTGCCAACCCTGCCAAGAAAAGACACCATTACCCAGCCGAAGTTTACAGCGTTGATGCCAACTCAGCCCACGACCACGAAAAATGGTTGAAGAAAGAGATTTCAAGTATCGCGAATTGTGAAACCTTCTTGGAAGAAGCTCCTGATCCAGTATTCTTCATGACGTAAGTGAAAGTCTATCTGGCAACGATGCTGCTTGTGTCGCTGATCATTTGCTAATAGTCTTTATTTGCTTTTTATTCCACTACTCTTAACCAAAATGCAGGTGCAACGGTATGACCAAACGATCAGCAACATTCTATGGTGTGCTGAAAACAAAAGACACTGTTTGGCGCATCACAGTAGGCCTTTTCATTATTTCTTCGTCTTTGTTCAAGAGGAAATTCCCTCCTCCGCCCACTCAGGCTAAGCCTCTCTACGCAAGCGCAAATCCCTACGAGAATCTGAGCAGCAAGCTTCAAAACATCAATACATATTCATCTTTCGACAAAGACTGGGTATGCTTGGAAGGAACATTACCTCCAGTTACGTTTGACGATTGCAGCGGTCACTTTCACGATAATCCGTGCCTCCCCCATTCATCAATGATCTTTCATAGCTGTGATCTTCTTGGTATGGCGATCGGAAAGCTTACAGGTGCACATATTCCTTTTAAGAAACGTGATGTTGGTCAGGACTATGGCTTGAAGCTTATGTCTTTCGACTGCACGCCACAAACCCTCCATTTTCCCAAAACGCATGCATTGAAGTTTCAGGTGAAGGTCTACTGCACAACTGGTGAGATTGGCGAGCCAGGTTCCATCTACATCGCTGAGTTCAGTGCCGTTCAAAAGGTTACTGAGTTGGTCTGCTTCACAGCTACAGGCCGCTTCGTCCTAGTTCCGCCTTCTTCTTCAGGCAAATATTTGATCAACTCTCACAACGCGACCGTGGCCTTCTTCTAGATTTTGTATTTCTCTCAATATGGTAGCTAAATTAACTAATATATTTTGTACAGACATTCATCTTTGGCACATTGAAAGTAATTTATGTGAGTACAAAGATGTCATCCAATTTTCACTTCGTGTAGATGACTGAAGCATACTCCTAGTTCACATCTTCCCCATCTCCACTTTATGTCATCGATTACTCATCTTCATGCTCCTCTAAGGTATACCTCATTTTTAACATTGCGTTGATTAGTAGCGTCTTTGCAAGTTGTCTTCGCTATATATGCATCGTGTAGAAACCTACACATCCTCCTACGATACACCCTACTAAAAACCCTCTCCCTATTTGATGTTTCCTCCACATACCATGGACTCCCATATTCAAAACCGATACCTCCTTGATGCATTCTTCTTCTATCTTGCTTTCCTTCCTCTTGTGCTCTACTTCCATCATAATCTATTAACAACAACTGAAAGCAGCTTACTAATCCGCTTAGATATCCAATTCTCCTTCACCATTCCCAAAGGTAAGTGCAAACGTAGTATGGCTTGAGTTGAAAGGAGGAATCTTCCTCAGCACCGGGCGTCTGTGGCAGGCTCTCCATCGAATGAGTTGATGTTTGGTTCAGATCTTACTTGCGACGTCGTTTTGATGTGCATGTATCTCCTTGGCTTGGTAATTTATCATGCCTGTCTGATTTGATTTTCTCATTGGATGGGCCTGCCGTATGAGCCTGTTATATAAGCATCGCGTGGTATTCAGAGTGAGAGATGACAGAGGAGAGAGTAGGATATATAACCACACACAGAGGTATCTTTTTGCCGCACATCAGTTTTAGAAACTCACACTCTAATAATTACGTTCCCACTGCTTTCATCTCCAGCAAATAAACGCTTGCAACGTCACCATGGTTGAAGAAGCTTGCTTTGATTCTCAAGAAGTTGGGAAAGGAGGCTCCTCTAAGAAAAAAGATCGTCGATTCTCTCTCGGTTCTGCCACTCATGTCAGTACATTTTCAATAGACGATGATAATACGGATGTACATCTACGTTCACCCAGTCCATTGGCAACCGCCTCTATCATCTCCAAAGTGTTCTTCATCTGGCCAAGTGCTTTGATGGTAAAGAAGGCCAAGCTTACCTCAGAAGAGAGCCTTCCTGATGTAATTGAAGCTGACACTTCCACCTTCAATTTGCGGACGTTCCAAGAGATGTGGGACAGTGAGAAGGAACGTGCGGGTGAGGTGATGAAAAAGTATCACCTAGATGCCAAGATTTCTAGCATTATTCCACCAAGTAGTCCACCGAAAGAAGCATACCCTAATCTTTCCCGAGCGATTGTCAAACACTTCATATCGAGACTTTGGTTTGTCCAACTATGCATGTTCATCTCTTCTATCGGCAAGTTGGTGCAAGCCTATGCATTAGGTTTTCTCCTTCAATCGATCGAGACACGAGACGGCAATAGTATTCGTTGGGCTGGACTACTCTCTCTTAGTGGAATCGTTTCTATCACTAGTCTACACCACGCATTCTTTTTCGCGTGGCATAAGGGGTAAGCGCATACCATCATGATGTTTAATCTACATTTGCTTTAGGCGTCTAACCAACCCAATCTCAACTCTTTTGCCTACAGGATGCAGTACAGAATCTCCGCTGTTGCTGCAATCCACGAGAAAGCACTACGCCTCAAGTCAAACGACTCCTCTTCTGCCGGGCATGTGGTTAATCTTGCAAGTAACGACTGCGAGCGGTTCTTGCTTGCCACAGCTTTCGGATCCTATATCATCTGGGCACCGTTGCTATCAATTGTCATCCTCGTACTTGGTTGCGTTGGAATAGGATGGTCTTTTGTGGCTGGGTTTGGTTTGTTGGTCTTTCTCTTCATACCAATGCAGATATTTCTTGGACAGAAATTCTCTACCCTTCGTTCAAAGATTTCAATGATCACTGATAAACGTGTGACATTGACATCTCAGGCAGCTTCTGGTGTTCGAGTGATGAAAATGCAAGGATGGGAGAATAATTTTGAGGATAGAATCGCCGCGATTAGGGCAAAAGAGACAGATCAGATCCAGCTCGTGAACTGGTATCGAGCTAGGAATGAAGCATTATTCTTCGTTGCAAATATTGTTTCCGCTGCTGTGATTTTCGCTGCCCATGTAGGAAGTGGTGGGACGTTAACTTCTCGAAACGTGTTCTCCACACTCGTGCTTCTCAACCTAGCTCAGATCGAGTTGACGAAATGTTTGTCCTTGGGAGTGATGGTAAGTTTGCCTTGTTTGTCACGTGGTTCGTATATTGTATATATGTATATTGACCTAACAAGTGTTCTCTTATGTCTATCCGATCCAGGGAGTGACCGAGGCCAAAGTTTCAGTTGGTCGCATTCAACGTTTTCTCCAAACTCCCGAGCACAGAATAGAAGTGCGTCCTATCAATGCTAGCACTCCGAGCTCTACAACTGTTATCACCTTATCAAACGTCACTTGCCACTGGAATTACGATGGGAATGGACTTCTGGTAGAGAAAGAGTTGCAGCCATTTTCAGATTCCACTGATGGAGCAAAGGGAGATCCCGAAAAAGTTGACTACGACCCGCATCTAATTATGGCACTTGATAATATCAATGCCAACTTTGCTGAGGGTCAACTGACCTGCATTTTAGGACAAGTCGCGTCTGGCAAAAGTGCGTTTTTGCAACTTCTAGCTGGTGAGCTAGCGCTGTCGAATGGAAGTCACTACCGAAAGGCCGGGTATTCCATTGCCTACGCACAACAAGACCCCTGGATCATGGACGGAAATGTTAAGGATAATATCTTGATGGGACGCCCTTTCGATGGCGAATTGTATGAGCGTGTTGTGATGGCATGTGGACTGAACGTAGATTTTCTACAGATGCCTCATCACGACGAAACTTTCGTAGGCGAATGCGGTAGTCAACTTAGTGGAGGACAACGTGCACGTGTCGCTCTCGCAAGGGCGCTTTACCGTGATAGTGATATTGTACTACTTGATGATCCACTTGCAGCTGGTACGTCTTGTTCTCTTTGCTTGGCTGAAACTGATCCAAATATGCATCACTAACATTGACTATATCTCTTTTTTCAGTCGACGCAAAAGTTGGTCGTCATCTCTTTGAAGCAGCAATCAAAAACCTCGTAGAAAGAGGAAAGTGTGTTGTTCTCGTTACCCACCAGCATCACTTTGCAGTCAATGAGAGGTGCATTTTGATGAACACTGGACGCATTGAATGCACTGGATCGTATCAAGAATGTGTCGCCGCGTCGGGAGGAAGGCTATCTCTGACATCGTCCGCAAACGATTGCCCCAAAGAACACGAAGAGTTGAGTGAAGCTTCAACTGACCCTGGCGTAGGTTTGACGAATAATCCTGCAACGCCGTCACCAAAATCTTCTTCCACCGCAATCAAGGAGAAACAGGACACGGAAGTCAGCACAAGTGGTGTCGTCAAGATGAATACTTTCACGAATTACATAAAAGCAATGCCTGGAGGTCCGTTAGCAGGTCTTGCCTTGCTGCTAGTGTTCTGTGTTACTCAAGCTTCAGCCCTGGCATGCATTACATTCATAGGCAAATGGGCGAATCTACCCGCTGATGATCAGTGGTCTATCTCCATCATCGCGTCTGTGTTTGGCCTGTGCTTAGCCGCTGGCGGATTCGCCTTGATTCGTGCCATCATGTATTTCCACCTCACAATTGAGGCATCAAAGCGTCTTCACAATGATATGGCAAAATCTGTTCTTCGAGCAAAGCTAGAATTCTTTGATACAAATAGCCTGGGGCGTGTCCTAAATCGATTCTCAGCTGACGTTGGCATTGCAGATGATCAGTTGCCCGTTGCACTATTCGACTTTTCGGTTATCCTTTTCATGACGATAGGTGCATTGGTATCCGCGTTGTTTATCCTTCCACTCACGGCAATCTTTCTTCCACCGTTGGTTTGGTATTTTCTTCGTGTGCGAGGGATTTTCCTCAAGACATCAAGAGAATTGAAGAGAATTGAAGGTATGGCACGGTCTCCCATCTTCAATTGTCTGTCGGAATCATTGAGTGGAATCGCCACAATTCGATCCAACGATGCCATTGAATATTTCCAGAAGAAATTCTCAAAGCTACATGACGCTCATTCAAGATCATTCTTTGCATTTATTGCATGTGAGCGTTGGCTCGGGTTCCGCATGGACACAATCATGGCGGTGTTTACTGCGATCGTGAGCTTCGCAGCTGTTATCATGAATGACAAGGAAATGATTCGAATTGATCCAGGTGTTCTCGGCTTGACTCTTAGTTTGTTGCTTCAGCTCTCAATGCTTTTTCAATACATGATTCGCCAGGTAAGTGTTCGGCACATCCACACTGACATCGTTTACAATGAATTGCTTGCATTGACACTCATTTTCGACCCATAAATGCATCAATTACAGTCTGCACAGGTGATCAACAATATGATATCAGTCGAGAGAATCCAGAACTTCTGTGATTTGCCCTCCGAAGCTGCTTTTGCCAATGACTATGACAACCAAGTCTCACCTAACTGGCCTCAAAGCGGTTCCATCGAAATTCAAAATCTCTCCGTCCGTTATCGAGATGGCCTCCCCCTTTCACTTCGCAACTTGTCTTTCAAGATTGATGGCGGCTCTCGTGTCGGTAAGTTGATCTTTCTGAGTTATCATCTTTCTTTCATTTCACAGACTGACGCTCACATATCATTCCTCCACATGCCTTTCTCTCTCATTCTCAAGGAATCGTTGGTAGAACTGGGTGTGGCAAAAGCACTCTGCTGCAGTCTTTGTTGCGTCTATTGGAGGCTGAGAGTGGACAAATTGTCCTGGATGGTATTGTAAGTTGTTCGTGATACCGGGATGACATGTTATGTTTGCTATTCATGCATGACTCCACTCAATTTACCGTCACTCTTGCACAATTCAGGACATCTCCAAAATTGGGCTACGCAAACTGCGCTCCTCCATCAGCGTCATACCACAAACACCCGTGCTATTCGGAGGCGGCTGCACCCTCCGCGAAAACTTGGATCCCTTCCAAACCGTCCCAGACGAATTCATCTACGAAGCTCTATTGCAAGTATCCATGTATGGGGCTGTGAAATTACTTCCAGACGAATTGGATACCATTGTGGCAGAGAATGGTGGAAACTTTAGCGTTGGGCAGCGTCAGTTGCTTTGTTTGGCACGTGCAATTCTTCGTAAGAGCAAGGTGTTGATTTTGGATGAAGCATCTGCCAATGTTGACTCGTCTACCGATGAGTTGTTGCAGACTGCCGTGGCGGAAAGTTTTGTTGGTGCGACGATTATTGCTGTGGCGCATCGCCTCGATACTTTGATTGATTATGATAAAATTGTGGTTCTTGATAATGGAGGTTTAGTGGAGCATGGTAGCCCGAAAGAGTTGATTGAGCGTGAGGGTGCCTTTGCCAGTATGGTGGATGAAACTGGGGATGAAATGTCTGCGATGCTCAGAGCCCGTGCGTTGCAGCAGGGGTAGGGAAGAAGAAAGCAGGGTGGGGACATGGGGTAGGGTCATTAGACGTCGTTAAAAGTAAATAAGTATATTCATATCATGATGATATTTTGTTGGTAGCGACGCTTTCGCCACCAGAATGATGCCCATGTCAAGCATGCCATTGTCAAAGGCAAATCGGCAACAAGCAACAACATCAACTTGTCGTCGCTCGGACGTGCAGCTATTTGATTTTTGGCCGACGCGGGTAATAACGGTTCATTCAGTGTCATAGTTCTAATTCCTACAGTAGCAGTACGGGCAGAAATTTTTCGGCCATTTTCATTTCATTTCACCCGCCCAAAATGAAATTTCCGATCAACAACAACGAAAACAAAACCACTAGAACGATGGCTTCGGCACCATCAGCAGCAGCAGCAGCAGCAGCAGCAGCAGGGAATGCAGCCACAAGCAGTGGTACCAATTATCCCATCCTAAAGCTCATCCCTCTAAGCCAAGCTCAATGCGCAGCAGCTCTATCCCTCAATACTACCGGCGATAACGCCACAACTGCCACCACCAATGATGACAAACCAAACGACGAACGGCACATCCCACCAGAAGTCTCCCAAAAAAGCCGTCCCACCCTCTGGCTAAAACTCTGCTCCGAAACCAATGACATTGTCGATGTGGATGACAGCATTGATAACCCTCCGGAACCCACGCGATATGCCCGGATGGACAAGGAGGGGAATTATTCCTGTGAGGTGAAATTGGGACGGAGTGAGTTTGCGAAGATTAGGTGGACCAAGATTTCGAGATCTTTGTGTGACATTGGAATGACGAGAACGGGTAGTAATGATAGTGGTGGTGGTAGTGATAATGTCACGGCTTGGATCAAGATGAGAAAGGGTGTAGATCAACATTGGGTTCATTTGGATGGGACTCTGATTGTGAAACCAGTCAACCAACCCTTTCATGTGAAAGATGGGTCCATCCTGTCATTGTATGGGGCTACGGGAATTGCCTATCGGGTCAAAATAGAACCTAATGGGGCATTTATAAATAGTCCTGAGAGTGTGGCATCTAGAAAGAGGGGGGCTACTACCGATACATCAACAACTACATCGAATGATAATGGTGATGCCAAACGACACAAGCATCCAGGTGTGCGCCAGGGAGCACAGGTACTGATTGAAAATAGTACCGAATGTCCATTGTGTTATGAAATCTTTTGCAAGACTGTTGCAGTGCATCCATGTGGACACAATTTTTGTGAAGAATGTGCAGAGACACACTTGGCATCAATCAATTGTACAAATGACGATGATGCCAATGGAAAGCCGACGGAGTGCCCATGCTGCAGAGGACAAATTGAAGGATTTACTCGAAATAGATTAGTTGATACAATGATTTGGGCAGTAGCATTGAACGGATGTTTTGATAGAGATGATGCCATTAATTATCTAAAGAGGAGGGAGAATGCGAAGATGGATGCACCTTCGGAAGAGCAAAAGGAGTGTATTTTGAGGTGTGGCAAGGGAGAGCAGGATGGTATTATGAATGGCAATCAAATGAATGGACCTGTTTTTATGGAGCCCATGCCAGTGAGACTTTGTAAGTCGTATATACCTACATTACCCACGCTATCGATTAGTCAGGCCAGAGCGAATCTCAATCTCAACAACCACAGTAATGAGGTGGTTGATTTAACGTGATGTTGGAATGTGTCTAAGAGGCAGCAGGCTTGACTGGCATTTCGCACAGTTTGTACGTTATTATCAAGTACGATATAAACAGCATGATACTATCATAATGTTACAGCAGAATAAACCTAATTGCTATGACTTTGCTTTCTTTGCAGCCATCTCCTCCTTGCGTAGTCGTTGTTTCTCTTCAATCCTCTTCCTTCGCGCCTTTGCCTCTTCTTTCCTCACCAACTCTTTGTGTGTCTGATCAAACATGGATACGAAAGTATTGATTGTACCAAAGAAAGCTTCTGGAGACATGGAACTGTCTTCTCCGAAAAAGCGAAGCAAGTCGGTGAAGCTACTCCTGACATCCTCAAACTCATTGGAGAGTGACTGAATTTTGGACGCAGCACTGATGGAAAATCGCCCCATGGGTGTTGAATCAATGAGTTCATCCTCTTCTCTTTCAGATCCGGAATCACATGGCTCGGGTAAATTCTTTTTAACGACAGCCTGCAACTTTTCAATACCCTGATCCATCTTTTTTAGTTCCAAGGAAAGCATGTCCATAGCGACCCTCTCAGCAGCTTTGACGGGGGCAAAATCGTCCGACAACTTGAGCACATCAGCATCATTCTTTTGCACAATTGATACCAAATAGTGCAACACGCTTGTCTGCCTGTCAAATGCCTTTGCCTCTGCCAGTTTCAACAATGAATCAAGGGTGATAGCCGAGACACCTTCATTTGAACCACCAGTATTCAACGCATTTCCAAGCTTCAAAGAGTACAATAGCAACTTTTGAAAGCGCTCTGAATTCTTTACAGCATTGCACGCTTCCGCAAGCATTTTTGTGCCATCGCGAATGCTTTCAGCGTGTGATTCAAACTCAGCTCTGAATACCATGCATTCAAATTTAGAGTTGGCGTCTGGAACGTCAAGCATTACGGCCATGTATCGTTCACATTCACCCAGCTTGTTGATTGAATCGTCAATTTCAGAGCGTGGTGCATCCATAGGTGGCAAGTAACTCCGAAGAGCTAAAGATTCATCTTTCGTGGGTAAGAGTTCCATCATTCCACGCAGCTCATTGGCCTCAGCTTTGACATATTCCATGGTGTTCACCTGCTTTGCAAGTACATTGTAGTCAACCTTGAACTTGGCAAGCAGAATGGATCCATTCATTCGACGTCGGCTATCGATGAGTTGCACCTTTTGCTTTGACGAATTTTTCTTGGCATCAGGCTTTGTCGCCTTTTTTGGGGCTGCCTCATTGTTTATTGGTGCAGTGAATAGATTGGCAAATTCATCATTGTCAATGTCCAGGCCAACCAATTGCAGAGATTGATCCTTTGCCTGGTTCCAGAAAGATGACGCATCAAGTTTAGATTCGTCAATTTTGTTCCAATGCAAACGCTTTCTAGCCACCTTGGGTGGATTTAACTTCTTCTTCTTTGGTTGACTGACTTCAGTCTTCTTTGATTTGCTTTGCGCGGACAGAGGTCTCGCAGGATCCATATTGATGATTTCTGGATCTTTCCCTTCCTTCTTCAAAGCATTCTGCACTGCACCAACTGGTATGCCCATCTTCAACATTTTGAAGAATTTCATGTACTCCGGGTCTTCTTGAAGTGGAGGATCTGCTGCTGGTGCTTCCGGCTTTGCTTTCTGCTGGCTGGCCAGTGATTTGTCTGGATCCATTTCTGCGATATCAGGATCTTTGCCTTCCTTCTGCAGCGCTTGTCTGACAGCCCCAATCGGGATACCCATTTTGAGCATTTTGAAGAACTTGGCATATTCTGGCATATCTTTGAGCGGCACATCAGTTTCCGCCTCCTCCGCCTGAGTTTCACTTTCTTCCTTCTTCCTCTGACTTTCATAAGATTTGGTTGGGTCCATCTCTGCAATGAGAGGATCCTTGCCGTCTCGCTCAAGTGCCTGCTTCACATTTTCAACAGGCATACCAATCTTTAGCATCTTCATATATTTCTGATACTCAGGATCATCTTTCAGAGGTTTGGCGGCCACCATACCAGGTGCAGGAGAAGTACCCATAGCTGCAGCACGTTTCGCAAACATCGCTTCCAATGCAGACTTCTTACCATCCGTTGCGGATTGCTTAACTTTTTCCGCATCCTTCTTTTGCTTCTCAAGAGGAAGCTCCGGATCAAGGTCTAAAATTGAAACATCTTTTCCATCACGTTCTAATGCTTGCATTACAGTCTCACGCGGCATACCTAGTTTCATCATTTTGAAGTATTTGGCATATTCAGGATCCTCCCGAAGTATAGGCGCTGAGTTATCTTCTGACTGGGCAGCACGTTTTGCAAATAATGCCTCCAAGGCTTTGTGTGGAGATGGTTTGGCAGATTCGTCCGGTACTGGTTCCACAGGCTTCTGCTCTTCGGCAGCACGTTTTGCAAACAGTGCCCCCAAGGCTTTTTGCGGAGACGGTGACTGACCTGCTGTATCCGACTCCGAGATTTCCTGTACTTTGTCTTCTGATTGCGCAGCACGCTTTGCGAATAGAGCTCCAATGGCTTGGTGTGGAGAAAATGAAGCTGTCTCATTTGCGACTTGTTTTGTAGAGTCCTGCCGTGAATTACTTTGATCTGCAACTGAACTTTGATCTGCAACTGGCTCCACAGTTTCCTGCTGTTGGGTACTCTGCTCCATTTTCGACAATACCTGTGTGAGAAGCGATGGCAAGTTCTCAATATTATACTGTTCTTCGGTGATGACATCATCATTCTGCTTTGCATCGGTACCATCTTCGTTGATTTTGGAAGATAACAGATTCGAGAGCTTGGCAATATCAGTCTGACTCTTTCGCAACAACTCCTTGTGACGGAGATAAGAGCCATTTTGTTCTTCTTGAGTCTTCCTTGATCCAAACCTCTCTATCAAATCAGCAACCCGATTTTCAATTTCTTCAGTAGAATATGAGCGCACCTTATCAAGCCTTTCTGGATCAGCAATTTGAATATTGTCTTGTGGAACGTTCTGTGCTCCATTTTCCAGATCCAATCGATCCAACAAGGCAGACATTTTCGAAAGATCGAGCCTTGGCTTGTCTACTTGTGAGGCTGTGATACTAGAAGTCTCACTACGATCATCAACAGCTTGTACATCATCGATTTCAGTTACTGGCGCAGCATTCCTCCATATGCCGTTGTCGTAGTCGTATTTTTCAGTTGTCGCTTCATCCTTTTGAACAATATCATCTATACCAGCATCATCTATACCAGCATCATCTATACCAGCATCATCTGCATCACTGCTTTTTTCACTACGCGTAAAGCTACTTCTCTCTGTAGCTCCCAATGAAACGACGCTTGAATCAATCGGATCTTTTTGTACCGTCGATTCATCCCCTACCTGGCTTGCAAGAGATTTATTTGGATCAAGATCTAAAATTGCTGGATCTCTATCATCAACTTCAATAACTCGTTCTACCCATGATCTAGGAACTCTCGATCGTATCATTTGGAAATACTTTGAGAAGCGAGGGTCATCCTGAAAGAGAGTAAAATGAATAGCGTTAGCAACGATAAGGAGGAAGTAATTTGTAGACAATAATGACTCCAAATATTTCGCAATAACCTACCTTCAATGGGAGATTGTTATAAGTTTGATTTCCGCTCCCGGCACCACCTGATGCAACCGAAGAGGTAGGTGAGCGTCGACCCCGTGTTGGCTGTGCCGGTGGAGGAGCCCGCCGCCGGATTTCGTCAACATTCTCTCGACGGCGACCTATCTTGCTGATAGACGAGTCAGCGTCGCCGGATGTTACCCTCAAAGCTTTGAGCCGGTTCAACCTGGCGTTGGATGCAGCTATCGCGGCAGAGGAAATATCTGCTGGGGTTGAAGAAACATCTTTTTCTACTCTATCATTCAATGAAAAGTTATCACTCTCACTTGATCTCTTTCGTGCAAATTCGCCAGCCCTTGCTGTCATTGCTGCTAATTCAGCCTTTACAGAAGCTCCAATGTCTACCGGAATCGTGGCAGCAGGTCTCTCTTCTCTATCAGAATCCGAAGAATCCATTGACTCTGTTCGATTGATTGCAACATTCTTCCAATTAATATTTCCCTTTTCATCGATATCAGCTCCATTCACTTGTTCAGATAGCGGTCGGTCAGGATCTAATTGCAAAATACGAGCATCCCGCCCGTCTACTTCAAGAACACGTTTTACCCATGAACGTGGGACTTTTGCTTTTATCATTTTGAAGTATTTAGTGTAATTCGGATCATCGCGGAGAGGCCTTTCATTTAACTCCTCATCAGATGTGTACGCAGACAGCGGAGATGATCGTTTGCCTCTTCCACTCATGCTGCCACTATTTTTCTTCGCTGTCCGTTTTGGAGACATAGATGATGACCGCGGCGATGTTGTAGATCCCAGCTCTACATTGTTCTCATTTTTCAGCGACTGTAAAACAGATTCTGGGTTTGTTATTTCATCACGTTCCATAGAGCGAATAACGGCAACATCAGGAATACCCAGCCGTACCATATTGGAATATCGAGATAGTTGTGACGGTGTAGGGGCCCCAGACAGGGCAGAATCCATGTTCGAATCGGAAGATTGCATAGAGTGTATTGTTAAGGCATCACTTGCAGAGCATTGTGATTCTTCTTCGATAAGGGTTGATAGTTGTGCATTGCTTTCGTCACTGTCATCACCATTTGCATCATAAAATAATGAATCGTCATCAGTATCATCCCAATCTAAATTATCTCCATTCCCACCATCGTCGGCATCTAGGAAAGAATCAGAATCAAGTTGATGAATTTCTTCATCATCAAAGAGATGCTGCTCTGCAAATTTTTCATGAGCAGCTGTTTCATCATCCCCATCAAAAAGATGCTGCTCAGCAAACTTGGATTCAAAGTTCATAAATTCAGATGCCTCCTTCTTTATTCTTTCAGAGAGCGCATCCATTCTTCGATCATCTTCGACACTTGCCCTTTTTCGCCCTGATCGCTTTTTATTGTGGGGGGCTTCATCAAACGGTCTACCTGGAGATGATGACGATGCGGAGTTGGAAGATGCATGACGATGATGCTTCTTCTTCTTCTTTGATTTCTTCTTTTCCTTTTCCAATGACTGTTGCTGCTGCTGGTGGCGATTGCTGTTGGATGACGACGTATCAAACTCAGCCTTCGCAACCTCTATAGCAGTTATCCGATTATGTAACATCTCTCGCCGTTCTATAGCTCGATTGAGCAGTTCCTCTTCTTCCAATCGTTGCGCATTTGTAGACTCGACAAAGTCAGTTATTGCGTGCTGAGTCGTTTCGGTGTACACCTTTTTAACAGCTGCTTGATCTGAACCATCTTTGCAAAAGGGCGGAGTAAAATCATTATTATTTAAAGTGTTCCACTCCCCCTCCCCTCCATCACTGTCATCCGAATAATCTCGATGATACTGTGCATTTTGCCTTGACTGATAGGTGTCATTATGATCTAAGCTATAAAAGTTTTGATTATTTGCATCGAGTACACGTCTTTGGCGTTGTCTCCCCATTAATCTATCGCGGAGAATATCTGCTGAATCTTCATCGTGCTCTATGACAGGAGACAAATCTATGAACCCGCTGCCGCCCCGGCTAGGTTGTGTTGATTTCTTTCTGCCCTTTTTGGGCTTGAGCGAATTTTTCAAGGACGACATGTTGTTGTTGTTGGTAGCTATGAACTATGATATGAACAATGATTTGTTGGTCCTGTGTAGAGCGTGAACAGTGAACAGAAGAATTTTCACGGTGATTGATATCCTCACAAAATCAATTGCTGCCTACAGAAGCAACAATATCTCTACTGCATTGCTGACGTGCTATTGCACATACATGCATGGTAAGCATGCAGAGCCGGCAGAGGCCTGGCGTGTTATTGTACCAAAAGCGTTCAAACTTGCTTGGAGAAGGAAATGGAGTGATTTCGGTTTCCGGATTCTTACACGCCCTCTTTTTTGTGGCCAAAATTGGCCGGTCTTGCCAAAATTCCAATCGACACATCACACCGGCCCTCCACCATACGTGCACATAATCAAGAAGACTAACACCTAACCATACCATTATTACCTACTATAAACTGATTCCTCATCATGACTGTTAGTGGCGGCAGTAAAGCGTTTTACCGAGTTGTGGGCCTAGAAAGAGGAGAGCTCCCGCACATGGCAAGAGGAATGGCGACATTCCATGAATCAAAAGCAATTATTGTTGTGGATTGCAGCAATCTGCTGTTTGGAGTAGGAATGAAAATGAAGAATGCGGCGGAATATCTATTCGAGTTTGCTAAAGCCGGTGTTACCATTCTTCCGGTATGTGATAATGATGTCAGACCAAGTGTCAAACAAGAAACTATCAAACGTCGTGCTAACAGAGAGAAGGCAAGAACCAAAGAATATTTATTACGCCGAGAGGTTCGTGCTTTAAAGAGGAGACTAAAAGAAGAGGCGTTAACGCAGCAGCAGCGTTCCGAACTCTCGACAACTATTAAGGCGAAGGAGACGGAACGTAAGCGAAAAGAAACAGCATCGCATCGCCCTGCAATTGCAGACTTCGCCGATGGACTCGAAACAGAACTAGATTTATTGGGTGCACATATACCTAACGAGGCGGGCGGCTCTGTCCTCGAAGTTGTGACAGCCCAGTGCCAAGCCGATACCTACATGGCAGGACAGATAAGGAACAAGGATGCTGTGATGGTATTGTCCACCGACACAGACATACCACTTATTACGGGCGATAGCTGTATCTCAATCAAAGGATTTTCCAAGAAGAATTTTGAACTCGTGAGCACCTCAAAAGCAACACTCGAGAAAGCAATGACATTTCTTGGAGCGGATACAAAAGCAGAGCTTATGGCTGCTGTGCATCCCATATTTGAACGAGTGAATGATGATAGATTGCGCTCATTAATGATGCTCATTTCCGGCTGCGATGTATTACCCAGCGGTCTCAAAAATGTTGGCATCACAAAATTATCTAAAACAATTGATGAGTTCAAGAAGACAGCGCATGATCCAGTAGATGAAACCGCTTTATTTGAGCATCTCATTGAAATGATGAAGAAGGAATTCAAACCTCGTTTGGTTGAGGAAATTAAAGAAGTTTACGCCGACGAGGCAGATGCATTTGCAGACGTGGAGGCGGAGGAAGTTGTGCAAGCCCACTTAGATGCACTTGTGTATGAGCCGACGAACAAAGACGGGGAGGAGAAGACTTATCTTGGTGGCGAACCGCCGAAGGAACTCTTTAGATATTGTGAAGAGTTCGCTGCATCAGACACAAAAGTCAGTAGAGGACCTACGATTCTGAAATGCAAGGGCGTTGGAGGCAAAGAGCATAACTTTCTTGCTGCATGTGGTCATAGCACATGCGCTAAATGCAAGCATGATGTTTGTACATATTGTCAAGCTACAATTGGCATGGACACGAACACGTATTGCTTATTATGCAGTGCCACTGAATCACTTGTTCCAGAGGTAGGAACTGAAGCGGCCGAGTCGGTCGATGCTAGACGGACGAGATTAATAAATGTATATAAGTTTGCAGGCGCAGACAATCTTGATAGTGATGAGGTGGAAGATGTATTAGAAATGATGGACTTCCTCAGAGATTACAGAGCGCAAGGCAACACTGTACCGTTCCCTCTCTACAAAACGGAAGAAATGGAGTCTGCCACAAGTTCCAAATGGGAGGAGATTGCTGAGATCGACTTTTCTAATGGAGGAGCATTTCTTGCGGACGGAAGTATTGACCAGAAGCATATTCCCGGTATTCTCAAATTGTTCGCTGCAGTTGCAACTTTTGCCTCGCCTGATGAGAAGCATACGGATTGGAAGAAGGATGGTGAAATATATGATGCCCTTCCAAAGCTACTCATTGATTTCGCCGCAAAGTCGCGTGTTGATTCGGGTTACCGTCTACTGAGCAGATGTTTGAGGCATGCATTGGATAGTAAATGTCCTTCATTAGAGAATAAGGCGGCGACATTGATTCTACATGGAGATGATGTTGGCATTCGTATCAACTCAGCAGTGCCTGCATCCATGCGAAAGAAGGTGGTATACAATCCAGGGATAGTTTTCACTGCAACCGAAGTGTTGTGTTGTGAATGCAATTGTCAATGTGGCTCGAAGAAAAAGGAGCGGATTGTGTGTGTGCATAACATTCCATTAATCTTTCTTCTGCTGCTGCTTCTAATGGATGCATTGGCCGAGAGCATGCTGTTGGAGTTTGCTGCATGTATGCGGTCACATATTTGGGACAAGACACTCTGGTCGGCGGATGAGGTGAAGAGTATGAAGCAAAGTATTGGGACTCTGGCCGAAGCCGCTGGGGAGGATATGAGTGGAATTGATCTGGACAACATTACAATCGATGAATTCATTGATAATTTCGAAACTGGTACCGAAGGAAGGAAGGAATGGAAACAGCGCTTCAAAGTAAAGCCCAAACCTGGTGATCACTGCTGCATTGCGGATATTGGAAGATTTGAATCAACAGCGTCAGAAGCGAAGAAGCGCACCAAGCGGCGGTCAATGGATGTAGATACGCCAATGGACGTAAATACTCGAGCAGCGGAGGAGGAACAAGAGAACGAAGCTGCATTATCTGGAGAAGAGGACGATACAAAAATGCCAAACTATGTTGATATCGAGTTGCTCATTAATGCTGCTGGATGTGAGGATGTACTCGACTCCGACCCAATCGCTTGGCAACTGCTGAAAGAGCGAGCCTTGAAGCAGAGGAACGAATCTGCACTTGATACACGAGCACTATTATCAAAGTCGAAAGAGTTCGAGAAGCGTTGGCAAGAGCTCCTCCGGCTTGGGAGTAAGAGAACTCATCGATCCAATATAGATAAAGAGGATGGGAAGAAGAAATGTCGTCTTGACACATCTGCATCACCTCAAGCAAATTCTTCTCCACCGACTCGCATTGTCACTCCAACAGAGTTCCTCCCAACTGAGCCGCCGCCGCCAATTATCACCGCCTCAATTAATAACACATCTACACTCCAGAATCCATCTCCAACAACAGCATCATGCGTGACACCATCTCCCAAGAAGAAGAGAGCACAACTCCGCCGACCTGGTCATCAATTGCCGTCGCGTCCCACAAAGAAGTCACAAAAGAAGAATGAGAAGAAGAAGAAGATAAGTTTCCGTTGTTGCAAGAAAGGATGCACTCACAACAATAGAGATAGTCCGCTGACGAGATTCTTTGGCGTCCCTCAAGCCCGAAAAACCTTGAACAGCAATAAACCAAAGAAAGACGCTTTGATCAATCGTGCCGGAGCAGTGTTGTTGCGTCAAGAAATAATGGATAGAACAAGATCAGATCGATATGACCTCAAAGGGAAGTGGCACGTTTGCGAGCATCATAATTTTGAAGAAGTGTCCAAGTCAACAGCTGTCACACTGAGCAACGGCAAGAAGATGTATGTCACTTACAAGCTTGTTGTGCCAAGTGGTGCTGGGCCGAGCACTGAGTCAAAGACATTGTCACGTGGTACAGGAAGGGATCGCGGTGTTAGAAAAGTATTGGAAACAAAAAAGGCCAAAGACAAGGCGAAGGCGGAGGAGGAAGGCGAGGAAGAAGGTGAAGACTGGGCGATGTGTGCACAGAAGATGGCCGAGGAGTCCTGCCAAGATCAGCATCGAATACCACTGAATCCATCTGTTGCGGCGGCTGCTGATATGCCTCTACAAAAGGGCAATGCCGACGACTTCATCCGTGACGGCAAACTCTTTCGTGCCACAACTGTTACTGAGACAAAGACTTATCGCCGGAAAGCTGACGATTTGCCGGTAGTTCGACCTGGAGTGTCGGATAGTGAAGTGAAGCGGAGGACCGGATTTCCAGACGAGAAGACGATGCTTTCTTACATCATCGTTGTCTGTAATGGAGATGTCGGCAAGATCAAGCAAAGGCAGACTTCACTCACCTGGTATGAAGAATGGTTCATGACATTTGAGTATATTTGGAATCGATCGCTCACCAGAATTGAAGATGTAACGAGGACATTCAGTGACTTGCGTCCAGCAGATATACTACGAGTTGTTGATGCAAAGCAAGATCTTTGTTGGAGTTCTCGCGAAAGTTGGCCAATGTTTGCATCATTCGAAGAGGACAAAAAGTTGCAGAAGGATAAATGGGCCAGTAGGTATAATGACATGCGCCCTGTGATGTGGGACATGACTGGCATTTCAGCATATGGCTTCTCCAGCGCAGATTTGCAGAGGTTGACATTTAGTTCTTACTACAGTGAGAATTGCTTCAAAGGTGGCGTATTCTGCCAGCCTTGCGGATGGATGGGCACAATCAATCTTTGGACCGGTGGTGTGAGCGATTCTGACTATAATCGTCGTGCGGGCTATTTGAAGAAGCAACAAAGGTTCCAAGAGAATGATCTAGTGGAGACTGACGGAAAGCGGCGGGTAGTGCGTTTCCTCAACATCTATGATAAAGGCTACCGAGCGAAGATGGCGGCGTGGGAGAATGGGAGACAACTCGTCCTCCAACCGGATTTCAAGGAGAGTGATAAAACATTCAACCGTGACCAAACAATATCGTCTGCATCTGTTGCATCTGACCGTGGTGGCAACGAGAGAGTTGTGAATGTGAGCAAGAGGGCAGGTTTGATTAGCAAGGGATTCCAGTCAAATGCAGATCCTACTCGATTCAACAAAGTCTGGCTTACATGGTCATTCCAAGCAAACTTCATGTTCGACCGTGTATTGTAAATAATTAAATCATTTATCATTATCTATTGCTTCTCAACTAATTCTCGCTTAATTATAATGCATCGACTTGTTGTCCTACGCTAATTGATACACAATTTCCATACACATATTTCATGCGGTGGACGCATCAAGTAATATTGGATCTTATGTTTGTAGAAAAGCTTCGTAATTTAATGCATTCGAGTTTTGGTGGAACTCTCTTGCGACGGCAATGGTATGGTGCAAATTATTATGTCTCATTGTGTGGATTTTAGCCGATAGCCGGCCGCCATGATCCGCATGTGTGATGCTTCGATGTGCGTGATGTGGGAAAAATTTGGCGGTGAGAGAGCAAAAAAAGGCGGGCGTGTAAAAATATGGAAACGAAATCACTCCATTTTTGAGACTCGCAGATAGAGTAGATATGGTACCATAAATGACAACTTTCATTATCTGAGATTATAGATACTATTTACAGTTAAATTTGCTACTCTAGATTCAATCTATTGCTGGATCTCTATCATCAACTTCAATAACTCGTTCTACCCATGATCTAGGAACTCTCGATCGTATCATTTGGAAATACTTTGAAAAGCGAGGGTCATCCTGAAAGAGAGTAACATGAATAGCGTTAGCAACGATATGGAGGAAGTAATTTGTAGACAATAATGTCTCCAAATATTTCGCAATAACCTACCTTCAATGGGAGATTGTTATAAGTTTGATTTCCGCTCCCGGCACCACCTGATGCAACCGACGAGGTAGGTGAGCGTCGACCCCGTGTTGGCTGTGCCGGTGGAGGAGCCCGCCGTCGGATTTCGTCAACATTCTCTCGACGGCGACCTATCTTGCTGATAGACGAGTCAGCGTCGCCGGATGTTACCCTCAAAGCTTTGAGCCTATTCAACCTGGCGTTGGATGCAGCTATTGCGGCAGAGGAAATATCAGCCGGGGTTGAGGAAACATCTTTTTCTACTCTATCATTCAATGAAAAGCCATCGCTCTCACTTGATCTCTTTCGTGCAAATTCGCCAGCTCTTGCCGTCATTGCGGCTAGTTCCGCCTTCACTGAAGCTCCAATGTCTACCGGAATTGTCACAGCAGGCCTCTCTTCTCTATCAGAATCCGAAGAATCCATTGACTCTGTTCGATTGATTGCAACATTCTTCCAATTAATATTTCCCTTTTCATCGATATCGGCTCCATTCACTTGTTCAGATAGCGGTCGGTCAGGATCTAATTGCAAAATACGAGCATCCCGCCCGTCCACTTCAAGAACTCGTTTTACCCATGAACGTGGGACTTTTGCTTTTATCATTTTGAAGTATTTAGTGTAATTCGGATCATCGCGGAGAGGCCTTTCATTTGACTCCTCATCAGATGTGTACGCAGACAGCGAAGATGATTGTTTGCCTCTTCCACTCAAGCTGCCACTATTTTTCTTCGCGATCCGTTTTGGAGACATAGACGATGACCGCGGCGATGCTACAGATCCCAACTCTACACTGTTCTCATTTTTCAGTGACTGTAAAACTTTTTCAGGGTTTGTTATTTCATCACGTTCCATAGAGCGAATAACGGCAACATCAGGAATACCCAGCCGTACCATGTTGGAATATCGAGATAGTTGTGACGGTGTAGGGGCCCCAGACAAGGCAGAATCCATGTTCGAATCGGAAGATTGTATAGAGTGTATTGTTACGGTATCACTTGCAGAGCATTGTGATTCTTCTTCGATAAGGGTTGATAGATGTGCATTGCTTTCGTCACTGTCATCACCATTTGCATCATAAAATAATGAATCATCATCAGTATCATCCCCATCTAAATTATCTCCATTCCCACCATCGTCGGCATCTAGGAAAGAATCAGAATCAAGTTGATGAATTTCCTCATCATCAAAGAGATGCTGCTCTGCAAATTTTTCATGAGCAGTTATTTCATCATCCCCATCAAACAGATGCTGTTCTGCAAACTTGGATTCAAAGTTCATAAATTCAGATGCCTCCTTCTTTATCCTTTCAGAGAGCGCATCCATTCTTCGATCGTCTTCGACACTTGCCCTTTTTCGCCCTGATCGCTTTTTATTGTGGGGGGCTTCATCAAACGGTCTACCTGGAGATGATGATGATGCGGAGCTGGAAGATGCATGACGATGATGCTTCTTCTTCTTCTTTGATTTCTTCTTTTCCTTTTCCAATGACTGTTGCTGGTGGCGATTGCTGTTGGATGACGACGTATCAAACTCAGCCTTCGCAACCTCTATAGCAGTTATCCGATTATGTAACATCTCTCGCCGTTCTATGGCTCGATTGAGCAGTTCCTCTTCTTCCAATCGTTGCGCATTTGTAGACTCGACAAAGTCAGTTATTGCGTGCTGAGTCGTTTCGGTGTACACCTTTTTAACAGCTGCTTGATCTGAACCATCTTTGCAAAAGGGCGGAGTAAAATCATTATTATTTAAAGTGTTCCACTCCCCCTCCCCTCCATCACTGTCATCCGAATAATCTCGATGATACTGTGCATTTTGCCTTGACTGATAGGTGTCATTATGATCTAAGCTATAAAAGTTTTGATTATTTGCATCGAGTACACGTCTTTGGCGTTGTCTCCCCATTAATCTATCGCGGAGAATATCTGCTGAATCTTCATCGTGCTCTATGACAGGAGACAAATCTATGAACCCGCTGCCGCCCCGGCTAGGTTGTGTTGATTTCTTTCTGCCCTTTTTGGGCTTGAGCGAATTTTTCAAGGACGACATGTTGTTGTTGTTGGTAGCTATGAACTATGATATGAACAATGATTTGTTGGTCCTGTGTAGAGCGTGAACAGTGAACAGAAGAATTTTCACGGTGATTGATATCCTCACAAAATCAATTGCTGCCTACAGAAGCAACAATATCTCTACTGCATTGCTGACGTGCTATTGCACATACATGCATGGTAAGCATGCAGAGCCGGCAGAGGCCTGGCGTGTTATTGTACCAAAAGCGTTCAAACTTGCTTGGAGAAGGAAATTTTTGAGACTCGCAGATAGAGTAGATATGGTACCATAAATGACAACTTTCATTATCTGAGATTATAGATACTATTTACAGTTAAATTTGCTACTCTAGATTCAATCTAGCTATACACTCCTACTTACGACTCATGTACCCTTGAACACTTACTCCGTTCACATCAAATCTTTGTTCCTCCTTTTTCATTTAACAATTCCTACGTTGAAGTTGAATTGAAAGAGAAAGGGCAACGACGTGGTTGATGTTTTTCTGACGTTGTGCAAAGCTCCACAGGTGTGAATCGAAGACATAAGTATTGGCGCGCGGCGGCGGGGCAAGCTTCTTGCGGCGTGCGGCGTGCGGCTTTCATTCACGACAATGGCCTCCCGCCAAATGTGCTAGCAGTCTCCATCCTACGCGAGAATCGAATAGTGTCTGCACACCTGTCAAGTGTACCATTCAAGTAACAAGATTGTTAATGTATTTTGTATTACAATTGTGTCTGATTTCGTACTTAATTTTTTCAAAGAAGTTGAACGTCGTCTGGAATGGTCTGGTAACCCAGCAAGTTCAGAATTGGTCTTTCTTTGTTGTCCCTCAATCGTTGCTCGAAGCGAATGAGACTCTGTGGAACATTGAAGCTGCGCTCCAGGTCCAAGGGTTTCATGAGGTAGAGTCCAGCTAGTGTTCTCACCCTGGATAAGACGACGTAGACCCAGTTGGCGCATCGATAGTTCCAGTCATTGATAATGAGGACATCTTTGGACATTCCTTGCAGCTTGTGGCCTGTTGTTGCTATGTTAGAGTTGACAGGAACCTGTTTAACCTTGGCGTTGCCCACGGTTGTAGCAAAGGTTTCAGTAAGTGGGAACTTGATTGTGGCCGAAAATTCTTGTGGTTTGAGCCTGAAGGTTCGTGCTTTGGTGCCAGAAGGTGTGGGGTAGTGCTCGAATTCCATCCACTCAACGTCATCAACCGTCACAGTCCATACCTTCTTTCCGTCCCAATTTTTCCATCTCCTCTCCCGTCCATCCTTCCTGAGCTTGACCCTCAAGCATTTGCAAAGCGTACCGTTGCCTCGCCCTTGGTGGAGATCCTCATTTGTTATGCACATATGGTGGGATCCCGGGTAGATACGTAGTGCGGGCTCAATTTTAGCTCCATTTGCAGCAAAGTCAGTCGACCTTATGTCGTCATCTCCCAGCTGCGTGATGACGGTGTCGTGGAAAGCCGCGGAGGCCTTTCTGCGCTGCATTCGCTTTCGTTTTCGTTTTTTCTTCCCACCGCCTTTTTCATTTTCATCCTCAATCTCAGTCTGGTTTGCTATGGATACTGATGCCTCGATTATGAGAGTGTGGTCGGGAGGAGGGCTATTGTCAATGATGGCAGGGTGCATTTCTTCGATGTGCTTTTTGAACGTTGCTGCTGTGACGCCATTTCTTTCTTTGTTTGTAGAGCATGCAAAACATGCATCAGTTGCGCGTTCAGGCAATGTAAGTGCAGAGCCGACGACACGCTTGTTTATTAGCTCTCTGTCTTCACGTGTATCCTCCCCCATTCTCATTCTAGCTAATATTTCCCCAAACTCGGGGTCGTCTTTGAATCTGTGGCTATTATCAAGAAAGATGGCACAGTTGATGGTATTCTCCCAAATTGAAGCTGCATCGGAGTTTGAGTAGAGGACATCATCTTCTGCACAGATTGGCTTAAGCTGGTGGAAGTCGCCTGAGAAGACTATCGATACTCCTCCATATACTGCGTCATACCTTCCTGTGAGCTTTTTCAGTTGCCTGTCAAGTTTTACAACATCGCTTGCCTTGAAAAAAGATATTTCATCAATAATGAGTATGCGTACATCGTCTCGCCAAACAGCCCTCATTTCATCATTGATCCTACTTTTGTTCAAGTGTGCTGCGCTGTGGATTGTTGTCCCGCCAAAGAGGGCTGCTGCCGAACCCGTTGTTGCTGTGAAGTAGAAAGTATTGTCATTGAAGGCGGCTGCGATAGCAGAGCAAAATCTGTGGCAATAGAGTTGGGCTGCTTCCATTGTTGTGCTTTTGCCACAACCAGCTGGGCCTGTAATGAACATGATGAGCTGATCCTTCCCTCCCTTCGCTTTGAGATCTCGAACCAGACTTTGTTTTGTACGTTGCACATTTTCTTTCAAGGGGTCGAGTGTTGCTCCTAGCATGTCTCCTAGCTTGGTATCGTATTGTTCTCCCTCCGTGATGAGCTGGAGCAGAAATGTACAGCAGACTATTTGGTACGCGATGTATTGTTTATCATCAAGATTGTACTTACTTCTTTCTCCCTTTGCAATCTCGTACATGGTGGGGATCTTGTTGAGACATTGCTGCTTTACCGATCCAGATTCTTCTCCATCATCCATATCATTGTCATTTATGTCTCCATCTACAGCACCTTCGTCATTGCTACCAACAAGTAAAGAACCTTGAATGAAAGTGAGGATGTCCTCGTATCGAAGTGGAGCATTGGAGTTGAATGACGCGGGCTGTTGGTAAATGTTTGCGTCGGTGGTGTTTTGAGTGTACCCTGAGTTTGTGGAGGATGTTGATGTTGATGGCTCCTTTGCAGTTGCAAGTACTGATGCGTTTTTGTCGAAATGAGTTTTGATAGCGCTACATTCACGAACTCTTGCTCTCTTCATGATCTTGCCATGAGACCTGAGGTCTGTGTCAGCAAGCGGTTGTGGCTCGGATGCATGCAATTGTTGCAAACCATCATCATTCATATTATTGAAGAAGTCGCTTATGTCAATATCATAACCATCATCTTTGTCCACGTCTTGTCTCTTTCGTTTTCCCGTACTCTTTGGAGTGTCCGTGTAGTAAGTGATCTTGCGTTTGGGTCGCTTCATTTCCTTCTCGGCAATGCGTCTCGTTTCAATGTTTTCCAGGATCATTCTACCTCGATTCCAAAAGTGTGCTGACGATGGATTCAAACCAATTGTGTCGTCGGTCGCTTCATCGTACTCCTTCGTCCCTCCCATGTCAACAAACTTCTGCCAGTATGAATCATTCTCCATCAAATCTTCGGCACGGTGGAATGGATAGAAAAGCATCATGGCCGTTTTTGCGTACCTTTCTCTGTGTTGCAATGTTCCAGTATCTGTGGTGGAATCATCAAGCACGTCTAATGACTTCATGTCGCATAGGCTTGTGGCAAAATTAATGATGGGAATGACTGGATGTTTTCGTCTCGTAAGGTGGCAATACTTTTGGCCTTGATGACCCTTGGCAAACTTGAAGGATTTGGTGGTAGTGCTTTTGGCGTTCAATTGTTTGAAACTCTTGTATTTCTTATTGTACCACATCGTGTATTCGTAGAGACACAAGTTGTTCAGTTCCTCTGGTCGGTGGATGTAGTCGTAAGCAGAGCTATCAGCCCACGCAATTGCTTCCTTTGTATCGACATTCCAATTCCTCCGCAGGCGGAAATTCATGCCATCCTTTTCTTCTAGGACATTCTCTATGTTTTGCAATAATATGTGTGAGAACCCATGCGAGTAAGTGAATCTTTCTCCCCCCTGGGAGATGAGTAAGTGGGCCATAGTGGAGCTTACAACATCCCTAGAAAGAAGAGCGTTCACTCCAGTCATTATTCTACCCAGTCCTTCGATGAAACAGGCTTTTTCTTCGTCATCATCTCTGTCTTTGGGTGTGATGCCTTCTGCTGGAGCTAAAGTAGTATCTTCTGCTTCTTGGTTCTGCTTTCTCTTTTCCTCTTGTTGTTGCTGGTGTTGATGTGCTCTCCACAGTCTCCTGCCCAATGAGGCATGGACTCTTTGGAATGCCATCTTGTCTTCGGCTTGTGTGTCTTTTGATTTGTACAATGTTGTGTAGAAAGTATGGCTTGGGTCGCCCAGGGTGACATTTGTATTGCAGGCAAGCACTTTTGAAATCCACTCGTTAAATTGATTGAGAAACTGACTGCCATTCGTTCTTCTTGGCAAGATTGCGTACTGAGATTTTTGTTCTACCTCACCATTCAGATGGTGGCAAACGATGGTGGCCTTATCCCCATTGTTGTCGTCTCGATGTCGATGGTCATCTTGTTTTATGGCATCTATTGCATTATTGTCAAAAATGATTGAATCTTCGCTGGCCATCTCTGGCAAATGCCCTCTGCATTCTACTTTTCCGCACTTGAAACATGTTCCGCGGTGTGTGTAATCATGTTCGTCAAAAACGTAATGCAGCAGGTCCCTGCGTAGATTCTCGTCAAGTAGCCACTCGAGACTTATTTGTTTGTTGGCTCTATCTCCTTCTGCCTCCGTCATGATGCACTGTTGCTTCAATGCTTCAGTGGGCCTTCCTTCCTCGTCAAAATCAAATGGATAGCGAATCACAGCGGGGTCGAGCCATTCCTTTCTCATTACTGTTGAATCCGATGTGTCTTCAACACCGCTGTTTGCATTCTCTTGCGTGGGTGTAAGTGATTTCTGACGTAGGTGACTGACGCCCATTTTGATACACTCTAATGGCGAAAAAGATTCCCCACAATGTTTGCATTCCAATACTTTGCCCTTAACATCAAGACAATGATCTTGGTGTTGTGCTTTACGGAGGGTACTCTTGTCTTCTACTTCTTGGAGTATTTGATGCATTGGCATCGTAACAGGGCGATCGTGTTCTTTTTCTGCCCCACAATTGTGAGTCACAACAAAATCAGTCCCGTAGCTAGCACAGACAACTTGATCAATGTATGATATGAGAGCATCCCTCGCGGCTTTCCTCTTTCTCTCATCGCTATGAAATAGCGCGTTCCGAGTCTTGTTGAAGATCTTCACCCATATTTGCCAGTGACTATGCAACGTCTTCCTCCCTTGCTCTTCGTCGGTTCTTGAGTACGCAATTGGTACTCCAAACACGCCTTGTCGCCCTGATTGTTTCTTTGGGTCCCAACCTATGAGAGATTCCGTAACAATCTGCATCAAATGCTGGTAAACAAGTGAGCATGCCCCTGGGTAAAGATTCCTGGTTTTCTTCCTCAGCTTAAAGTCGAGCCTACAATTTTCCAAGTGGTCTTCATCATCCCAGTCACCAAGGTTTGGCAGTGACACCTCTTTGCCAGCGTTGGCGAAGACTTGAACTCTGATGGTGCGCTCATCGCATGGGGTCGTAGTTAAGAAAATTGCATGGCCTCCGAAGTAGTTATCCATTGCAAAATGCTTGCGGCGATTTTGTTTGGCACTTAAAGCAGTGTACCCGACTGGTTTGCATGATGCCTCAACTGCTCGGATATACTCTCCAGCCGTTCCAGTTACTTTTTGCTTTGTTACTTTTTGAAACAATGCCTGATCGAGATCTTTCATTTTGAGTTTTGACATCTTCTCAGCTAGTGACTGACCGAACACACTGGATTTGCAAGTGACCACGGCCGTCTGATAACTGCGCTGCCGATTATACATATGGTTCAAGATTAGAAGGAAGTCACCTCTAAAGAATTGTGGGAGCGAGAGTCGACAGTAGTGACGATAGCATTCCAGCACAGAGATGTGAGTCCTCCGCTTTACCTTTGGCCCACCCTGGCCCCATGGAAATTGCAGGGGACAAACGTCCTCCAACTGAAGTTCTCTCATATCTGCATATTTCCCTCCACTGACCAGAAGAGTTGGCATTGTACGATCAATCATAGCTTTGACAAACTTTTGGTTGGATTCGTAAATTCCTGTATCATCTTGCGGCTCATGTGCGCTTGTAAAGTGGAAAGTAGCCCCAGCAAACTCTTTCTCTAGTTCTGGATCATGTTCTTGATCTGTATTGTTGGGCGTTTCTTCGTCGACAATAAAGCTTGGTTTGGGGCACTCCGTTGGTGGTGTAACTCCTTCGTATCCTGGATGGCCAGACTCATTGATGAACCACTCAAATAGATCCACCATTTTCTCCATGTTTAAGAGGGCTTTTTTCTTCGCCATTTCCTTCTGATTCGGAGTCATTCGCCCGCATAAGACGACATATACAAGCGGGTTTGCCCCTGTTGTTAGAAAATGATTCATTACTGACCCCGTATGGGTAAGATCAACCTCAAAAAAGCTGAAGTGACCGCGGATAGCTTTGTGAGCACCAGCTGTATATGCGAAAATGTAGGCAAAAGGGCGAACACGAGCTAATAGCGAAGACATCTGTTCTGTAATGTTCTCATTTTCAATGATGTCCATGGGGATGTGGCCGATAGCGAAGCCGTTGCTGATGGCATGCTTGGGTGGTGCGTCACTTGTAGTGTCACTTTTATTGCACCATGCCTTGTAACATGAGCTGCATGCCTCAAATGCTACATGCCCATTCTTGGTCTTGGTTTCCTTCGCTCTTGGTGACAGAAGAAGGCCTTCGAGTTCGTGACCGCTGATTTGGTACTGGGTAACGTGCTTGTCCTTCAGATTGACTCCGTGGTAGTCCTCATAGGATTTGACGCTTATCCTGTTTTTCTGAGAGCAAAGTGACTCTACTGTTATCTTGTGGATAGACTCACATCCGATTATAAGCCTATCGCATAGTACACAAACAGCGGCGCGGTAAGCATTTGGATTGCTATCGACTTGCATTATTCGCTCTTGGTCATGTTTACGTGCCTGTTGGATTGGATGTGTCGTTGCAACAGGAATCTTGTAATCACAACTCTCTTCTACTCCTACGCTCTCCTCTGCCTCTGGCTCTGGGCTCAATGTTGCGATCTGTGGCTTTTCTGTCAAGGCATTCTTGTGTTGACGGTAAAGCTTTGCTGTAGCGGCCGCCTTGGCCTTCTGAGCTTGCCTCTCCTCTGGGCTCATCAAGGCATTCTTGTGTTGACGGGAAAGCTTTGCTGTAGCGGCCGCCTTAGCCTTCTGAGCTTGCCTCTCCTCTGGGCTCATCAAGGCATTCTTGCGTTGACGGTAAATCTTTGCTGTAGTGGCCGCCTTAGCCTTCTGAGCTTGCCTCTCCTCTGGGCTCGTCAAGGCATTCTTGCGTTGACGGTAAAGCTTTGCTGTAGCAGCCGCCTTAGCCTTCTGAGCTTGCCTCTCCTCTGGGCTCATCAAGGCATTCTTGCGTTGACGGTAAAGCTTTGCTGTAGCAGCCGCCTTAGCCCTCTGAGCTTGCCTTTCCTCTGGGCTCATCAAGGCATTCCTGCGTTGAAGGGAAAGCTTTGCTGTGGCGGCCGTCTTAGCCCTCTGAGCTTGCCTCTCCTCTGCCTGTGGGCTCATGAAGGCATTCCTGTGTTGATGGGAAAGCGTTTGGCTCATTATCACTGATCGGGCAACGGAAGGTGACTTCAAAACAAGTGCAGGCGCAGAATTTATTTGTATGGTGTCAATTTTGGCTTGCAATAATTTATGAGCGAGGAGGAGTTTTTCATTCACACCCCTTGCCCTTGGCCATAATGTACATTACTCCAAAATGTGGGATGTACATTACTCTACAGACTTATATTATAAGCTATATAATGTACATTATGCAAAAGTCATGTTGTGTTATTGTTATGGCTTTTTATGAGATATGAGATAAGACATGGAAGATCATAATAGTTCATTAAATATGACTGCATACAGATATAAGAGCACCAAACTCAAGACATTTACATGCAAGGATGCTAAGTTGAGGCGACTCCTTTTATGGTACCAACATCACGAGGGCGAGCTTGGTTTATGCATTCCGAAACACTACAATTCCCGGCTAAAAGTAAGAGTGACTGACGTAACTAAATTGAGATACACCGAGAAAAATGAGCTGGTTCATGTTTTAGAAGCAGCAGAGACGGCGTTGAAAAGATTCAGAAAACAAAAAGAGGAAGGAAATACAAGTACAAGAAGCAAATATAAACAACAGTCCATCAAAAACTATTTCTTTGCAAAAGAAGTACACCCTAAGCCCAGAAAGTGATAGTGCGGTGCCGGCCGGCAAAGGTTGTCACAAAATTGATGATAGGTATGGTGAGCGGCAAGAGAGAGAGAGAGAGAGGAGAGAAAGGAGTATCCTCTGTGTGTGTGAGAGAGAGATTCTAAAATAGTCTATAACTATCAATTTCTATATAAATGTATCCTCATACTTACGTTTTGAAGGTGGGGCAAACACGTCTTGGTGATGCTGGTGATTACTGGAATAACCCACAAGTGTTTTCACATTATCACTGAGTGGAACATCAATGCCGCGATCGCAATATTTGAGAGCACGCTGTAATAGTGTCACTATGTTGTTGTGTATAAGAAGGAGATGCACCTGCATTGTGAAGTCAATGTACCCACCGCTGAACAGTAATGCAAAGATGTCTGCACCAAGGACAGTAAGCTGGATGCGTCTGTCAACATTCTTCGCAGTCTTCATCATACAGTAAATGATATGCGATATATCATCGCGGGTTGCTTCAGTAACACTTACATGGGTAAGTGTCTTGTTTGTATCGTTATTGTAAATTTCAGCAATGCTGAGATAGTTTGGAACATAGAAATTGATGAATTTCATGTGGTCGTCACTGTTAGTGCGGAAGCTGAATGTATCATTGATGGAAACAATATGCACGTGTTTGCCATCAAACCTGGACTTGCAGATGTCCATATCGTACTTGGCAATTGCTAGCATGGGGCAAGTCCAGCATACAACTAACTGAATGGAGCCATTTTTGCATTTGTTTCTTGTGTCAGCATCATCTGACCCAATGAAGTTGTTTGGTGGTGACAATGCAATTGGATAATCTTTGGGGAATCTACATTGCGAGTGCTTTTGGATAGTGTACAGGTATCGATTTCTATGGTTCAAGAACGACATATCTATACGTTCCAGTTCCGGTGGGACTTCTTCATCAGCTTCCACGGCAGCAAGCTGGGCATTCCAAGCGCGGTAGTATTCACCAACTAACACAGATATTGCTACTGTTTCAATGTCTTTTCTGGGGACGAATGTTTCAACATGGAGAATTTGTCCCTCACAATAATGATATTGCTCTGCATGATCACAGTTATGAGGGACTACGCTTTCACAGCAATACCCAAAATCTCTCATCAGCTGCCTAAAGCCAGAAGCACTCTGTCTGTTACAGAGGAAGTTCAGGTCGAACTCTTTAAACCTCTTCCCTGTGACTGCTTGTACTGCAGCTGAGCCAGATAGAAGCACTTTTCGGCCCATGTTTGATTCATCTTCCTGAAACTTGACAATTCTTCTTGCTTCATTAATGGACAAAGCAGTTTGTAACACACTACTGAATCCGTGGACTAGAGATTCTTGCAACAGCCTGGATGCAAGATTGGTCACTTCATTGTTCTGCAAAAATTCCAAAGGCTTAATCTGGGGAGGTGATAGGAAGTGACGAGTGGACAACTCGGTTGAGGGTGTATGAAATTGTGTGCATGTTTGAGCTAGACTATACACATCTGGAGGATCCAAATATGACGCGACAGCCATCAATAGTGTGTCAGGTAGACTTGTCAACAAGCAACATTTGGCGCTATGTTCAAAGCACTCAGTCTTTGTTGGTTGCTGATCCTTCTGTTTCATGCACATTAAGAGATATGCTGCATGTGACTGTGAGCTGTAACCACACCGCTGACAGAAGCAGGTAGAGGAGGTGAACATCCACAAACTCTTATTACAGGAGGGACAAACCATCGCATTTATGAGCATTGCAAGAAGTGTTCCTTTTGACGACCATGCACATAATGTGCATTATTCCACAACTGAAATGTACATTACTCCACATACATACTCGAAAAGAATCCATCACGGTCTCTTGACATCAGGAAATAAAAGAATCTCTTGTCTACTTGTAGGACACCGTGCGAAGAGGGGCAGGGAGCAGAGAGAGTGGTCTACTTCTTCAAGCCTAAATTGGTATCAATATCAAACTTCTTGAACAGTACCAAATAAACATTTTATGATAGGTTAGATTTTCCAGCCTTTCAACGAGTAAATTCACATTTGCAAGCCTAATTGTCTGCACCATCTAGGAGAAAGTCCCAGTCCTCCTCCTCCATATCTTCAAGATACGCCCTACCAACCTCAGAAGTCCCAAAAAAGGCCTCCATTACTTCATTATCTTGAAGCACATCCTCCTTTGATGCATACTCACCACCTTGATGGCAGACAAGGGATTTTAGAACTTTTGCAACATCCAAGTCAAGGAGGTAATGGTTCAATGCTTGCGGATTATCCCTAAAACACTTGTTGAATGTATACTTCTCTGGATTATCCATCACATCCTTGTTCCTTGTAAACTTGCTGAAGCAATGGGCAATGTGGCGACCAGCTTTCTCAATAGAAGTATCCGCTTCATCAATAAGGAGGAGAACAACTTTCCAGTCCCATTTGGATCCTTTTTTTGTTTTCATAGGAGTAACGCCGTCATCTATGTCAGTATCTCTACGAGGCAAGAATGAGTACACATACTTCCAATCCTTGGCAAGTTCTCCGCCGTCATCCGTGTCATTAAGACCCTTTTCCATGGGAAATAAGTAGGCTGACTCATCAGGTGCCCAAGCCTTGGTGCAAAACCCAATGAAAACGCCTTCGACACAAGTTTCGACAACGTCCAAATTCATTTCCCTTGTTTTGGATCTACTGGAGGAAACAACAACAGATCCCGATCCGGGTGTCCACTTCCATTTCTTTGTTGGAGGGGGGGAAGTGGTAGTGTTGGCTTTGTTCTTAGCTGACTTGCGCATGATAATGTTCTGTTTGTGACGTCCAACGTGTGTGTTGTTGAGAAGGGAGGAGACGTATATCAAAGTAATACGATGTTTTAATATTGGCTTGCTAAAGTTTATGAGCTTGAGGAGGAAGTTTCTATTGCATCGGGTGCACAATGCACAGAATGTACATTACTCAACAACTGAGTAATGTACATTAATCTACACACTTGAATAATGTACATTCCGCGAAGGCAATATTCGGTATAAGCGACGCAGATGGAGGACCGAAGGAGATTAATTGTATCATTGTGTCCCCCGACCAATTTCTCGACCATCAAATGGGTGATTGAATTATATAATCCCCACGTGGCCCTGTGCTGTTGCTCTGCATGTTGCGGAAAAGAAAGACGAAAGTTATGTCTGCTCGTCTAGTTATTATAATTCCGAGTAATTTACTAAGTCAATATTCCTACATTCAATAACCCAACCAAACTTAACGTCGTCATCACCATCATACATTATGCATTTTTGGTATGTTCCCAGTATGTGACGTCGGCCTGCTAGCTTTGAAAAGAATGTGATCCTCTCTCACCCAATGACTGCCCATAAACTTTGTCGCGACATGTGTTGGTGAATTAGTTTTCACTTTTATCACATGTTGAAAAACCGAAGTATCATTAGTGGAGGGTGTGCTGAATCTCATCTTACTTAGTGAGATCACTTCATGCTCAGACCCAAGAAGTGATTGGATGCTACATTTCATTATATCGGCATTGTCTGCATGTTCTTCATCATCTTGAATTTTGAAAACATATGTGCAAATTTGTGGTGTTATGTCCTCTCTTGCTGTTGACTTGGTAGACATTGTGCTTAAAACTCTGAAAGAATGGGTGTCGGTGTTGGTGTTGGTGTTGTTGGTGATGGTGACGCCAAAGTGAATAGGCAGTTGTTGTTGTGACTGAGAGATGTACATTACTCCAGAGTTGGCTTGGCTGGTGCTCTCGCCAAATAAATGCCCAAAGGGATAACCAGAAGTTATTACTTACTGGTATCACTATGCGATATGTACGAAACATTTTTTTGGCGGGTAAACCCAAACCATTTTTGGCTCTTTTCATCTCAAAAATTTGCAACATGCGGCAAGCAAGATGATGTACCTATTCTTATCTATTACATTATATCTAACCACATGTCTACCACAAGCTAATAGTCTCTAACTGCAATGATATTGCGTAAGTCAGAAACGCTTACTCCCTGGTGCTCAGTTGCAAACTCAAATATACGTCGCAGTTTTGCTTGGCAACGATCAAGAGTTAGGGCCACCTGCATGGTTGTATCTTTCTCAACGTCAAGGTCTTCTTTGTACTCTTCAACTTCGGCTTGAGCAAGAATCAAATGTGCATTGTAATCATCAACTTCAGCTTGCTTGCGATCCAATTTTTTTTGCAATGTCTGAATTTTACTCTTGAGGATGCAATTTGAATGGTAGAACTTCAGTACTTTGGGCTCGGGGAAGCCTCCATTGAATTTCCCAACGAAAGAGCTACCATCGGGCCAAGTCAAAGTACCAACATCCTCAAAGCCATCACGAAACGTTCCGTTGAACGTCATTCCGTCATAAATGTACGTTCCCCTCCCATGCGGTATCATTTTGAGTTGGCGAGCTCTACCTTTTCTTCCACTTGGTTTCATTCTGACAAACTTGACATTGCCACGGTATGTACCACCCTGATAAGGAAACGAAAATGATGACACCATGCTAACGTGTCACTAAAATTTATGAGCTGCCTTGCAGATGAGATTATATGATGTACATTACACCAATGTACATTACACCACAACGCGGAATGTACATTACACCACGCTGCAAAATGTACATTACTCCTAATACAGACTTGACTAATTTATATTGCCCTAAATTCATCATCATCACCAGCATTCTCCCTCAGCTGGTGAACTTTACCACCAACGCTATAGTAGCAATAAATATTTAACACTTACTTTAACACATATACAACAAACAATTTTTCAAGCACTCCCCTCTGTAATCCTGGAGAGTAGCTGATATTCAGCATCACTAAGCAACGATTCCGCAACTAAGCAGGAAATGCTTTCACTTGTAACAATACCACCATCTCCGGCCATAGACACAATATCTGCTACGACTTCTTGCAACTTGTTCACAGCCGAATTAAAACGAACGTCAGTTGCATAGTTCATAGGGTTCCTTGCAATTTTCAACAGCAAACTCTCGAGCAAACAAGCATCACTTGCAGCTGCTGAAAAATCAAAACTAAATGGCCGCAGCGATTGAGCACAAAGATCATGGAGCAAAGAATTCAATCCAAGAATTCCAGAAAAGCGACAGCATTTGAATGCACAAAGCAGCAGCTTTGGCAAATCTGTTTCATATTCCACGGATTGCCTCAAAGTAAAGTTCTCAAATGAAGGATGATCGATTGCTACTTGACTATCAGTATCAACGAACTGAGGAATTGAAGAATAGTCAGGACGCGCTCCTCCTTTGCCCAACAAGGAAACAGAGAATGCTCCTTCATTGCTCTTGAATGCCGTGTGATTCAAGTGACACGAATAAGCTAACAGGGACATGGGTAGTAGCCTAACTCTCCCTTTCATATCAACAACAACTTGGGCCACATCAGCAGCAAGTGCGGAATGCCCAAGCATAGTTTCAAGATAAGAAACAACTCTCGCCATGTTATCACCTCCACCATCAAAGCAGGCAAGAAAAAATGGCTTCAATTTCGGACTTGATTGCAATAGCAGATCTGCAGTAGCACCAATTGGCTCAGGATACAAGCCTACAAGCCCTAAACTCTCAATTAAAGATTTCATGAAAGGACCCAATACCATACGGCGAATCTTATCGTCGGGGATAGTGCACCGCCCCTTCTTCAGTACAACTTCGCCACTCCTCCTTGTAACATGATGGCGCTTGCAATGATCAACCAACAGCCGCGCATTGTATTCAATCGCATACCCCATAGCTGCCAATAGATAAGCCAACTCAACATCATCCTTCCCAAGCAATTTTGCATCTAAAATGAAGATGTTTGATAACAAATCAAGCATTGAATAGGTCTCGCCATAAGCAAGTAAATCAAGAAGGGACAAAGTGGCCCAAATGACAATCGACGTATGCTCATGCAATGTTTTGCTCGCAATATCCCAATCACTTTCTTTCAAGATTTCAATCACACTTTCGACTCTAGTGAAGAAGAATCTGTTGCCAAGAGGAAGCTTTCCATTCAATATCATAGCACAAATTAGTTCTCTCAATGGTGCATGATCTTTCTTCTTATATCCAAAGGCATGCAACAAGACATGAACGATGGGCGGAATTAAATGAAGCTGGAACGAACGCTGCGAGGACAATACAAAGCTCCTGAAACCTAGCGGAAAGATGCCATTGCCCAACTGATTTCGAACTGCTGTAGAATTTGAATAAGCAGACGCACCATTACGAGGAGATTTGCATGGGTTTCTCAACAACTGTTTGTAATTGTCTGATTCCATAACAGCTTTGGCATGTTCTGAGCTCACACCCGTAGCAACATCATCAGTAGAATGTGCACCTATATCTTCAACATCTTCTAGGCCACGTTCCAGTTCCTGTCGGACTTCTTTATCAGCTTCCACGGCAGCAAGCTGACCGCACTCCTTGCACTTCATACAATATATTTGTCCAACATTACAATGCAGATTGCAAATTGGATTATCACACACCGGCAAGTTGTACAAACTCGTGATCAAATGAGGAAAGAAATTACACAGCGATACACGGTCCTCAACATCTTCTTTTAGAGATCGCACTGGAACTTCATCTTCACATGTAACATTTTCAATAACTATTTTGTCATTCATGTATATATCAGCCAAATCAGCAAAAGACTCCATCCACTCGACGCCATCACCCGCTAAATTGGTGTCCACACTACTAATATCATTGAGGAGCTCATCACACATGTCAGGAAAGGACAAATCATCGATAGAGATCTCTGATGGCATAGCAGCTCCCAACATCAAGTCAGGAAGGGCGGGCAGCAACATGTCCTCGACAATCTCCAGATCGTCAAATACATCAAGATTGGTATCATCAAGATTGGTATCGTTGATAGAGACAACAGAAGCATCTACGAGAGCAAGGCCGGAAGAAGACTTGCCAGGATCAATTCCATCAGAGATAGAAACGTCTGCTTCACGGCCATCGGGAGAGGTGGCAAACCTTGATCGCTTCACATGCTTCCCAGGTTCTCGCGCTGCTGTAGTCTCAAATGAGCGCTTGGTCGATGCCGCCGCAGTCGATGTTGATGTTGCAAAAGAAGTTGCACTAGAAAACATTTTGGTGGGAGAGGCTTTTGTGCGTGCGTGCGCGTGCTTTGTGAGAATACCAGCTGGCGTGTTCTCCGAGAAACTACTGAGAGATGTACATTACTCAAAAAAGAAATGAATGAGAGATGAGAGATGTACACTACTCACAAGAAAGAGAAAGAAGAAAATGCTCGCCAACGAGACTAAAGTAGAACATACGCTTAAGGTAGGAACTAGTAGGGGAATTTACTATACTTACTACTAATTTACTGTATGTCCAACTCGTATGTACGTCGTACATACATAAGTGTGCTACAGGTAGATTTGTCTATGACACACTTATTGTACTCACGCGTTCGAGGTCCGTCGATTTCCGGAATAAGCCTAATCTTCTAACGAAGCTTGGACTCTCGTCTCTCGTTTCTGCTACACTTAAATTTGCTACTCTAGGTTCACTCTATATACTCCTACTTACGACTCTTGTACCCGTAAACACTTTTACTCCGTTGACATCTTGGCCAATCGTTCTTCCTTTTTCATAATAATTCCTACGTTGAAGTTGAATATTGAAGAGAAATCAGCAAAGACGTGGTTGATGTTTTTCTGACGTTTTGTAACAGTCCCAATGTACCCTAATCGTAAAATACGTTGAAGTTCAAGTCGGGAGCAATTACGATTAGGATTCGCTTCTATCCTGCTTGCAGCGCAGGCCTAAAATTGCACGGAAACATTACGGCTCAACCCAAGCTCAATCAAACTAGCGACAAATCAAGCTGCCTTTGGTCAGATTGGATCGCATTACTTTTGTCTGCCTCTTGAAGGAGCAGCCAAGAATCAACACCAACCACGTCTCAACAGCCCAATAATTTTCCTTAGATTGAATCAGGAACCACGCTCTATTCTATCAACAATACCATGCAAAGTCAACCGCCAATATCTGGTGTCGTCTTCCAGGATGGTGGAGAGAACGACGACTGCTTCAACAGCCTTGAACTCCGCGGAGATTTCCTGCTGGAGAAAATACTGGCTATGCAAGCAACAGCTTCATCATCGAGCTGCGCTCCGCAGTCATCCATTCCTCCTCAATCAAGGCCGTTCTTTCCAGAGAAGAAAGGCGAGGTAGCAGCTGATGCTACTGTTCCTCCACAAATGTCAAGTTCCCGGGTATCGACTAGCCCTACTAGCCCCACTACAAGCGCTCGTACTTTAAGCTCAGATGACTTACCTTCCTATCCTCAATTGCAGTTCCCATCTCAAGGACAGCAGCTATTATCTCAACAGCAGCCGCCTCCTCCTCCGCAGCAGCATGACCACAACCGAATGCCAACCATGGCTTCAAATAGCAGCGAGCTGGAACCACTCGATTTTCGACAAAGCAACAGCTTCCATTCTTCTTCACTACTTGATCTTTTGCTAGACGGCAACGGTGTTGTCTCAAGAGTTGAGAACACAGATGCAAGAACAAAGAAGAATGTTGAGTTTCCGTCGACACGTCAAGATCAGGCAATGCTTCAAGATCGCTTACGCCAATTGGGGCAAAGTCAGATGCAGCAGTTTCTTATTCAGCAATTGGGTCAACAACCAGCGCTAATATTACAGCAGCAGCAGCAGCAGCGTCAAAGACTTCCCACGGATGGAATATTTAGCTTCAAAGATTTGAACACTAATAGCCACCATACGAGTGTGCAGACTACTTCATCGCATCAAAATCTTGGGAACAACTCTGTGAACCTTCCTTCTGAAGGGAAACGCTCCAACATTATTTCTCATCCAAACAAGTCGAGCACATTGAGCAAGAAGAATTCAAGCAAACGCTCTCAAACAACATCATCGTGTTGTTTGGGCAAAGACTCTAATCAAGGTTCCAATAGTCGCGCTCGACCAGCTTCTAAAGCGGCAGTGAGCCTCAGGCAAGTGAATTCTCCCCCAAGAGAACCGAAGGCTACTACGAAACGAAACAAAAAGACCAACGATAGCACCTTCCAGTATATCAAGGTGGTCGGAGGTGGAATGAAGAGGGCCTTGGATAAACCTTCAATTGAACTTGCAGTGCCACCCAAATCAAAGGCAAAAGTTGAATTGAGTTCACTTCATGCCTACCTTGACTTCATTCTTGAATCTCGAGGATACGTCACATCCAAATGTTCTGCCTCTGAGCTAGGATACATCAAGACTCCTACTCCTCTCCAGATAGCTTCTTTTGCTACTGCCGTTTGCTCTGCCAATAAGCCCGGTGACGCCCACCGGCTCAAGTCCATTCTCCAATGCGGATTAAGTGCAAACCCAATGAACAAGTTTGGCGACTCGCCCTTTTTCATTGTCTGCAAACGAGGAGTAACAGAGCTAGTGCAAGTGTTCATTAACTGTGGAGCAGAGGTGCGCATAGCCGATAGTTTTGGGCGCACACCTTTACATCACGTAGCTTGGTCGAATCCTCCAAACTTCGAGACTGCCAAGATAATTCTCACTGCGGACCCTCGCCTGCTCTACGTGATGGACAAACATGGCAAAACTCCTTTGGACTTTGTTGGTAAAGGACATTCAAGCGATTGGATTAAGTTTATTGATTCCATGGCGGGAAGTCTATGGCCAGCTAATGCTGCGAAACAATGTCACCCAGAGCCTTCGAAGGGTGCAATTCCAGATCCTCCAAATGCATTGAGCATCAAACTGGCAGAGGATGTGGCGAGTGGGAGAACCAAACCCGAAGAGGTAACAAAAATGTTGCCGTAACAGGTCTTCATCAAAGCATTATGCACTGGTTTCACCCCGTGATCTGTAGAATAGGTACAATAGTTTTAGAGCTAAAAAGTATAGTTGATATTTATTTAGTTGATACCATAGGTGGGATAACGAAATACACGTTGCCATTCTCTTTCTCTGATTCAAGAGCGTGAACATCTTCACTGTTTTCATCTAACGCACCACCATATCGGCGAGAAAGTCTCTCCTCTAGCCACCGTTTGTCAAGTTCTAATGAGGTCTCTTCCTTAACTTCTCTTACTAGGCTTTCAAGTGTACTTTCTCCTAGATGTCGTTTCCCACCTGGCAGATCAAGCATCAGCTCTGTAGGTCCATCGACATATCCTAGTACCATGATATATTGACCCCTCTTCTTACTTTTCAGCTTTCCTTCAAGCCAGAGAAGAGAAGTGAGATGATGACCCAACTGGATGGTACACGATGCATCATCAGCAGATGGTGGTAAATCAACTCCCCCAGTCTTCAGTTGAGATAGTATCTCTGACACAATTTGGATGTGTTTTGATCTTGTCTTTGCTGACCGTAATAAAGACTTGAATGATGACAATTGGACTGCACATATAAAATGAGCATGATCTGAATGGAGTTCATGGTTAGCTGCCTCGCTTGCGGCGTTCGCCTTGCATATTGTTGGTTGTAACTCTTGCGCTGAATCGGCAACGATTGACACAAACCCATTCTTTTGATGACCAAGCAGGCACAATGCACAGCTCACTTTGAATGGCAATGTATCTAATGATGTCTTATCAGTATTGCCGTCAAAGATTTCTTTTGCAAGCTTTTCCTCGCAGAGAGTAGCATCATTTCGAAACTCGTTTGAGGAAGTCTCATTACATACAAAAATTGCCGGTGTTGTCTTTGTATCTGGAAGAACAACAAGATTGTCAAAGGGATCTGATATATCGAGATCTTTCAATTGTTCTGCTAAACTTGTGTTGTCATTCTTGTCCTTCTCTTGGAGGTAACGCTGGCGCAACCTATCAACCTTGGAACAGGTGCACAGTGGCGCATGTACTTTATACTTTGAAGCTCGGCATATCTCTGAATGAAAATTGCTCGTAAAGTGCGTTGTTTCTATCTTGAACAGATGTCTTGGTAAATGATTACGTTGCTGCGCACGATTATTAGTTTTCTTCCATCTGTCGTTGGGTTTAGGGTTATGTCCATCGGAATGCACACCGCCCTTGCCCGTGTTTCTTCGTGGGCCGCCGCCGCTACCCTTCCGTCTGTTTTCTAGCGTCTTATCGGCCATTTTGATAGGTAATCGGGACCGCCTTATCGAGTACATGAAATATGAGCTGAATTGAGCAGGGCTGCTGGTTGCTGGTTGCTGTACGTGTCGACGCGATGGCACATCAGCACAGAGAGGCTCATCGATGTTTGTGTTATTGGTGTTGGAATTTGAAATTTGATCAGAAATTTGATAGGGGAGGGAGTCGAGTCCAGTATCCTCACATTTTCTGCCAACGATATGATCATGCTGGCGGCGAGAAGATGCGAGTTAAAGAGACAACTTGGTATACCTAAAACCTCTGGTTAAAAGCTAAGAAATTTATTCGTAATAACCACTGTTGGCATACATAGCATCAGATTGGCTTTCATCGCTTGCAATCTCCCAGGGTTCCGCCTTTCTAATTCCAATTCGTTCATTCATTACACCAACGACAATAGTATCACCATCTGCATACTCTCCACTCAAAATACCAATCGCAATAGAATTCTCCAAATTCTTTTGAATTACTCTCTTCAATGGGCGTGCTCCATACACTGGATCGAACCCAACTTCAGCCAAGTAGTCAAGAGCCTCCTCAGTTACAATCATACTCATTGACTTCTCAGCGAGACGACTCTCGAGACGTTGCGCTTCAAGGATGACAATACCTCTAAGGTTCTCTTTCGAGAGTGAATTGAAGACAATGTTCTCATCAATCCTATTAAGGAATTCGGGGCGGAATTTCTCTCTCATTGCCTCCGTGACTTTCGCCTTAATGAGTTCAGGATCACCCTGAAATTCGATAATATCCTTACTTCCAACATTACTTGTGAATATTACGATGCAATTCTTGAAAGATACCTTGTTACCTTTGCTATCGGTAACTTGTCCATCGTCAAGAAGTTGTAGCATTATGTTGAAGACATCGGGATGGGCCTTTTCCATTTCATCGAATAAAAGTACGGAGTATGGACGGCGACGCACTGCGTCTGTGAGTTGACCTCCCTCGTCAAATCCGACATAACCAGGCGGGGCTCCCACTAGCCTGGAAACGGTATGCTGCAAGCAAGAGATGCAGAAGAGTTGTAATGAGACAAGGTGTCTCAAAGACATTTACGATCGACCTTGCGTACAATCAACGTTCACTTACCTTTTCCATGTATTCTGACATATCAATTCTAATCATGGCTTCCTCTGAATCGAACATGAATTCTGACAGAGCCTTCGCCAACTCAGTCTTTCCTACCCCAGTGGGTCCTAAAAAGATCATTGAGGCAATAGGCTTGGATGGATCATTCATTCCCGCTCTGTTCCTTTGAATAGCGTCAGAGATAATGTCGATTGCTTCATCTTGTCCCACTACACGCTCTTTCAGTTTATCAGGCATTGAAAGGACGCGCTCTCTTTCTGTTGACAACAGTTTCATAGATGGAATACCAGTCCATACGCTAATCACATTGGCAATATCGTCCGGCATAACTTCATCACGCAATAAACGGTCTCCTGTATTCATTGATTCAACGCCGCCATCTTCTTCCTTCTGTCGTGCTTCCTCCAACTGTTCTTCTAACTCTGGAAGCTCTCCATACTTGAGTTCCGCAGCTTTGTTCAAATCGTATTCTCTCTCTGCTTTCTCGATCTCCAACTTTACCGCAGCAATCTTCTCTTGCAATTCGTTTGCACCAAGAACAACTGCCTTTTCTGATTGCCAGCGTGCATTCAACTGAGATTGTTCTTCGTACATAGCCATTAAGTCTGATTCTAGATATTGCAATCTCTGCATGTCAGCTTCAAGTCCATTCTTCTCAACATCGGACTTGATACTTAGCCTTTCCATCTCAAGTTGAATAATACGACGATCAACTTCATCCAGTAGGGTTGGTTTGGATGTAAGTTCATTCTTCAACTTGGCACAAGCTTCATCCACAAGATCAATGGCCTTATCAGGTAAGAATCTATCTGGCAAATACCTCGAACTCAATTTAGCAGCTGCAATGAGTGCCTCATCTCGAATTCTCACACCATGGTGCAACTCGTAAGCTGGTTTGAGACCACGTAAAATACTCACAGTATCCTCCATAGTTGGCTCTCCAACATAAACCTGCTGGAAACGACGCTCGAGAGCTTTGTCCTTCTCGATGTATTTACGATATTCCTTGATTGTTGTTGCACCGATGCACCTGGACAAGAAAATTTCAATTGTATAATTAGTTAAGGAATAGTAAAGCCAAATAAGGGGTCAACAACAAAAAGAAACAACTTACCGCAATTGACCTCTAGCCAAGGCTGGTTTAAGCAAATTTGAAGCGTCCATCGACCCAGATGCTGCACCAGCACCAACCACGGTATGCATCTCATCTATAAAAAGAACAATCTCCCCTTCGCTCTTTTGAACCTCATCAATCACACTTTTGAGTCTCTCCTCAAACTCTCCTCTCATGGTGGCACCTGCGATTAACGCTCCCATGTCAAGACCGATGAGACGACATGGTGGCTTTAATGTGTCTGGGACATCGCCTGTGATCATTCGTTGTGCAATACCTTCGGCAATGGCAGTTTTACCTATCAAATAAGAGAGCAAACATGTGTGTAAGAAATCACATATCCACAAAAACACATGACATGTCATCAAACATTACATCTACTCACCCACACCAGGATCACCAATCAAAACAGGATTATTCTTCGTACGACGAGACAAAATCTGAATCGCCCTACGAATCTCATCATCACGACCAATAACCGGGTCCAACTTTCCTTCCTCCGCTTGTGTTGTAAAATCTATGCCATACTTGTCCAGTGCATCATACAATCCCTCGGCACTACGCGACGTCACCCGTCCCGCTCCTCCTCCACCCGTAGCAGACCCCGGTCCAGACTTTTCTCTCATGGCAGTCACCGCCGCTTTAATATCCTCCAATGAAATATCCTGTTCATTGAGTGCATTAATTGTAAATTTCGTGTCTTTTGCACAAAGTCCCAACAAAAGCACCTCTGACGAAATATACGAATCCTTCAACTCATTCTTAATCTCAGTAGCAGTCTCCATGACTTCCTTCAATGCATTCCCCAAACTCTTTTGTTTACTCTCGGAAGCATCTCCCGTCACAGTCACAGTGGGCTGTCGTTGCAAATAATCCTCCACACCATTCTTTAATGCATCGACATCCACTCCCGCATCTTCCAATAATTTGACTGCTACCGCCTTGGCATTTACAGCTGCCTCTGATGCTTGATACTTGGTTGGATTTAAGAGTATGGATAGTAGCATGGGTGCATCGACGGCTGTGGCGGAGTAGGATTCGGCGCAGAAGGGGAGGGCGGCGAGTGTGGCGAATGCTGCTTCGGTGTAGCGTGTGGAGTCGAAGAGGTCGCCGCTGTCGGCCATTTGAGTGATTACCTTGGTTCGGCGATTAGCTTGTGCATGATGATTTTGTTGTGTATGTTTCAAGATTGCTGTATTGGGTGCAAGGATAGCTGATGAAGAAGTGGTGCTGGTGCTTACACGAAGCGGTGTCAATGATGATGGTACAAATGCATCAGTTTTTGATAGAGCCAATAGCCCAAGAGAGGCGGCGGCACTGAGGTAGATCTTCATGATGATAATGAGTAGCGCAATGCAAGTATGGTTAGCTGGTTCAAGTGATACTGGCGTGTAATTTATGTCCGTAGTGCCACCTATATAACTTGGTGCATGTATCATTGAGGAGTTCGCTTGAAATCTGAAAATGAAATCCATCGAGAGATGAGATGACGCACAAAGCAAGACGGACAGGAAAAGAGCGGAGACGGCGGGCGGGCGCTATGGTCTTGGTAGAGAGAGAGGCGGGCGGCTGTGGTGAGGATTATCACCGTCTTCTATTTCAGATGGCTATCTCCAAATCGAGTCAGTGTCTTCAATGAAAAATGAAAAAAAGCTGCATGCATCATTCATATCATTCAAGTTATTGGCAGTATAGTGTTTCAGTTAATTTGTTGGCGACGATTGGTCTGTTGCTTGACACTTGGAATTAGTCGGGCGGTAGTCGTGAGGCAGAAGTATTATTCGAGAGCGCTTGGTTAGCTGGGCTGGTTTGATAGACAAAACTTCTTTCAGAATCTGGGGCACATCCACACATATTCGTTGCAAATATCTACGACCACAATGTCCTGGGCACCCGTCAATCCAAAGGGATCAATTATGGAGGCCCCCACCACCACAAAAAGCGTTCAAATATTTGATATCACCTATCCACTTGCACTCAGCTCCAAAAAAGACAGGTACCTCCCCAGCAAGATTACACCCAGCAATCGACGACGTCGGGTTAGTGTAGAGGTGCACAAGGTCCTCCCTCAATTTGAGGAGGATAAGCAAGCGGGGTCGGTTGCTTCTCGAAGAAAGTCAGTGTTCAGCCCAAGACGCGCGACAATGGACGAAATGAACAACAATTCAGACACTGCACCTGAAATATGTTACATTAGTATTCTCATGAACACGGCAGCTAACCCAATTGAAACACTTTTTCACCGAAAACTCAAAAAGCAGAATGATCGATCACTTCACAGCTTACCCGAGTCGGATCAATCGGTACAAGTTACTGTTGCTGGTGATAGCACGGCGTGTGACAATAGTACTTTCGATGATTTAGGGCATGCATTCATGGAGGCACCCAATAATGGAGTGTATGGACTAGGAGATTGGTTTGCCAAGTACAAAGTACCCCTGAAGCAGTTTGACATTGTAGAGAAGAAGAAACGTACAGTGATTGTCGCCTTTCTCTTTAGGGGACTTCATTTGAGGAGAGAATTCATTTTTGATACGGAACAAGATGCCGCCAGGTTCTGTCAAGTGATTGAGAGGGAGAAGCAGCTTCTTGGGTGTCGAGCGAAGGCTAGGTTGGAGGCTACATTGGGTGATATTAAGCTGAAAGAGGGGGAACAGTTATCATTACTGGTTGATATTATTTCAGCAACCGATCTGCCAACCAAGGGACCCGACCCATATGTTGTGGTTCGAAATCAGGGAAAGGTAATTCACAAAACGGATCGCATACCCAATACCAACAATCCAATTTGGACATTGCGAAAGGGATCGCTGTTTATATTTAATGTAAATGCCCTGGAGCTATTCGAGGCAAATGATGGTTTGATTTTGGAGGTTAAGGATTACGATGCTTACAGCAAACACGACAGTCTGGGCGCAATAAGCATCTCACCCAAAACTATCTACAACTGGAATGAGGAACGAAAAGAGTTTAATTTGAAAGCGCTCTCTGGTGAAACGGTTTACGATGAGGGCAAACTCGCATTACGAGTTCGTAGGGCAACTGATCATGACAAAGAATTCTTGGAGAAGTTCAACAAGAGCAAAAAGTTTGACATTTGTGATGTAGCCGATGACCTGCTTCCCACGTTAGAAACTGGTGGGGGCGCTCTGAAAAAGTTGATGAAAGTAAATAAGAAGACTGAATCGGGCAAGACAAAATACCTTGTCAGGCCGGGACCTGATCCAAAACGAAAGCTTGAAACCGAGTGGCTTACAAAGGAGCAGATCGACGAAGAGGCACTGAAGCCATCTCATAGTTGGTTAGATATTGGCAGTGGTAATCTCGGCAAAGTTTTCGTCGAAGTTATTAGATGTGATGGACTTCCAAACATGGACACTGGCTCAACGTTTGGCAACCTGACGGATTCGTTTGTGTCTTTGGTGTATGAAGATTGCTTTGCGAGGACTCATACTGTTGATGACTGTCTCTCGCCAAGGTTCATGCCGTGGTCACGACGTGCGTTCATCTTGAACATGATGCATACCAGCAGTCAGCTTTTCGTCGGCGTCTTTGACTCAGATCCTCACACTGCTCATGAATTGATAGGCAGAGTATCTGTTGATCTGACCAACTTGATACCGAACATGATATATACGATGAAATACAACCTTCACCCTACTGCCAAGTGCAATCCACGCGAGAAAAAATGTGGTTCTATTACGATTCGATTGAGGTTGGAGCTAGAGAATGAGCGGACGCTGCTGCTTTCAAACATTAATTACCCTGAATCTGTCTATGTCAATAGTGACAACAAGAAAGATTATAAGGTAATGCACCAAACAGTCCACGGAAATGTTGACATGAAGAGACACGGTCTTGCGAACATCAACCAATATGTTGAAGAGCTGTATGATTATCTGACAATTTACTACTATCTCGAAGACTCGTTTGTGAGCCTGATACTGTGGAGAAGCAAAACATCTATCCCAGTTCCAGTTCCTCGGCTTACGCCTTTGTCAATTGAGTGGGTGGACATTTCAGTGCCACTTCATTCTTTGATGTCTTTCATGTGCTTGATCGGTATGGTTGAAAATCCAGAGTTAATGCCTGCACTATTCTTTGGCAGTATTGGATGGATCCTCATGGCAACAATGGAACTACGAACAAGTGGACCAGACCCGTGGGCTAGGTGCAAGTCTTTTCAGCATTACTTTTGGGCTCTCATTTGTGGTGACGGCATGATAAAACCTCATGACATTGCACCGAATGAAAACATTCAACGCATCAAAGTCAGGGAGGAAGCGTGGAAGAAGCGCGTCAAAGACGCCGAGCGAAGGGCCGAGGAGTATGCAAAAGAACAAGAAGAATACTGGAAGGAAATGGAAGAACGAGACGATATTGATGAAGATTTGTCTGTCGTGAAGAGAAAGTTCACTCTCAATCCCACTACGGCCTATCTGTACCCCATACAACAGTGGTTGGGCATCATCATCAATGCATTGCGTATCACAAAGAACATAGTTATCTGGGAAGAAAGCTATCTATCGTTTTGGTTTGCAGTTACCAGCTTCATACTTTCTGTTCTATCATTGTTCGTTCCCTGGAGTCTCCTCGTTAAGTGGACAATGCGAATCACGGTGTATGTCTTTTTTGGTCCTTGGATGAAATTGGTCGATATTTATTACTATCAGATCGATGAATCTGAAGAATCTGAACGTGAAAATAAGCTCAAGGCAGAAAGGCAAGAGTATCTGGCTGATCAGATACTTCAAGCTCAATTACTTAGGGAGAACAATACGAAGTTGAGAGACTTTAAACAGTACATGTTCGGCGAACACATTACCAAGGTGAACATCATGAAGAAGGATCGATTTAGAGACAAACCGTTGCCCGAATCCAGCGCGGTTGTGTACAAACCTGAGATAAAGTCGCTCGGATCACTTGCAATGCAAGAGGGTGGTTATCATCAAGTACGTGTTGATGGGCAGCACCTTGTTGGAGAAATGATTCCAAAGATATATGAGACGCCAAGCACAGAGGCCCCAATTGGCAAACCAACGAAGAAGGTTGATGATGACATACCAAACTATAACGACTCGTATGGTATAGCAGTTGCCAAGGTCGGTACAATTGTCGTTGGTGCCGCTGTCGTATCAGTGTACCTTGTTCCCAACTTGCTCGGCGCTTTCAGTGAATTGGTCAGCAAGGACATTTCTGTAGGATTCCGTAGTTTTTATTCATAAACAATGTATTTAGAGACTCTTAAATGTGACGGTACATGCTGCTTGACATGAAAAAGCGGTTCAGCTTTTGCATTGTCGACCGTGTTGGCTCGGCATTCTCTCTGTATTGAGTTACCAGCTGAAGGACTATTCTCAAGCTTTCTTTATCAGCAAAAGGTTCTTGCGGTAACGACGCCTGAGTGTGCATCCAATGAAGAAACGTTTCTCTGCCATTCTTTTCCAGTAAAACATTGACCAAATCAAGTCGAAGGTCGGAGTGATGATATCTCTTGTCTGCCTCACCTTGCTGTTGTTGAGATATTGTGTCGATATCAAAACCAGCAAAAGTATCCTTCAACTTTAACGGATACGTAGGTGGGCAATACAAGACGACAAACGCCAACGCAACTGCCACAGCTCGATCTCGGCCTTTCGTGCCATAAACCAAAACTCGTCGTTTTTGCTGCAAATGATGAATCAGGAAAAGTAATCCTACTGGCATCCATCGCTCCAACTCTATCTTGTCCTTCTTTCCTTCTGCAACTGGTAATTGCAAATAAAAACACTTTCGTTGACGTTGCTCCTGCTGCTCCTTTAGAGATTCCTGCATGTCTGGATACTCAGTGTCTGTAATGTTAAGAACGGCATCAAAGTTATCCCAACAGGTTGGCGGCTTGGCAGCTTCGTAGCTTCCAATGCATAAACCTATATTGCCAATCTTGTCTGCATTTTCCATTGAATTTGGCAGAACACAACTTAAATGATTATCCCTCTCCCGTTGGATAATTGTATCTATCAATGCATCGGTATCATCATCTGTCAGGTTGGGTTGAAGAAGTGTCTCACAGTTGGACCAAAACAAAAATGGTGAAAGATTACGTCCCCATTCTGAGTCATCATCGGCAGCTCCAGGAGTGTAGTAGTAACCAAAACTTATTTCATCGCTGCCGCTATGATTCTTCCAATGTATGTGGTTCTTGGAGCTGCTTCCCTCGTGATAATTTGATGGATTGCAACATATAATTGTATAGTATTTCTCATCATCAACACTACTCAATTGCAGTGAGTTTGTGTTTGAACTTGTCCTTCTACTATCCACATTGGCCTCAGAGATTTATTCAGTGTGCTCATCAACCAAGATGGATTTACAATAGCTTTGCTCGAGTACAACAGTTCTACTCTGGAATCAATCAAGCTAGATATTTCTGCATATTCCTCTGGAGAAACAATGGATGCAGGTGTATACAGCGATGTATCCCATTCATCCTCATCGTCTTGATTATTCTCATCAAGTTGTTGAAACTCCGCTCGATACCTTTGAACTATCCGATTCATCACACAGCACCAAACTGGTATAGTTCTCGAAAAACTATCCGGTAGAATCTTGCGCACAGAAGAGTCCACAAGAAAACAAGAATTCACTTGATGCAATAGCTCGATCAATGGCAAGTTCAGTCGCTTCAGCGAGAAGGCATAGTTGGAGGTTATGTGACCATCAGAACTTTTGAAATATACTTCTGTAGAGGAGGTTGTGAGTTCATTATTTGGAGGGAGGTACCATGATCCGCAATTCTTGTTGGGTAGCCATGGAAAGGATTTTATGCGTTGCGTAGTTGTAGAAGATGCATGGGGATGATGATGCGAATCTAGAATGTCGTAGACACGCTGTTTTAGATCTTGTGCATCACGATGAATTGATAATAGTCGATTCCTAGCACGATAGGCCAACTTTCGTTGTTGGCGGCTATTGATGTTTGGCTGCTCGTTGCATTGCATTTTGCAGACGTGGACACAAGATGTGTCTGGATGGATAGTTCTTCTTAGTCTGCGATGGTTTGCTAGCTTCTACCGCAACACCGAAGGCCTATCACGGCTGACGCGCCACCATGGAGCATGAGTGGTGGTGGTGCGTAGCTTAAGTAGCGTAGGTTGGTGGTAGTACAATGGTGGTGGTGGTGCGTGATACACGTGAGGTGATGATGGGCGGACAATTTCGCAATAACGGGGCTGATTGCTTGATGTCGCTTTCATTTTGCATTTGAAAATGACCATGACTTCGATGTTCTACAATCTCTACCATCACTAAAGCAAAGACGAGCCAGTAAGAGACTATACCTGCAGCAGCTGACCAGCCCAACAATGAACGACGACGCGAGCAAAGATACCGTTTCGACATCGGACTTGCTTGATTTAATTCAAGCCGACGTAAGCTCCTCTGGTAACGATGATAGAAACAACAAATCATCATCAAATCACAGCAACAATGGCTTTCGCAGCAATAGCTACAATAACAACGGCATCACCGATAAGCACAAGCTAGTCAAAAAGAACAGCTTCAATCGCATCCGCCTAACTCCGCACTCTTCTGCACAGACACGAAGTGTGCTGACCGACGATGACTCTGATACATTCGCAACAAATAATAATGAGGAGGATGATACAGTCACTGATTTCTTGGATTCGTACAGCACCACCAGTGGCATCAGCAGTACGGTCAATCAACGAAGTGTTGTCAATAATAATGACAATACGAAAACGAGGCAGCGCATGCCACTTGATGGAGGATACGGCGGGATGTTTGCTCCTGGAACTGGCACGAGAGCGTACAGTGCATCACGTATGCAAGTTCACAGCAATGAAGATGCTACTACTGATGTCATTAGTCAGACCGATGACCAATCTAACTTTGATACAGTGAGTGCATTAACCTCCTTACGAGGAGATGATGATCAAACTACTACGACGGGGTATACATTGACATCCAAAATCTGTTCCACCATGAGAGGAAATCCGAAGCGCAAAACGAACAATCCCTACTCGTCAGTTGGTAATGCAAGCACTGTTGCACAAACGATATCTTCTTCAACTTCTGGGGCTGACACATCAATCGTTGCAAAACTTGCATTATTGTACCTCAACATGCCATTCAGGCTACGGTATTTCCTACAGCTATTTTCAATTATGGGAGTGCTGATGATTGCATCTCTCAATTACTTTATTGCCATGGAGCACGTCCCAATGGATGGAGACAGTAGCCACCTATCTCCATTAGAAAAGAAGGCGTTCGTTGGAGGAGGAGCATCCACCATTCGAATCCCTCGTCTTCGAGTTCGTAACCCCCTAAAATTCCTTCATGCCGACTACAACAAGAATACATTGATGGACAGGGCTACCGAGAAGTTCGAACAAAGTTCACGCTACAAAGGGAAGAAAATAGGGGATCAAACTCCCTTTTCACTTGGGTGGAAATCAATGCCACGACAAATATTCAATGATTTTGAGACTGGATTAAGTGATGATAGTAAAACAATCCAGCATGCGAATGCTGCCAAGAACAAACGACGATTGCCACCCAAGGGTACAGTGGCATATGTTTTGCCACTCACGACATGCGCCCCTCCACGGAACAATGCCAAGAATTTCTTTCCATACTCACCTAACCAACCAAAGGATGATGAGTCTTTTCGCGATTTTGCAGTGATGCTTCGTGCTATGATACATGCCCAGAGCTATCAGAATTTGTCGTCAGAGAGTAGATATGATTACAAGATGCATGCGATAATACACCCGCAAGCAAAGAATTGCGCGGGTACTGATAGGTCAGTTGTGCTTCAGAATTTGGGATATCATGTCTCAGTCCAATCTTCTCCTGTGGGTATACATCAATTACAACATTTTGATGCTGCAGCTGAAATCTTACGGGATGTTAATGACGCGAGTGATAGACTTCCCGATTTTGCAAGGCTGCATGCCTATCAGTTGGAAGAATATGATGCAGTGGTCATGGTTGACTTTGATACATTAGTGTTGGGATCTCTTGATGAAGCATTAGATTTAATTGTGGGTGATAAGAATGGTGGAGCAAGTGGTAGTAGCAGCAGTGTCAGCGCAGTATTTTCATGGGAGCACGTCCCCTTGATGTCACATCCGGAAGCAAAGGCATCAGTGATCAACTTATCCTTCTTTGTACTACGACCGTCCAAAGACATGTATGAATTGTTGGTTGCTACTCTGAAGAAAGCTCCATTTTCTGCCACAAGAGGGTGGGGGTCGACAGGACGTGGTGCATTTCCTGGTTGGATGACAACGCAAGGGTTTTTGACCTATTTCTATGATGAGGTGCGTAATGGAGCAAAGGTTGAAATGAATCAATGCGCGTTTGGTAACACGGCAGAACCTTCTCCATCGAAGCTAATCACCAATGGAGGAACTGTCGATTGTGATTCGAAACCCGACGCTTCAAACCAATGCAATGACTGTAGCAAGACAACTCCAGACGAGGTGCGTGTTGCGGATTTATCCTACTGTCTCGCACCATGGGAGTGCGGCGGCGGTGAAAATTCGTCCACAGATAATTTGATGTCAGGACTCTGCCGTCAATACAGCAAAAAATGGTTTGGTGGACGGTTGCAAATGGAAGATGTTCATCCTCAGCTTCAAAAGACGATCGGAAAGCTATGCATTGACGGGCAGTATCAACCAATGGTTGTGGCAGAGCACTGATGAGGCCATCACTTCATTGCTGCTTGTCTACAGAGTTGATACTCTGCATCAAACTTACTGCGGGCATCACCTTTTGCTCAAGCGTTCTCCTGTCATAACTGTCGCGTTGCATCTGAACGGAATGACCCATATAGAGAGCCAACGCCTCGAGTTCCTTTTCGGAAGCATCTGAGTTCTTTCGGACATGTGTTACAATCATGTCCCGAAGAAGGTGGGGGTTTGTTTTCTTTTCCTTGTACTTGTAACAGCACCTAGACACAATTTGGTACATCGAATTTGCAGACAAAGGGTTGCCAGTCTTGGGCTGGTGAAATAGAAACGACGAGGGAGGTGTGTCATCTGAGTTCCGAAGCAAGCATGGCCTCCAACGCTCAATAAAATCATCAATGGCTGGAGTGAGTGATGGCAGAAGTGGGAGAGGAGGGCGTTCTCCATACGTTGCTCCTGTTTTGTAGTCGTCGGCAGAATGACGGATTACCCAAGTATTCTCCCCATTTGATTCGCCGTCGACTCTCATAAAGTTTTTATCCAGCTGCAACTCTCTAAATGTCCGCTGTCGATCTGGAACACACGCAAAGAAAGACAAAATCAAGTAGTGCTGGAAGGTAGTAGCGATTTCTTTCTGTTGGACTTGAAGTGATTTTTGTCGTTTCATTCCATTATCGACCTGATCTGCTGGCTGCCCATCTGCCTGCAGTTCATATTTGTCAATCATATCTCCCAAATCTGTCTTTAGTAGCTCAATAACTTCTAGATATTCGCTCCAGTCCAGCCATTTCTTGCCCTCGTCACTTGACCGTGGCGCCTTCTTACTTCTATTTCCAGCGTCTCTATGGAACTTTCTCAGTTCAATGACCACCGGAATATCGTCCAATGCAGTCTTTGACGTGGCACTTCGTACTGTATTATTAGAGAGGCTCAATTCTCCAGCGAATCGGAACTTTACAATCTTTATCAAACCACGGAGTATGTTTGCTTCATAGTTTGATGAGATACTTCGCTCAGATCTCATCCACAGTATATATTGCACAATACTTGTGGCAGATTCGGTATTTTGATCCAAGAATATGTCAGTCAGAGACAAGTTGCGTTTCAAATCTGCAGATGTCGCGTCTTTTCCAATACGTTGTCGTAGCCTTTCCCACATTGCCTTTCGAACATTGATGGCTTCACTTATCACACTAGCCTTTGAAGTAGATGCTGTCAATGGAGAAGAAGATTTTGTTGCAGACTGCTCTTCAACCGCATCATCTCCTTTGTCTAGCTCGTTCAAGAGATCTATATCCAGTATATTTCCACGAGCATCCACAACCCAGCCCAAGAATAATCTTGCGTGTCTCATGTATACCTCCGCAGTTCGCTCTCTTATTGGTGGCTCAGAAACAGATGCAGATTGATGTACTGTCATAAAAGACCAAAGATTCTCGAGCTCTTCAAAAAGAGTATGGTATGTAGCTCGATCAATATGATTGTCAAGGAGTCCATAGTTGTAGCTATCTTTGTCAGCCTCTGGAGCACTTGTATTGTCATCAACATTGCCGGGTTTCTTGCGTTCTTTAACTGTGCGTCTTAGTTTTGCTTTGTCGTTGACTAATACTGATTTCCACGGTGCTAGCTTGGGTTTCGGTGGTGCCTCCTGCTCTTCTTTATTCTTTGCCTCGTCTGTAGATTGTTTGTTCTCTATCGCTAGAGATTGAGGTAGAGCTTCCACAACATTCGGCAGCGGGAGGGAAAGATTAGATTGCAAATCCACACTCTGTAATGACATACCATCATCTATGTTTGATTGTAATCTCTCCTTCACCAAATTCGTTATCCCCACTCTAGCTCGATGTGCATGAATTGCATCCCATTGAAAATCTTGTATCAGTATTTGTGAGATGATTTCTGGTCGGGAGGCAAAGTCCATGGCAAAAGACGCGACATCATCATCATTCTGAAAGCCCGATGATTTCAATTTGTGTAGTAATGATGAAGATGTGGAGAACGAGTATGGCGTTGCGCTACGTTGAAACATAGATTGCAGCTCAGGAAAGTCACTAATGTACACATTCAGATCGGCACCGTTAGCGTTAGTTGGCATACCATTGACGTCCGAACTGCCGATGGAAAGATCTAAGAAATCATCAAATTGAAGTTTCAAGGGCTGCCGCCGACATCGCTCTGTAGCTCCTGGGACAAACGCTAACCCACTGAATAGCCGCCAAGATAGGAGTGTCAGTAGCAAGGGTGTTGTTGGGAGGTAGTACATGATCAATTGATGGTGCTATGTACCACAGCGAGTGATACATAATGGATAATGGCAATAATTGCTTGAGATGTAAAAGGCTCACGAGATGAGAGAGCGAGAACAGAGAATAGGAATAGGGCTTTTCTAACTATGGTACCATATCTATAATTTCATTCTTTTGGTTTCATACGTCTTATTTCGATACACTATAAGGAAGTTATTAATATCTGCACAACCTTCTTGGTGTAGATGTATGCTTCGAAGAGCAAGACCCAGGAATATAACCAGCGCATGTCATCAAGGGGACCTAATGTCTGATTCGACAATGCAAAGATTATTGCGTCCATTCGGTGAGCATGCTGTATCTTCTCCATTTTATGTTTCAATCTTCTACTTCCCTATTCGATTCACACTTAAACGCCTACTACTCTCTTGCCAGTCTCTACTTCTAACTTTTTTCTTCGCAATGAATAGAAAGACCTATTTGTAATAGTAATTCCAAACATTACCAGACAGAGAGATCCTCCTATGACGCACCATGCAACCACATCATCGCGAATCTTGACCACTCCAAAAATCAAAAGCTGCAAGGCTGCAAGGATATAAAACAAGTTCTTTAATCGCCGTTGATTGTGTCTCGATAGGAGTAAGGAACCCAGCGGAGCTCCCAGTACTACAAAGCAGGCACAGGCAATGAAGGCATGATAGACATCTGTTGTGACAGCCTCGTCGCCAGAAGTACTTACTCTGAGCATTGTGCCAAAGATACTCGTTACGGTCATCACAATTATAGACATGGACGTCAAGTCGTTGTCGCATATTATTGTATTCCTTCCTTTCAAATTGTGAACAAGTGCGCCATATGCATACCATGCCATGTCAGCACCAGTCCCAATCTTAGATGACATAAATCCACCAATGAAACTAAATATTGCAACAAGTATCAAATCGACATTTGCTGCTTGTGGTTGTGGAGAGTTGTCATGTTCTTCTTGATCTTCCTTTAGACTCACGGAGGAATCTGATCTAACAGTTTGTTGCATATCAGATGATTGTGACAGTGGTAGCCCTCCTCGCTCATAATGGACACATCTCTCGACATATGCGAGTATTATAGCAAATCCGGCAACTGATGTAGTATATATGCACATTGCAATGAAGGGTGGTACCACCACGAACGCACCGCATATCAACCCAAAAACATTAAAAAGGAAGGTTTTCGCGAGCAAGCTCCCATGATCCTTCAATAAGTACGGCCGCTTCGTCAACACTAAGAAGCTAGCCGCCGCCATTCCACATGATTGGATCATCAAGCTGAAATCACGTCCTTGTGATGGAGTAAATTTGATCGACAAGACACTCACGGGGAAGGCGACGACTCCACCACCCAACGGAGTTGACCCGGCGATTAATGAGCCGAATATCATTGCAATACTGAGGGGGTAGTACTCCTCCAAGGAGCTGGCCAGGAGATCCTCGCGAATGGCGATGGTTAGCCATATTGGTAGGAACAATAGTGCGGGCAAGAACCTCAACGCTTCAGCCTCCCCAACAACTCTCTTGTCATTTGCAGCTCTGACTTCTAAGCCTTCAGCGCAGTCCACAGCGCAGTCGACTTCACCAGCATCGACTCCTGAGCCTTTAGCGCAGCCCACAGCGGAAACTAATTCAGCATCGCCGACTCCAGCGCCTTCTTCAGCTCCGACGCCAGAAGTTGTTGTCATGGTGCAAGATGATGAAGGTGTCGTTCACAAGGACTTGATGAGGAGGGAGTAGATCTGCTGTGGGTATGTATTCTTTTAGCGGTGTTGCATTGCATTGCTGATGAACAGATCATAAGTTTAGTAAAGAGTATTATGTGAGTTTTTATTTTCTGGCGCGGTGACCCCATTTTGGCGCGGCGCCTCCTTCGTGCGTTTTTACATCACCATGAACCACCCTCAGCAGCCCTACAGCTCCACCAAACCTCCATCAACGATGATGTGGTTACGACTTAATGCACTCGCTCTGGTGATTGTGGCATTATGCCAGTCCTGCCTGGTAGCATATGCAGCCGAACCTATCATTATCGAGGAAGATCATCCACTCTTGAATGATCCCCAGGCGCTACAGGCAATGGAAATCTTCATGGGAATGTCTCCAGAAGAACGAGAGGACACAATACGAGGTTTATTGGAAGCAGTTGGAGACGACCCAAAAGCTCGTGCAGAGATGGAATTGATCATCAGCAAACTACCAGCACTAGAGGCAGAACAAGTTTCTGGTGGCAAGTTAGCATCGAGTTTGAAACAAATGGTGCAAGATGATGAATTAGCAAAGGCACGACAGAATGCGAAAAAACAGTTAGATGGCACAAGCTGGGAGTTTTTTCTAGAGAATGAAGAGGCTATACTAGAGGCTACGATTGCTGGAGGGCAATTGCGCCCAGAAGATGCAGCGCTATTCAAAACAGATAAGGATGCATGGTTGAAACAACTGCGGATGATTTGGGAAGATGTGGCAAAGAGAGATGAACTGTGATCATGTGATCATGCCGTAGCAACATATGAACATTAAAATACAGGGCAACAAATTCACTTGCGGAAGTGCATTTGATATGTTGCAAGTCCACACACTGCAGCATGATAAGATACACCACGCCATCAACTAATATTGATGCCCCTTGCAGTATGTTGGCGGAGCGTGTGCGTGCAAGAGTGCGTGCAAGGGTGCTCTTCATTAAAGAGCTACTGTAGCTGATATTACAGTCATCGTAGCTGCATATTATAGAGTCTGTCATGAAGAGATAATAAAAGGGCATTACAATTGTATTCTTGTTCTCTCTGCTCTCTGTGCTTCATCTATTCCAACTGATCTGACTCTACTTCCTATTTTCTTCCACAGGAGTTGTCTTTTCAATGAAGCTTTGACTTTTGATCATATTCAAGTGTTCTGACCTTTCACTTAGCCAGAACGGAGAACTCTCAGCCAGCCATGGGACTGTAAACTGTTTATTTTTCCCAAGTTTTTGACCAGGTAGATCCCTCACAAAAGCTTTACGCAACCATCGCACTTCTCGAAGCATCAGTCCATTAAATCTGAACCCACCCTGCAGAAGATGCATGGCTGGAAACTCTGCTTCTTCAGCCTCGGATGGCGTCATATGTTTTAAGTCATTACTTCGTATGACACCAAAGTAAACCTCTGACTTTAACGGTGGACCGGGTACTATCATTGCAACATGTCGCCAACCTCCATGCTCGCGAATCTTTTGTAGGAGTTGGTGTAAGTCTTGACATTAGATTGACCAAGAAATAATGGGGTTCCAACACAAGAATTTTTCAGGGCTTCTTCGTCAGTTTCTCGAAGGAACTTCATCGCCTCGTCTGGATCACTGATTTTGATAGACTCCAAGATACGGGCACCGGATGCGCAGAAAGAGTTTTTGGCACACCACAAAGGGGGTCCACATCCTAATTTGTCAGTCCCTCCTTTTTTTGTGTCCTCTTTAAACTGTCTGATGCGAAAGAAACGAGAAGCTTGCTGAAATATTATGCTGTCTGATCGCGAAATACCACCATTTTATTTTCTGTCACTTCTGACTGTTCCAACTCTACTTGCCTACCTCGTTTTGGGGCATGGCCAGCACCTGCGAGCTCCCCTTGTTCCATACTTGTAGCATTTCTTCGCCTGATAGAACGCATTGAACCTTCACGCTGTTGATTCACTCTCGTCATAGACGCGGCTGCTCCCTCTTGCTCTTCACTTCTAATGTTTCTATGTCTGCGAGAACGCCTTGGCTGTTGACCTTCCACAATCTCTTGCACTAGACCCCCTCCTTCTACCTCCACGCGTTGTTGCACCGCATTACTTTCATTCATTACAAGAGAATTGGAATTTCTACTCCTTGCCGTACCACCCTTCTGAAGCTGCATAGCTGCACGAGACGCATTCAATGCGCTCAAGTCAACAACAAGACCAGTCAGTTCGATTGAGCGGCTGTCTAATATCCATGGAATGTCCCTGACGCTGTGGTACAAAGCACAACAAAACATGCACTTGATTTTCTTTCGGTTGCCTTCTAGTTGTGAGATTTGCTCATTTCGATGACTCTCGGCGCAGTGAAAACATAAATGACTTGTGCAGCATTTCGATAGCATAGGTATAACTGTTCCACCGTACCGCTCACGGCAAATTGGGCACTCTTCTGCGCTCATTATGTTGTGAAGTAGGAAATTGCCTGGGGAGAAAGCCAGGTAGATGAGGTGAGATTGACTCCACAGCTCTCCTACAGTACAATAGATCTATGTGGAGTTGATTGAAGCATGTTTTCTGGCATCTGCTGCATTTTGGCGGGAGCTTATGTAGGAACTACTAATTGATCTGGCGGGAGCACAGTCAAGGAGGAGCGGAGTCCGACGTCGTGGGAGCACGCCGTGATAGGAGTTACCAGTTAGCTCGTAGAAGAAAGCTATTAATAATGAAGTCTACTATCGCTCTACTGCTATCATTGCTTCATCCATCGCTATCCTTTAGCAATGCAAAGTTCCAGTCAAGATTGAGCCCATCCAGATTGACTTCTTCGCGCCTACACCTCATTGATCGGCAATCTGACAAGAGTAAATATGGAAGAGGTATAGATCACATCTCTGCCGACATTAACGAAGGAGATGTGATTGCATATCAAGATGGGACGTGGTTTGTTGATGGTACAGAAGTGGGTGATGGATCACCTGCAACTGTCAGATATTGTTTGGTCGACACTGTGCAAATTGTTTGGACACATGACTGCGAGCATGGATTAGTGTATGGATTTGATCTAACTGTTGCAGATAATAATGATGGACAAGTATCGAGTGATGAGCATGGAGCTATTATCAAGAAGGGAAACATATTCATAATACAAAATGAATCTTATGTCCAATGTGGACCAGAGCAGATCTTGTGCAGAATACCTGTTTCGTTGACAGAACTGGAAAGTAAAGATGTTACTAAGCAAGCATATGCCTCGAATGCCGATTTCAACCCAATAGATGAGATAATGACAGCATAGTTTCGCATAGAGCTAATGATTATCTTAATTTTATATGCATTTGTTCATTATTCACTCAATGTCTAGTGGCTAACATCTCTGCTTTGTTTGTTTTTGATCTTTTTGATCTCTTACACTAGCATCCCGACATTTAGTGTGCCGACATACCAACGGCTCCCTTGAATGCCTCATCCAATACCTCACAGAGAGTTGGGTGTGTGTGTACCATCATACTCAATTCTTGCACAGTTGTTCCGGCCGCAACAGCATTTGAACATTCTTGGATCAAATCAGCAGCGTGGATTCCGATAATGTGCACAGCTACAACCTTACCAGTGTCCTTGTTGTAAAGAACCTTGGCCATACCATTTCCTTCCAACTCAGCAAGTGCCTTGGAGTTGGCACGGAAGCTGCCCGTGGACTTTCCGAGAGTCCATCCCTCCTTCTCAGCACGCTCAATGGCTTGTTCCTCAGTAGGACCAACCATAGCAATTTCAGGATGAGTAAAGCAAGCAGCTGGGATAGCGTCATGGTTGACAGCATGTTCCCTGCCGACGATATTTTCAATAGCACTAATTCCCTGTGCTGATGCAGCATGAGCCAACATCATCTTCCCGTTGGCATCTCCGATACACCAAACATTTGGTACAACTTCTCCGTCCTCGTGTTTGGTCAATACTCGCATCTTTTCGTCAACAGCAACAAATCCACGCATGGTCTCAATACCAGATTCCTCAAGTCCCATGCCTTGTGTGGCGGGCACACGTCCGGTGGCAACCATACAAGCATCTACCTCAAGGGTTTCAACGTGCTCCCTGACGATCAAGAAAAAAAAGATAATCATGAGTGCATTGTTCAACAGAACATAAAATTGTAGTGTGAAACGTTCCAGTATACTCACTTTGTATTGGCATCAATCATCTTAATTGTAACAGGCTTTTCTCCTGGGATTCCAGGTGTGACCTCGCTGGCGAACACTCCTGTCCTGTAGTCAATAGGTCTTTCACGGATAAGCAATCTCTCGGCGAGCTTGGCAATTTCCCTATCGAATGTAGGCATAATATTGGGCAATGCCTCGATGAAAGTAACCTCACTTCCCAATGCAGTATAAACATCAGAGAATTCAAGGCCAATGTATCCAGATCCAACAATAGCAACCCACTCAGGTACTGAGTTAAGCTCAAGAGCACCATCAGAGGTGTACACAGTTTTTTCATCAACGGTCACTCCAGGAGGAACGAAGGGGATGGAACCAGGTGCAAGAATGATATCCTTGGCAGTGTAAACCTTTCCAGAGCTTTCATCCTTCACCTCATGTGCAGTTCCAGTCAAGATACCACGTCCCTCAACAATATCAACACCCAAAGCAACCAAACTTCCTTCCAAATTTCCCTTCACTTTGTTGGCCAATTGCTTGGCATGACCAGCAACCCCCGCTCTGTCGTACTTGACTTCACCCTCAACCTCAATACCAAATTCACTCAAATGAGCAGAATCCCTCATTTCACGTACGCGACCACTGGCGGCAAGCAAAGCCTTGGAGGGGACACATCCACGGTTCACACATGTTCCTCCAACATCATTTCCAGAAAAGACAGCAGTGGTCAAGTCCTGAGCACGTGAATGAAGTGCGGCTCCGTGACCACCGACACCACAACCGACAATAATGACGTCAAAGTCGAAGTTGCCGCATTTAGATGCATCAAGTGATGTAACGGAGCGGAGAGGAGTGCTGGTCCTTGCAGGGCTGAACGCCGCTGCAGCAGAGAGGAGTGTTGTCGCAATAAATAGCTTCATTATCACAGATTTGATTGTATTGCAGCTTTGGTTGACAGCGGCTTGGACGGTGGCGAAGCAGCATATCAAGCTTGATGAACGTCACGAGAGATGGCAACCATTTTTGTTGAGGAGACTGACGTATGCAGGACTGCCCAAATCAGGATACTTATCTTCAAAACTTGGGTAGAAATCCAATGCACAAAAGGGCAAGAAACGGGCATGTAGGCCTGATCACAGGACCACAAGTTTGATTGAAATCAATGATTACTCTTGTGATTATCTATACTAATTCTTCTCTATTTCTACAGGTTGACGATGCTCCTCTTCAGCATTCTATTTTCTCACTCTTACTTATCAGGTCTATTCTTCTTCTCTACAAGCTTACGTTGTTGCTCCTCTGGAGTAGGAATCATCAATAGCATCGACGCACCCAGAAGTTCAATGATTCCGGACAAGAAAGTGGCATTACCGTATCCTCCAAATTTCTGAGCAATGTTGCTAGCAATTGCAGACCCAAGCAAGTAGCCAGGAAACTTGCACATGTTTATCATGCCATTCAATACCAAGATATGTTCTGGGCTAGAGCATGCAAATGCATCAGCCAAAATAATGATTGGCAAGGAACTAGATGGACCTTGGAAGTATCCAAACAAGAAAGCTTCAAGGTATATCTGTGGTGCAGTGACACTGAGTGGCCATGTGAAGAACAGCATCGCCATAGTGAAAAATCCGTAAGCAAGAAGCTGACAGGATCCAAAACGATCAACCGCGAACCCAACTGTGATGTTGGCCAAGAGCATACCAAGTCCGTACAAAGTCATTGCGAAGCCACCGACCGCTTCCGGAAATCCCATCGAAATGCAGTATTTAGGGAGGAGAACTTGAGCATTGAGAGATGCAAAACACGCAACGAATGTGAATGCTGAAAGCCAAAGGTTAGTTGAAGAAAACGCCACGTCTTTCAGGGTGAAAGAACTCTCACTGTTTCCTGCTGGAATAGAAGTCACATCGATATCACGTCTTGCGAAGATAGAACTGCAACTGCCAATGTCTGAGTTGTTTAAGTAGGGAGCAGTACTCACCGCCTGATATGCGCCTGCTACAGACGATCTTCTGAGTCCGTTTGCAACTCCATCAACAATAGACGTTATACTGCCTGCACGAAGTTTTTTAAAGGCGACGAAACTTTGAGATAAATCGTCATCATTTGATTCCTCAAACATTGAACCGTAACTCGCGTTAGTTGTAAGTGAGATCGTAGTAGCAGTATCCTTTTCATTCTCCTCAACTTCACCTGGATGTGGAAGTCGCATGGGAATTGCAGCAACCGCACAGACAATGAAACTTAACAGACCCATCCAACGCATCGTTGGGCGCCATGGTTCTTCAACCTCAGCATTTTTTTCCAACAACTTCACAATCAACCAAGGAAAGAATACATTGCCCATCCCTTGTCCAGAAATTGCCAGCAGAAGCATAGTCCCTCTTGATTGCTCAAACCACAAGACACACACTCCCGCAGATATTAATCCAGCACCTAGACCTATACCGAGAGAAACAGATCCCAATATAACTCCCGCCAATGTCGAAGAATAACTTGACCAGATAAATCCAACAGACATCAATACTCCTCCGAAAAAGAAGAGCCAGTTTAAACCGACGTAGTCATTCAGCGTATTCTGTACCATTCCACCTGCAAGAGAAGACGCCAGGGCTGCAACAATCTGTATAGTGCATACAAGTGCAAGAGTACCGCTGCCGCTCTCTGGGAATGACTGATGTAATGGATCTAGGTAAAGACTGCGAAGTGAAGTGGTGAATTCCATATTAGCAATCTTCATTTTGCTTGCATGTTTCGTTGCAGAGGTACCTCACCAATACCATTTGATCGCAGCACTATTTACTTACCTGCTCGAGTTGAATTGCCCAATAGTTATAAAGTTTAAGAAGAATGTTGCGAGGAACACATAATAACCATGATATATATCTGTGGTCATTTCTTTCATTAATGATTCCACCGATGATTTCTTATCGTCATCTCCTTCATATGCAATTTCCCAGAGAAGGAGTTTATCTTCTCTCCATGTCGTGTCCTCCTTGCGAGTAGAAGCCATGTCGTTCTCATAATTGTAATAACTTGATGCTTGAACCGCCATGTTGCCGCCGCCGTTGCTTTATGGTGAGTTGCAGCAACTTTGCTCTCTATGGTAGTGCAAGATAAGAGTGCCATATCATCTGCCCAAGCTTTTTCCGGCATATCGCGGCATCTGTCATCTTCGGTGCTTCTTCCGTATTAGGTATGAAAAGTGTACACCCAATGCAAAAATGTGTTAATACCTTAAACATTTTCCTCGACGTTTTACCTCCTTTTAGCTTTCAGTCCGTGAATTAGGGGCACCTGTTGAGAAATTTTGAATTGTTACCAAATTCAGAGTGTTCACCCAATATTCGAGACGTGACGCTGTGACGCTCAACTTTGATCTTGCACTTGCCCTCCACGACCGACGCCGATAGATAACACCAGTCACCCAGCGTACACGCTCCTACGCACACTAGCACTTGCCACTTGCCCTCCCCTCCACGGCCGGGTAAATAATCTCCACGACAGCCAAGCGCAAGGTCATCCCATAATATCAATCGCTCGCCTCCCCTATCCGCACTATATTATTCAATTCTGATTCTCTATTCATCATAATCATAATCATGACGACCAACACCAACGCCAGCAGTAAAATGTTCCTTCGCTTCGATCGCAAAGAGCACGTATTCGCTGCACCAACCGATGCAACAGTACCAGAAGCTACTGACCTGCTTGCACTGATTACAGCAGCTGAAGGGGAAACCCAAGGACACAGGCCTTCCAGAGGATTCAACGACCTACAAAAATACTTGACACTCTGCGTTGAAGGAAAAGTTGTTATTCGCAGAATTACCGTCTTTCACAGTCGGCGTTACTGTATGGGTGTCAAGGTAGTGTACAGTTGCAATGGTAATTTGCATATTGCTAACACACACGTCTCCAATCATGGATACTATACATACAATGGAGGAAGAATGAGGGAGTCGGTACTAAATTTTGCCGACGACGAATACCTATGTGAAGTCAGAACTCGTCAAGGCGATATTACGGATCAGATTACATTTTTGCACAAACAAGCGCACAGTATCTTTTGGAGGGACAGGTGGAGATCCTGATCCTAGGGATGTTTCTAACACCCCAGTGGATCTTACCAAGCGAGTTGTCGCATTAGTTGGTTCCTTCCATGGGGTGCTGTCTCGAATTGGAGCTGTGTCTATTCTTCGAAACTGGGAGATTATTCGCGAGTTTGTCCTTGTTCGGGAATTGGTTGAAAGTAACCATGCATCACCTAAACCCCGAAAAAGAGTGACGTTCTTCCAGAACGTCGAGAAAGAGGAAGCCGTGTTGCAAGAATTGATGAAAGTGGATACAGGTATTTTTCGTCACGTACTTTCATTCCTGATTGCAAATGTGGCATCAGACTAAGTCTAAGTAATGGCAACTATTCTCAGAAATTAGAGCTATGAGTGTCCCTGTTACATACATGCATGGTAATGTTATCTTCTGTATTAGCCAATCTCTGCGTTGTAGTGTGACGAAATGAGCAGAAACAGCCATCAATCTGCCATCAAACCAACAGCATCCAACGCAGCACGACGACCTTCATACGCAGCCCCTGGAACAAGTGAATAATACTTCATGCTTGTATGCTCACCGGCAAAAATGACTTGGCCCGATTCACCAATGCTCTGACCAAGAGTGCGTCTGTGTTGATTTGATCCAGGGAATGTGTATGTACCTCGAACAAAAGGTTCTTCTGACCAATCCTGAACCAACGGCTCTCCAATGAGGTTCACAGTGCCCTGCCCATCGAACAAATCGTCCACTATGTGCAGAGCCTCCTTCCCGACTTCACAAGTACTCATACCACCAAACCTCTTACCTGCGTGCTCATTTCCTATTGCAACAACTGCTAGGATATTCTCCTCTCGATCTTTTCCGAATGTGGCATCGTACGCAAACGTCATCTCGTTGGGATTACAGAGCAATGTAAAAAGTGAATTGGCCGAGGTCAAGTCGGGGTAGAACTTCTCCTTCATCTGGAACAATACTCTTAGGCCCGGTGGCATGTCAATGGCACGAATTGCTTCTTGCATTTTGATTGGAAGAGCTGGATTGAATTGTAGAGAAGCTGATGCTGATGTTCTGCCCTTTGCAATACTTTGCTTGAGAATACCCAAAGGAACCGTACAGATGAGCACGTCAGCGGTACGAATCTCTCCATTGGCAAGAACAACCTCCACCGCCTTTTCATCTCCTTCTTGTTTATTATCGTATCGAATCTCACTAACTGGTGAGTTCAGTTCTACATTGTCCTTCACCTTCTCGTATACATTATCTTTCAGCCAACTGTACCATGTTGCAGATTTGAATTTGGTCTCCTTGTATATTGTGGTCATTAACTTGCTCCTTCTCTTTCCAAAATACCACTTTGGCTGATATGTAATGAGTTCAACTTGATTGTTTTCATCATCGTCGCCATCCAATGCAAGGCCTTCTATCATGGAATTGAGAACACATGACCCATCTGTAGAATGGATCCACTCGGCTCCAACATCAAGTGTAAGATCTGATGAGGTAGGTCTCACAGCTTTTAGTCTTCCTCCAATATCGTTGCTGGCTTCTAACACAGTAACGTCTACCACGCCCATGCGTTTTAGTGAGAGTGCCGCAAACAGCCCAGATGCACCGGCACCAACAATGAGAATCTGCTTGCGGCGGCTTTCATCGCTAATGTCCTTGGGTATGGACGGGAACGACTTTGGGCAAAAGTGATGCTGCATTATTAGAAGTTCTTGCACACCTATTGTAGTAACACAGAGGTGCTATCGAAGCTTCAGTAGAAGATAAGAGCTGGTTTCGTTTGATTATGGTGGAGATGAGCAGGGAGCGAGATCATTTGCATTGATTATGAGAGAAAGAATTGAGTTGAAAGCATGAGTTGAGAGTTGGGTCGTGAAAGATTTGTTGGCTTCTCATGATGTTCTCAAGTGTTCTAAACTGTTCTCGTCTGTTCTCAAAGGTAGGTTCATGAAATTAAGTAGCTACCCGCCAGAACAAATAGTCCTCGGCTACAATGATTGAGCCGCGAAATATATCATTCTACAACATCAATACTAACTGCGATGGCCCACTTGAAGCTCTGGATCGCCATATCAACAGCGCTAGATACGATATGGTGCTGAGTAGTCCCGCCGGCCATCCCAATTTGGACCTCATCAGGTCACCTATGACGTTGTAACGGCGGCAATACGACCAAAAAAAGCTTTAGCCGTGATAAAGATGCTTCTATACTATCATGGCCAACTTTAATGGGCCACTAAAAGCTGTCGATTGTCATATCCACAGCGTTAGATACGAAATGGTGCTGAGTAGTCCCGTCGGCCATCCCAATTTGGACCTCATCAGCTCACCTATGACGTTGTAGCGACGGTAATACGACCAAAAGGAGCTTGAGCCGTGATAAAGATGCTTCTATATAATCATGATGAGCTTTAATGGGCCACTAAAAGCTGTCGATTGTCATATCCACAGCGCTAGATACGATATGGTGCTGAGTAGTGCAGGCGACCATCCCAATTTGGACCTCATCAGGTCACCTATGACGTTGTAACGGCGGCAATACGACCAAAAGGAGCTTGAGCCGTGATAAAGATGCTTCTATACTATCATGATGAGCTTTAATGGGCCACTAAAAGCTGTCGATTGTCATATCCACAGCGCTAGATACGATATGGTGCGTTGAAGTGGAGGCGGCCATCCCAATTTGGACCTCATCAGGTCACCTATGACGTTGTAACAGCGGCAATACGACCAATAAGAGCTTGAGCCGTGATAAAGATGCTTCTATACTATCATGGCCAACTTTAATGGGCCACTAAAAGCTGTCGATTGTCATATCCACAGCGCTAGATACGATATGGTGCGTTGAAGTGGAGGCGGCCATCCCAATTTGGACCTCATCAGGTCACCTATGACGTTGTAACAGCGGCAATACGACCAATAAGAGCTTGAGCCGTGATAAAGATGCTTCTATACTATCATGGCCAACTTTAATGGGCCACTAAAAGCTGTCGATTGTCATATCCACAGCGCTAGATACGATATGGTGCGTTGAAGTGGAGGCGGCCATCCCAATTTGGACCTCATCAGGTCACCTACGACGTTGTAACAGCGGCAATACGACCAATAAGAGCTTGAGCCGTGATAAAGATGCTTCTATACTATCATGGCCAACTTTAATGGGCCACTAAAAGCTGTCGATTGTCATATCCACAGCGCTAGATACGATATGGTGCGTTGAAGTGGAGGCGGCCATCCCAATTTGGACCTCATCAGGTCACCTATGACGTTGTAACAGCGGCAATACGACCAAAAGGAGCTTGAGCCGTGATAAAGATGCTTCTATACTATCATGGCCAACTTTAATGGGCCACTAAAAGCTGTCGATTGTCATATCCACAGCGTTAGATACGATATGGTGCTGAGTAGTCCCGCCGGCCATCCCAATTTGGACCTCATCAGGTCACCTATGACGTTGTAACAGCGGCAATACGACCAATAAGAGCTTGAGCCGTGATAAAGATGCTTCTATACTATCATGGCCAACTTTAATGGGCCACTAAAAGCTGTCGATTGTCATATCCACAGCGTTAGATACGAAATGGTGCTGAGTAGTCCCGTCGGCCATCCCAATTTGGACCTCATCAGGTCACCTATGACGTTGTAGCGGCGGCAATACGACCAAAAGGAGCTTGAGCCGTGATAAAGATGCTTCTATACTATCATGGCCAACTTTAATGGGCCACTAAAAGCTGTCGATTGTCATATCCACAGCGTTAGATACGAAATGGTGCTGAGTAGTCCCGTCGGCCATCCCAATTTGCTTAGTTGCCGATGTCGGCGACATGTCGCCGACATGTCGGGGACACTTGGCAATGTCGCCAAATCCTGAAAGACATGCCAATGTCGGTGTCTTTGAAATCTGTGCTCAAGTCAGTCGCGAGTCCTTCGTCAATGCTTGCAGCTGGCGCGCATCTACCAATGTACTATGTTGATGGTAGGTCCTACCATTGTATGCATTCAGCTTTCGTCACATCATTAGCTCCCAAGTAACAATTAAGTTGATGCGCTGTCAAAGATTATATTCCTGTACTGTATTTGATCTAATCTGATTAACTTAGTTATTATTATTTGACAGTTGGAATCTTTGCGCTGATGGTTATGGTTATTTTTTGTGGTTGTACTTGGTACACACATGGTTTGTGTTGCAAAGTGGTCTTACTGCTCACCGATAATGTTTGCACACATTTACTGCATTTTATTACATTGTTTTAATGCTCCTTAATTATTATATTTTGTCCTCTTGCGTTTGGTCCTCTTGTGTGTAGGCAAATCATCAGTTCGCTTCTCCAATTACAGGACGACAGCGAGAGCAAGAGTCCGATGAATCATACACATCATAACTGTTTCCTGGTGACAAGTCAAATCAACACGCCAGTCCGAAATAAAAACAATGATGTGCAATGTAACCACCCATGTTGCTCGAGAGCCCTTCGAATGGCATTCTCACGAACCTCATCCCACCACCAACCCATGTATATTAACGAGTGCAAGGCTCCATCACTTTTGCCGAAAGGAAATCTAACATGGGAAACATATCATCCGGAATGAGGCACGTGTTACCATTCTCATGAATGATCATAAGAAAGAAAAGTTATTGTTGATGTCGCTTCTTGTCAAAACAGTGATAATCCATGTGGCGGAGATCGGGTTGATTGATGCGTTCAATTGTGTCATGATGATATGTGAACACTTCGTGTGGCGACCTCTCTCAAAGTGATCTTACACGTCTGTTAATAATTGAGTAGATCAATGCGCTATAATTACAATAAAAAGAATCAATAGGTTTGAAAGTTCTCCGATATAATAGCAGACGGTCGAAAGATATTCGACTGCGGAATAATGATAGAAAAAAAAGAGATACAATATTGACTTACTCTAGACTCAAGAGATCAAAAGATAATAATGAAGGGCGACAATATTGTCCACAAATATTGACATCAACTGACATATGAAAGACATCCGCTGACATGAGCTGACATCTGCGGCCATGTGAACGACAACAAAAGTGGCGAGAGCGGTAAAAACATTCGTGACAAACAAAGCAAACACCACCGACACATCCCGACGTGTCGCCGACATGTCGCCGACATGAAATGTTGACGTGTCGTATCAGAGTTTTGGCGACTACCGCGACATCCGACATCGGCAACTAAGCCAATTTGGACCTCATCAGGTCACCTATGACGTTGTAGCGGCGGCAATACGACCAAAAGGAGCTTGAGCCGTGATAAAGATGCTTCTATACTATCATGGCCAACTTTAATGGGCCACTAAAAGCTGTCGATTGTCATATCCACAGCGCTAGATACGATATGGTGCTGAGTAGTCCCGCCGGCCATCCCAATTTGGACCTCATCAGGTCACCTATGACGTTGTAGCGGCGGCAATACGACCAAAAGGAGCTTGAGCCGTGATAAAGATGCTTCTATACTATCATGGCCAACTTTACTGGGCCACTAAAAGCTGTCGATTGTCATATCCACAGCGCTAGATACGATATGGTGCTGAGTAGTCCCGCCGGCCATCCCAATTTGGACCTCATCAGGTCACCTATGACGTTGTAGCGGCGGCAATACGACCAAAAGGAGCTTGAGCCGTGATAAAGATGCTTCTATACTATCATGGCCATCCATAATGGGCCACTAAAAGCTGTCGATTGTCATATCCACAGCGTTAGATACGAAATGGTGCTGAGTAGTCCCGCCGGCCATCCCAATTTGGACCTCATCAGGTCACCTACGACGTTGTAGCGACGGCAATACGACCAAAAGGAGCTTGAGCCGTGATAAAGATGCTTCTATACTATCATGGCCAACTTTAATGGGCCACTAACAGCTGTCGATTGTCATATCCACAGCGTTAGATACGATATGGTGCTGAGTAGTCCCGCCGGCCATCCCAATTTGGACCTCATCAGGTCACCTACGACGTTGTAGCGACGGCAATACGACCAAAAGGAGCTTGAGCCGTGATAAAGATGCTTCTATACTATCATGGCCAACTTTAATGGGCCACTAAAAGCTGTCGATTGTCATATCCACAGCGTTAGATACGAAATGGTGCTACTGCAGGCGACCATCCCAATTTGGACCTCATCAGGTCACCTACGACGTTGTAGCGACGGAAATACGACCAATAAGGGTATATGCAGTGGTATTCATCTTTCTTTACTATTTTTTGCAATTATAATGGGTTACAAAATGCTATCAATATAGCAACGATTCACAGATATAATAGCCATGAATGCGTTCGGTATCAGTATTTATGATCTCTTCTTTTTACTCTTTTCTTTTGTTTTCCTGTGACAATTTTTTCATACTATCTACTCTAGATGCAGACTTTACAATAAGTAGATTTCAACGCAAATTTGAATAATATTCTTCAGGCTTTTCAAGAGGAAGCTCTTTCATATTTTCATAACCAACAACCATGGGCCATAGAAGCTGTTGAGTGCTATATTTATAGCGTTAGGCTCATTCTCTTGCTCATTAGTATGTCAATGCGCATTGTATTACTGTTGTTCCAACTTTAGAAATCAGCAGGATCCCATTGATTACTGGACTTCACGTCATCTATAAGACAAAAAACATGAGCCGAATACGAGTAAAGCAGCTCTAAATAATCTATCAAAAATAAACTTACCAGAGTTGCGAAAGGTTTCATCCTCACTAAACGTAAAGACAAGTCCAATTCTTGCAGTATTCCCTTGGATAGGTGCAGCTCTGTGGAATGTTTGAGCCCCTGCAAAGAATAGAAGCATCCCATCTTGTGGATGCACTTGCTGTATTAGATCATCGTTGTTGTTGTTGTCTTTCTCAATCAGTATTTTGTGTATGATATCATGCCCATCTTCATCATCTACGCTTCTAGTAGGGCGACACCAAGGAACGTACTCAAATTCACCACCACTTTCACTGCTTTGGAGGTACAATATCATTGTATAGTGACTCTCATCAAAATGCCATGGAGGATTGTGATTTGATGTAATCCTATACGAGTACACTGAGCCATTCTCATCCTTCGATCGATACAATTTATGACCTAGTATGTTTGATAGAAAATCAATAACTCGTTCATCATTGTACATTGATATGCATTGCATTTTCGTAGTAGTTTCTAATGACTTCCTTCCCACAAACGACGCGGAAGAATGTAGTTTGTAATTGCGAGGATGAGATGCTGTGTACTTCTCAAAGTCACCCTGGTCTTGATATGGTGTGTAGTGCTGAGTACTTTCGTTGTGAGGGCATGATAATATCTCCTCTTTTAGATGAGTAATACCAGCAGGCGTGACGAAATTTGGTAGTAGCATCACGCCATCATCTTTGAGTGACTGTCGGCATGATTCGATGGTAGATGGGTCAGCAAGAATGGACCAGTCGACGAAGCCATCAAGCAAGGAAGGAGAGGTAGAGCTGATCATCTGTATGTGGTTTGAGATCAGATGAAGATAAGAACATTAAACGTTCGGGCTTAATAATGAATCCTCTGAAGATGATGGATTGCGAGTGGAGAACGAAGAGGTATGGTAGGCAGGATCTATCTGTGAGCTTTTGTGTTCTTTGACACTAAAATAAAATTTGATAAAATGGTCTGAGAGTTGAAGTTCCAAAAGCTGGACGGAGGTGTCACCATGATGACAGCAAAGATACTATTCGCTTGCCTATCAACATCTAGGAGCTGGGAATCTTTGAGGGCATCCAACCCGAGGTCATTGCAATTATATATTAGCTATCATTTACAAGGTGAGCAGACTGGTGCCGGCTGTGGTAGCGTGGGTATTTCACCTATGTAATCCTCGGCGTTATGCGAAGCGTATCTTTTGTTTTTTGTTCACTAACGTAACGTCATTCTTTTCCTCTTCTCTACACAGCGTATATCACAATCATTATGGTTCTTGTCAACAATAAACACTCACCTACAGCCAAGAGCAATCGAGGTCTTCGTTCAGAGTCCACTGAAAGCTTCTCTTCAACTATTAACGTTGGTGATGCAAACCTAAACCTCCCAAAGAAGCACATCAACGACAATGATACCATCGATAAAGTTCACAACACACCCGACATCATCATTGAATTAAACTCACCATCTTGTCCAAAAGTACAATCTCTTCTCAGCGCATACAAAGGTCATCTCGTTGACGTTGGATCTTGCCTCCTCGAGAGTTTACGCAACACAGCTCCACAAAAGCTAGCAGCCCGAGTAGGTGATTACAATGAGAACTTATTCTATGAGATGCAAGACAATGATAAGGATATTAGTGGTATCATTGACGGAGTTGTTGAGCATGATGATCAGCAGCTACAAGAGGATATTGACGCATTTGAATCGTCCATTTGCTCGTCACTGCAGCACACCAACTTGACGTATCGAGGTTCATTCATGAGGACGGAATCTACAATCTATCAACCAGCTCATGTAGATTACGATTATCCAATCCTGGAACAGTACGGAAACAAGTTATTTCTGGCATTCTTTCCACTGACGAAAGAGGGTGCTTATCTGCAACTATGGCAAGAACCATCAAACGAAGAGAATAATGGCGGAGGTAAGCCTATCGAAGGAACAGTCGTCTTCATCCCTTATGGCAAGATGTTGATCATGCCTTCAGATACCATTCACGGAGGAGGATTCAAACGTGGATCTAGTGGAAACTTGCGATTCCATCTTTACATTGCATTAGAAGAGGATGTGGTACAAAAGGAAAATAACATTACCTTGCTCGATCATCCGATGAACAAATATACTGAGAAGAATGATCGACGACATGAGTTGTGTGAACGATTTGTCGACGCTGAGGGATTGGAGAGTTTACTGGGTGCCTATTTTGATGTTCACTCTGAAGATAGTGTTGTTGCAACCAACGACTGCAATGGTGCTTCTAGCACGAAATCTTCGAAGCTTGATTTCCATAACGCAATTGAAACTGACTTTGCCGGCAGGTCTGCTTCCCATGTCAATTTGTTTGGTCTTTCCGAGGAGGTGGAGGTTATGTAATTGTACTACTGAAGATAATTCTTCAGTGCGACTGAATCATAGCTGCATATTTTCATTAAAACTTGTGCAGACTTCTTACTCAAATTAATTCCTAATAGTAAACGATGAACTAGCAACAGCCTGACCTCCACTAATCCCCCCACCCGGTCCAGCAACATGTCCCGCAGGTGGATTCATCCCAGGCACATTCGCCACACCCGCACCCACCGTCGCCTTTCTAGGACTTTGTTTCTGATCATCAATCACACATCTATAAAATGCAACCGTACTCGTGGAATTCAAATCGGCAACTGCTCCAGCAGTCGTGGAACTTCCTGGAGGTGGACTCATCATCCCATCTGCTCCATTCACATTGGCATGTGGTTGTCGATTGTTACTCACCACTCCACCCGAGTTGTATAACCAGTAACAATCTTCTAAATGTACATCTGCTCCATGATGATGAAATGTCAAACTACTCGTTGTTGCCCCCTTGAATGTGAACCCTTTAATTTTGATTCCTCGTGCATGTGGACCAAATGAAAAGTGCGTCCCTGGCAAGTCGACTGTGCACATGATGCATTCAATGGTGATATCTTCGGCATTGATAAAGATGGGGGATAATTTGTTCTTTGATTTGGGTGACCTAGCCGCAGCAGCAGCATAATTATTATTTGAAGAAGACTTTCGTCCTATCCCAACTAAAGGCAATATCGAATAAACAAACGATGCCCAAAACGAAGGAGACAACAGACTCCCCCACAACGACCTCTGACTCAAAGTCACACCAGGACACACCACAAACGGCTCCGGAGGAACATACACCGGAGGCTCCAACGAGCTATTCTTCGCCGCAATCATAAGATACTCATTCCAACGAAGAAACTCTTCCGCTGCAATGGCATTCACTTCCGATATCGCATCACGTAATGTGAACCAGTTGTCGTATCCAATGGTTTTACCGTCGGGGCAGAGTGTTGGTCGGTATGTTTCTTGGGCGGTATGTCGTGAAAATATACCCCCACCATTGTTATTATTGGTGGTAGTATGCGCATCGTACATGGAGTCAAAGGATGTAGTCGTATGAATCGTCGTCTTGGAATTCAACAATGGATCAATTGCATCTTGCAATATCTGTATATCCCCCTCCACAATACTTGAATGTGATGAAATAGTCCCACCTGCCTCCAATGTTCGTCGTCGTTGCTCATTATGATGCTCCACCTCCATCCTAGCCTTTTGCATCCTCAATTGTCGTTCACCCTCCAAATGTTGAATTTGTCGTAAGCGTCGATATTCGGAGAGAAAGTGGGGTATCCATGCCAGCATGGGGAGGATGGTGGCGAATACGAAGAGGAGGGAGACGTTGCGGTTGGAGAAGAGGGGATCTCCGAAGAAGCGTTGGCAGATGTCTTCGTCTTCTTGGTTGTTGGTGTTGGTGAGTGGATCGGATGATGGGAGGTCGGTGGTGTGTTGTTGTTGTTTGTCGTTTCGTTTGTTGTTGTTGTTTCTGCTGCTGTTATTGTTGCTGCTTCCGCCGCCGCTTCGTCGTTTACCGCCCATTTTGATGTTGATTTTGTTGATTGATATTGCTGCAATAGATTTGATATAGTACCAACGTTATAAGGAGACACACCTGTGATGTGAGCCTAAGTATGATGTGAGGTTGCTGTTTGCTGTTTGCGTTTGCTGTTCATTCATCAGTCTTCGGCTTTTTCACAAAACAGAGTTGCATTTTGGGCAGTTGATGGATGTTCGCTGTTACTATCTGGTTGTTTAGTGCCTTGTTTGGTGAGATAGAACTCTTCTAGTCGAGTCAAACAGCAGAGCATGCTTGCGCCAATCAATTATTCGAGTGCATAATCTTTAATCTTCATAGAACATCATCACCATGGCATCCTCCACAGCCATACCACCACCACCCTCCAAAGCAAATGATCAAACAACCACAGGTCGATCCCTCCTAAATCTACTCCGTTCACGCGACAAACTCGTCCGAGCATCAGATGAAGACAACTCTGCAGAAATTGACAATACCGAACATGAACTATTGCAACGCTTGCACTCACTTGATGTAACGATACGTCGTCGTGGTCTATTCAATAATGATTCAGTGAGGTCTCAGTCTTTTTATACTTGTGCTTCGGAACGGTCATCTTCTTCGTCGGTTACAGCTGCTGCTGCTGCTGCTGATGGTAATGTCGATGAGAATGAAAAGGGGGTGAAATCGTCATCGTCATCCAACAAGCGCAAACGAAAGGGTGGTGCAGGTAGTGGCAACAACAATAACAACTCCAATACTGTTGGCAGTTCAGGAGGACTATCAGCCACATCCTATGGAATATTCCTCGATTCTCATTCCAGCACTCCGTTCTCAGCTGTATCAAGATCTGGTGGAGGAGATACGAGTAATTTGGATGAAGGGTTGATTGTCACAGTGGTATGTAGGATATTGGGTGTGACTGTTGGTAGGAGGAAGAAGAATGATGCACAGATGATGCAAGTTGATGATGATAATACAGATGAGAAGCCACAAGCATTGAAACATTCGGACAGTCTCACCAAAGTTGCATTGAGCATCATTACTTCTATATGCGATCATGCCAAAGATGGAATGGTTCCATCTCTCTCTATCGATGCTCAATGTGCCTTTATTGAAGGTGATATGATTGGAAGCATCGGTTCCTCATTGCTAGATGCATTGCGTGATAACATTCTGTCACTCTATTATCAAGGCAATGAAGAGAGTATTGCAGTAATGATGGAAAGTTTCAAAGCGGCAGCTTCGGTCATTACCCTTTTGGAAATGAGATTGTCTCGTGCTGAAAAGGTTATCAATGGGTTGAAGGATGCAGTATGGCTTGTTCTGAATAATTTGCATTCATTGACTACAGATGCTGCATCGATACATGCAATTCAACAGTCGGCAACTAGTTTGTTGGCATCATTCCCTCTGCCTGGAGCATCCGATGGAAGTCCTCCATCCAAAGTTTGGGCTCAATGCATACGAGATGGAATTTTACTACTTCGTTGGGCAATCAATGGGTTCTTTCCCATGCCAACTATCGACAGCTCTACATTGAAAGATGAAGCGACAAAACATCCAACGGTGTGGAAAGAACATGAGCGGTGGTTGTCGATCGTTACTGGGTTTCAAGTGGAGGGTCTTGATTTAGGAGGTGATCCGACTGATGGTTACCGTGCAAACGCATTGCAGATTCGCATTGGATGTTTGACAAGTTACATTACGTCACTGATCAAGATGGAAGGTTATCCTCTTCATCGAGCCAACACCTTCTCGTCATCGGCACTACTTCTTCCATTTGACTCCTTGTTGGATGTATCCGAGTTGTTACTCTCATTTCCTCTTGCCGCAGAAGGCAAACACCGATCTACAAAACAACGCTTAAGGTCAACTCCTGTGCAGGGTGGCTTGATTTCACCTGATTCGGCAATGTCCATTTCGGTAGAACTGCGGTTGTGTGGTCATACACTCTTCGATGTGGCCATGGAGTCTTGTCGTGGTGGGTCTGGTGCGTTGAGCCGAGGTCGGCGTATTGTTGGCATGGCTGTCGCAAATTTGCAATCTTCATGTTCCATGGCATTGGTTTCAGTTGTAGATGGCAAACGCGGTGGAGATTTTAGAGGGCAAAGAATTGGTTGGCTGCGTGGGTCAATTCCTCTTCGAATGAAGTCAATTCAAATGTTCCTCAATGTTGCTATATCCTTGGGTTCTAGTACCATGTCGTCTGTTGGCACGGCCAAGTCTATGTCTAAGGCACTTGTGTTATTGGGAGGCTGTCTCTTGGAGCAAAGTCAGAAAGAAGAGGATAGAATTGATGAATGGGGAACTCTTGGTGAGAGGGCGAAACTAGTGTGAGTTGTGACCGTGCTCAGGTGTATGTTTCTTTTTGTGAATGCATATCATTGTTTTGCTCATGCTGTTTACGTTTTATTGTTTGCAGTGAAATTTCCTCCACTGCACTGGCATCGTGCGTTGCTGCGTTTGGTGGACTGATACCCAACAATGTCAGAAGTACAATAGACTCGATTCTTCATTCATGTCTCACCACACTCTATTGTAGCGGAGGTAGCTCAATTTTTGCCTACGCCGAGGCAAAACGATCAATCTTACAACTTGCAACGAACTGCGTGGCTGTACCATGGGGCGACGGTGGACGTAGCACGATAAATGAAATTGTACGCAAGGTATCATTACTCCTGAAGAACGACGCAGACGTGACAGTTGCATCGATGGCACTTTCCACACTTTGTGTAGTTGATGCGTTCATGACACCTCGAGCTCCAGCAATATTGATAGCTTCAAGAAACCAAGACAATAACAGTGATCTGACAGCTTCTGATATGATGAGGTCAATCAATGAGAAAGAAAAGGAGATGAAATCCTTGTCTAGAGCAAAGGAGCCAAAAGAAAAGAAGTCATCAAAGAAAGATCCAAAAGTGTCTGCTAAAGTGTCTACTAAAGCAGCAGCGACTAAATCAAAGAAGACAGCTACCGAGGACAGCTCGACAGTGAAGACAAAGAAGAGCAAAATTACAGAAACAACCAAGGCAGTGCAGACGGAGTCAGAGTCAAATGTAGCTGATGCGAACAAGAAGGTGGCTGCTGTCGAAACTGATAACAAGAGGATGAATTCTGAATCGACCAACACTGCTGCTTCAAATGACGTCGCTACGGATGCAATGGAGGTTGACGAAAGCACGGAAGATGCAGTCAAGGCTGAGACAAGGTCTCAGCAGGAACATAAAGAAGACACTGAGGTAGGAGATGAAGATGATGATGATTTTAGTCTTGATGATTTCCCTGAGATTGTCGATGAAGAGCCTGACGAAGACGACAGAATGTAATTCCTTATAGTTACAAATACCTTTCATTACTTACAAACATAGTATGGTATGCACTGCCTATTCGGCATTATCATCACGCAAGTGAAAATTTATGTGAAGCTCATGCGGAAACCAGCTGGTGAGCCGACGTTTCATCTCTACCGGTTTACTTTCATCATATGAAACTCTGAAGTGCTTCATCAAAGACGCCAACGCCACCGTTGATTCATTCATAGCTAGCCGCTTGCCAACACAATCACGAGCTCCGTCCGAGAAGGCAAGAAAGTTAGCAGGATCTGCTGCTGAGACAGCCTCTGGACTTTGGTCTGTTGATTCCTTTCTGTGATCACGCTCGACCCACTCGTTCTTTTCCTCGTTCCATCGCACCCATCGCGTAGGAATGAACTCTTTCGCTCTCTCGAAGTTTCTCTCATCCACGAGTAATTTTGTTAGGGGTATTACGACCCGTAATCCTTTTGGTATTTCGAAACCATCAAGATTAATTGTCTTCGTCAAGTTTCTTGAAGTCCACACTACTGTTGGATTCAACCGCATAGACTCCAAAATTACTGCTCGAGTATACCTGAGATCACTAATTGTGATGCTGTCATCTCTTTGCAGTATACGTCGGGCTTCCGCACAACAAAGCTCTTGCATTTCCGGATATTTCGTTAGGTTGTACAATACAAAAGTGATTGTGATTGCAGTGGTCTCATAGCCAGCGAATAAGATTGTTTTCATCATATCTACCAAGTTATCGTCCGAATTGTCCGTGCTTGCTCGAATGATATGCGTCAGGAGGTTATCACGGGTTTTCTTGCTTGACCCGCCCTTGCTGTTGCTGCTTTTAGAGCTATCCCTCTTTGAAGAAGCAGCAAACTCATCTTTTGCTTGCTTAATCACTGAGCTGAGCAAACTCTCTACAATGCCTCGCTCCATTTTATATCTTCGGTTATATGCCGTCGGTAAGAAATACATCTGTAGCAGCGGATTAAATACAGCACTTGGACAACTACGCTTCGGAATGTCGTTGACAAGAAAAGCAAACGCTTCTGCTTCTCTTGATCTCATTATTCCTGAGTCACTGAAACAATGGAAGTCATGCCCTAAGGCCAATTTGCCAAAAGCTTCAAGAGTAAAACACTGCGCAATGTGCACAACGTCTAATTCCATTACACCATTGGATTCTGCCTTGCATACATTCGTCAAGGCTGTCACCATGGCATTTGCCACCTCAATAATGATTGGGTTATGTTCCGCGATCGCATCTGCAGTCATAGCATACTGCACTAACCCCCGTTGTCTCTTCCAATCAGATCCACCAGATTGCAAAATGAGGCTTTGTTGTCCCAACGTCTGCTTGGAATGCCTCTGTATCATCTTCACCGCTCCTCTCCTGGAAGTTTGACGCAATATCGTTCTTGCATGCTTTGCAGAGAGAACGCTGATTGCGGGTTCTAGATATTTATGTGCATAGTCAATAGGGAATGAAAGATAGAGGACCAACGTCTGTCAGCAATTATAATATAAATATCGTAGAAAGAATAACTGCATGAATATGGTACTCACCCATGTAGTGCGCACAACATAGACCTTGTTCATTAGCATAATCGACGAAGAGTTGATCAAAATAGTCTGTATCACCAACTTTTATGGGGCCCATCACATGTTTGATGTGCCCATAGAACCAGTGTCCCCCGGGGACCATCTCTACACCAGGAATAGGAGATATTAGCTTTTGTCTTGCCAACTTTGATCGAAAGCACAACAAAATTGTGACCAGTAGGACAAGTGCAAGAACTCGGCCTCCAGGTGGAAAGAAGACCTCGACAGTGTCGGCGAGGAGAGGCAACATTGGTATGTGTGATCAATTGTTATTCACTTATGCCGCTAATTATCTACACAATTAATGTCGCCGCAGCACTGAGATGAGCAAGGCCGGCAGAGAGCGGAAGCATTTTGAATGACCATACATCAATAAATGGAACCAGGAACCGGAGACCGTCGAAGAGCTTTACCACGACATTTTTCCAGAATTCTCACGAGCAAGTCTGCTGCGAACTTCATTTTTCGATGTCACAGTTCTCCGGTTTATTGTTCATCGATGTTCTTTCTTCTTTCAAGGGATAGTTATTCCCTTGTTCAAGGGTTAAAATCCCTTGTTCTTATCACCAGTTCCAAAAAGAAGATTCCTTAAAAATAAAAACGTACCACTCCTTTATGTCTTGCGCCATGCCATCGCGATGCATGCTGCCTTCACCACCACACCGTCCTCATAAATAACTATCGCTACCATAGACATCATGATGAAGAAGCAACTCATCTCCTTCCTCCTTCTTTCCAACCTTGCTGTCTCTTCGGCATTTCGCTGCGGAAGCGACTTCGGCGGAAAAACGTGTGCTGACGGCGGATACGGAGACTATTGCTGCTCCTCTGCAGGGTGGTGCGGCACAACAGAAGACTACTGCGGGGCGGGCTGCCAGAGTGGATATGGAGCTTGTGGAACAACCCCTCCTCCTCCAAACTTCAATTACTGCGGATCATCATGGGGGGATGCCAAAAAATGTGGGCAATCATGCTACGGAGGAGCCAATGCAGAATGTTCATCAGGCCAAACTTGTTACGCCAATGTTAATGCTTGCCAAGAAGTTTCTCCACCAGATCCTGGAAACCGTAACTACTGCGGAGTTTCGTGGGAAGATGCCAACAATGATTGTTCAAAATCATGTTACGGAGGTACCGACGGAGAATGTCCAACAGGGCAAAAATGTTGGGCCGATGTCAGTGTTTGCTCAGTTGTGTCTCCACCGTCAGTACCTATGTCGCTCCGTGGCGGCGCTGAATCTGATACACAAATGATGCTTGATGCTGAGACCATTGCCAATGAAGAACAAGATCAGTTCATTGGTGACAACACTCAAGATATGGGAGTCACCGGAAGTGGAGGACCTTGGTATATCTGGGTGATTATTGGAGTTGCCGTGCTTGCTCTCATCGTGTGCTTCATCGCTTGTAGGTGTCACTACAAGAAGAAGAACAAGGTGGCGCAAGAGGATGACGACAAGGCCTTGGATCAGCCACTCATTGCTTAAGAAAAGTTGAGGTTGGTTGGGAGGAGATGCATGTGGAAGACTCTTAATCATAATTGAATGAGGCGATGTGGAGAATGTATAGTTGTAGCTTTATGGTTTACACATCAAAATAGGAAAAGGATGCAACAAAAAGAACATTACTGCCTATTTGACACATCCGATTATTGTCCTCTCTCCTATCCTGTTTGAAAATAGATGCAAAATCTCTAGTCCACTCACATCAACTTGTTCTTTCAAACGAGCTGCCTCGGCATTTGTCATTTCATCAAACCTCTCTCTTGCATGACCGACATTGCACTTTATCGTCAAGACAAAAGCAGTGCCTGGCTTAATCAACTGTTCTTTCACAGCAAGCAAAAAGATATCTACCTGCTTGCCGACATCTTGGACGCACATGTCACTCACCCAAATGGCAACTTTTGCCTCTCTCCGGGTCAATGTGTCGCGTAGGTTAGGTATAGCATTTTGTGCAGTCATTTGCAAGTGATGAACATTGTCAGAGGACGTTACAGATGTATCCATTTTTCCTGGATCAATCGCATATACTTCGTCACAATGAGTTTTCTCGAGAAGGTACTTCGTCCAACCTCCTACATCGTTAAAGCACAAAGCATCACTGAACATGTGAGCACTTTGTCATGACAGCAAAGAAAGAACATAAACTCTTGTGATTACTAACCTGGTGCCGAACCGCAATCAATTCCTATACAAGGTCCACTGTTCTGCTGCTTTGCTATCTGTATAATTTCGTTCAGTGATGGCAATGATTTCGCGTGGCCATACCTATCAAACGCCTCTTCGAGTTTGTTGAACGCTCGACAAATATCATTTGACTCACTTGGATATATTGGACTGGTTGTATCTTTGCAGGATGATGAACCAATTAAATATGCCTTTTCTTGATCATCATCATTCCTTTTCCTCTTCTTGCCTCCTTTATTCTTATCGTCATCGAGTTGAATTATGCTTATTGTATGAGTTTCATCTGTAGGAGTGATGTCTAATTCAGTTTCAGGTATTGAGTTTAGATTCAATAAAGAGCACACTTTATTGACCAACTGTCGCTGGTGTCTGGCTGGAAAGGCTTCAAGCTTTACCTTCACTGGGATGCTATTGTTGTTCGTTCGTAGCTGCTGCATCATTTTGAGTATGTGATGGCTAATGTCTTCTGTGTCCACCTTTGCAAAATCAGCAATCCCTCTGATAATTGTCCGATCATTTTTGAGTATATACACCTTGTTCAACGCCTGCAGGACAAACTTGTGCTGATCAATCATACCCTCAATGAACTCTTTTGGATCCTTTGCGCTGAGATAAATCAGAGAGTTGGTTTTGCTCGCTGTGGCCTTTTGGTGTACGCACAGTTTCACATCTTGTGTCGTCTCGATGAAATCAGCCATCCGATATAAGTGGCTTGCATGAACTGAAAGTACCACATTTGCATCCTTTGCCATCTCCGCGATGTTCATGGTAGTCGTCTCCATTGCTCTGCTGAGTTGAGACGATGACAAATTGTTGGTGGTAATAGTAGCTGCAAATGTTTGGTCGCAATCTCGACTACTAATTCCAACGTACCTACGGCTCTGGCGCAAACTGCCTCCCTCTCCTGACTCCTGACGAAGATTTGATCCTGCAGATATGGGCTGCTCTTCTACAAAGCAACCGAGCGAAGATTGATACTAAAGATGGGATTAGCATCGAGACTATGCCAAAGACTCGGCCAGCAGCATAGGGTAGCAGCACGGCATTATAGCAAGACCATAAACGCAGCACAGCAAGATCTACCAAAGCTTTCATGGCTAGATCTTCGAGGCACCGGTCTCTCCGCAGCAGAGCGTCTCGCCATCGAAGAATTACTGCTGCGTCATGATCCTCTCGGACGGTGCTGGGGCATCGTAGGATTGCATGAACCTACGCAGAATAAAATATTGGACTTTGCGTTGCCTCCCTATGACTGGAATACGCAGAGAAAGCTTGCTACGAGTCAACTTGTCGATGAGTATGGTCACCATACTGGGGGAGTGAATCAAAGTTGCACCATCATATTGGGCATTGGGGGAAAGCCAGAAAAGTTGATCAATATTGATGCAGCACGTGATGATGGTGTTTTGGTCTTGAGAAGATTTTCGGGTGGTGGAACGGTAGTGGTTGATCATTCATCGTTGTGGACAACATTTATAGGCCGAAATTCTATGTTACCTCATGTCAAACCATTTCCAAGAGAAATAATGAAATGGAGTGTTGATGCAGTGTTTGGATCGGCATTTGAAAGCTGGGGTAAGCAATTCAAACCCAGCAGGCGGCAAACACTTGTGTTTAAAGGAAAGTCATGTGGTTTGAGTGGAGGTGTTGGCGAGTCTTTAATACTTCCGCCATCACCAAATGAAACACAAGAAATACACAACACGGACACTACACCTCTGTTTCAACTGAGAGAAAATGATTATGTTCTTGGTGAACGCAAAATAGGAGGAAATGCACAGGCAATAGTAAAAGATGGGTGGATACATCATACCAGTTTTCTTTACGACTTTGTTGATAACAATATGGAGTACTTGACACTCCCAGACAAGCGTCCAGATTATAGAGGAAACAGATCACATAATGACTTCTTGGTTCGGCTGAAAGAACACTACGGAGAGAAATCCAGTAAGAATGCATTTTTTGAACACGTAAAGAAGGGTACCAATGAATCATTTGAGCTGGAGGAAGTAAGTTTGAATGATGTGCTGACTATTGCAACCGAGCAGTTTGGAGGATTGCAAGAATGGTGGGATACGAAATGCCGAACCAAGGTTGTTAAATTGTAACATAACACAACACAACACATTTTCATATCACATAAAGATTATTTTAGGAATGGATTATTTTGATTTTGATTTTCATCTGTGTACTCATGCTTCCTTTGCCGCACCATCAGCCGTGGTCGAAGAGCGTTTTGCTGTGTCGTCATTTTCGGTGTTTGGTTTCTTGGCATCAGGCTCATCGGCTGCTGAATCAAGAGATCGCTTCTTGGTTGCATCACCTCCTCCAAATGGACTTGTTCCAAACGGAGCACTTGGAGCACCGAAAGGTGATGATCCCAACTTTGCTGCTTGCCCAAATGATGATGCAAATGGATTGGGCTTAGCGGCTGCAGCCGGAGCTGCACCAGTTGGCGCAGTAAGTGTAATGTTGGCTGACTTTCCAAACACAAATTTACCTGGAGTCGCACCAGCCTTTCCGGGAGGAGTCAAGTTTAGGAAACTTCCTCCCCCGGCAGCCGCCGCCGCCGCTGGCTTGGTTGCAGATGAGGGCTTTGCGCCTCCTCCAAAAATTGACGGAGCGGCTGAGGTAGCAACTCCACCAAAGGTTGGTTTCGCAGAGGTTGATGATGAAACTCCGCCGAAAGTTGGTTTTGCTGAAGCTGAGCTCCCAAAGAAAGAAGGCTTCGGGCCGTCAGGCTCAGATTGTAAGGGAGTTGTTTTTGGCACACCAAATGCCAGTGACTTTGCGGGTGTAGAACTTGCTCCAAACGCGATCGGTTTGGAAGCAGGCTGCTTTTCTTCAGGTACTGGAGGAAGTGGTGATTTTGGAGTCAGAGTAGCAACATCAGCGACAGCATCACCCGTTTCTTTGACTGCCTTTGCCTTGGTGGCTTCCATCTTTTTCTGGGCTTCAACCAGAGCTGCCTTCTTTTTCTTTAACAGCATTCTCTTTTTCATCAATTCTTCTTGCTTGGACTCGGCTGCAGTTTGGTCCGACTTCTCCGGGGCTGCCTCGGCAGCATTCTCTTCCGTCTTTTTATCCTCGTCGGGTTTTGCATTCTGGGCTTCCTCTTCCTTGGCCTTCTTTGCAGCTGCCTCCTGTTCTGCTTTCAGTTTATCAGCTTTCATTTTGGCGATAGCGTCTTCCCTGGCCTTCTTCCTCTTAGCCAGTATTTCTGCCTTTTTCGCAGCGGCTGCCTCTCCTGCTTTTTGTTTTGCAGCCTCCTCTTCTGCCTTCTGTTTCAAAATTGCATCCGTCTTCGCTTTCTTCGCGGCCGCCTCCTGCTCTGCTTTTTGTTTCGCAGCAGCTTCAGTCTTTGCTTTTAAAGCCGCCTCCTTCTCTGCCTTCAGTTTCGCGGCAGCTTCATCTTCTTCGGCTACCATCTCAGCATCCTCTTCAGCCTTGTTCTGAGTTGCCGCTGTCTTCTCCTCGGTAACGTCAATCGGTTCACTGTCTCTTACTTCATCTGACTTGTCTGCGGTGATTGTATCATCCTTTCCAGCAGCTTCTTCTTTCTCTCCGGACGCGGCAAACTTCTTCTGAGGAGGGGCGTCTGTACCTTCGGAAAGCGCAGCTGCAGCATTCTTCTGGGGAACACTTGCCTTTCGCTTCTTCCCCTTCTTTTTCACAGACGCAGCTTTATCGGCATCTGCTTGATTATCGTCTTCCTTCGCTGAGGCGACCGCTGCCTTTGATTTCGCCTTTGATTTCTTTGTAGGAATAACTTTAGACACAAGTTTGCTAATGCCGGAGCGTGTTGATTCACCTGACGTAGATCCCGCTTCGCCTGCGGTAGTATTTGCGGCAGTGGGCTTCCCTTCGTCGCCTCCGCCTCCAGATGATTTCTCTGCGTCGGAGAGCTTCTTTTTTAGGCTATCAATCTCCTTCTGTAAACTCTCCTCGGTGGCCTTGGATTTGACTTCGGCTGCCTTGGCTTCTTTGATGCCTTGCTGCATTTTTGACATTATCTTCTTGAAGTTATCTACCCGGGAATTCAAACCAATGACTTCTTCTTTTGCCTTCTTTGCTTCTTCCTGTGCTTTCTTTGCTGCATTCTGAGACTCGGTGATCTTTTTATTTGTAGCTTTGCTCGCCTTGGAAGACTTCACTAGTTCCTCTTTCTCTTTCTTGGTTTTCTCTAACGCCGTCCTAAACACTTCAATGGATGCCTTCTGCGAGGCTAGTTCTTTGTTCAACTTCGTGACAATGCCTTTTGCGTTGGTTGATTCGGAAACTGCTCTTTCCTTCAAAGATTTTAAGGAGACACATTCTCCTTTGAGCTTCTCAATACTTTCGAGCGCCTGGGCATGTTCTGTAGGGTCGATTTGATTGAACTTTGAGACAAGGCTACTAACGCGATTCTTCCACGCGTCCGCCTCGCGCGAGAGGCTTTCTTTCTCAGCTTCCAATGATGCCTTCTCAACTTCCATACTTCTAATCTTTTCCTTAGAAGGAGTCGCTGCTGCATTGGCACTAGATAACTGTGCCTGGACATCTTTGAGTTGTTTCGACATCTTTGTCGACTGCTCACGAAGCGTAGTGTTGCTTTCTTTGAGAAGTACGAGTTGCTCTTCCGCAGACTTGAGTTTGCTACGAAGATCGTTCAGTTCCATTACCGACTTTGAACCATCAATACCCGCTTTATTGCTCTCACGGAGAATCTTAAGCTCTGACCTTGCTTCTTCCAAACTCTTCTTCGCCAATTCAGCTGCTGTACGTTCACGTTCAGACTCTCTCTTTGCAGATGACAAGTCAGCCTCAAGCATTGTGCACTCTGATTGCTTAAATCGGAGCAACTCACGTAAATCCGATACTTGTTTGACATTCCCTTCCGCAGGGCCATCTCCTGAAACTTGACTCTCTTTCTCGGACTGAATCTTTTCAACTGTAGTAGAAAGAGTTGTCATTTGGTCGTGCAGAAGATTATTTTGGCTTCGAAGGTCATCCAATCTTGTCTTTCCTTCTTGAACGCTCTGCTCAAGCTTCATCTTCGCCTCATTCAACGCTGCTCTTTCAGTTTCGAAATCTCTTTGGGCGGAAAGAAGCTGAGTCTCCGCAGTTTCACGAAGAGTCTGCTCTGATGCCAACTCTGAGCGAACATCACGCATTGAAGAGCGCGCCTCAGCATGCAGAGCTAACTCACGTTCGTAGTTTGTTTGAGCATTCTTCGCATCCATTTGATAACGCTTCATCTCCGATGCTAAGGAGTCCATCCTTGCAATCGCCTTGGTCGCATCTTCCTTGGCACTGGCGAGCTGAACTGTCAATGAGTCAATCTGAGCCTTCATCTCGGTTTCGGCCTTCTCTTTCTCACCACGATGCGCCATAAGATCCTTCGTCAAGTCTGCGACGGCTTCCTTCTGACCTTCTTCAGATTTCTTCAGCTTCGCAAGAGTTGATGTGGTCTCTTCTTTGTACTTCTTTGATGCAGCGGTCAGCTCGGCAAGCTGCTCTTCGCTCGACTTGGCAATGCTCTGGTAATCGGTTAGTCTTTCTTTAGCCGTCACAAGGTCCGCTTTTGTGGATTCTAGCTCCGTAGTCAGTTCTGTAACCTTCGCCTCGAGCGCCTCCTCTGTACTTGTGTCAATTGTAACATCTCCAAGTTTGACTTTGGCTGCGTTTAGTTCTTTCTCTGAAGTCTTCAGTTTCAGATTGAGTTCCTGAATATTCACCTTCAACTTAGAAACTTCCAAGTTTGCCTTGTTAGCAGTAACAGTAGCTGATTCTTTCTGTGACGTGAGATCCTTGACACTGAGCTCAAGATCGACAATTTTACCCTCCAACTTTTGCACGGTTTCACTGTGCTTCGTGTCATCGTCCACCTTTGATTCTCTCAACCGCTTCACCTCTTGATTCAAATTTTCAATTTCTCCTTCCGACTTGGCTGATAGGCTCGCCTCGATACGTTGCACGGAAGTTAGAAGGGTACCTAAACGAGCGTTCTCATTACGAAGTGAATCCAAATCGGTCTTGAGACGATGCTCGGCACTCTTGTATGTTTCAAGATCCGTATCCAGACGGTTAACCCTTGAAATAGCATCCCTGTGCGCTTGTTCCTTCTTCGAAAGTTCAGATCTTGCCACGTCAAGGTTAGTTTGTGTCTGAATGTATAGTTGTTCTACCTGTTTCTTCCCCGATGACAGCGAATCCTTCTCTGATTTGATATCATCCAGAGATACTGTGAGACGATCACATCGGTCTTGATAATGCTTTGCGTCAATCTTTGATCGAGCTGCTTCTGCCCTGGCGGCAACAAGGTCTCCGTTCAGACGTTGGTTCGATCCAGTGAGGTCATTGTTCAAGGATTCCAAGCACTTCAAACGTCCCTCAAACGCTTCTTTCTCAAGATTGAATGATGAAACATCCGCACGAAGTTTTGTTACCTCCTCAATAAGATCACGATTCTTGGCTTCAATAACTGGCAACTGCCCGGCCCTTGCATCTGCCAAAGCAAGCTGATCTGCGCCATTGTCGATACTAGAGGCGTCATTCTTTGCAACTAAGGCACGGTAAAGATCACGCTGGTGGACGATTCCAGCCACAAGGTTGGATTGCTTCTCACGCTCTTCGCGCAATGAAACGATTTCAGTTCGAAGTTGATCAAGCTCAACTTTATTGTCTTGGGATTCCAGCTCCTCGATCTTCTCCCGCATAGAGTTGTGCTGGCGCACCAACTCCTGATTTTGCGTCTGAATTGTTTGGATATCACAAAAGGTAATTACGTCTCCCGTCTCAGCTGCACGCCTTTGTAGCAAACTCTGAACCTGGGACGCCAACTCAACATTCTCTCTTTTCAATTCGTTCACTTCTCTCTCCATCTGCTGTCTCTTCACATCCAAGTCTTGGTTGTCAGCTCGAATATCGGTAACCTCCCTTCGTGCATAATCAAGTCGCTCCTTGATCTCGTCCAATTCATCCAATGCACTCTCCAACTCCAACTGCTTCTGATGAAAAATGGGAGTCTTTGCAGCTACATCTCGGTGAATACGCTCAATAAGAATCTTCAACTTTTTATTCTCATGTTGCTCGGCACGAAGGTCGTCTTCGGTTTCCGCCAAACGAGTATAAATGTCAGTCAAGCTGAGTGGTCCATCATCCTCCAACATGGACACATCACCACCACCAGCAGCTGTAATTGCCAAAGGTGCCTCTTCACCTTCAATCCTGCGTCGTCGTCTCAAAGGAGTACTCTTATTCAAAATATCCTCTTCAATTCGACGTTTAGCTTCCTCAGCCGTGAGTAACCGCTGCTCCAACTGCTCAATCTTTTCCTGATCAGCCTCCCTAACCTCCTTCACAGCATTCTCAATATCTGCATCCAGCCGTGATTGAATCCCATCCACATGCGTCGCAGCCTCCATTGCAGCCTCCTTGGCCAACTTTCTCAACTCCTCCACCTCTCGTACAGCCGCCTTACGTTGATCTTCCGCAAGGACCATCCTCTGTTCCTTCAATGCAATCAACTCACGCTCCTTAATCAAATCCCTCTCCAATAATTCCTTCTGCTCCACAAATTCATTCTCCTTATCATATAATTTCTTTGTAACCTTAACCAACTCGGCAGACGAACGTTCCGCCATCCTCCGTGCCGAAACATTCTCACGTTGAGATTCCTCCAACGCCAACCGGATATTATCCAACTCATTCCGTAACTCACGTACCTCACTGGAATGTTCTCGCTTCATCTTGGCAATATCATCATTACGCGATGCTAATTCCTTATCCAGATAATTCGAATGGGATGTCATGGATTGCAATTCCGTTTCGAGACGTTTCGTTTGCAATCGGAGGGGAATGACATCCCCAGTTGATTTGGAGTGTTCACTCTGAATATTATTCAAGAGGGATGTGTACTCGTTGTTGGATTTGGTAAGACGGGATATCTCCTTGCGTAGATTATCCGATTCTTGTTCAATGCGATCAATCCGTTCTTGGCTGTATTGGAGCTTGCGTTCCATTTCGCTGCGGGAGTTCTTTTCCGATTGAATGTTGGATTGGAGCTTGGATTGTGAGTCGTCTCTTGCTTGAAGTTGAGACTTGAGTTGATCTACTTTGGAGGAAAGTTTGGTACATTCTGCGGCATGTTTGGACACTTGGCTATCGCGGGTGGCAAGTTGGGAGAGCAAGTTATCACGTTCCTTTTGTAGGGTGGTGTATTTGGATTCAAGGGTGGAGAGGAGTGCATCCTTGTTGAGTTTACGTGCCTCGTCGAGTGCAGCCTTGACAGTTGGGTCGTCTTCGTCATCATCGTCATCATTATCAGAGGCATTACCCCCCTCCTCGTCTTCCATGGCATCTCCTCCCTCATCAATAATAATGACATCGTCATCATCATCGTCCGCCCCCTCCTCAGTTAACACAACCTTCACTGCCAAATTATTATTATTCGCCCCACCCATTGCCGCTGCAATGATTGCTTCTGCTGCAGGCGTGGCAATAATTTTTCCATCACTATCTTCACCATCATTATTATTAGTTGTGTTGGTTTTCTCAGCATCGGACCCTGCATTATTTGCTGCTGGTGCAGAGGCCTCAACTGCACTGGTGGTGGCAGCAGTACCAGAATTAGTAACAGGCTTACCAAATGAAGGAGGAGCACCCCAAACCAAAGACTTCGAGGCAGAGGGGGGCTGGATTCCCCCAAAGGATGATTCTCCACCAAACATAGCTGTTGTTGGTTTTTTGGCATCAGCGAATCCTGCCAATTTGGGAGTTGTGGTTGTTGCGACTGCAGCTACTGCAGTGGTTGTGGCCTCCTCCTTTTTTGGTGTTGTCGACTCATCATCAATCACCACCTCTGCGACAGGGTCACTATCTTCGCCGTCATCTTGATCATTCATTTCCACATCTTTATTATTATCCACAGCCATTTTAGCGTGGTCACCAGCAGCAACACCAACAAGATCCATCAACGACTCGGCCGCATCCTTGCGGGGGGAGCTTTCGTCCATGGGGGTATCGTTGTTGGTGTTATCGCCGCCCATGACTTCCTGCCACTCCTTTTTTATTTATACAGTCTATCTGCAGGAGAAGGGATATCTTATGTCGTTTAATGGTAATGAATGGCAAATGTTATGTCTATCTTCAAACGATGCCATGGTTTTATTGAATTGGGCTGGGGGTGGCGGGGCGATGAGAGAAGAGAGCAGCGCAAGGGTTATTTGAGGATAATCCTTTCTCGTCCTTGATTGCACTTTGCTGTTCTCTTTTCTCAGGCAGAAGACAGCCAGAAACATTCGAGTGACACACATGGGGGTGTCAAAGATTGAGAACCGAAGAACAAAAACACAAACCAAAAGCAGCGGCATGCAAAACTGCTCTATTTTGCCACAATCTAACCAACGATTGCCGCTGATGAAGTTCATTCGAAAGGATTTTTCGGTGAAAGTAAAGTACAATATACTGTCTAGGATAGATGTAGTTTAGTCGATCAGCCATCGCTGTGCTCAGCTACTTTACACACGTCTTCATCGCCTCCGCCTCATAGTGCACTTGCCTACGCGTGCAGCAGCTGGTTATATATATTATTGACCCAGAAAATGGTCCCATTGATCCCAATGATCCCAGATTGAGAGAAACAGGTTTCGGTTTGAAGAAAGCACATGAGACTGGTAAAGTGCTCTTCGGTCATTGTGGGGTCATTGCTTGTCGTGGAAATTGGCGATTGCCGAGAGCAGCACCAAGCAGCACCACACCCAACACACTACACCCAACAAGCCACAATGGGAGAGGAGGGTGTGTGAAAGAGTAGTGGTGTCATCTTGCGTAGGTCCCCATGTGTGCCATCTTTTGTATTTGTTTGCCCGCATGAAATCTGGGATCGTTTTGTTTGCGTCGTTCTTTCGGTGCAGCTCACCAAATTTGGCCATCCCATCTTTTGTTTCAGTGTCAAGCCATCAACACACGTCGAGATCGAGCATGTAATTGGATGAGAACAAATCAAGCATCCTCCTGCGGTCTTGCGGCAGCCTGATGGGAGGCCTGCGTAGTCGTTGCTCTCTTGCGTCTTGTGCCGGGACAATATGTTGCTATTATTTGGTAATACGCGCTACAGTGCATGCAATCGTCGAGTTCGCTCCTCGAAGCTGGGGTCAAACTGCAATATACCGAGGCGGACCACGGTCGGAAGTCACCAGGCACAGCTCCTCGTCCTCGTGGATTAGTCTTCCTGCCTTGCGCGCGACTGGAATAAGGAAATAGGGTCGATCCCAAAGGCGAACGCGACGAGGATCGAGGACATGAAGAGGAGATAGGGAGATAGGGAGATAGTAGGTCATCAAGCACATCCCATGCTGCTACTGTTCCAGAGGATATTGCAAAGATGTGCGCTACTGATTTATCGGTGGGATCTGGTGCATTCTCTGGCCACAGAGCAGAGGATGTTCCTGCCGACATGAAGCTGTATTTGTGGTGACTACATCATGCGAGCCCACAATATGATACTGAGCAGGTCAAGACGAAGAGCGCAAAGCGATCCCAAGACGCTTGAGAAGCAGGGCATTTGTTGATTGCAAAGATGTGCGCTACTGGTTATCGATGGGATCTGGTGCATTCTCTGGCCACAGAACAGCGGATGTTCCTGCCGATGTGAAGCTGTATTTGTGGTGACTACAGACTACATCATGCGAGCTCACAACATGATACTGAGCAGGTCAAGACGAAGAGCGCAAAACGATCCCAAGACACGTGAGAAGCATTCACTACACGGCAATTGTTGACAAGAGCGTAGTAGCGTGCATCTTTCGTACCCATTACTTTACATTTACAGAATTAGATCAATTTTACCAAAGTACACTAGCAACATGCGTGAGTGAATATCTAGTTCATAGCAGTTTGTATGTTAAACAGCATCCCATACAACGAACGACGAAAAAGAATACTCATCCTCCAACACGGGAACATCCACCCTCTGTTGCTAAGTACTGCTGGGCGAGGAGTAGACATACAAAGAGCGAGGAGGTGTTGGCTAAGGTCATTTGGGTCATTTTGGTTGGGGTTATTGAGGGAATGATCTCGTCGAGTTGGCACAGTTTCTCGTGAGATGGCCCTTTTTCTTGCAAATTATGGGATCATTGGGATCAATGGGACCATTTTCTGGACCAAGAATATTTTTTCCCCAGCAGCTCATAGTTCTCAATTAGTATAATAAACACCATCCTTTGTTGATAATCCATCCTTGCCTCACCGTCAAACATTCATCATCAACATCCATCATGTCAGCCTGCTGCAACAACTCTCAAGGTCAAGGTGAAGGAGGACCGTTTGCATGTATATATACCATGCTACGACGCATCGCTGTTCACCTGAAACGCCCCCTTGGCTGGAGGCTTGCTGACAATATTGCCGAACCAACAGAGAGTGAAGCCAAAACGTTCAACATGAGCAGAACAGAAGTTTGTAACGTGATGCAAAAATACCTTGTATGGCGTCGTTCGTCTATGCTTGTGTCGTTGCCAATCCTGTTGTACGCCACATTTGGTGGGTTGGTGGACATTGATACATTCCGAAAAAAATACTATGAAGACGGTCTAGATCTAAATGGGTTGGGTACGGTTCTCCGCTTGCTACCAATGATTGCTGATGCTTTCCTACTCCTAGGGGTTTTTGGTGCACTCATTCGCTGGCACAAGTGGCATTACACTTCAAGAGTAATCATGTACGGCTGGTTGGTGGCAACTGTGCTACCACTAATTCCTGCTGTCATTCCAACTCACTTGACTGTGAATGACAATATAAGCCGGTTCCAGTTGTCTATTGAATACGGAATTCAGATTCTACCACTCATTCTTGCAATTCCATGGTCGTGTGGAAGAGCTGCGCTCAGGATTAGAGGTCTTATCCCAGATTCATCCTTCTCAAGCTGGCTGATATCGATTGTAGCACCGTTTCGGTCACTTCTGACCCTGGTTTCTGTCATCATGATCATCCAAATGGCTGGCAATTTTTGGTTGGTAATCGCAGCTCTGTTACAGTGCGTGTCTCCTTGGCACTACGTGATCCACCGGAAGCTTTATGTCGGTATCAAAACTGATGAAAACGAGAAACAAATCGACAAAAAACAAAAGATCATGTTGTTGATTACCATCGTATCTTTGATTCTCGTGGTCGTGTGGGGTCACATGCCCTTAGAATTCGCCACCGATAGCGGGGGAACGGTAGCAGTAACTCCAATTGGTTCGGATCCAAATTCATCGTTGATGACGTACAATAACTTTTTCCGATGGGTCTTTGAAGGTTTTGGCCGCTATCTTGTCAACACGGTTGTATTTGGAGATATGATTCTGCGCATGACAGTTGAAAACTTTCAGCACAGTCTTGCACGTATTCAGGATGATGATACCTGGCAAAGAATCCAAGAGATCTTCCAGTCACTTGAATACATCACAAAACCCCAACAGTTAAATGATGAATCTGATATTGAGCCCAATACTGAAACTGCTGAGTTGATGCTGTTAACAGCTATCCGGGTAAGTTGTTTTTGGAGGGAGCTGAGCACCTCAGAACACTCAATTTTGAGCTCCCGAATGGAGATGATGGAGTAGGAGTTTGAAAATGGCGCGAGCAAGGAGAAAGTGTCTAAGATACCCATCTAACAGGTACTCGTAGAAAAATGGACTTTTGTCTACGTAGGAATAATAGTACCTGGCAAAAACGTGAAAAATTTACAAGGTGGAGCCACTTTTAGGCCCTCTACTCAGCTAGCGCAGCGGTGGGGGCATGATTTAGCGCCACCCACTATAGACAATAGTAGAGCTATACTAGTACTCAAATATTATGAGCTAGATAAATGTTGGGGTACTAGTAAGACTTCTAATAGGGTGGATGAAGATATCTGTGATTTTGGGCTGATTTTGGAGGCTACTCCCTCCACACCATACCACCCCGTTCATGTGCTTGAACATGAGATATCTGGAAAAAGTTGGCCAAGTTGTTGAGTGGGCATAGCCCACCAACCATTGAGATGCCTATCTCACTGATATGCTACTTTTGTAGAGCTGGAGAAGAGCTCTCCAAATCACCACTGATCATCGTCTGAAATCAGTATCCCGCAGAGATATGGGACTAGAACGAAGCCTATTGAGCAAATGGGCGCATATATGCGCCCTTACCCGGAAAGCTGTTAAGCTACTTAAGCTACTTAACAGCTATCCGGGTAAGTTGTTTTTGGAGGGAGCTGAGCACCTCAGAACACTCAATTTTGAGCTCCCGAATGGAGATGATGGAGTAGGAGTTTGAAAATGGCGCGAGCAAGGAGAAAGTGTCTAAGATACCCATCTAACAGGTACTCGTAGAAAAATGGACTTTTGTCTACGTAGGAATAATAGTACCTGGCAAAAACGTGAAAAATTTACAAGGTGGAGCCACTTTTAGGCCCTCTACTCAGCTAGCGCAGCGGTGGGGGCATGATTTAGCGCCACCCACTATAGACAATAGTAGAGCTATACTAGTACTCAAATATTATGAGCTAGATAAATGTTGGGGTACTAGTAAGACTTCTAATAGGGTGGATGAAGATATCTGTGATTTTGGGCTGATTTTGGAGGCTACTCCCTCCACACCATACCACCCCGTTCATGTGCTTGAACATGAGATATCTGGAAAAAGTTGGCCAAGTTGTTGAGTGGGCATAGCCCACCAACCATTGAGATGCCTATCTCACTGATATGCTACTTTTGTAGAGCTGGAGAAGAGCTCTCCAAATCACCACTGATCATCGTCTGAAATCAGTATCCCGCAGAGATATGGGACTAGAACGAAGCCTATTGAGCAAATGGGCGCATATATGCGCCCTTACCCGGAAAGCTGTTAAGCTACTTAAGCTACTTAACAGCTATCCGGGTAAGTTGTTTTTGGAGGGAGCTGAGCACCTCAGAACACTCAATTTTGAGCTCCCGAATGGAGATGATGGAGTAGGAGTTTGAAAATGGCGCGAGCAAGGAGAAAGTGTCTAAGATACCCATCTAACAGGTACTCGTAGAAAAATGGACTTTTGTCTACGTAGGAATAATAGTACCTGGCAAAAACGTGAAAAATTTACAAGGTGGAGCCACTTTTAGGCCCTCTACTCAGCTAGCGCAGCGGTGGGGGCATGATTTAGCGCCACCCACTATAGACAATAGTAGAGCTATACTAGTACTCAAATATTATGAGCTAGATAAATGTTGGGGTACTAGTAAGACTTCTAATAGGGTGGATGAAGATATCTGTGATTTTGGGCTGATTTTGGAGGCTACTCCCTCCACACCATACCACCCCGTTCATGTGCTTGAACATGAGATATCTGGAAAAAGTTGGCCAAGTTGTTGAGTGGGCATAGCCCACCAACCATTGAGATGCCTATCTCACTGATATGCTACTTTTGTAGAGCTGGAGAAGAGCTCTCCAAATCACCACTGATCATCGTCTGAAATCAGTATCCCGCAGAGATATGGGACTAGAACGAAGCCTATTGAGCAAATGGGCGCATATATGCGCCCTTACCCGGAAAGCTGTTAAGCTACTTAAGCTACTTAACAGCTATCCGGGTAAGTTGTTTTTGGAGGGAGCTGAGCACCTCAGAACACTCAATTTTGAGCTCCCGAATGGAGATGATGGAGTAGGAGTTTGAAAATGGCGCGAGCAAGGAGAAAGTGTCTAAGATACCCATCTAACAGGTACTCGTAGAAAAATGGACTTTTGTCTACGTAGGAATAATAGTACCTGGCAAAAACGTGAAAAATTTACAAGGTGGAGCCACTTTTAGGCCCTCTACTCAGCTAGCGCAGCGGTGGGGGCATGATTTAGCGCCACCCACTATAGACAATAGTAGAGCTATACTAGTACTCAAATATTATGAGCTAGATAAATGTTGGGGTACTAGTAAGACTTCTAATAGGGTGGATGAAGATATCTGTGATTTTGGGCTGATTTTGGAGGCTACTCCCTCCACACCATACCACCCCGTTCATGTGCTTGAACATGAGATATCTGGAAAAAGTTGGCCAAGTTGTTGAGTGGGCATAGCCCACCAACCATTGAGATGCCTATCTCACTGATATGCTACTTTTGTAGAGCTGGAGAAGAGCTCTCCAAATCACCACTGATCATCGTCTGAAATCAGTATCCCGCAGAGATATGGGACTAGAACGAAGCCTATTGAGCAAATGGGCGCATATATGCGCCCTTACCCGGAAAGCTGTTAAGCTACTTAAGCTACTTAACAGCTATCCGGGTAAGTTGTTTTTGGAGGGAGCTGAGCACCTCAGAACACTCAATTTTGAGCTCCCGAATGGAGATGATGGAGTAGGAGTTTGAAAATGGCGCGAGCAAGGAGAAAGTGTCTAAGATACCCATCTAACAGGTACTCGTAGAAAAATGGACTTTTGTCTACGTAGGAATAATAGTACCTGGCAAAAACGTGAAAAATTTACAAGGTGGAGCCACTTTTAGGCCCTCTACTCAGCTAGCGCAGCGGTGGGGGCATGATTTAGCGCCACCCACTATAGACAATAGTAGAGCTATACTAGTACTCAAATATTATGAGCTAGATAAATGTTGGGGTACTAGTAAGACTTCTAATAGGGTGGATGAAGATATCTGTGATTTTGGGCTGATTTTGGAGGCTACTCCCTCCACACCATACCACCCCGTTCATGTGCTTGAACATGAGATATCTGGAAAAAGTTGGCCAAGTTGTTGAGTGGGCATAGCCCACCAACCATTGAGATGCCTATCTCACTGATATGCTACTTTTGTAGAGCTGGAGAAGAGCTCTCCAAATCACCACTGATCATCGTCTGAAATCAGTATCCCGCAGAGATATGGGACTAGAACGAAGCCTATTGAGCAAATGGGCGCATATATGCGCCCTTACCCGGAAAGCTGTTAAGCTACTTAAGCTACTTAACAGCTATCCGGGTAAGTTGTTTTTGGAGGGAGCTGAGCACCTCAGAACACTCAATTTTGAGCTCCCGAATGGAGATGATGGAGTAGGAGTTTGAAAATGGCGCGAGCAAGGAGAAAGTGTCTAAGATACCCATCTAACAGGTACTCGTAGAAAAATGGACTTTTGTCTACGTAGGAATAATAGTACCTGGCAAAAACGTGAAAAATTTACAAGGTGGAGCCACTTTTAGGCCCTCTACTCAGCTAGCGCAGCGGTGGGGGCATGATTTAGCGCCACCCACTATAGACAATAGTAGAGCTATACTAGTACTCAAATATTATGAGCTAGATAAATGTTGGGGTACTAGTAAGACTTCTAATAGGGTGGATGAAGATATCTGTGATTTTGGGCTGATTTTGGAGGCTACTCCCTCCACACCATACCACCCCGTTCATGTGCTTGAACATGAGATATCTGGAAAAAGTTGGCCAAGTTGTTGAGTGGGCATAGCCCACCAACCATTGAGATGCCTATCTCACTGATATGCTACTTTTGTAGAGCTGGAGAAGAGCTCTCCAAATCACCACTGATCATCGTCTGAAATCAGTATCCCGCAGAGATATGGGACTAGAACGAAGCCTATTGAGCAAATGGGCGCATATATGCGCCCTTACCCGGAAAGCTGTTAAGAAGAATCTTCGACTTCTGTTGCTTGAAGCCATTTGAACACATCTGTCACAACATGCAAGGAGACACATACAAAGCCAAAGCTGATGCTGCTGGAACTGCTACTGCGGAACAGACAGAGCAACCCCAGGGCGAAGACAACTTCCAGGGAGACGGTGCTAATGTGAAGGCGCAGGAGACAATTTATACCGGTACCGGTACCCCTAAAGATGAAGATGACGTGGAGAAGGTTGGTCTTTCTGAGACTTAAGATGAACAATTGGAGTCTGGTAGCGGACGTTCGAATGTTTAATCTGTCTTGGCACTTAGATGCATCACAGACAAGATGAATGAGGTTTAAGAATAGATACAGGGTTCTCTTTCAAGTAATTGACCTCTTCCTCTTTAGTCGTTAGCTTGCCACAACTCTACGTCTACATAAATATTGCATCACATCAACAGTTGAGCCGATCGGAAGATTTGTCGCATCTGAGAGTCAACCAAACATCTTCAAGCGCATCTGCATAGAAGAAAGTATCATGCCTGATGTCTTATTAAAGACGAATGCCGTCACAAGTCGCAACATTACCATTAATCAGCTGTGTGCATACGGGAGGGAAGCAGTATGTAGTGCCTACATTGCCTCTCCAAATCAACACACCACACAACATTCTTGTTCATGACACCAAGAATAGTTGATCGGGCAGGAATCACTGTTTGCATAAGTATCCGTCATACTCCGGTTATTGTATAGGTACTCTTCCACTGCGCAGGGTTATCTTTAAGGCTATCTTCAGATATGTATCTTAAAGTTTACCCAGGTGACAGGTGACTGCGAATGACCTCGCGAGACACTCGTCGATTGCCAAGATCGCACATGGCAATGGCACATATCTCACCACCAACATTTTATTTCTCAACACTCACTCTACTACGATCGGTCACAAGACGTGGCCATAACTGCTGCGCTAAAGGCCTCCATCTCTGTGGACGACACAATCACTCTTGAGAAAAACAGATAACCATCATTAAAATTGCAATTGCAACACACACACACAATCATCATGTCCTCCGCAAACACGGATATATCCATGAGCGGCAGTCAACGCCGCTTCACCACCCTCGAAACCATGTCATCCTCCTCCGCCATCAACAACGAAGCCTCCGAATCCGCCAAACGCCGCTGGTCCACCCTCGGCCTAAGCGTCCGAGCCTCCGCCAACTACAAAGCCTCGGCCATCAAGGCCAAGCTACACGAACATTGCGACATTGAATACAAACCGGAAGAATGTGAAATTACACCCAATCGATTGGCGTGGGCGAGGAAGAATATGGTGGTGCATCGACGGACGAGTTGTGCTTTGGCGGCGGAGGAGAAGGATCATTTGGTCAAGGAGCAGCAGTGTATTAAGAGCTTGTTGGTTACGGGTGAGTTTGAGGAGGGAAGTGAGTATAGTGATAGTGAGGAGGATAGTAGTGAGGAGTCTAGTGAGGATGGGCTGGGTGGAATTCAAGAGAGTATAGAGGAGGAGGAAGAAGAAGAAGAAGTGGAGACACAGCAGCAGCAACGATTCAAAGCTAAAAAACAAGGGGATGCCAAACTGAAAAGCTGCGAAGCCAAGTGCAAACCACCCCAAGATAATCTCAGAAGAGAACGCAGCTTTAGCACCAAATTGAGTCTTCGCAACATCCGAGCCAAACTAATCAAACTCAAACTTCGATCAAGGCACGATATGACAAACGATGGTGTACTTGGAGTTCAAGCAGAGGAAGAGGATGATGACGATGACGACGATGATGACTTATCTGAAAACGTTCGTCAACGATCTTCGATATTGATGGATTCCTCAATTTCTTCAACCTTAGCCAGTAGTCGTCGTCGTGTACATAATTCAATCTTGATGAATTCCTCAATTTCACCATCGCAACAGATTCCCAGTCGTCAACGAACCTCAATAATTCTACCTCCAACCTATCGACGGTGTAGTAGACCTAGTATCAATTATCGTGGGAGTCTGGTTGATGAGGAATTTGTCAAGTATAACATGAACATGAAGAAACTGCAATTTGCAGATGATATGAAAGAGGGAGAAGAAGAGGGGGAGGAGAAGGATGAGGAAGATGGAGAGATGGATGTTGAGTATGTGGATTATGTGAGGAAGCCTGATTTGGCAAATATTATTGAGCAATATGATGCCATGGCGAATCATCCCAAGTATTCGTGAGTATCTATTGGATTTTTGAATTACTTGTCTTTACATGCTGTGGTTTACTTTTAGATTGTAATATGCATTCTAACACTTGTCCACTCTCTTTTCTCCTCCAACATCAAGGTTGAAACAAGTGATCATGTCTCGTCGATTCTTCCTCTACGCACATCGCTTCGCCAACGCTCAGTTTCAGAGGACGTTAGTCTTTCCCTCTCTTCCACAACCTCCCGAATTGTATCGTGGGTTCTATGATAACAAAGCAATGATATGTGGTGAATGTACCAAAGTTACCGAAAAGCAACGCACTCGTCCCAAGGGACATCGATTCATCATTACGGCGGATACTCAATATGGCATCTTGATGGATGGATTCGCAATGAACACGCCCAATTGGTCTCAAGAAATTGAAATATCTCGAAAGTGCGTAGAGCAGATCAATGCTATGGAAGGAGAGGAACGACCATTGTTTGTATGTGTATGTGGTGACTTGGTGGATACGGAAAGTTCCTTCTCTGGAGCGATTGCTAGTTGGAAGAAAGTTATGAAGGGGTGGGAGAGGAATCTGGTGTTTGCACAGCAGGTGAATGACTTTAAGCGCGTGTGGAGTGGTCTACATCCGGATATTGCGTTGGTGTGTCTCTGTGGGAACCATGATGTTGGGAATCGACCAACCAAAGCTTCGATTGAGCATTGGACTTCGTCCTTTGGTGATGAGTATCTCAGTTTCTGGGCTAATGGGAGTTTCAATCTATGCTTGAACAATTGTCTCTTTAGTAATCCGACTGGTGCACCAGATTTGTTCGATGAGCAACTGCGTTGGATGGAGGAGAAACTAGCATACGCGCGAGAGAGTGATGCCACTCATATATTCGTCTACGGCCACTTCCCTTGGTTCTTAAAACATGAAGAAGAGGCAGATGATGAACTAACCTCTCATTCGTCGGCGCCGTCTGGTTGGGGGCCTCCTGGAACTAAATTCGAGGATGGGTACTTTACCATTCCATATGAATATCGCAAGATAGCAATGACTATGTTCAAGAAGTACGATGTTACAGCTTGCTTCAGTGGACATTTCCACCAGAATGTTAATGCTCAATCTTCGTGGGGAATGGTAAGTGCATATTGTATGCTTGCTACTCTGGACATATGGATCAAGTGACGTTTGTGTGTTTCGTACGTCTATATACATGTACCTTTTGCTCACTATATACCAACTCCAACTTGCAGCCCATGATCGTAACGGGTCCGCTATCAATGAATCTACACAGCTCGATTGCCCATGAGCTTAGCAATGGTGAGGTGAATGGGATTGGTATGCGCATTGTTGACGTTGGCGAAAAGGGAGAGTTCGAACACAAGTGGACTCTGCTCGACAATGAAGAAGAAATCTTTGAAAACGCTATCCAACGTTGCGAACGACAACTGATGTCTGAAGGGAAAATCGCTGAGGCATTGATCGAATGAAAAGTATATTGAGATAGAGGTTTGTTCTACCTCGTCACTTGTGCATGAATTGGAATGCACAAACTCCTTGGAAACAATTATTCTTTAACTTAACTTCCTGACTTGATGGAGGAAAAACTACACAGTACCACAGTCATTTTCACTGCATCATTATCTTCATACATAACATACTTTTTGCACATAAAATCGAATTCCATATCCCCAGGATCAGCACCCACTGTTCACGGTTTGTTCGCAATGAATCTAATCCCTATTCGGGCAAGTGTCGTTGTCGTAATCCTTTGGGTTGACACACCTCTTTCCTTGTCCATTATTTCTGTCATAACAACATCCCTTGCGACACTGATTATTAGTAAGACATGGCTTTGTAGTCTTCAATAAGCCGTCAAACTTGTAGCAGCAAAAGTTGCGATTTCCATCGGCGCGTTCTACTCTCCCAGCGCCCATGTTGTTACTTTGAATGAAGTCTCCAGAGCCAGGCTCACATCGATTTCTTGCATTTCTTAACTTGTTGCCATCGTTCTCGTCTACACTGCACCTACAAATCTCATCGACGGTATTAGAGTCACCATAGTCAAATCCCCGCAGAGTCAAGGTCAAAGCTACGCAATCACACTTTTCGGAACAATCTTGTTTACTTGCAATATTTTCGAATCGAATAAAGTTATACAGGTCGCCGTCGCTGTCCAAGCACCTTCCTTCGCCTATGGGAGTGTAGTCATGGATTGGAGGTCCGCACTCGATGGTAGGCGACAGGGAAATAGAAGGAAACAATGAGGGTGTCTGAATAGGATCTTTGCTAGGTGCACTTGATGTACTCGGCACTAACGAAGTGCTGGGTGAAAGTGATACTGATACACTTGGTGCAGCCGACGTTCGATCATTCCTGAAGCAACACCAGTCGCTACCTGGGAATTTGGTGCTAACGACTTTGCCAAAGCCTACATTTTGATTAAAACGTCCGTCGGATTCACATACACCTAATGGAATGCCGTCCTCGTCTACACGGCATTTACATTCCTCACTCCCAGAGTTGTACTCAAATCCTTGTAAAGTAAACGCCTCCTCAGCTGCACAGTCATCACACTTTTCGGAGCATGCTTTTGCACTTGCAATATCATCAAAACGAATGAAATTATACGTTTCGCCGATGCCATCCACGCAAACTCCTTTGCCCATCTTAGTGTAGTCATCGATTGAAGGTCCGCACTCGACGGTAGGCGACAGGGAAATAGTAGGATCAAACGTGGTGGGAGGATCAGTGTCTGTCGTGGGTGCATAAGTCTCTGTTGTGGGACGATGAGTCTCTGTTGTGGGAATCGGAGTTCCCCTTGAAGGCCATGACGGCCGCGATGGCCTTGGCCAACGGTCAGCAGTAGGAATCTGAGTGCCTTGCCATGCCGGCGATGGCTTTGGCCATCCCCGCAGATTATTGAGAGGGTCCTCCTTCAGCGTTCTGCTTGTTTCGTCATTGTCTTGCTCAGCGGTGGCACCAGCAGCTGCCAAACCGCAAGCGGTGAGTAGAATAGAAAGGTAGAGTTTCATTTTGACAGGGGATTGGAAAAAATGGTTGCAATGTAATGACATTCAAGCGGCGTTTATTTTGTTGTGTGGAGAACAGAAGGCGGCAAAATAAATTGTACGGGCGGGAGAGGGGGAAGGTTTTCGCGCTTCAAAATCTTTTTGTATGATTCCTCCCGTAAGTACAATTAAGTACTGAGTTCCTTGCAGAGGGACTCTAAATAAGAATCCGAAAGTTATTCTTGTCCCCCCCCTGAGTGTGAGGGAGAACCAAGAAACCAGAAACCAAGGACCAGGAGAAGAGAACAGAAAGGGATATTCTTTAGACGGAAGAACTAAAGTGAGGTGGAAGCTGAATGATTATATAATATTTAGTATTTAGTCACAGATGAAGTGCATCTCAACACGGAGTAACCTATCCAGCCATGCAACTGAGCTCGAGAATGCTGGGTTTTCTGCGACATGTCGAACAGGCGTTGCTGTTGCTGCTTCATTGGAGCGGAAAGATCATCTGGGTTGATGTAAGGAGGGTTCATCATTCCAAATCGATGAGTGGGAAAATAGTTTGGAGGGTGCTGCTGAGGCATACCGTTCGTTGTCGTTGTTGCTGTATTATTCTGATTTTGTTGCTGAGGCGGGTGTGATGTTTTTTGCTTTTTCTTCGGTCCCTGCTCGATGCAATCGCCACTGTTCACGACTCTTTTGCCGCACCCCTCGGTAGAACAGTTCTTGACAGTTGCTTCGTGCTTGGTACACAAACCATTCTTCATGGCCCACTTGGTACATCCCAGAACAGAACACTCCCTGGCCTCCTCTCTATGCTTGAAGCAGACACCCCTGCTCTTGACTTTAGTGGTACATCCATCGGAAGAACAGAGCCTGACATTGACCTTTGCTCCATGCTCGACACACAAACCATTGTTCACGACTCTTTTGCCGCACCCCTCGGTAGAACAGTTCTTCTTGACATTTGCTCCATGCTTGATGCACAAACCATTGCTTACGACCCACTTGATACATCCATCGGAAGAACACTCCCTTCTCTTCGCTCCATGCTGGACGCAGACACCATTGTTCAGGACCCACTTGATACATCCCTCGATAGAACAGTTTTTGACGGTTGCTCCATGCGTGACGCACAAACCATTGCTTACGACCCACTTGATACATCCATCGGAAGAACACTCCCTTCTCTTCGCTCCATGCTGGACGCAGACACCATTGTTCTGTACATGATTGCGGCACCCCTCAAACTTACATCTTCCCCTCGCATCAAAACAATCACTGCATATCTCCATCTTGGCACCCTTCTCACGAAGGTAGCACCTTTGACACGCTTTTTCCAAAACCAAAAAGGCGTCTTCGTTGCCATCGTTTTGTTTGGCAGGCGAGCAAACGACAAAGTGGTCTTGACCCTTCTCGACCTTACGGAGATCCACCCACGATCCCTCTCCCTCGCCATTACAGTTAGTGCACCAACACCTACTTTTCGTCCTCCCGCGGTACGGTTCATCATAGTAGTCTACATGCTTCAAGATGATGTTGTGAGGGACGTTTCCGTTCATGGCTATGTGAAGAGCGTCGACTGAATAGCGCATTACATTTTCCAACTCTAACTTCTCCTGCCATCCGGTATGCTGCCTCAGTGCGTGAGGGAGCTTATATGATTTCTGAGGAAATAGCTTCTTGCTAATCCATTCTCCTTTATAGAAAGTTTCGTGTGCATGCTCGCCAAATAACAATACAGCTCTCAAGTTTGGAATCCTTGCTACCAGTCCCTGGACCAATTGTTTCACCAGAGGGTCACTCTCACGACAAAACGCTTCATACTGAGGTCTTTTCTCGGAGTTGGTACTCCAATCTGAAGGACCATCGCTACAAAGACGGTTGAACACAATCGTATGCTTCAAAACGTATTCTTTGGCATCTTCCTCAGTCATATCAAAGTGCTCCTTCAATGTCAACACCAATTTTTTGAAGATAGTGTTTTGGCATCTTGCCAAAGGAAGACCATCATCTCCCAATGTGAGGAGGCCGAGCTCAGCAATGAAGTTCTCCCTGCTTTCTTCTCCTGGTGGAAAATTCATAGCAGTTCCAAGAATAATGTCTTCTAGTGTAGTTGCATGAGTCGCAAATGGCACGTATCGCACTCCATACTTCTTACAAAGCTCTTTTATCTTCTCAACAATGATTCTTAGCTCAGGAATCCTGTCACAGAGATCTTCGATAATATTTGGTGTTTTATTGTTTGACGATTCGTGGTTGTAGGAATCTTCCGTATCGATGCCATTGGATTGGTAGGTGTCATGGGCGTTGTCCACGTTTGTTGACGGTGACGGTATTTTGGTGCCATCGGAGGAGGAGGAGTGAGTGGCGCCATCGATGTCATTTGTTGACGCCCTGCTATTACATTCGTTGTCATGGCATTCTTCACCACGACAAGAAGATGATTGATTTGCCCACCCTGCTCCAGGAGTAGAGAATGATGATGATGGTGGGGGTGGTGGTGGTGACGCTTCCACCGATGAAGTTGATGACACGGGAAATCCTTCGTCGCCATGAGAATTAGAATTGGATGATGGTGACGATGAGCCACCAGTAAAGTAATCACCATGATTATCATCATCGTCGTCATGATCATCGTTATAATTGCCATCATTATCGACGGCTGGTGATAGATGCTCGGCGATGTAGCCGTATTTGTCGGACGAAGTGTCATCATCGAGTTCAGAACACACCGCTTTTGATTTCGATGCGTCCTTCTCAGGCTCAAACTGTCGGACTTTCGCATCGGCCGCATCTTTGGTACTGAGCCCAACGTTCCCAGCAGGGAGCGCCGCAGTGGACGAGGGGATAATGGAGGGCATGGTATCCTTCGTCTCGTTCAGGCTATTGCACTCAGCAAATTCGTCGGCATTGGAGGAGAGCGTCTCTAAGCTAAGGCGTGTATATTGTGGACAGCGCGTGTCTTTCAACGACGGGGCGTTGATGTTCCCATTTAGGAGTTGTCCCAATTGTTCCAAAAACAAGGAGAAGAGAGAACCACCAACTTCAATGACCCCTGCCTGATACTCCTACTCCTCCATTGAAGTTCAAGCAACAAAACACAGCAAGCACTCTATAGGTCTCGCTTCTGGGGAAACATTTCCGAAGGTTGGTTGGGTTAGAGAAGTGATGGTAGTGGACAAAGGGAGTCAAAAGGGGTGCAATTAAAGGTGATTTGTGCTACTAGTATGTACGATTATGGTACTTTAGGGTATGTAGAGGAAATGTTTCTTTAGAAGCTCTAATCTCTCGACCTTCAAAACGGGTCCTCTGGACAGCTCAGAAATATCGCCCGCGTGCCGCTATCTTCGCTAGCTTTCCACACTGAAGAGCGTGATTATCACCCGCCGCTCAAGCAACATTGCCACCACCGTTGCCGCTGCCGAAATAGACCAAGTTAACCATCGAAATATCGACCGAGACTTGGCTGACCGTTACTATGGGTTATTATTTCGTAGTTATTGTCCTTGGATCCACCAAAAACGCTCATTGGGGCGTTCAATAACTCCTGTTCGGTGGCCGGCGCCCGGCGAACATCGCCGAGTAATATCGCCACCCTGCTGTCTTCCCTCGACGGATTTGGCCGCGGCGAGGGCTTCAGCACTTACATAATAACCCATAGTAACGATCAGCCAAGTATCCGTCGATGGTTCGGTGGTTAAGTTGGCCTATTTCGGCAGCGGCATGGTTGCCATAGCGCTGCGGTGAATTTTACCGTGTTATTTTTGATCAACTCAGAGGACCGGTTTTGAAGGTCGAGAGCTTAGAGGTTATCTCCAAGTCTCAGCTCCTACATACCCTAAAGTACCATAATCGTAGCTACTAGTACCACAAATCACCACTTTCCAACCCCTATTTGTCCCAAACTACACCTCCACCAACCAACCATCGCTGAGCAAGGGATAACCGAGACCTATAGAGTGACAGCAAGCACAGAATGAAGAAACAACAGGCCTCCAAGAGTTTAAATTCGTAAGTACAAATTAGTACTGAGTTCCTTTGCAGAGCGACATCAATAAGAATCCGAAAGTAGCAGTCTTGGGGGGTAGGTCTTGGGGGCGAGCCATACTAGGAGCCAATGATATTGTGTGAGATGGATTTCATGCGTACATGAACATTCCTAGCGGTCGATTCAACAGTGCAAGCTATCGCAGACCTATCGCCGCTATTATCGCAACTCCGCAATCAATGCCTTGCCGCTACATTATGTACTCCATCCAATTGTGATAAGTTGATAATCTCCTGAGTACAGCAGAGAATCGATAGCTGGTTGTGTTTTATTTCTATTCACTGCTGCAAAAGTACGACCGAAAATGCTACAAGTAATATCACTTGCGGTATTGCTTTCATCCTGTGCCATAATAACTCCGGCGGCGGTGGAGGCATTCTGTTCATCATCTCAAAGTCGGTGGATAACAAGAAGTAGTCTGTCTAGGAGAGCAAAGCCCAGCAACATTGATGAGACATCTACTTCGTCAGCATCAATGCCCGTGATGGTACTAGAGAAATGAGGAAAACAACAGTTGGTTGGAAACTCTTGGTTCAATGGAAGGATGGAACCCGTCAGTGGATACCCCTTGCGGATATGAAGGAGAGCAACCCTGTTGATGTCGCTGAATACGCCGTTGCACGCAATATCGATGATGAAGCTGCGTTTGCCTGGTGGGTTCATTACGTCCTCAAGAAGAAGCAAGCAATTATTGCTGCCGTGAAAGCCCGTGGTAAAGCGAAGAAGACCTCCCACAAGTTTGGTATTGAAGTCCCTCGTGATATCCACCATGCCCTGAAGATCGATGAAGAAACTGGAACTACCTTTTGGAAGGATGCGCTCGACAAGGAGATGTTTAATGTTGGCGGAGCTATCATTATTCTTGATGAGGGTGAAGCTGCTCCTCCTGAATGGACGAAATCTTCTGGCCATCTAGTGTTTGATGTTAAAATGGATTACACTAGGAAGGCTCGGTGGGTTAAAGATGGACACCGCACCCCTGACCCCGAAACCTGCTCCTACGCTGGTGTTGTGAGTCGGGAGAGCGTTCGAATCTTGCTCACTTATGCTGCCGTCCATGGTCTTGACGTTTTTGCTGGTGACATCCGCAATGCATACCTCCAAGCTCCGAGTTCAGAGAATCACTACATCATCTGCGGTCCCGAATTTGGTTTAGAGAATGAGGGAAGGGTTGGATTAATCAAGCGTGCACTCTACGGTGGAAAGGTTGCTGGCAGGGATTTTTGGTATCACCTGCGTGGTGTTATGGAAGAGATGGGGTTTACGCCTTCCAAGGGTGACCCCGATGTCTGGATGCGTAAGGCCCGCAGGCACTCCCGTGCTAATGCTGCTACTTTCAATCAGGAAGCTACTTCTGATTCTGGTTTGGGAGCTGAGTATTATGAATATGTCCTCTTATATGTTGATGATGTACTTGTTATATCTGAAAACGCTGAGGGTGTGTTGCGTCAGGAAATTGGGTCCGCCTTCGAGCTGAAGGAGGAGAGTATTGGACCACCGGAAATATATCTCGGTGGAAAACTCCAAAGTGTCGAACTCGATGACGGAACCAAGTGTTGGGGATATGGATCATCTCAATATGTACAGAACTCTGTCAGGAATGTGGAGGACTACTACATGAAGAAGTATGGCAGACAGCTACCCGCGAAGTCGTCAACTCCGACGAAGAGTGGCTACCGACCTGAAATTGATGCTTCGAGAGAATTGAATCCTGACGAGGCCTCTTACTTCCACCAATTGATTGGTATTCTGCGGTGGATTGTTGAATTGGGTCGAGTCGATATCTACACCGAGGTTTCTATGCTATCATCTTGTCTTGCACTGCCCCGTGAAGGACATCTGGAACAAGTCTTCCATGTGTTCGCGTACCTGAAGAAACATCATAATGCGGTCATGATCTTTGACCCTCGAGAGCCCAATATTGAGTTCTCTGAGCATTTTCCTGAACAAGACTGGTCCTATTCTACTATGGGCAGGATGGACATGAAGGAGGAGCTTCCTCCCGACATGCCTACCCCACTTGGTGATCCCTTCGTCATTCGTGCTTATGTCGACAGCGACCATGCTGGAGATCAAGTTACAAGACGATCAAGAACTGGCTTTATCGTGTACCTCAATGGAGCTCCTATCTACTGGAAATCAGCCAAGCAAACATCTTGTGAGACAAGTACTTTTGGATCTGAGTTTGTTGCAATGAAACAGTGTTGCGAGTACCTCCGAGGCCTGCGCTACAAGCTTCGAATGTTTGGAATCCCAGTGGATGGCCCTGCTTATATCTTTGGTGATAACCAATCTGTATTGGCGAACACCTCAAACCCTGGATCTCAACTCAAGAAGAAATCTAACGCCATTTGCTACCACTACGTGCGTGAAGGTTGTGCTAGGAAAGAGTGGACTACTGCGTACATCAAGTCTGAACACAATGTTGCAGATCTACTTACCAAGCCTTTGCCTTCAGGGGAGAAACGTTTCTACTTCGTGAAAATGATTCTCACTTACCTAGCTGGCGATGACGATGCTTCCTGAGGGTGTGGAGTACCTTTACGCAAGTGAAGAGAACCACATCATCTTTTCTTTTGGTTTTTATTTTGGATTTTTGATCGACGTGGAGTACATTTTATGGAACCACGGTATAGTGGATTGCACTGGAACCACTACAATTTTTGGATTTGATTCTGTGGAAGCGTCAAGGACCACAGCAATTTTGTATTATTTTTGTATATTATTCATACGGGTATCGTTTGAGGGGAGCTTACGCAATGCAATCTGATTGTCTATCCTTCGGAGAGAATGATCAGCTTGAGGGGAGTATTTCGATACGGTATGCGGAGGACAGACGGTCCGGCAGCTGAAACCATCACCTCTCACCTTCACTATAATTAGTCCTACTAATTATCACTGTTACACCATGACTTCCGCTGCCGCTACTAGCCCGGATCTGCCTCTGGCAGCTCCACCTCGTATCTTGTTAGCTAACAAGATACGGCTAACAAGATACGAGGTGGAGCTGCCAGAGGCAGATCCGGGCTAGTAGCGGCAGCGGAAGTCATGGTGTAACAGTGATAATTAGTAGGACTAATTATAGTGAAGGTGAGAGGTGATGGTTTCAGCTGCCGGACCGTCTGTCCTCCGCATACCGTATCGAAATAGCCCGGCATAAGATTTCGCGATGCAGACCCAGATGACAAGCTTCCAAAAACATTTGACTCACTGATATCCGCATCGACTGCTGATCAGATCATCATGCTAGCAGAAGATAGTAAAGACAATAATCGTCTCATTGCCTGGGCTAAAATTCAATCCCTCGGATATGCAGTTATACCCGATGCAACTTCAACAGCATCAGCTCTCGTATTTGAAGACGATGATAACTACAATAACAAATATTACAACACATTGCAACGGAGAGAAGTCGTTTCATCAGCATCAGACGTGATCGAATCTGACGTTAATGAACAATTATGGGAAGAATTTGAAGACGATCCAACGCCAATTCCAAACGGACTGGCATCACTTCCATGGACAAGTGAGTATCGTGCTGCATCCAAGTCGGCAGCACAGCGGAGAGAGCGCCGTGACAAATTGATGGAAAGGGAAGAACAATTTGCAAAAAGAAATCGTCCAAGGATTTGGGAGATGTCATTTGAGCGAATTCACGACCCGGAACGGAAACAATATGAAATTGACATTGAGTCGAAATTGTTACAAAAGGTTTTAGAAGAACAAGCCAAACTACAATATAATGATAATGATGAGGTGTACGTGTTGGCGCCGTTGAGTTTGGTACCTTTGTTTGTACAAGAACAATTTGGATTTATAGAGGTTAGACGAGAACTAACTCCGAGTGCGCTGTCGTTGAAATTGATGTATAGGAATATGTCTGCGAAATTGTTTCGGAGGGAGGAAAGCTTGTGTCTGAAGCGAAGACGGCAATAAAGAGGTACACCTCCCCTTTTAAAGATAAATGCACATTCTTGATGACACATGTCTTCGCGACGAATTCCATCACCATCTAATAACATTGCTTGTCAATATGATTGATCTAACATGATACATAATATTATGTGCCATTACCCTGTAAACCATGGCTCATCTTCGTCGATGATTTTGCCGTAATTTGGAACCCATCCAACATCAGGCTTTCCACCATTTTGTTCGCCCATCTGCCGCTTCATTTTGTCTCGCATCGTCTGCATGGTTGATTTATTCGACTGACCCATGTCCCATTGTCCATCATCATCGCTATCTTCTGATATTATTGTATTATTGTTGGTTGAACTGTTATTGTTGAATGATGAAGAATTATTCTGTTTATTGTTCGACAATTTTCCAAACAAGTCGGCGTCCCAGTCAATATCGTCATCATAGAGGCCCATATGTAACACTGTCCTCTTCTTCATCAAAAATGTAGGTGATACCATTTCCATCCGTAAGACGGTAGGAGTATGCTGCTGGTGAGAAAATGCCGCGATAGAAGTTGACTGTATGGAGAGCAGTGTCGACAGCAGCAGCATAGCTGCCGCAGTAGGAAGCTGGCAGTGTGAACAGCTCTCAGTATTTTTCTTTTTCATTCTTGGTAGGTAATCCAATATCCTGCTGCTGGTCAATTTTTTGGTAACACTCGAAGCAAATCTTCTTCATCTGTAGTACTCTACTTTTTTAACCATGCAAGAAGGGACCAATTGGCTCATTTGTACGTAGGAATTAGTACCAGCAATGCTCTCACACTCACCGAGCGACGGGAGACATCGACCGAGATATTGGCAGCATGGCGCACTCACTCCCCAAATAATGGAATATTTCATGAAGAATGTAAATTTAAAGTAACAAATGTTCAGCAGACTTCTAAACTTGAATCCTAACACATGTATTCGTATTCTTAGGCTTCGACCGGAAATTGCCGTCAATCCAACTAGGTAGAGCACACTTCAACATAGGAAATTCTAACAATAAAGTCTCTCGTAAACTGACCCAATGTTTATCCACAAAACGCTAACAGCAGAGATGTTTTAAGATGCAACCATATCTCCGCTGCTCGACCCAAACTCATCGCTCGACCCTCATTTTGGGCCCACAAACATGTGTTCCTGAGAAGCAAGCTCCACCATAGCAATGTCTCTCTGCTCGCTCTTCATTGAGTCTTTTTCGTCTTTATGACAACTTAGAATTTGTTCAAACTCTTCTTTCGTTAAAACACCAGATCTGTAACCAGCAGTGCACATCGGAAGGGCTGCATCATAACCAGCCCGTGCTGCAATAGCAAAATGTTTTGTTGCTCGAACATGGTTCCGTCACTGCTCTGCCTCATAGGCACCAAGATTAAATCTTGCTTGTTCATTTCCTTTCATTGCAGCCATTTGGGTGTAATGCAGGAACTTTTTGACATCCCTTGTGACACCGTTGCCTTCGTCATACATGTTAGCCAGATTGACTGCCGCTTCTAGACTTCCTTGCTCACTTGCAAGTGTCAGGAGCTCGATCGCTTTAGATGTGTCTTGTGGTAGCCCCATGTTCCCAAACAAATACATTCCTGCAAGTCCGTATGTTGCAATACAATCATTGTTTTCTTCCATTCGTTTTTTGTATTGTTTCACCAATTTGCTGTCTGAATTTACTGCTTTATTCCTACAAAAAGGGCATTTAGGAGAATGGGTGTTATTCTCCACATTCGCAGCAGCTACAAGACATCCACAGCAAATCACTTTCCCACAGCATACTTTATATGTAGTTTGATCAGCGCTAGCAGGCATGGGTAAGAAACAGATTGGGCAATCTTCTCTCGGTGGAGGTGGTGCGAATAGTTGTTCGTCAAATAGTTCCGCCAATTTTTTCTTGCATGCTGCTTTGTGCTGTGATCGATGATCTTTTTGGCATGCAACACTGCAATATTTAACGAGGTTGCAAGCGCATTTCTTTAATTTTGTGTCGCCACCTGGCGTTTTGCCGCAGGAGGCACAACATGTGTCGTCTGCTGCGTCTGAGCTCATTTTAAGAGGACTTCTACTGTGCAGAAGTAACTACGCAATGAAGATAAGTAGGTATTCACCACCGCTCTTACTGCGGCCTTCAAGAGAGTGAAGATGATGATATCAAGGGAATAATACCTTGATGGAAGAGCAGACACGCCCGCCACCAATGCTGTTATCTTCCACCAACACTGCACCAAGATTGGGATGTGGTAGGATTTGGCAGCGCGCCAAGATCCAAAAATGACAGAACTTGAATGTTCTCTAAAATGGTAGGTTATAAGGTACATGAGCCCCAAAGACAGCTGAATACCGTAGGCCCAAAGGAGGCTGTTGTGTTTGAGGAACCCACTCTGGGCGGGCAGTCATCGTTCGTTTCACAGCAAAGTAAGTGTCTGTTGTTAAAATCGACGATCACAACTAAAACTGTGTGTGTTGGCGAAACTATCACCGTTGGTGGCTCTTAAATATATGAAGGCTGAGCCGTAATTAATTCTTGAAGTGATGGAAACATAATAATGAGCGCAGAATCAAACAACAATATGAATCCCAAGAAAAGATCAGAGAATCGGCGGCGGAGGCGGCGGCGAAGGCTCACATACACCGCAGCTGTAACAATCCTCTCCACAGTTTCACTGCCGCAACACGCTGCTGCCGTTCTCGCCACAGATAATACCTCTGCGGCGGGTCATCAACCAGATGAATTGACAACAGACCACCGGCAGCGGAAACTTACCGAGCAACGTCGAAGAATGGCAGAGCAACGTCGTCGTTTGGAGGAACAGTGGACCGCGGAAGCCATTCAAAACTTGCAGACGTTGGACTATGTTCTGGATGAGTCGGATTCTTCGAATAATCCTCGGCATTTTCTTCGTAGTCGGGATGGGATGTTACGTCCGCCTGATGCGATTCATGTGGATGAGCATATAGTCGGTTTGGATGAAGAAGACGACGACGACGAAGAAGCTGATGATGAGTCACCGGGGGGAGAGGGGGAGGTGGTGCATCATCAAAAATCAAGATTGGGACCAACTAATAATAATGGTCATTTACAAGTGTGGAGTCAGTATCAACACTGGCAGAGTGGTGACCGAAATTTGCGTGGCGGTAGTGGTATTGTCCACGAGGATGCCATGCCAGAAGGTTTGGGTGAAATTACCTTAATCTACGACCAAGATGACCCTGAAGAAGAAGATTTAGATGGGTATGATCTCGTCTTTATTGGTAATGGAGATGATATTTATTTGCATCAGCAGCAACAACGTGAGCTGTCACTTGCGAATGAATTCGTGAGCAGCAGCAGTAGCGCAAATAGCTTCGTGAAAGATGATCCAAAGGGAAAGGCCAAGAGCTATAAACCTCCCCCACAAGGTAAGGGCACAGACGATTTACTCCCATTTGGTAAAAAGGCAAAACTATTCAATCAGATCTTCCCACCTCCTGGAAGTATAATTGGCAACATTCAAGCATTTGGGGCCCAAGTCAAAGATGTTACAGAAATGAAAGATGTCAAAATTCAATTCAAAGATCAAAGTAACAAACGGAGCAAGTGGAAGAAAGTTCCCAAATCAGGAGATCTCCAGAATTGGTTTATGAAAGAAATGTCAGGCTTCCCTGACAATCAGAAGTGGAAGTACCGCATGAAGGCCAAAGATAAATCCAAACACAAAGAGATTACCGCGTGGATGGATCTTGCCATTAACATTGAACGAGTGGAGGAGACTCCTCCTCCAACAATGCCTCCCACGCCCAATCCGACACCGGGGCCATCTCCTTCACCTACATCACCACCGTCTCCTAATCCTACATCACCGCCGTCTCCTCAACCGTCGCCTGGTCCTTCATCACCGCCATCTCCCCAACCAACACCGAGGCCAACTTCGCCGCCGACTCCTGATCCAACACCGTATCCAGTTGATTATGCGAGTCAATGGACAAGACACCCGACCAGGTATCCCTCCACAGAGTCGCCGACATTTCAACCAACATCACCACCGTCAAATCGTCCAACATCACCTCCGTCAAATCATCCAACTTCGCCCCCAACAAATAACCCAACAAATCCCCCAACAAACGATCCAACAAATCCCCCAACACCACAGCCAACTTCGCCTCCGACTCCAGAGGCGACAGAAGCAGTACAGCAGGCACCTGCGCAACTGTTAGATAGAGATGTGAGGGATGAATCCTGGGAGTATGGTGGTAAGTGTTCATGATTCATGTGTTTACTTACGTCCCTTGCTACAAGATCGCTGGTACTAATCTCTCCCAACCTTTCCTTCTCCATTTCACAGGACAAATTCAATACTCCTCAGGTCGAGTCCTATTCTTCTTCGACGGGAACCCTTACGTCTGTACGGGAACAGTCATTGATGACGGGGATCATCCCGACAGGACCCTTATCCTGACTGCAGGTCACTGTGCCTTTAAATACGACAACCAAGGCGGAAGGTTTGCAGATTATGCTCTCTTCATCCCCAACCAAGACGAGACACGTGGTCTAAAGACCGATGAAACTTGCAGCAATGATCCTCTTGGTTGCTGGACCCTTGCATTTGCACTTGTTGATTATGAATGGAGCACAAGACGCTTCCCTTCGAGTGTTCCATGGGATTATGCAATATATGTCATCCCAAATGTTCCAGAGTCGCATCAACCTGGGTTTATATACGACAGACAACCAGAGCTATCTAGGACTTTGGAAGATGTCGTCACTCGATTTCCGATTGATTTCACTTATGATCAGAAAACTGCACCTGCGACACACACTCATGGAATGGGATATACCTTTTACAAAGATCCCGATTTCCGATACTGTGCGAAAGATTTGAGCACAAAGTATGGCATTAGCTCCTATGAGAATTTGTGGCTGAGCGTTTGTGACATGTCTGGTGGTAGCAGTGGTGGGGCGTGGATGAAGGATACGAAAGATGACGGGTCAGGGACAATCATTTCGATTAACTCATGGGGATACTCCTCTTCCATTGGTATGGCAGGACCTAACTTTTACACTGGAGGTGGTGCCAAGGTAGAGTGCCTCTTTGAAATGGCCAAGGTTGTTGACATTGACGATGGCAAGAGTGGTGGTATCATTGTAAGTGATTGTTGAGACTAGTGAAATAGTCAGCCAGTAAAGTAGGATAAAAATAACTTGTATTGATTTCATCACGTCTTGCTTTCATTATCAAATGGAACAGCTCTACATCGCTTCTCAAATGCTTCAACTTGTGCCTTAGCAACGTCTTTCAATACCCTATCGAGTGTAAATGAAATAAGAGGATTTGATAACTGTATCTCCACCTCAAAATTTACATTGCAAAAGGGTCCTGTTTGATGCTGCTGCCCATTAACATTAGCATAATCGTCTATCAAACTCAATTGCCATCGACTCTTCAAAGAATCAAACAAATTGCTTTGAATACTCTTTGCTTCTATAGTCCATAACGGCGTAGTCTCACTGGCAGGAATCATTCTAACCCGAGAAACATATCGTTCTTCTAGTAAGGAGTTGGAACCTGCCGATAATGATAGACCCGGCAGGCCGACACGTAATACAGCATCCATCATTGTCCCACAAGATGCAGTTTGTAATATCTTTGACTCGTGACAATATGGTAGGAAATCTTTGTAGTTGTCTACATTATTAACAATGTTGTAGAGATGTTGCGGATGGATGTTGGTCAGAACTGATTGGTGGACATGGCTGTGTGTTGTTGATGATCTGGCTGCTCCGATGCATCGATTTTGGTGGCGAAAGATGGAAGAAGAGTTGCAGTGTTGTTTGACGGTGGTCATGGATTTGCAACAATATCTCATCCTCAATATTGCTGACGAGGATGCAGAAAGTACCTCTATCATCATCTTCTCTGATAGTATTGCTTATTTCGGATTATAGCGACCATAAATAATGCATCATCGAGCATTAGGTGAGCATTGCAGTGCATTTTTCTTTTGTGCGTGCCCGCCAGCGAAGAGCGAGGGAAAAGAGAAGTCACTTCTTAGGCTCCGCTTGTAGTGAAAGGCTGAGTAACCATACATTCATCGAGGATAAACGTGAAAGAAGAATACATTGATATTGCTATCGCTGGTATGCTTCCTACCGAACGTTCAAGGGCAGCGGGAGCAGTCTTGGATTTGAGACAGAGCAAGTGCATTTAAATGAGATATGTGAGTCGTGAAGGCGGCCCTCAAAGACAAGCCCTTGGCCTTGGCATGTAGTTCCTATGTTTCAATTCCAAGCAAAAATTTGCGAAACTCCTATTGATCACTGGATGAAAATTTGCTTACTCTTTCTCCATGGTATTGGGTATGTGAGTGTTTCTAGATTATATGCAAGTACAAGTAGACTTGTAGTAGGACACAAATCATCATCGTCTCTCTATTGCTCCTGATAATCAATGTTACGCTAATCAGAGTAGGATCTTCTTCTCCCAGTGTCTACTTTAATCACGCCCAAATGATGCATGCGCATTTTTCAAGTCATCAATCATTTCCTTCGCGACGTTTCTGTTCAACTTTGCACCAGCTTTGTCTTTGCGGCTGCTCGTCGCCTTCTTCTTCTCCTTCTCCTCCTTTTGTTTTGAAGAATTCTTCTTCTTTTGGCAGTCGGGTTTGTGGGAAGACCAAGCTGCGACTTGACACTGAATGAGAAGCATATCGTAGAGATAATTAGCAAGAGATCAACGTCAAAGCTGAAGCAACACGTCTGGCATAAAAGTAAAAGATCACTACACCTTACCTCCCTGCTGCAGTAATTTGCTTTGCCGCACCTGGTACAAACGAACTTGTAACGGTTGTTGCACCCTGGATTGTGACATTTGATCTTTGCCTGGCGGCACTCGTCACATTTAAATGAGGTATCATCCTCAATCTTCGAGGCCATCCTCTCCTTCGTCATGCAACTGACGCAGCGACACCCCGACTCCTTGCAATCAAACAAGCGCGCCTTGCTCATGTTGGAAGCCAATGTTTCCTCGGATGTACATTCCATGCACACATCGCGTCCACAGTCTCCACATCGCTTGATGAAATCACTGATAAACTGAGCCTTCATCATGTCTCCCATACCAATATCATCATCTAGACCCATATGGGTCATTTGTGCTAAAATATTCCATCCAGAGTTTGTTTCTCCCATCATGTCACCTCCCTGATCTTTGGCAAATCCAATGCACGAGACGCATCGGATCTTACCGCAACAGTAGCAAATCCTCATCATTCTCTCCCCCGATAGAGCACACTCCCTACACTCCTTCACGGTCTTCCTCACACTTCCAGCTGCCATGCAGCTCCCACGATCAAATCCTCCACAGTAAATCAAGGCATGATTTTTCTGATGCTCCATATCCGAAATCCCCTTGTCATCGTCTGATTCATGCCAGAGTTTACGTGCCTTACTTTCAACATCGGTACATTCCGTGCAAAACTTGACGGGGATCTTGCTTACACACTCATTTCTGGCTCCTGCAGATGTACCAGTTTTGTTATGAGTGCACAAGTACCAGTCCGTGCGACATTCTTCTTCCTCGAGGCAGTTGTGGCAAAGGTTGAGGCCGCAACCTCCGTCCTAGAGAATTAATATGAAGATGATGTGTGATGTAAAAATTTAGATATATGTTTGTGAGAGCACAGCGCACTACAAATACACATGAACATAACACATCTCGTGCAAAAAATAAGGATTGCTGTCAATCCTTATTTTTATCACAATATCAACTTACGCACTTCGCATTTGGCCCACATTGAGCGCGATGAGGAGGATTGCCCAAGCGCAATGTGAACCCAAACTTAACCCAATTCTTGCAATTTGAGCACTTCTCCTTTTCGCCGATGCGAACAATTTGGCCAGCGGCCGCATTGGCTTCCTCCCTACTCACGTGTTGCTGCTTCTTCTTCCGGCTTGTTTTGCCCATGGTTGTTGTTGGGTAAGAAGTGTGCGCTTGCCAAGCATATGTATCATTACAACTACAACGCGATACCTCGTCACCTTCCCCGATGCAAGAAGTTTGAGTGCAGCAGCTACCACGCAAGACCGTCTCATCTCATTGCTCGTTTACCGTATCTTCCTTCGCCTTTTCAATTCCGATTTCAAATCAAGTCCAGCCAAGTCTGGCCGGGGGGAAAAGAGAGTGCGTAAGGGGGGGGGAAAAGAGGGGGAAAAATTGCGAGCGAAGCGAGCGTAGACGAGAAAGGAAGGAGGAAGGAGAGAAAGAGAGACGAACGAAGTGATACAGCTCTAGGAACTTAGACCTCACATAAAGGACGAATGGAGGAGGTACAGAGTACAACTCATCGCATGTTGATACTTAGCTAAGTAAGTTTAAGACATAATGTCGCCTATTATGCTCTAGTTTCGCCTCAGACGCAGTTTGTGACGTGTCAATAGAGACGGGCATCAAATAAATTATAGGTCGTGACGTTGATGTGCCAATATCTTCTCATAGTAGTAATTGCAGCATAGACCTTCCGATGCTATTTGCTTTCTCTTATAGTTTGTGACGTGCCAATGGAAACGGGCATCAAACAATGATCTTCTCATGGTAGTGGATAGACCTTCCTTTCAACAACAGAATGCGATGCTACTGTTTTCAAGTCATCCTTGGCAATCCTGTATGTTTCCTCGTACTCATCTTCTCATTGAGCATGCAACTTTATTAAGTAGGTAGATAGGCTGTCACACGCAATCGCTGATGTCGTTGCTCCAACACGCGTTTGCATAATTATGTCCGTATAAACATCATATCTTTTCCCCGCAACAACTGCATGCAACAGGTTTTGTTGCTGTTTCGACAATTTAACTACAAGAGTCTTCTCGCAAGACTGCCATCCTGTGCCGTAGCAATCTTTGCATATCAACCTGATGCACTGCACAAACCGAGGCTTCCCCGCTGTGTAGATTATTTTCACACTTTTGCCTGCGTCAATGTTGAGACTTTCAATAAGGACATTTACCATCAGCATAACCAAACACCTCCAAACCAAAGCAACCCTTTTGCGGATAGACTGTATAGATACTTCTTACATCACCTACTGTTTTCCGAGGGTCGGGCTTCCGCAATATGTCGAAGCCGACTTCTTTTTGTTGTCGAAGCGGTGCAGCGGCGGTAGTAGTATTAGTGGTGGCAGTTTCATTGTCATGGTCCCATACACATGTGCATATCATGATGATATTGTTGAAAACTGGCGATTTAAAGTCAGTAGGGTTTGTCGGCCGTTGCCATTACTGCTTTGTCTTCTTATTGTCTCACCACTCAGGGCAAGTCAAAATTCTGTCGATGGTGGTTTTCCAATCGCCGCGTGGATGCCACCTTCCCCGTAGGTTCAGCCCCTCCCGCCGCAAGCTTATTGGAGAGGCCACGCCAGTGGCCTTCTGTTCTACCTGTTTTGGTCATTACCGCTGCTAAATGAAGACGGAATGGTGGGCATGAATAGCAGGGCGGATCTCGAGGTTAGTGTGGTATTTTGGCATCTTTTTCATGTCCGACACTGTTGTTTACGATTCAAAAGGAGGACAGACCAAAATGAGTCCCACGAAAAACTCTGTCCTTCTTTATTTTTTTAAAGGGGGCAAAACAGTATTTGACCATGGTATTATTTCCGTAGTATGGATACTACACTGCCAAAATTCAGTGAACGGTGTACTTCTCTTGATATGTTCCTCTAAAGACCCTTTTGAAGCAAATATCCAAAGAAGTACACTAAGCTCCATAAATCAGCCTAGTTAAAAGGATCCATACAGATAAGAGCTCCCTTCAGCTCAGGACCCTCAGCCCCACAGCATCCTATAAATAACAACCTATATTGTAAGGTAATACATGCAATTTAGTTTATATTACATTCCTATCTGACTATATATAACGTTTGACTGCCCAATCAGTTGCTTGTTCTCAATATTTCATGCCCAAGACGAGTGAAAGGGGGTTAAACATCTGCATGGAATTTGCCGATTTGTTAAGTTGACGGAGTCTCCTGACATTATGCCCAGTTCTGGCCACGACAACAGTCCTCCAATCTATTCTTCGTACCATTAATGTCGCGGTTCATCTGCGTTTATCAGCGAGAAGTCAGCCTAACCCCACATCATATTGATCATCATCCGAAGTAACACGTCCGACCGGAACATGTTGGTGACTGATCCTGTCGTTATACCCCCACCACCTCCATTGCAGATCACTCCTCCGCGTCATCGGTTGTGCATAGTAAATAGATGAAGCGTCTAGGATGAATTATATTGATATGTGGAAGACGCCATCGAATTGCAACACCAAATTACTGAACATTATCAACACTCAGATGAGCCGTCGGTGGTGGATGTCGACCCGAGCGGAGTGTATTAATAGAAATCAAACCGGAAGACTGGCCAATAGATATTTTACTCATAGATGAAGTTGGCACCGAGAAATGGCGATCGATGGCTTTAATCTCTTCATATATCTCCGATCATAGGACCGCCGACACGATGATGACGCCAGTGACGGGCAGTTGTCGGGGGCATGATATTAGCCACTTATCTCAGACTCAAATACAACCATATTGTCAGATGCTGTTTATTGGACATAGTAGAAGTGCTAGGTTGTAAATTTAGAAACGATTGTCACCGAAATGGCGGTGATTTTGATAGGGCAGAATGAGAGCCGCATGGTGGTGAACCTCTTGCTTTGGTGAAGATGGCAAAAACTTTCGCTCGATTTTGTCTGATCGCGTCTTGATTGTATGTAGGAATTAAGTAGTTGAAGTTCCTACGTAGCCAACATATCGGCTTTGGCCCGATTCTACACAAACAAACAACAGTGCCGACGCACAAGTTCTTGAGATTTTGCAAATTTTGAGGTCTGTACGTCGATTCAGCCGTCCTTAATTATTCAGCCGTCCTTATTTTTTCCAGCTCGATTTGGCCCAGCTCTGTCCATGGTCCAAGCTCCACCATAAAACCTCAAAACGCTGTCAACCAAATTATTAATGATCATGGCGAGACCTTCAAGGGCCCTATCGTATGCCATCCGGCTCTCAATCGCACTCTACATGGTGTTTTCCTTCTTTGTCTTTCAAAAGGCTCATGTCGTTCATGGTCCATACGATGCTGCGGCGGAGCTCAAGCGGCGCAAACAAGAATTTATCCTCGACAGTGGTAGAAAAAAAGGTATGCGATTACAACCGACCACATCAAAGATTCTAACTGAACTGCACCGACCAGTTTCTCAAATACTCAACAATCCCAAGCTACCCGACTGGGTAACGACCTACGCAAAGTGGCATGCACAACAACGAAAACGATACTTTGACGACATGCGCGCAAATGCAACATCAGACGTGCGATTTTTAATCTCTCGATGCCTCACCAACGACAAGTGTGGCGGAGCATCGGATCGATTGCAAGAAATTCCATACAGTATCATGCTGGCCAATCAGACCAACCGAGTGCTGTTGGTACGATGGGAAAAACCTGCGAGGTTGGAAAATTATTTGGTTGTACCCGAGGGGGGTATTGATTGGACTGTGCCGGATGATATGTTTCCAAAGGAGGAGAATTGGCATTTGAGAGGGAAGGAGGATAGTGAGCACAAGATTGTATCTACTATTCGGAAGGATAGTGCTGCTCCAAAGTTTCGACAATACCAGGAAGAAGAATTGGGAGGGAACAAAATGTGCGTGATTTAATTTACTCTTGCTTGTTTGCTGTTGTTCTTGGCATTAAGTTTGCAAAGATCTCACTCATCTTACTTATTTCTTCCTGACTAGATACCATGAAATATTCCGTCTCCTATTCTCTCCATCAGAGGCACTCACCGCTCGTATACAATCAACAATGAAATCACTTCAACTCAATCCAAAAGAATACTCTTCTGTCCACCTACGCGTAAAGTATCCAGTAAAGGGAATCAAAGAAAATGATTTCTCGTTCGAAAAACATAAGTCGCAAATCACTGGATGGGCCAACAATGCTGTTAATTGTGCGGCTGAGCTGCATCCAAACTCTACAATATACGTTTCATCAGACAATAATGATACTGTTGGATATCTATTGGAAGAATCTCACTTTGCACAGCACTACATTGATGCAACGAAACACAAGAAGCACCCATTGGTTGTAAAATTGGTAGCACGAGATTATTCCACTGAAAATGAACATGTAGCTTTCTCACAAACGACTGAAGTGGATGGATTCATGAATGTATTCGAAGATTTGTTCATTATGGGGTTGGGGAAATGTGTTGCACATGGGGTAGGTGGATATGGTAGGTTGGCAGCTGCCTTGTGTGGAGGAGAATGTGTGACGGCGCATCGGAAACATGGGGGGAATCTTAATGTGTGTTCAGATGCCCTCAAAGATATTCAAAGAACCATTGATAAGAGATGATGAAGTAAATTATTTGTTCTGTCTTGAGCAGAAGTAGTCCTCTTTTCTACCATGTAACTTGTTGTGCTTGTTTTGAATCAACTTTTTAGTGAGTGTTAACAGCTATAAACTACTTTACAGTGTATCTGGTAAAGAGAAAGAGTTGCATCTCTACAACCTCTCAACAGTCTCAAAGACATTACCCATGAAAAGCGCACTGGCCGCACGAACTTTGTCACTAATGTGGATAACTTCGTCATTGGCATTCCATTGTTGGACTTTGTTACCAGGAACTCCACGGGTATTCGACTTGGTGGTAAGAGTTGTTTCCACATTGGCACTGACCATGGCAGGATCAGCATCAATCTCAGCTTGGAGACCGAAGAAAGGGAGTACGACATCTGTGATGTATCCAGCTTCTACAAGTTGGGCATATGGAACAAGCATTCCTGTTTCAGAGTTTTCATACTCGTTGATTGCCACCTCAAACAAAGTAGAAAGATACAATGCACACAAGTCTTCTTGTGACATGCCATCAAGGTCAATGCCAAGCAGAATTGCTTTCTCAGCTAGATGAGAAGAAGGTTGACGGCGTTTAAATACGCAAGAGTTGCGATTTGCTTGCGTAGACTTGGCTAGTGTTGTGTCAGAGTCGCGGTAGTGGAATGTCCATGCTGCATTGGGGAGGATATCCCGTGCCATTGAGATGTACGCAGTGGAGTCAGCGTTGAACTTGATGTAGGCATGAGTGATACTAGCATCTGATGATCTAGTTGCCAAATTAATCACATCCTCGACCAATTTCTTTTGAAGTGAGGACGAACAGTCCGCAGACTCGTGTCTGTTGTGAATGTGATCACATGCAAAAAGAGCATCAGTGATAGCGGGGTGTTCCGGAACTACCAACGCGCTATCGAAGGTGGCCAGGGCGTTGGACACAACTCCCGCTCCAGAATGACCTAAGTGAAAGAGCATTCCATCGACTGGAGGGTTCACCTGAACATTACTGATATCATGAGATGACACAGCAGCGACAACCACATCCAATGGGAGAGTGTAGGTGTGCTCGCCACAGTGGTCGGAAGTTAACATCATGTCATCAATGGTGGGATAAAGAGAGGGGTCTTCAACATAGTTCAATCGGGCATCGTAAACACAAAAGTCACCATATACTCCAGTGTATCCAGTGTTTGCCGAAGAAAAACTAGTCGCCTCGTAACGAATACCCGCGAGTTTTGCAACTCCTGATTTGACCATGTCGAGTTTGTCTTGATCTGCGTAGGGATCAGCGGAGAATTGCAATTCCGTATCAGACGGTATGTCGATTGGCGGCTCCTCGTCAGATGCCTCAGCGGCGGCGGCGGCAAGGAAGCCTGCGGCTAGTAGAAATCTAGTCCTCTGAGTTGAAAGCATGGTGAGATAATGGTTGTTATATGTTGTTTGTTGCCTCCCTTTAACTCGACGAGATAAAAGCTGCATTGCCACGTCCAGCTAAAACAGTATTGAGTAAAGTAAGACTGAAATGCCTCCAGCCCGTGAAAACGTATGAGGAATGTCATTCACTACCTGAACAAGGTCACTAGAATGTGTTCATACGGTACCCAAGTCTGCGGAGGAAATAGTACAAAAATTCTCACGCGGTCATTCTTTGTATTGTGCTTCAATATTGAACTCAAACATGTCCTGAGCGGTCTTCTTCACTTTTTCTATTCACTCTCACTTTACAACATTTACAACAAATCAGAATGGAAATGCTGGCGTGTTTTCCACGACAACAACGACGCAACAACCAACAACACACAATCAACAAATTGTATGGTACCAACCTGCAAGCAAGCGAACATATTAAGATCAACGAGATCAACGCGAAGCTAACTGCTCACCCTCACCGCTCACCTCTCAGCTCACCATCATGAAGAGGCTACAACAGCTGGCCCTCTGCGGCTTCCTTCCTGGCCTTATTACCTCGTCAACTGCCTTCGATGTGAACTCTCTTGACGCAGCGATCCTACAGGACATGCTCGAATCCTACACAGAGCACCAACCCTCCACTTGCACCGGAGCCACTGGCACCACTACATTCACCTTCGACTATCCAGGGCTCAACGCCGCTTCTGAATGGCATCCTCCTTTCGAATCATTTGAGGAAGATCTATTCCTTGCCGCCATGACGCACACAGACGCTGGTAAGAAGAGCTGGACCATCCGCCTCGGACAAGCTGGAAACATGTACAGCCATTACTGCCCTGACATGCATGGTGAGACGATGCCTCCTCAGGCTCACACAGACGCACCTTGGATTGACGAAGTCCATCAATCTGTCTCTGTCAATGGATACTTGAATCTTGGTGCAGGGAGATGTAATGGAGCGGACTGCCCTGCCAATTTTGTACATGGGGCGGGAACTTACCAAAGGGATGATCCCTACACTACTGTGCCCTTTTACAGTCAAAGTTTGGCGAAGCATTGTGCTGGAGATAGCTGTACTTTTGCAGCTTGGGGGCAGCAAGCTCATTTGGCTACAATCTTTACTTCCTCGGTCATGACGTTCAATAAGTATACAAATTGCGGCAATGGAATTATTGAGCATACGGAAATGGTTCACAAGTGAGTTGTATTGTACATATATCATATGCCTTCCATTATTCTCATTATTCATTACAACAAGCATTATGCTTACATACATGTTCGGCTGCACTCTCTTTTATTCAAAGCTTTGCGCCCGAAAATGTTGAAGCGCCTGAACATGTGGATCAGACGTACTTCAACTTCCCTTGGTCTGGAGTGCGTAGATCCAACCTACCATATGCCCTTGAACCAGACAAAGAAACTGGTGAATTGAGTTATGACGATCCTGACACAGTCCACTATTGTCCCCTTTGTGGGTGGGGAAATGATCAACCCGGCGGTCCGCAAGATATGGGGTCAGGCAGATGTGCTAGGACCGACTTGAGGAATTTACGTGGCTACACAACGTTCGCTGAGCCTGGATTATTCGTCAACCGTGAGACAAAGGACCAGCAATATCTGTGGTGCCGTAAACCTAATGCTGATTGCTCTGCCAGTGCAGGCACATGCATGGCGAATCCAAGCGAGTGCTATAATGAGAATGGTACCCCCAAGACAGGTTATACTCCCATCCAATTGGAAGTGCCTGCTGGTTCGACTCCCAGATGCGTTAATCACATAGGCGTGTTTGAAGGGTATCAGACTGTGGCGTGCAACATGCATGCTGCGGGATTTGGAAACTGTGGGACCTATTTGTATGCAGGGACGTCGTCTGACACTTGTGCTCCATGGCTGCAGGGGGGCTCAATGGGCTTGTATAGGGAGGACACAGGAGCGGGAATTAACATCCCATATGTGCGTCACTGGAGTTGGTCTGCAAGCAATAAACGCATGTACTTTTCGGTGTACTCTCAAGATCAGACCGAGGCCATAAATCTCGTCAACAGTGTCTTTGACAATAGGGGCAATACGACTCACCCCCTTTCACTTCGTTTCGAAACTTTCCCGCCTGGCGAAAGTTTTCCTGGTCCTGATTATAATCCTGGAGCCCTCGACGCAGTAACATTCGTCTACGGGGATGGCGACGATTACAACATAGTACCCGGGGCAGGAAGAAGGAGGATGGGGAGCAGCAGTCGCGATTACACTGTTTTTACTGTTAACTGGTGGCAGAACGGAGCTAAACTCACTCCAGGTAAGTCTCTACGATAATCATTGAGATGACGCAGGTACAGGAGATGATTATCAATCCTTGATTTACAAGTTGTGCAAGTTTCTAATGGCTCCTTCTTTGATTCTTTCCTTGTTACATCTCAGGAGATACATTTTCGAAACGTGCATTTGTGTTTGCAAGTGAGCTGGCTGCGGCGAAGACGACCGCCGACAACCTCGTTCCAAAAGTAATCCCTGACAAGATCGATGATACTCGTTGGAATCCACGAGCCGTGGACATCTATAAGGTTGGCACTTCCTTTGACGCAGTTGCTGCTACTTCTTCTCAAGGTACATCGACGACGTGTACCAGCACAAGTGCCACTCTAGCGTGCTCAGGATTCTCGACTCCCAAGGCAGGATATGTCCCTTTCTTTCACATTACTTGCGGAGCCTCAAACTACCTCGGTCCAGATCCATATCACTTCACTCCAGGAAACGGAGAATGGTTCACCTTTCCTGGTTTGAGTAACAATAACGCTCAGAAGATTCGTTCGTATGCCTGTGCAGGAGAAGTTGAATCTGTGAGGCCAACATGGAAGCTCATAGGTTGGTTCGATCCCTTAACTTGTTCATCGTTGGGATCCGGCTTATCGTATGATGATAATATTTGTGTCGTGCCTACACCAGTCACTGCAGCTCCAACGTCGCCACCCACAGGACAACCAGTCACTGCAGCTCCAACGTCACCACCCACCGGACAACCAGTCACTGCAGCTCCAACTTCTCCTCCGACTGGACAGCCAGTTACTGCAGCTCCAACGTCACCACCCACCGGACAACCAGTTACGGCAGCTCCAACTTCTCCTCCAACTGGACAGCCAGTCACTGCAGCTCCAACTTCACCACCGACCGGACAACCAGTCACTGCAGCTCCAACTTCGCCTCCGACTGGACAACCAGTTACTGCAGCTCCAACTTCGCCTCCAACCGGACAACCAGTTACGGCAGCTCCAACTTCTCCTCCAACTGGACAGCCAGTCACTGCAGCTCCAACTTCACCACCGACCGGACAACCAGTTACGGCAGCTCCAACTTCTCCTCCGACTGGACAACCGTCCGCGAATCCCACCCCTGTACCCACAGGACAACCAGTTACTGCAGCTCCAACGTCACCACCCACCGGACAACCAGTTACTGCAGCTCCAACTTCGCCTCCGACTTCCCCGCCGTCCGCGAATCCTACTCCTGTACCAACGAATCCTGTCCAAGCTGAACTCAAGCATGTTTGCGCTAAGAGGGAACCTCTTCCTGATACGATTTGCGCTGAGGGCCTTGCCGCTGGATTTGGAGGTGCGTGTTTCAATGAGAATACCAACGATGGATGTGGTAACGGAGGAAAAGTGTGTTGGTGGGCCGAATGTTGGCCTACGACTTCTTCTCCCACCTCAACGCCTCCTGTGCCAACGACTCCTCCTCCCACGCCAACTACTCCCGTTGCTACGCCTCCTCCTACTCCACTTCCTACTGAAGGTGGAGTATGTCCAGTATGTGCTGCTACAGGCGATCCTTGTTGTCTTGATTGCGTTGCATCAGGAAAGCCATCAGAACGTGGATGCAAGGACCTTGCAGCTGGTGAAGATGGACCTACGACTCCTTCTCCCACGCCAACTACTCCTGTTGCTACGCCTCCTCCTACTCCACTTCCTACTGAAGGTGGAGTATGTCCAGTTTGTGCTGCCACAGGCGATCCTTGTTGTCTTGATTGCGTTGTATCCGGAAAAGCATCAGAACGTGGATGCAAGGACCTTGCAGCTGGGGCGGATGGAGGCAAAATCAAGGGCAATAACTAGCTTTAAATATTGATTGTGAAAGCTGTGCTGTGTGGCAGCTATCCAAAAAGAGAAGAGATGCCGTGCTTGCAAGGAGGCAAGGAGTAGCCCTCTGCCTCTTGCCATGGGCATGGGCTCGTGAGACTTCTTCACATTTTTGCAATTTTAGTTCTTAGAACAGTAACAAAACTAGGATAATATGCGTTAGAACTACTCTTTCAAAACTTGTGCCATCCTTCTTCACGTCGTCCGCCCTTAAGAAGTATTAAGTGTCTATATTCTGTAGAGTGAAGAGAAGCAAGTCATTTAGATGGATGCTGCTGCTGCTTCTTGTGTGTCATATTGTGAGTTGTGACACATGTCCACTTTTTTGAAAGCCCTCCAACCTCCAACGCCCAACGCCAAAAAACCAAACACCGAACACCTACATATGACCAAACAACGTGCTCACCATGGGATTATTCGATGAAGAGAGTAGCGAAGACGAGCGCCCGCCCCCCACTGCTCAGGGCGGTGCATATGACAACTACGAAGAAGATGATGACGAAGAAGAAGATCCTCTGGATGCATTTATGAATTCGCTCGACGACAACACTGCCGCCAATAATACACAACCTAAAAACTCTGGTGGGAGATTGGATGTTGAGGCCGAAGAGGAAGCTACTTCTCACTGGAATGTGGCTCCATCCGAGCAGGATAATAAATCAAGACCACTGGCCGATTCAAAGTTGTGTGGTTATTATGATCACGATGACAGCTCCAGCTCGATGCAGTCGTCACAGGCAGCTGGTGCACGTGATGCAATGTCGAATACATTTATCCGAGCTGGGGGGAATAAACAATCCAATAGCGGAACAAAACATGCATTAGATCAATACAACAATGATGAAGATGGTATACAAAAATATCAGCAACAAGAAATAGATCCACTTGACAAAGTAAGTCATGATGGTGTCCTATACGAACCATTCCGTCGAAACTTTTACACTCCAAACAACACTTCATCCGGCATTGCATGGAGGAAACAACATGATATTGTCTGCAATCCATCCAACTTTGATCCAATACTTGGCTTTGGCGAGGTAGAAGTATTCCCTGAGGATTTGTTACAGGCAATTGCAAGGTCAGGGTATGATTCACCAACGTTGGTTCAATCTCAAACTTTGTCTGTGGCAATTAGTGGACACGATGCATTGATCACGGCAGCCACTGGGAGTGGCAAAACTCTTGCGTACATTTGGCCAATGGTTGTTCACATTAATGATCAGCCACATATCAATCCAGGGGTGGATGGTCCAATTGGACTTGTCCTAACACCAACTAGAGAGCTAGCCAAACAAGTATTTAAATATGCAAGCACCTTCATTCAATCGATAGGCGGCAAGGCAATGGAGGTTGCAGGTGGAAATCGTGGAACATGGGAATTGACGAAAGAACTTAAAAAGGGATGTGAGATTGTAGTTTCGACACCTGGAAGATTAATTGATTTGGTGAAGAAGAAGGGAACCAATTTGAAGAGGGTGACGTTTGTCGTTTTGGATGAGGCGGATAGGATGCTTGATATGGGATTTGAGAATCAAGTGTCTTCTATATTAGGGAATATAAGACCAGATCGGCAGACACTGCTACTCTCAGCCACATTCGGTAAGCGTGTTGAAAAAGTTGCGAGAGGATGGTTGAAGAATCCAGTGAGGTGAGTGAGAATCAAACGTCTTTCCAGTGTGTATATTATATATTCGTGTCTTTTTTACGTGTTGGTCGCACTTCTTTTGTCCTTTCTCTGTTCCATTGTGAATATCTGGTGCATAAACTACGTATAGAATTGCCATTGGAAGAACGGGTGCCTCATCTGAGCACGTTGATCAGCATGTGATGGTACTACCAAATCGTTCTTCTAAAATACAATGGCTAAAGGAGATGCTTCCTGTCCTCTCGCCATTAGGACGTTGCATAGTGTTTGTTGCGTCCCGTGCCGATTGCGACGCCCTCACTCAAACAATTCTGCAGTCGTTTGCTGCTGGAGATTCAACCGCAGTGTCACCAACTATTGTTTCGATTCACGGCGATAAAGATCAACGTGATCGAAATCAGGCCATATCTCAGTTTAAGAAGCAACCCAGTGCCATTCTGATTGCCACGGACGTAGCCTCGCGAGGACTTGACGTGGCCAGTATCATGACAGTCATCAATTTTGATGCGGCAAAGAATCTTGACTCATATGTACATCGTATTGGAAGGGCTGGACGATTGCAGAAGGATGGGGATGAGCATCAGCGAGGTGTGGCATATACCCTCTTGACTGACAAAAATGCCGACTTTGCACTTTCTCTGGTGGAATCGTTTGAAAGAGAAGGAAGAGATGTCAGTCAAGCGTTGGTAGCATTGAGTCAGAGGTCAAAGAGGTTTGGTGGAGGGCGGAAGAAGAATAGCAAGGTGGGCTTAGGATTTGGCAATGATGAAGACAATGAAAGGACGCAACAACGGCCATCAGACAACTATTACGGTCCAGCAGCAGCAGCAACAACAACAACAACAGCCACTGAGCAGCCAATGAAAAAGAAGAGTCGATGGGGATAATAATATCTAATCTATGTCTTCTATATTTTTCTATTGTCTATAAGTGGACAACCTGTGATGTTTCGCAAGATTCCAACGCTGCATCACAAACTCTCTGTACCTCTACACAATCTGTCTCCTTGATCGGCCAAGGCGTCCCACAAAGCAACGTGTCCGCAAAGGCATCCATCTCTTGTGCAAACGCTGCTTCAAACCTCTGTGGAAACGAATGCTGCCACTTGGGCCGGTGCAATCCACTCTCATTGGCGAGTTCGCTCGAATGTTCAGCAACATTATTGACTGTTGCCATTCCTTCTGTACCGAACACTTCACATCGCTGATCATACCCATAATTCGCCCCTCGACTCAGTGTCAGAGTAACATTTGTCCCTCTCGAAAACTTCATCAACATGGTTGCATTATCAATCACATTCTTCTCTCTCAACTCATCATCCGAACTAGTTCCGACGGCATACACACTCACAACTTCATCTCGTAGAACCCACCGTATAAAATCAACGTCGTGTGCGGAACAATCACTGATAATATTGGCTCCACCCTGCAATAAAAATTGACGTGATGGGACAGGATGATCACCAAAGAAGATTGATGCAGCGAGAGGAGTGCCGATGGCACCTGAGTTGACTTGATGGAAGAGGGCTTGATAGGATGAGTCGAAGCGACGTTGGTATCCGCAGCACAGGTTGACGTTTTGATCATTGCATGTTTGGAAGAGGGAGCTTGTTTTATGTGCAGTTTCGTCTACTGGTTTCTCAGTAAAGATGGATAGGTTGTTTTGTGCAGCTTCTATGATGAGAGATTCATGAGTTGGAGTGGGCGTCGAGATGACAACAGCATCGAGTGGTGATTGAGTTGTTGCTGTAGATGAAATTGCTTCTTCAAGACTTGCAAATAATGGTGTTCTATAAAGCTCGGATAATGATTTCGCTTGCTCAATGTTCGTGTCTACGATGCCGCAGAGTTGTATGCGCGGATTGCCGTAGAGTGCCTTTGTTCGGATGTGTCCCATTCTACCGGAGCCAACGACAAGCACCCGAGCTTGTGCTTGCCGTAAGAGCATGCTGGTGGATCGAAAGGTTGTCATGTTGCCGTATGTACTTATTTGGTGATGTGTCATCGAGCAACGAGCAAGCAACCATTGATGGCAAAGAGTGTCTGAGGTGTCAATTCAAATCACACATCAGCTTTCTCGCTCCCTTCAAGCAGCTGCCACCTCTGACGTCATCAGTCCTCACATAAGTACAAGTCACCCACTACATTCATTCTATCTTCTTGGCAAGTCAATGCCTCCGTTTGATCGTATTCACATTGATATTTGCTCAACATTGGCGTGCTTGTCGTTCGACATGCCAGCAGAATTCACCACTTGGAAATCCGAATGTCCATCACAGTTTCCTGCGATATCATAATGGTCTGATCCACAACAACCTACGACAAGGCGCAGCCAACACATACAATGTTGATTCATTACTTCGAATCCAATACACCCATCAGCACAGAGGGGAGCATATTACTAATTATTGCACACAACAATGCTACGATTCTTACTCCACTCATAAAGTTCAATATCTCTCCGAAACCTTGTTTGGACATATTCATACAATGTATCATTCCCAAAACGATCTCTCACAGATAAATTTGCGTGCCAATGGTGCAAACGACTTTCAAATCCATCTTTGGTAAAATTTAGATGCAATGCACTGCCCAAAGCTTCCACCGATTCATTTAGGCATGACTGGTCCAAGATGAATGTGAATCTGTTCAATAAATCTTTTGCACCCTGCAAGCATTCACTGGTAGTGTTCGCTCCCTGAACGCATGGCTAATAGAGGACAGGGTTCGCGATAATGTATGCACGCCAAAGGAGAGTTCATATTAGTCTTGGATTGAGAGATAGTAGTCAAGTGCAACAAAGACACGACATACAATTACAATCAAACTTACCTCCCGAGTAAGCACTCTCAAAGCGTAATTGTCAGTGCATCCTGAATTGGCATACTCCCAGTACATATCTTGTGTTTCATTTCTTGGGTCTTTGGGGATCTTTGTTTGAAACCCACCACACTTACCACCTGCAAGAAAGCGTTCCAATGGATTTCGCATCACAATCATACTAACTAGATTTTCGTACTCCCAGTTCGTTTGGTGCAAAGTTTTGTCCCAGTCAGGGTATTCTCCTGACACAAAGTGATAGTATTGACGCCAAAATGTCACCCATTCCTTAGTTTCATTGTATGAAACTTCTTTCCCCACTTGGCGTTTTCCATCAAATGGACTTGCTTTTATGGCCTCCTCGGGCCAATAAGTATCATTGTTCCTTCCTTTCTTCATACAAGCAAACCCCGGTGTATGTTCATTTGGAACTTTGCCCATCTGACCGCAGAGGGATGTTCCAGCATGATGCGTTATGTGAATATTTCGGATAATTGCTGTACCTTTGATGTAGTTTGCAATTTGTTGTTGCTTAATGGATGGAACAACTTCCCCATCCAGATCTTGCACAGCTACACTCTCCTCCCGATTCATCCGAACACCGAACATGTACTTCGCCGAGCACAAGAGTACTGCAGTTGCGAGCACAGATGATATCCATTTGAGTGCTTTGATCTTTTGTTGATTAACGCTTACGCTTACTTCTAATTTCTTTCCGCTGATCTGCAATGAAGGAGTGGAGATTATAGGTTCATATTCATCTTCTGGTGCGTCGTCGTTGGTGGAGCCATTCTTGTCAACGCTGCCGTTTATCTCCATTGGCTCCATGTTCGCTGTTTGCCATATAGTCAGACAGCTTTACAGATTCTGGTTAGAAATCCAGGGCTTTATGTTCATTTCATTCTTTTATTTTCTTCCCCTCAGATCGACACAGTACGCCTACGCATTTACAAATAAGCAAGCTGGTGTTATCGCCAGTAGCTGTGCAGCCGACAACCGTCTCCTGGCCGGCCTGGTATTATGTACAGATGGATCAAGTTATGGTGTCATTTTGACACCATATAAAAAAGGACCTGTTTACGGGTAAACAGCGGAGTTTAGGGGGGCCTGAAGAGACCCTTTTTCAGGGACCGCGTGCCCAAGGATGCCAAGTTAGGTGCCTACCTACCATCCCACTAGTCTTCTATCTATACAACAATGTAACTGCGTGCGAAGAGAAATTAATTTAACGAGTAATATGAAAGACCTACACCACAGCGGCTTGTTGTTGCTGTTGCATAGCGAGCCTTTTCACTTTCTCTTTCTTGTTCCTGGGGTTGTTAAACGCATTAGCATCAGTCATATTCCGATACACAGTATGGTAATTGATCTGAGTCTTCCGCTTTGTTTGGCAGTACTTCGCTTTGAACTCTGTACTGATGGCATCCCACATTTTTGTGACTTTATCGTAATCCCAATCGCTCTTTTTGTCATACCAAGCATTTTTCTCTCGGGCCATCTTCTCTACAATCCGCATAACAGATGACATTTTATTCCGCATTTTGTTTCCACCCTTTAGAAAAAGCACATGTTTACTGTCCAACAGACCAAGTGCAGGGATGTTGTGGCGCACACTGCCCATCAGCCAGCAATGGACTAGCTGAAGAGGGGTCATCGATGTAAGGGTAAAGTCGGGCGGCAAAACATTCAACATGCCATGATGATGGCCAACAGTGAATTTGCGCTTCTTCACAAGAGCGACAGCAGTCTCGTGTTCTTTCCTCTTTCGCTGCAGTCTCCGTTGCTCTGATTCATTAGGTTGTGCTCCTTCCGCACCACCTTCCTCTCCTTCCGCACCACCTTCCTCTCCTTCCGCACCATTGGCATCGTTAAACCAGTCATCTTCGTCAACTATGGCAGCACCGCCGCCAGGAAGCACCACATCAGCCCCATCTACGATCACATAATCATCAGCAGCACCGCGAGAACTTTTGACTGCATCTTTAATCTCCTTCAACTCGGTAGTAATCTGATTGGTCAACTGTTGGGTAACGGCAGAAAGTGCATCGGTGATATCGCTAGTCTTAAATGCAGTTGATGAGAATCCCCGCCTCTCCATCTCTCCAACAATTGTCGCAGTTAGATTCTCCTCCAATGTGTCCAGCTTACGTTCAAGAGACTCAATTTTAGCAATATGCAACACGTGAGGAGGAACGCCATTTAATTTGGGAGTCCAACTTGTTTTATCCCAAGGAAATTTGACCGTCGCAAGATCTTGAATTTCTTTTGGCAAGTCTCGAAATACCGCAGTGTTGCGGAAGGAACACTTGTCATCAAGATGCTCGCAAAGATATTCATAATGGTAACAAACACTTGCAAAACATTGCAATACAAGATTCCAGGAGTTCGCCGGAATATTGTCTACATCTGGAAGGCGTTGCTTCAGCCAGCGTTCTAGATTCTCCTTCGTTTCAATCGTACCGTCAGCATCCAGATGGGAATAGTCGAAGTATGGTGGTGAGATAGCAAATTCTTTGTCATCCACGTCAAGGCACGCAGCACGCCGACCTACAGCCATGTCACCTCCATCTGCCCTGAAGAGGTACTTCTCTTTCACACCTCCAAGCTTCCATCCCGCGCGAAGGCACAATGCAACGATAGGTGGACCGACGGTGCTTGCATTGGCCACCATAGTCCCAACACCCTTCCTTGCAGAATGAGTTCCAAGCTCTTTATAGTCGACTCCCAAATTTTTCAAATCATCTTTGAGTTCATGGAAGAGTTGATGGAGGCGGCTACTGTATCTTGCATACTGATTCGTGCCTTCAAATAGGGGAGCTCCCTCTCTTAATACTTCCGGGTATGTCAAGAAATACCTTGCAAAGGAGAGCACAAGACAGATGTGAGGCTTTTTCGGATTAGCGAAGCAATGCCATGGACCATGCATGTCGCCGTGTTGCTTTCCCTTCTCTTTTGCAAAGGTGAATGTCAAGTGATCTTCCACAAACCCCATGTGAATCATTTTTGCGTGCAAACAATTCTCCGCTCTCTTCATCAAGTTCCAATCAAGGAGAAAAATAAGATGGTACAAAATATCACGTTTGTCTTTGCTCCTAAATAAATTCTCTGCTATCAACTCCATTACATCTTGTTTCATGGAATCTTTCCCTTCTGTGAGCTTGAGTCCGAGGTGTTGTTTTGCAGCAGCAATGTAACGTCCTACTCCTTTGATGTAAATACCAAGCTCTGACGCGAAAGGCATAGTCACACGTGCTGATGTGTAAACATATGCGAGTGCACAGCGAATACCAGAGTATTGAGATTCCGACTGAAATACTTTGACACGAACTTTATCCCCTACTTCCATGTCGGGTGTAATTTCACAAATGCCATCATGAACATCCTTCAGATATGCCTCTGCGGCACCACGATCCACTACCTCTACATTAAACTTTGTGTCCATGTACTCCACAACCGTATCGTAACTGAGGGCGTCCGCTTCATCTTCAATCTTGATAAAACAATTGTGGGGTCGATCATCACGCTTGGCTTGGATGGCAGTGGCGGCATCGCAGATATATTGTCTGAGCTTAATCCGTAGTTTCGTTTTTTGTTGTGCATCTTGCGCAGCGGCCTGCTCCATTTTGATAAGATGTTCCTCCACAAGATGCTCCTTATGATGATCGAAGATATACTCAACTAAACGAACAAGCTGGCCCATGTACGTATTGACGGATCCCTGACCAACAAATGCCTTCTCGACTTGTGACGACTTCGCCCTCGCATCAGCAGCAGCCGCCGGTGCGGCACCGGCAGTATTACTCTTCTTTCTCTTACTTCCCTTCGACATGATGTGTTGTGTAGTGGAATGCTGCTGCTCTGCTGCTGCAATTAAGGAGAGGTGCGCCGCCCGGGTTTCTGTGATAGTAAAGTAGCAGTCTACGGGCCAGTCAATTCTGTGGTGTCGAACTGACACCACAATCAAAAATGTATTTTCACACTTCGCGCAGCACGGTAATCTCAACGCAAAATCAAGGGGATCGGCGAGAAATATTACAGCACATTGCACAAAATAGTGTCAAAATGACACCACAAAAGAACACCAGATACTGAATTCCTACGTTTATGACACCAGAAATTTTTGTAAGTACAGATGGATCAAGTTATGGTGTCATTTTGACACCATATAAAAAAGGACCTGTTTACGGGTAAACAGCGGAGTTTAGGGGGGCCTGAAGAGACCCTTTTTCAGGGACCGCGTGCCCAAGGATGCCAAGTTAGGTGCCTACCTACCATCCCACTAGTCTTCTATCTATACAACAATGTAACTGCGTGCGAAGAGAAATTAATTTAACGAGTAATATGAAAGACCTACACCACAGCGGCTTGTTGTTGCTGTTGCATAGCGAGCCTTTTCACTTTCTCTTTCTTGTTCCTGGGGTTGTTAAACGCATTAGCATCAGTCATATTCCGATACACAGTATGGTAATTGATCTGAGTCTTCCGCTTTGTTTGGCAGTACTTCGCTTTGAACTCTGTACTGATGGCATCCCACATTTTTGTGACTTTATCGTAATCCCAATCGCTCTTTTTGTCATACCAAGCATTTTTCTCTCGGGCCATCTTCTCTACAATCCGCATAACAGATGACATTTTATTCCGCATTTTGTTTCCACCCTTTAGAAAAAGCACATGTTTACTGTCCAACAGACCAAGTGCAGGGATGTTGTGGCGCACACTGCCCATCAGCCAGCAATGGACTAGCTGAAGAGGGGTCATCGATGTAAGGGTAAAGTCGGGCGGCAAAACATTCAACATGCCATGATGATGGCCAACAGTGAATTTGCGCTTCTTCACAAGAGCGACAGCAGTCTCGTGTTCTTTCCTCTTTCGCTGCAGTCTCCGTTGCTCTGATTCATTAGGTTGTGCTCCTTCCGCACCACCTTCCTCTCCTTCCGCACCACCTTCCTCTCCTTCCGCACCATTGGCATCGTTAAACCAGTCATCTTCGTCAACTATGGCAGCACCGCCGCCAGGAAGCACCACATCAGCCCCATCTACGATCACATAATCATCAGCAGCACCGCGAGAACTTTTGACTGCATCTTTAATCTCCTTCAACTCGGTAGTAATCTGATTGGTCAACTGTTGGGTAACGGCAGAAAGTGCATCGGTGATATCGCTAGTCTTAAATGCAGTTGATGAGAATCCCCGCCTCTCCATCTCTCCAACAATTGTCGCAGTTAGATTCTCCTCCAATGTGTCCAGCTTACGTTCAAGAGACTCAATTTTAGCAATATGCAACACGTGAGGAGGAACGCCATTTAATTTGGGAGTCCAACTTGTTTTATCCCAAGGAAATTTGACCGTCGCAAGATCTTGAATTTCTTTTGGCAAGTCTCGAAATACCGCAGTGTTGCGGAAGGAACACTTGTCATCAAGATGCTCGCAAAGATATTCATAATGGTAACAAACACTTGCAAAACATTGCAATACAAGATTCCAGGAGTTCGCCGGAATATTGTCTACATCTGGAAGGCGTTGCTTCAGCCAGCGTTCTAGATTCTCCTTCGTTTCAATCGTACCGTCAGCATCCAGATGGGAATAGTCGAAGTATGGTGGTGAGATAGCAAATTCTTTGTCATCCACGTCAAGGCACGCAGCACGCCGACCTACAGCCATGTCACCTCCATCTGCCCTGAAGAGGTACTTCTCTTTCACACCTCCAAGCTTCCATCCCGCGCGAAGGCACAATGCAACGATAGGTGGACCGACGGTGCTTGCATTGGCCACCATAGTCCCAACACCCTTCCTTGCAGAATGAGTTCCAAGCTCTTTATAGTCGACTCCCAAATTTTTCAAATCATCTTTGAGTTCATGGAAGAGTTGATGGAGGCGGCTACTGTATCTTGCATACTGATTCGTGCCTTCAAATAGGGGAGCTCCCTCTCTTAATACTTCCGGGTATGTCAAGAAATACCTTGCAAAGGAGAGCACAAGACAGATGTGAGGCTTTTTCGGATTAGCGAAGCAATGCCATGGACCATGCATGTCGCCGTGTTGCTTTCCCTTCTCTTTTGCAAAGGTGAATGTCAAGTGATCTTCCACAAACCCCATGTGAATCATTTTTGCGTGCAAACAATTCTCCGCTCTCTTCATCAAGTTCCAATCAAGGAGAAAAATAAGATGGTACAAAATATCACGTTTGTCTTTGCTCCTAAATAAATTCTCTGCTATCAACTCCATTACATCTTGTTTCATGGAATCTTTCCCTTCTGTGAGCTTGAGTCCGAGGTGTTGTTTTGCAGCAGCAATGTAACGTCCTACTCCTTTGATGTAAATACCAAGCTCTGACGCGAAAGGCATAGTCACACGTGCTGATGTGTAAACATATGCGAGTGCACAGCGAATACCAGAGTATTGAGATTCCGACTGAAATACTTTGACACGAACTTTATCCCCTACTTCCATGTCGGGTGTAATTTCACAAATGCCATCATGAACATCCTTCAGATATGCCTCTGCGGCACCACGATCCACTACCTCTACATTAAACTTTGTGTCCATGTACTCCACAACCGTATCGTAACTGAGGGCGTCCGCTTCATCTTCAATCTTGATAAAACAATTGTGGGGTCGATCATCACGCTTGGCTTGGATGGCAGTGGCGGCATCGCAGATATATTGTCTGAGCTTAATCCGTAGTTTCGTTTTTTGTTGTGCATCTTGCGCAGCGGCCTGCTCCATTTTGATAAGATGTTCCTCCACAAGATGCTCCTTATGATGATCGAAGATATACTCAACTAAACGAACAAGCTGGCCCATGTACGTATTGACGGATCCCTGACCAACAAATGCCTTCTCGACTTGTGACGACTTCGCCCTCGCATCAGCAGCAGCCGCCGGTGCGGCACCGGCAGTATTACTCTTCTTTCTCTTACTTCCCTTCGACATGATGTGTTGTGTAGTGGAATGCTGCTGCTCTGCTGCTGCAATTAAGGAGAGGTGCGCCGCCCGGGTTTCTGTGATAGTAAAGTAGCAGTCTACGGGCCAGTCAATTCTGTGGTGTCGAACTGACACCACAATCAAAAATGTATTTTCACACTTCGCGCAGCACGGTAATCTCAACGCAAAATCAAGGGGATCGGCGAGAAATATTACAGCACATTGCACAAAATAGTGTCAAAATGACACCACAAAAGAACACCAGATACTGAATTCCTACGTTTATGACACCAGAAATTTTTGTAAGTACATTTTGTGGTCGTCTCACTATCAGGCGGCGTCCGCTTAGTTTATTTTTCTACGCGCGTAACCTTGGTTACGTGGTAAGATTATTTGGACTATGTGCGTGCGTCGTGGGTACGTGCGTCCATAGTTATAGTGGGTTGAGAACTCTCTGCATTTCCATTGATAATACGACGAAAAGCAATTGTATCTGTACAATTTGTGAAAAAGTTCAAGGCGTCTTGTTGTTGCGTGACGACTTGATCAAGGGCCATCGCCTAGTAAGGAGATGGCTTCTAGACCGGCAGAGCCATTTGCAAAGCAAACGTCTCGTCCGAATTTTTGAGTGTAGTAGGTGGATGGGTCGGGGCTTTTGTAGGGATTTGCCTTTGCTCATTCATCTCATAACTCATAATAGGCAAGTCAGAGAAGTACAATACACTGTTGGCTACAACATATCTACTTACTGTTGGATTGCAAGAAGTTGCAAGTGCAGATTGTCTGAGGGTCACATCATCGCGATGTGTGCCAGATGCTTTCTCAAAAGCAGCTGCCCTCCTCTGACGTCATCAGTCCTCATCATTTGCTTTGCTCTTCATTCAGTGCACCATGATCAATTCCTCCAGCCACTGAGCAAAAATAATGAAATCGACTTAAAAATTACTCGGAATAGATAATAATAACTAGACGAGCAGACAAAAGCGAAAATGCTGCACTACAAAGCCGCCCCAATAATGGTCACTCGACGCCTCTTCTCCTCCCAACAACTCAATCCAATAAAATGGGGCATCCTCTCCGCAGGCCGCATAGCCTCCGACTACGCCAAGGCAATCACCATTACCGATGGAGCAGTCGCTTCGGCCGTAGCGGCACGATGTCCCACCAAGGCGAAAGAATTTGCAACACTCCATGGCATTGACAAGTCCTACGGTTGTTATCATGATGTCATCAACAGTCCAGAAGTGGATGTTGTCTACATTGCGACCACGGCAGATCATCATTTCGAATGGGCCAAACAATCCCTGCTGGCGGGCAAACCGACGGTAGTGGAAAAGCCCATGACGCTCCGTTTGGCAGATACAAAAGAGTTGATTGACTTGGCTCGACAGAACAATACATTCTTGATGGAGGGAATGTGGACACGATGCTTCCCTGCAATGCACAAACTGCGTCAGATTATTGCCGCTGGTGAGCTGGGGCAGGTTGTTTATTGTCAGGGTGATTTTGGTTGGAAGTTCCCTACCAACAATCTTGATGATCGAATATGGTACAAGGAATCGGGTGGTGTGACACTTGATATTGGAATGTACTGTGCCCAAATTGGCAGAGTGACATTTCCTAATGCTCAATTGAAGGATGTTCGTGCTACTGGAACTGTCAAGAATGGGGTCGATTACTCTGTCATGGCGAGTGTGAGATACGAGCAGGAAGATGAGGCAGAGGATGGCTTGTTGCAATTTGCAGTGACTGGTGCTGCCAATACAGAAGAAAGGCTGGTGATTCAAGGTACCAAGGGTCGTGCAATCCTAGATGCACCATTCCATGTTCCTGAGCGGTTACGTGTCAGTAAAGATCAAGGTAGAGGAGAAACTGAGGAAATAGTCTATGACTATCCTCTTCCAAATGATCCATTTGGAGTATGGAACAATCCTGGTTCTATCGGTTTCTTTCATCAAATCAATGAAGTGGGCAAGGCGTTGAAAGAGGGTAGGAATGAGTGTGGCTCGTATACATGGAATGACAGTTTGGAAGTGGCACTGATTGTGGATGAAATTATTGATCAAGTACGAGGTGAGAGTAATGACGTGTCTAGCTCTGGAGCTTGTCGTCAGTAGGAGTGGTGCTACGATGTGAAATATGTACAAAATGTTTTTATCTAAACAAAATGAATTATGCTAAGTTTATTTGAGATGGAAGTTGAGTCCTTTTCTCTGTTCCACTAATCGAGCTTGCCGGACTGCTTACACTTTGATATTGTACAACCCAGTTTATCAAGGCACTTTCCTTGCTGGTTTCCATTTAATCCGGTTTCGCAGCATGCCCTTATTAGAGTTGGCGTACACTTGCACTGATTTAAGTTGCAACCCAGCTCAAAGCATTCAAGTCTACTCCCTGACATGCAGCAAACTCTCTGCTCAAAGGCAGGGCATGTTGTTGGAGTCATCGTTGGATAGTAAGTTGGTTCGCCGGTTGGCGAGATTGTTGGCGTCAATGTTGGAATGATTGTTGGAGCGATGGTTGGAAATAAAGTGGGCTGTGGAATTTCAGTGCAATACGGAAATAAGAAAGTTAGAAGTCGCATTCAACATGCATTGTGTGAAGGCTCATAGAAGCAACACTTACAGAAATTGTTGGAAACATTGTTGGAAGATACGTCGGCGAATAGGTAGGTGTAAAAGTCCTGCTTGACAAAAGAAGAAGCAAAGCGAATTGTTAGATTGTTCAAATATAAATTGCTTACTATCATCAGAGAGGATGTCATTTCAACTCACGGATCCCCAATCGTTGGAGTAAACGTAGGAGAGAAAGTCGGTGTCCATGTTGGTGTTACTGTTGGCTGTAGTGATTCATTGCACAATGCAGAAAGAGAGTTAGAAACACGTGCAACAATATAAATCAATGTTCTGATACTTGTCAACAAACTTACGGCCAGCGTAGGTGATAGAGTGGGATAGAAAGTCGGGTAAAATGTTGGTGACATGGTTGGTGAGAGGGTTGGAGGATAAGTCTTAAAGTGCTTGTCCATGCTCCAATCATTCCACTTTCCGCCACCACTGTTCCAGCGTTTGTCTTTGCCCCACTCATTATTCCAGTCTATATCCTTGCCCCATCCACTGTTCCAGTCTTTATCCTTGCCCCATCCACTGTTCCAGTCTTTATCCTTGCCCCAACTTCCCCAATCGTTGCCCTTACTCCATCCGTTGTTCCAGTCATTATCTTTTCTTTTCCTGTTTTTGTCCCAGTCTATATTTTGTCCCTTCCTCCACCCGTCATTCCAATCGTCATGAGTACCCCATCCTGTATTCCAATCGTCATGATTGTCCCATCCTGTATCCCAATCATTGTGATGATCACCTGCCCACCAGTCGTCTGACCAATCATCAGACCAGCCGTCTGTGTCGGTTTTGTCACTCTTAGAGCCACTGGCACTCCATGCAACCCAATCGTCACCCTTCCATGGGTATGCTAACCAGCCGTCGTCATGCCAGCCGTCGTCATACCAGTCATCTCCTACCTTGCTAACTTTGGAGGACTTGCTGCTTCCTTCGTACCACCCAGTGCTATCACTCCATGGGTCATGCCACGGATCTTGCCAGCCAGTATTCCAGCCAGTGTTCCAACTACTACTACCTCCTCTAACAACCATAGTTGATGAATCAGAAGCAGTGTTTTGGACAAAGTTTGCCGCGATTGCACTCTGGAATTCACTACTCAAGATTCGTTTCACTTTTTTCATGTTGCGCTTACTTCTACTTTTCTTCTTGTTGATTCTACCATTGCGATCTTTTGACATTCTTGCATTATCCTCCTTTGCCTCTTGCCAGATCTCCTTGACGTTTCGTCTCGCTTCCACTTCCTTGTCTGAGGGCTTCAATGCCATGCCTCCGACAGCGGCATATTTATCTATACTTAGCTTCTTGCCTACATCTGGATCAATCGTTTTCACTACTACTGTGTTAGTGTCGCTATCACCTACGCTGGCGTCAGGATTTGCACCGACAGCAGCCGTCGCTGCCAAAAAGAATAACCTCACAGCACCTGTGTTTGTTGCTCTTGCCATTTCCAATAACGCAGTTATATATTGTCTTATCTTCTGTCTAACTAATCAACTTGGAGCGGGCTGATTTTCATTGTTGAGGCCGTGTTGAGCAAGCCCGGTAGGTGCTCTCACATCTTCTTCCAAATCAAAAATTGATGGCCAAATTTTGGAAGCCCACAAAAATGTGAGTATAGAGATTTCAGATGGGCGTCTTTATCAGACGCCGTCTTCTCTTTGAGAAAAGGTCACGTGTATCTTCTCCTTTACTAAGTACCTCTCTAGAGGTGAGTTACAACTTTCATATATTATTAATTAATCGATGAGATACCTACCTATAATGGACCAGCCAGATTCACTTCGGCCTAATGAATGCTGGTAGGGGCAGACAAAGACACTACATATCTGTTCCTACTGTTGTTCGTCAATTCAACTCATTTTTACATTATATTTTGGTGTATTGTCACCTTTAACATCAAACATAAATATTGACTCACTATATTAATTATATTATATGAGACGCGAAACTAATCTCGCGATCTGCGAGAACGGGACTTTGAGGATGATGATTCTTCGGGACTTTCTGTTGGCGAAATTGTTGGGCTGATCGTCGGAAAATTTGTTGGTGATAAAGTTGGATAAAGTGTTGGGACGCCTGATAAAGAAGAGAATAATTAGAATGTGAGATGACATGATTTTTTCATGCAGTATCAGATCAGACAAACTTGTAACAAGCGAACTTACTTGCTGTCGGATATAAAGTAGGCGAGAACGTCGGTGAAAGTGTCGGCGATGTCGTTGGCTGTGGTTTTATAACAGAATTGAAGAGCAAGAGTTAGGACACATGCAGGTCAAAATCAAAATTGTGTACACACATCAAACTACTTACAAATAGCGTCGGAGATAAAGTTGGGTAGAAAGTCGGATAAAGTGTTGGTGAGAGTGTTGGTGAGAGTGTGGGAGGAGCAGTCCACCAGTCATCATGTGGAGGAGCCCAGTCATCATGTGGAGCCCAGTCATCGTGTGGAGGAGCCCAGTCATCAACAGTCCACCAGTCATCGAATGAATTCCAGTCATCATGTGGAGCCCAGTCATCAAACCATGGATCTACCCTGTCATCACCCCAACTTCCACTCCTGGTACCCTTTCCTCCTTTGCCACTCTTGCCACCACCCCATCTGCCTCTCGTACCCTTGCTGCCCTTGCCGCCCTTGCCACCAAAAAAGCCGCCACCCCAATTACCTCCTCCAGCACCCTTGCCACCCTTTCCACCCTTGCTACTCTTGCCATTTCCAAGCCAATCATCAGCCTTCCATCCATCGTCCCAGCCGTTTCCAAGCCAATCGTCAGCCTTCCATCCATCGTCCCACCCATTGTCCCACCCACTATCCCATCCACTGTCCCATCCATCACCCCAGTCGTTGTTTTTCTTCCACTTATTATCGTTCTTGTTCTTGTTCTTTTTGTTTTTGTTGAACCTCGCATCTCTCACCTTCCCTCTGTTCTTTCCATTGTTATTGTTTCTGTGCCGTCTGTCTTGGGTCTTAGCTCTGTTGGTGCCTCTGTTATGTTTGTTTCGAAGAACCATAGCATCTGAATCGCTGCCTTCCACAAAGTTTGCTGCCATAGCAATCAACTCCTGCGCATCTGCATCTGAAGGAAGAACCATAGCTGAAGCTGGATCTGCATCGCTACCTTCCTTAGCTCTGTAATGGTTATTTCGAAGGACCATACCTGGATCTGGATCGCTACCTTCTACAAAGTTTGCCGCCATTGCATTCAACTCCCGCGCATCTTCTTCTGTAGCCTCTTGCGAGATCTCCTCATCTTTACCTATAGTTTTAGTTGCTTCACTGTTCGTGATCTTCAATGTCATTCCTTCGATGGTAGCATGCTCATTGACATCGGGAAGTTTCAGGCCTACATCTAACTCAGCAGCTGCAGCTGTAGCAGCCATCACCACCGACCCACCAAATATTAATCTCGTCGTGCTTCTCGTCATGATTGATACAATACGTGCATTACTACTACGATGTGTTGTGTGAAATGAAGTAATGAACGATTGTTCTTTCAAGAATGCTGAACGGTCAGGTTTGGATGATAATAGTCTCCGTTCACAGCTGTGAACGGAAGATGGAAGAAAGGAGAAGGGGGACTCAAATTTTTGGCCATCAAAACTTGCTGCCGACCGCCGACATCAAAAACCTACATGAACCATTATCCACATTCCTCCTTGATTTGCATCTGCATAGCATTATTGTACGCAATAGATACGTTATCTCCTCCAATTGTGTCCATCCTCGGCCAACACCAAACACCAAATGGGCGACGGATAGCACATATTTCTGATTCTAAGAATCTGAAAGCACCAGTACGTGAGGTGAATCAAGGTCTTCCTCTAGTACATTCGCAACTCTCATCAGATAGAATATGACGCAACATTTCAAGAGATGGATTATTTGCAAAGGACGCCAGCCAAACGTAAGATTGAATAAATCAGTTGACGCACAAAGATATATCTAATAGGTATTATCTAGAATAGTAAATGAAGGAATCCAAATCAATCATACGGTCTCAGCGAATGGTCATACACATAACAACGTTGTAGGCGAAGATAAACCCAAAGACAGTGGCAAACCCGAAGATTCCACCCATCATGGTGCCACTGCTTGAATCGGTGGCTACCTCCAACTCCCTCGCAAGCTGAACGTTGACGATGAAGGGAGATTGCTGTTCATTCTCAGCAACGCCGGGGCGATCCATCTCCATGTCTTCCTCATCCTCGGAGCGCATGATACGGTGGTAAGAGACGGCATTGACCTTGGGATATCCAACAAAGTTGACAGAAAGGCGGCGGCGACTTCCAGTAAGCTTGAGGAATATGACTCCCGTCACAACGGCGTTTGAAGTTCCCGAATAGGAAAAGAACATGGAGGGAATGACGGTCGCTACGTGGACACCATTCTTCTCTGGAACCATTGTCATGGATGAGATTGCTGGGTCCTGGAGATCATTTGTCTCAACAATAATCATCTCCTGAGTTCCTTGGGTCATCTTGAGAATGTTGAGGAAGTCAATCTCCATGTCGGATGACACGGACTGGACGCAAATGTTCAGGAGGCTGTTGGGGCCGAGCGTATCCGTGTTGCAGGTGAAGGAGTCTGCATCATTACAGGTGCACGCTTGGACGTAGTTGTCAACTGTTGTGGTGCCGGACCCGGAGCTGAGGGAAGCCTCTCGCAAACTGCCTTCGTTGCTGGTGAAGTCAATCTGGTAGTCAAAGGCGATACTAATATCTCGGGCATCCTCCTTGATGACATTTGATCCCGAGAGCAATCGGAGCCTGGCGCACATCTCGATCTTGGAGGACAATTGGTTCCAGATGTTGCTCGATGCAACAGTTGACTTGTCCAAATCCAAATGGACATCGAGGTAATCATGGTTGGCATCCTTGGAAATAGTGGTGGATGTAGTCACGATACCGGTGCCTGAGATGGGATCAGTGCATCCCTTGTCAAAGAGATCAACTTGGTAGTTGCGTTCCATTCCAATTTCATACTTGAGCGTGATTTCATCGGTGCTACCGTTATTGAAATCAGTGATGACCTGGAGAAAGTTGATATCCCAGTTGGGAATTGTCGCAGATGCGGAAGACGCAAAGAGGATGGCACCAATGGTGAGGGACTTGAAGAGAGGGGAGGGCATCGTGATGAATCTATGGAGGGAGGTAATAAATAATAGGAGAAATTTTGTTAGAAATCATAATAAAGTAGAGTCAATTGGATGAATGTGTGCACAACGATTGTACAGCAGCCGGTGAGCTGATGGCAGAGGCAGATTGATGCACACATCATATGAGCGCAGCTAGCCGAGTCTGTTCACAGTGGCGGCGTTGGAGATAGAAGCAACACCATCCTGCCACCTAACGCCGCAGCCATGTCCTCCCCTATTATGAAACACAAGATGCATAAGACGCCGCCGCTCAACGCAGCCGCTACCGCTACCCATCAAAAGGCGGCGGCCGATCCGATACCGCAGCGATACAATCCCCCAACGCAACAGATGCACTTACCTTTGGAGGTATATGAGGAATCCGAGGACACAGAGGTGTGTAGAGTTGTTTGTGGTTGTTGTCAATTGATTTTATGGGGGTGTTGTGCCGTTATGTTGGGGGTGGAGTCTTGGGGGATTCGGAGTTGTTTTCCCGAGGATCGATTCAAATCAGTTTAAGTAGGCATTATATACTGATTCCTACGTACTTTACATTAGCTTCACATGAAAATGGGTTCGTTTGACTCCCCTTTTACTCCCTCTGGGCTCTGGGCCCTCGCCCCACCACACACAAACATCATGCACAAGCAACAGCACCACAGCAGCACCATGGTCTCAACCAAGCTCCTAAGTACTTTGTCTCCCAGCACAATCTTGCCAAAGCCCAGGCTCAGACGCTCTATTCCCTTCGGCTCCTCCTACGCAAATGCCTACGGGTATGAGAAGCTGAGCAATGAGGATGAGAGCAAGTCACTGATTGACTCTATCAATTCATATGACTCATGCAGCAGCAGCAGCAGCAGCAGCGGCAGCGGTGTATCACCTCATGAAGTTCCAGCTGATGATGACTCCACCGCGGTTTGCTCCGTCTCCTCAGTCTTGTTCTCGATAGCCGACCAATCCATGTCTTCCGATGAATGCAGCTACAGCTATAGTCTTTGCTCCAAATCATTCCTCAACAGAGAGTCTTCTTCTCGCTCTCCCTTCAAGCAATATGGAGAAGATGGTGATACTATTGATACTTCTGATTATAGTAATTGCACGTTTGACCTTAGCTTCATGTCTCGGCATGCCGGGCTTGATTATAATGGCCGGACTCCTCCAAAAGATACTAAAGCTACCACTGTTTCTTCTGACGATATGCCCCGTGAACCTCTGCATCATAACGATGAAGATATATTGGAAGGTGCTCGCATAGTCAAGGAACATTTTCGTGCGATAACTTGTCATCAACTGGAGAAGACATTCGATTCAGATATCGATGAGGACTTGTCTACGTCCGCCAAGCTCTTACCTGGAAGTATTCGAAGTGTTGAAGATGAGCATAAGAGACATCGTGTTAGAAAGTGGCTGAGAAGACGTAATCCTATGTCAGCTCTAATGCGCTCATTGACCTCTCCAGCGGCCTAGGGGGGTGGCCGCGGTAGGTGTCTCTCCTCTCACATACCACATGCGGCGGTGATGTATGTATGTTAGCTGATTATTTGTTAGACATGCACAACACTACACTTTCAGCATAACTACAATATTATAAAGAATATCGTTCATACTATTATACTCACCGCATGGAATTATCAATAATCATAACACCTCTTCATCCTTCGCTATTCCCTCCCACATCGAACATGCTTGCGTCTCTTTAGATACGTCATACTTCTACGCATACCTACTACCTACCAAGCTCACTTCTCCTCGGAGGCGAGCTCACAATCTTTTCACAGAAGCGCTTTCATGCTCCCAAATGAAAATCGTTGCCCTACCATTGCTATCATCACCATGCCATCCACCAAGCGCCAATCCCTCAAAAAGCAACTTCCTACTCCCATGAGGAGCCCCATGCCACGCGCTCGCCGAGGCGGCGCCGGCCGTCAAAATACGCTACCCTCAACGTCCTCCAAATCGCCCAAAGTGGCTAGCTCCTCCGAGAAGGAAACGCCCACCGTTGTGCTAACGGCATTGACCAAAAATATTTCTCCGTACAATTTGTCTACCAATTGTGATGATAATCCATCATCGTCGAAGATGGACAATAATGTTGAGGGGGGGAAGAAATTCCGTCATGATTTGAGCGATGAAGAATCATTGGAGGGTGGAAACAATGCCGATACGAAGAAGAAATTCCGTGATGAATTCAGTGAAGAGTCATCGGGGGATGAAGAGGATGATTGCCTCGATAATATATTCGACGATGAATGTCTTGTAAATGCAATCCAACATTTGCTGCAAAGTGGAATTGCCTCCATTTGTCGTCTAAGAAAGCTATTTCCGGCGTCTTTTTTTGAGACATTTGATCTGGATGGAACGTCTGTGTCCCAATTCAATGTAGCATTCATTGAGCAAGCATTGACGAAGAGTGTGAATGGTAATTGTGATGATGAGGAATGTGAATACGATGGAGATGATGACTTGGAAGACCGCTCCATGATGAAGAGTATTAGCACGAAAAAGAGTGCCACACAGAAATCTCTTTCCCCGTTGACTGGGGCTAGCCAATGGCTTTCGCAGTATGAGGCGGAGGAGTCTCAAAGAGGCATGAATCCAGCTCCACCTCAGCCTGACTTTGGAGGAGATGATGAGGCCCTGAAGAAGTGGCAAAAGCAAGCGATGGAAGCACTTACACTTGTGCAATGGATGGGCAAGACAACAAAATTCTTGAGTGAAGGAAAGTTAGCACGAATTATCTTTGGCATTTGCGATGGAAACGAAAACGAGTTGATTGAGTCATATTCGTTTCAGCTCTCATTTGTTGAGCAGAGCCAAACAGGTGGGTTGCAAATGACACAATTTCAAGACTCGACGGGGTCATTCTTTCGGAATCTCAATGGCTTTTCTGCAGGTAGTGGAACGCTGCTGCCTTCAAAGACCCAATCTTCATTCCTATCGCAAGGATTCACCCAAGCTTCGTCGCAATACTTGACTCAGAATGTTGCTACATCTCAATCGGTGGGATTGACACAGCAGCGGTCCATCGTGATGAGTATGTCACAATCCGTTCGATCGGTTCGAGCGTCGGCTAAGAATTTCCGTGCGTATCAGATTCCAGACTCACGTTATTTGTCGTTGGATGTCAAGTTCACCGACGAAATAGAGGTGGATGATTTGCCTGACATATTCCGAGAGCAAGAAGATGATACCGCTAGCCCTTTCCCTACGGAAGACGATCAATTTGTAGTGACTCCAATTGGAACAATATCTGAGAGCTGTCTTAAAGTTGATCTGCATGCGTACAGTAAGAGTGACGGTAACAAGTGTAAAGAAGATGAAGATGACGACAAAAGCGTGCACTTCTCACAGCATTCTCATTCACGTCCAGATCCATCATTCGATGCAGAGCGCTCCGCATCCTCTGAATCTGAGACATCTGACTCAGAAGATTCCGACAGTCTAGCTTACGCGATTCCGAAGGGACTCGCTGGTGAGGATGTCTACCTTCCGTGCAAATTTCTTGGCCATCGACAATCAACTGAAGTCAATGGCGACAGGAAAGAAGACTTCAAATTGGAATTCGACAACAAGATACTAACTACGAAAGGGATGAAGAAGCAGTGGATCTTAGCCAAGAACGTCTACTCATCAACTGAGATGCACACAAAGATCAAACAAGCATTCAAACAACGCCGAAGCAACAAAGCTGGAAACGAGGAGAGCATTACAACATTCGACATTGAAGACATCGCTCAAGCACTCAAGGTGCAAAACGGCGTCGTAAAAGACGTAGCAGAAAGAGTAAAAAGAAAGATGCAAGATGAGAAAAATATGACACAAAAGAGAACGAAAAAAGTAACAAAGACGAATGCCTAATCATTTGAACAGGGAACAAAAAACATAAAACTTTCGAACCCAAAGAGTCTAGAAAAACAAAAGGAATAAAATAATAGGAAGCTGTTGATTGCTACATTGACGGCGTTAGATAGGTATGGTTAAATGTGTAACGGACTGTCCCAAAGCTTGGCCTCGTCACTCATGAGGTCGCCTACGAGACTGTAGCACGGCCGATATGCATTTAAAGAGCACGAGAAGAGGCATATATCCAAAGGATAGTCTATGCTTTCGTAACCTCCTATCATGGCCAACTATAATGGGGCACTGGAAGCAGTGGATTGTCATATTCACAGCGTGAGATACGATATGGTGCTAGAGAGTAGAGCTGGCGGTCGTCTCAGATGCCTCATCAGGGGACCTACGACGTTGTAACGACGCCGATACGACCATACTATGCTTGAGCCGTGAAAAAGATGCTTCTATACTATCATGGCCAACTATAATGGGCCACTGGAAGCAGTGGATTGTCATATTCACAGCGTGAGATACGATATGGTGCTAGAGAGTAGAGCTGGCGGTCGTCTCAGATGCCTCATCAGGGGACCTACGACGTTGTAACGACGCCGATACGACCATACAATGCTTGAGCCGTGCAAAAGATGCTTCTATACTATCATGGCCAACTATAATGGGTCACTGGAAGCAGTCGATTGTCATATTCACAGCGTGAGATACGATATGGTGCTAGAGAGTAGAGCTGGCGGTCGTCTCAGATGCCTCATCAGGGGACCTACGACGTTGTAACGACGCCGATACGACCATACAATGCTTGAGCCGTGCAAAAGATGCTTCTATACTATCATGGCCAACTATAATGGGGCACTGGAAGCAGTGGATTGTCATATTCACAGCGTGAGATACGTCATAATGCTAGAGAGTAGAGCTGGCGGTCGTCTCAGATGCCTCATCAGGGGACCTACGACGTTGTAACGACGCCGATACGACCATACAATGCTTGAGCCGTGCAAAAGATGCTTCTATACTATCATGGCCAACTATAATGGGTCACTGGAAGCAGTGGATTGTCATATTCACAGCGTGAGATACGATATGGTGCTAGAGAGTAGAGCTGGCGGTCGTCTCAGATGCCTCATCAGGTGACCTACGACGTTGTAACGACGCCGATACGACCATACAATGCTTGAGCCGTGCAAAAGATGCTTCTATACTATCATGGCCAACTATAATGGGTCACTGGAAGCAGTGGATTGTCATATTCACAGCGTGAGATACGTCATAATGCTAGAGAGTAGAGCTGGCGGTCGTCTCAGATGCCTCATCAGGTGACCTACGATGTTGTAACGACGCCGATACGACCATACAATGCTTGAGCCGTGCAAAAGATGCTTCTATACTATCATGGCCAACTATAATGGGTCACTGGAAGCAGTGGATTGACATATTCACAGCTTGAGATACGATATGGTGCTAGAGAGTAGAGCTGGCGGTCGTCTCAGATGCCTCATCAGGGGACCTACGACGTTGTAACGACGCCGATACGACCATACAATGCTTGAGCCGTGCAAAAGATGCTTCTATACTATCATGGCCAACTATAATGGGTCACTGGAAGCAGTGGATTGTCATATTCACAGCGTGAGATACGATATGGTGCTAGAGAGTAGAGCTGGCGGTCGTCTCAGATGCCTCATCAGGGGACCTACGACGTTGTAACGACGCCGATACGACCATACAATGCTTGAGCCGTGCAAAAGATGCTTCTATACTATCATGGCCAACTATAATGGGGCACTGGAAGCAGTGGATTGTCATATTCACAGCGTGAGATACGTCATAATGCTAGAGAGTAGAGCTGGCGGTCGTCTCAGATGCCTCATCAGGGGACCTACGACGTTGTAACGACGCCGATACGACCATACAATGCTTGAGCCGTGCAAAAGATGCTTCTATACTATCATGGCCAACTATAATGGGTCACTGGAAGCAGTGGATTGTCATATTCACAGCGTGAGATACGATATGGTGCTAGAGAGTAGAGCTGGCGGTCGTCTCAGATGCCTCATCAGGTGACCTACGACGTTGTAACGACGCCGATACGACCATACAATGCTTGAGCCGTGCAAAAGATGCTTCTATACTATCATGGCCAACTATAATGGGTCACTGGAAGCAGTGGATTGTCATATTCACAGCGTGAGATACGTCATAATGCTAGAGAGTAGAGCTGGCGGTCGTCTCAGATGCCTCATCAGGTGACCTACGATGTTGTAACGACGCCGATACGACCATACAATGCTTGAGCCGTGCAAAAGATGCTTCTATACTATCATGGCCAACTATAATGGGTCACTGGAAGCAGTGGATTGACATATTCACAGCTTGAGATACGATATGGTGCTAGAGAGTAGAGCTGGCGGTCGTCTCAGATGCCTCATCAGGGGACCTACGACGTTGTAACGACGCCGATACGACCATACAATGCTTGAGCCGTGCAAAAGATGCTTCTATACTATCATGGCCAACTATAATGGGTCACTGGAAGCAGTCGATTGTCATATTCACAGCGTGAGATACGATATGGTGCTAGAGAGTAGAGCTGGCGGTTGTCTCAGATGCCTCATCAGGGGACCTACGACGTTGTAACGACGCCGATACGACCATACAATGCTTGAGCCGTGCAAAAGATGCTTCTATACTATCATGGCCAACTATAATGGGTCACTGGAAGCAGTGGATTGTCATATTCACAGCGTGAGATACGATATGGTGCTAGAGAGTAGAGCTGGCGGTCGTCTCAGATGCCTCATCAGGGGACCTACGACGTTGTAACGACGCCGATACGACCATACAATGCTTGAGCCGTGCAAAAGATGCTTCTATACTATCATGGCCAACTATAATGGGTCACTGGAAGCAGTGGATTGTCATATTCACAGCGTGAGATACGATATGGTGCTAGAGAGTAGAGCTGGCGGTCGTCTCAGATGCCTCATCAGGGGACCTACGACGTTGTAACGACGCCGATACGACCATACAATGCTTGAGCCGTGCAAAAGATGCTTCTATACTATCATGGCCAACTATAATGGGTCATTGGAAGCAGTGGATTGTCATATTCACAGCGTGAGATACGATATGGTGCTAGAGAGTAGAGCTGGCGGTCGTCTCAGATGCCTCATCAGGGGACCTACGACGTTGTAACGACGCCGATACGACCATACAATGCTTGAGCCGTGCAAAAGATGCTTCTATACTATCATGGCCAACTATAATGGGTCACTGGAAGCAGTGGATTGTCATATTCACAGCGTGAGATACGATATGGTGCTAGAGAGTAGAGCTGGCGGTCGTCTCAGATGCCTCATCAGGGGACCTACGACGTTGTAACGACGCCGATACGACCATACAATGCTTGAGCCGTGAAAAAGATGCTTCTATACTATCATGGCCAACTATAAGGGTTAAACAAAGCTTGGTCTCTTCAGGTCGCGTACAAGTTTGTGGCACGGCCGATATGCATTTTAAGAGCTTGAGTAGTGGCATAAAGCCTTCTATATGGTACTATCGTAACCAACAATTATGCGCTACTAGAAGCTGTTGATTGCTAATTGACTGCATTTTTTATATATTCACTAAGTTAATCTTTAGATATTCATCTAAGAACCTGCTGGTTACTTGTTATCGTATGGTTTCAATTTGGGAGTATCCAATTTTTGCGGTTTCCAATTTTTAATCTCATATTGGTCCTCTCCATGCATTAGGACCCCACCAATTATCATTATCATGAGCCCACTTATCAGTAGCCCACCAGTCATGAGTAGCCCACCAGTTGTCAGTAGCCCACCAGTCGTCATGGTTATTTCTGTTATAAGATCTGTTTCCATTCTTGGCACCCTTTCCTCCTTTTCCACTCTTGCCACCACTACGAGCCCAGTCATCAGGAGCCCACCAGTCATCGCGTGGAGTCCAGTCATTAGTAGCCCACCAGTCATCGTGTGGAGCCCAGTCATTTGTAGCCCACCAGTCATCAGTAGCCCACCAGTCATCATGTGGAGCCCAGCCATCAAACCATGGATTTCCCCTGTCATAATACCGACTTCTGGCACTCTTTCCTCCTTTGCCACCCTTGCCACTCTTTCCATAAACACGAGAGCCGCCTCTCCAACCCCGGCTCCTGGGTTTCAACTTTCGCGCATCTTCTTCTGCTTCTGTAGCCTTTTGCGAGATCTCCATGACTTCACCTACAACTATAGATGCTTCACTGTTCGTTCCTTCGATGGTAACATCATGCTCATTGACTTCGGGGAGCTTCAGGCCTACAGCTAACTCAGCTGATGCCACCGCCACCAACCAACCAAATGTTAATCTCGTCGTGCTACTCGTCATCTTTAATTACAAAAAATGAACACTGCATGTGTTGCTGTGGAATGGACAAGGACGGCAAGGCATGATAGACATGTCCGAACGGAAAGTGGGCCTCTGCAAGAGTAAATAAGCCTTACATCTACAATGGCGGGAAAGAGTGGAACTGTCTTGCGAAAGAGCTCTCTTTTTTTCGCGAGAATAGGAAATCAAGACCACAAAAGTGGGTCAACAGGTGACTCGCTATCTTATTCCACGATTTTAGATTTTGAAGAAAATCGAATTATTTCTCCACGCTCAAGCCAATCTGATCAAAAAGCTAACATTATTTGACACAATACATATGCCTTACGAGGGCTCAATTTCATGAGTAGGACTCTTGGTAGGTGAGAGATCTAAGGAGGAAGAAGGGGAAGAACGAATTTCTTTAGCCTCAGATATATGTCCATCACGAAAACGAATGGACAATTTCATTGTGAACTCAACCTCAACCTCAACATACTTACCATAGTTCTCACGTAGTGTGTCACAGGATAGGGAAGGATGCGATGATGGCTCGAGTTAGGGATTGACCGATGGTACTACTGATACTGATAATTGTGATGAAGGTGTTGGATCTGCATATGCTCTAGTGCAGAGAGCGAGATGGAAAGCTTGATATCTCATGTACTTTACTTCGTTGGTTGTTGTTCTGTTATATATTGTTGTTTGGTGTTCCTCCACCACACTCCTCCTGCAAGAGAATGATTGCCAAGTCCGACAGCAACTCTAGGTGAATGACGCTCCTGGCTGCTATGTAATAGCACAACGCGTAATTGCCTGGGAAATACTTTGAGATGTGCACTGCCGGTGTGACTTGCGCTGAACGGAAATGGAGAGATACCTACCATATCTACCATGAACGGCAATTGTACTTATCACGTACTTACCAGTACTTCGGTTTCAACGTAGATAATACCTCTTCCTCCCTCCAATTTGAATTTGATATTTAAGTCCAAGCCCTCTAGTGGACTCATGAACCTGTCAGCACCGCCGACGATGCGGCATGGCATGGTGATCGAACAAACACACTGAGTTAGTTGAGACTATACGATTTGGGTTTTGTTGAGGTGACACGACAGACCGCATCATCATTATCTTTGAGGACAGGGGAGTCAATTTCGTTTTTGTGAAGTAATATCTTATAGTAATTGATGCCGCACTGCTAATACTAACATATATCTCTATCTGCTTCTTTCTCCACCATTCACAGTGTTCATAAAATAGTAAGGTGAAACGGTGATCCGTGGATCGGTTCTGTAGCATTGAAGTAATGACTACCCGGAACAATCTGCTTCGGCATCTTTGCGGACGCCCAGTACATTTTGAGCAAAAGTCGATTGATATCCATTGCAATTGAGTACTCTATCTTCAGTTGGTACAACACATTCTCCACTGCGTTGAAACTTCCAATACTGCTTCCAAGGCTTGAATCAACAACGATTTTGGAACCGATGAAGACTGTACAGTTCCCTTCGATTCCGGTCAACTCCAACTCAAATTTACCATTGTGAGGGAACGACATATAACCAGTCCACGTTACATGACTGAACGACTTGCCCAAATACCATGCGTTAAAGTCAATTCTTTCATCAATCATTGTTATTGTCGGTACAAGTAACCTCTCGTTGAGGTAATAGTTTCCAACCAGTCCCGAGCCGGTCACCATGCCGACATCAATTTTGTAAGATGATGGTTCATTGACTTTGTAGGCAACAATATAGTCACCATTTTCTTGATCAATGACATGAGCTTCGGCTTCATCGTTGTCAACGACTCGAGTGACGAAATTATTACCTCCGGTGGTCAAATAGTTCCCAAAGATATCCTTCGTGCTCACAAGAAATGAGCCCCACACCCCGGCGTCTCTAATAAAATGCACTGAAGGAATACCCGAATCAGCGGTGATTGATATTCCACCAGAGACAACAGAGGTTGTTGATGCAACTGCATGCCCAGGAAAGACCGTCACATTGAATGGGCTAGACTTGAGCGGCTCTGCATTACCAGCACTACTTTCAATGCTTACATCGAGAAGGTAGGATCCTTCTTTCCATTGCGACGGGCACTCAATTAGATAAGTGCCGCTGTCATCGTCATCAACTTGGCAACGATACTTTTCGCTAGGAGTTTCTACAGCAAAAAGGTGTGCAATAATTTCGTCGCCACCCTGGTATCTATCATTCTGATGAAAGTCTCTTGTTTGCAATCGAGCAAGTAGGGGTATACCCGCAACTCCTAGGCCATCATTGTCCATCGACAGAATACTAGTGTCAGGATCAGATCTTCCTGGTTGCACGGTCAACAAGAAAGGGCTGTCTTTAACGTGACTGAGTTGAGATGTGTTCAGCTCTCCAATTTCAACAGAAAGGAAATATCTTCCACTAACACCTGCAATATAGGAAACAGTGAAAGTCCCGTTCCGATTGTCAACTACCATTGTCTCTATTGTCGCATAATCATTGTGAGCATATGATACCACCCTCGCGTATCCACTGAGCAACATATTACCATGAATATCTCTGCTCTCAACTAGAAATTCTTGCTCGACTCCTGACACTGCATGACGAAGTGTATCTCCGATTGCATTCGAAAGCGGAGCGTAGGCGGAATCAGGATATATTTCAGGATATAGAGTGCTCTCAATCGCTTCCTCATAAAGCAGATTGGAAGATGGAATGGTGACACTACTTCCAATGGTAGGAGATGACCACTTCAGCTTGACAAATGGATTGTTGCCTTCATAGTTTTTGTATCGAAGTTCAAAGTCGACTTGTTTTGAAGGCAACACGGTACTTGTCGTAGAAGAGGGCCAGCATGGTTGCCATGGCATGTGTACACCATCAATAGCAACACTGACGTGTCCTTCATCGTTGCACTCTGCGCTTATTTCGTAGCGTTCGTTGGTGTATGCTTTGAGCTTGCCACTCCACTTCGCACCTATATGATAGGGACCGGCCATGTCGCTGAGTGAGCCACAAGTAATATCCTCGTTGTTTTGGCAAGTATAGGGAAGCGCTCCAAAATCTTTGTCGATATTCGCTTCGATTGAAGAGAATACCAAGTGCTCTGGTGCAAAATCTGTGGAAGAATAGAGCGATACCGCAAGACCGCCTGGGAGAAATGTGATCACATCCAATGAGTAGACACCAGCATACGCCGTAAGATAATCTAGATGAAATGAACCATCACTATTCGCTTCGACACGCTGCTTTATAGTGTGCTCACCAACTAGATTGTTATCATCTTCTCCCCATTCGCTTTCGTGACGTGACAGAAGCGTCATGTCGATCTCCATTATCTCTTGACTGTCGAGAATGAAATTCTGATAGGCATCGCGTGGAAACACTCGTACAGGGGATATCTGTCCAGCAAAGCCTTTGAAAGTACCAGCTCCTGTCATGATACTGAGCTCACCAGATATTTGCCCTGGTATCACGTGGACAGAGAACGGACTACCAACAATGCTTTTGCCTTGGTAATCATTGACATGAAGATCATATTGCCCAGCCTCAAAACAGGTATATTGAATGCGATATTGACCTTCCTCAGTGAATGATTGCGTTCCTGTCACCACCACTTCACCAGTCCTGTTAGCACCGTAAATTTCCATACCAACTGGAACATGCGCTCTCTCCATGAGAATTAGGGTCACGTTGAACAGTGCATCTTCTTGTACTTTTTTGTTGCCTCCTGCGTCCTTCGGAACAATGTGGAAAGAAGCTCTTTTGCCAGCTTGTGCTTTTTTGAGTCCCACGCCAGTTGCTACAGAAGTCTCTGCAAAGAAATCTCCAGGATTTACCGAAACTAACATTGGAGAGTCAAGTATGTCCACTCCATTCAACATGATTCCAAGTTGTATCTCTCCAGACAACACTGGTATCACACTGATTTCATACTTGCCACCTCCGACGTAAGATACTTGTGTCGCACTAGGATCTATACTTTCGCTGTGAACCGATATCGAAGTGTTGTGCGGATGTTCATCACTGTATATCGCCTTGTTGCCCCACCTATCGACTGCTTGAATAACAAAACTATGAAGTTTCATTGCTCGCATTGGTGAGACTTCTGCTTCATCGACGACGAACGAGGACGGGCCATCTGCTGTGCCGTGAACAACATTAATGCGAAAGGGTGAGCCTCTGGTGTGGCTGCCATCCAACATGATGGACACGTCATTGGGACCTGCAACAAATGGGACTACTTGCAGCGAGTACGTGCCGTTGCCATGGTCTTGCGTGGTACCATATTGATAGTCGTTCGTCAGTGCACTCTTTATTGTGACCTCCCAATCGTCACCACCAATATTTCTCATGTTTCCATTCGCATCGAACGCTTGAATTGTAGCAGTTCCAACATCTCCGGCCACAGCATTGTGCAATACAGGCCCAAACGCAATGCTTTCTTGTGCAAACGTGTCCCCCGGTACAACACCAAGAGCAAATGGACTTCCACGAATATGCATTGCGTTGCCATTTACTTCGTGATAAATAGTCAATCTATAATGACCGCTAGTTCTCGGCGTGTACATGCCCACAAAATATCTCGAGGCGGCATCGTAGGTGACGTCAACTGCGAAAGTCACGTCGCCTTGAGCATTATCAAGCAATTCGGCAGTAGCGTGGAATACATCAAGATGCCTCTCGTCATTTACGAGCGCGTGATGTGGCCAACCACGGAAATTCCCATGTGCATCCTTTGGTACAATAAAGAATGATTCTTGTTTTCCAGCGATTGCTGTGTGGATACCCTCACCGATAGCCTGTGATTGTGAAGCATGAGTTGTTGCCGGGAGAACAACATATTCAAAAGGGCTACCTCGTATTCGTTCCTGAAGCAAGATAAGTATTAGATATATGCTGGGTCACCATAACGACTTTGCGAAATGAACAACATACCTTGTAGAAGAGAGACGAAGATGGGATTGCGGTAATTGGAGTGCTCTCGGACGACCACAGCAATCTCGCAGTTGCATTGCCCAAGACATCGCGATACTCCAAGATGATTTCATGAGTCTCAAACGCACTCAGATCGTGTTCAGCATGAAGCATGGACGAAGCATGAGGAAATGTCCACCAATCGATCAATAAGTGCCCATCAATCCACACGCGGGCATGATCATCCACATCGAGCCAAAATGTGTACGTTTCCGAATGCGTCGGTCTGACATATCCTTCCCATCGCACTGATACAAAGTCTCTTCCAAATGTCGTAACAGGGCATGTCCCCCAAGTAAAATTGACTAACGCGTCTGTTCTAATCATATCCAATCTCGAGTCGTCAAGGACGTTGTCAGTATAATAGAAGCCTTTGAGTCCACCAGGTATGAGATGATAAACGTCAAGCTCGTAGTTTCCGCTTGTAGTTGCGTTCACTTGACACGTATATACATTCTCAAGTGAATGTCCACAGTTCCCAATAGCATCTACCGTATCGATTTCAAGAAGACTATCTCCCGATGCAAGCTTGCGTGCAACAACCTTGAATATATCATTTCCCTCTGCAGATGCGTCATTGCTACAAGTGTTGGCAGATAAATCAAATTGAAATGATGCACCGGCCACTCCGACACTCGATTCGTGCAAGTTTGCTTCAACATTGCCTGAACACGTCATGTCTGAATCATCATCGATAATGGTCACAATGGTTCTCTGTTGAGTCCCAAGACTTGCACCTCCGGTAGGGTTTGATAAATGAACAGAAAAGGTCTCATTCGGTTCCTGGCAATGTTTGTGTCAGCAAGGAAAGAAAACGATGGGATTGTCAAGGGGTTTTGTGAAGTGGTACTTACCAAAATACGGTCATCATTGATTGTAACTAAAAATGAAGCAGTGATTTGTCCTTGCCGAAATACAACCGTTCGATTTGTAGTATAGTACGCAGTGGACGCGACGTCCTCAAATCCAGCAGTAATTGGGTACAACGAGTACGATACTGCCACTTCTCCAACACCTCCACCAGAACGACGAAGCGTCAACCGAACATGTTTGTTATCTTCTCTCACTGCATACTCTGGCGAATCAAACGTGATGGTTCCGTGATTACCACATATTCGATTCGATGTGACATTGTATGGCATGCAGCTGATAGAGTCGTCATTGTCCAGACCTTGATGGCATTCTACCGCAGATTCATTGAGTGGTGCAATAGAAGGATCCACCAGAAAATAATGCTCTGCATCATAGAATGCATCCACTTGATTGCTCCCAAACGGCACAGTAATGCTCAACTCTCTTGTCAGCTCATCCATCGGCAAAGGTGGATCATGCGGACGTCTCCCAGAGCGATGAATAGACAACAGCAGCAAATCAATACACGACGTACAAGCATCTTCACTGCAAGTACGACAACGTGGATCAAATCGCCAACAAGGTTGACATTGCTCTCCCCACTCTGCTGTCTTGTGAGAACTGAATCCATCTTCGCATTCAATGCATCCATCCTCATCGCAGGTAGTACAAAATTCGTGATATTTAGAGCAGATGGGTCTGGAACAATCCTCTCCTTCCCTATATTCATTGCATTTGCACTTTCCTGTTTGATAATTACACTGACCAAACCCTGAACAGTCATTGGGACAAAGTGTTTTTGGATAGCAAATACCACCAACTTCAAAATGCGTAGGGGCACATTCACCACATGCATCGCCCATGTACCCCTCAGTGCAAAAGCAAGTTCCCGATCGACGATCACAATATCCATAGTCTTTGCCACGACAAAAGTACTCATTGTCGATAGGTCCAACCATCTTTGGACAAGATGTCAATCTATTCTTGCCAACGTCGTCATCGCTGAGGACGATGGATTCGACATAGCCTTGATTCGACCAAGTTTGAGCTGTGGTGAATTGTTGAGCATTGCCCACGCTGCCTTTTTCGTAGGGGACGAAATGCTGCGTTTCGTTGATGCTGCCTTTGATTCGATAGGCGGCTGCATCTTGGCTGGTAAAGCTGAGTAGCAGCGGTAGCAGGAAGCCGGCCGATATCTTTACGATGAATGTCAACATTGTCGAGGGAGGTTTGCTGCGGGGTGACACTATGTTTTTTATTGAGGGGTTACAATAAGTAGAAGTTGAGACGGATCAAGCTATCTGTGAGTGATATGCGACGCTGACCTTTGAAAATCATTCTGCTTATTTCTGATTTTTCTGCAAAGATTTTGAATTTTCACCCTTTTATTCCGCGAGCTAAGCAAGGAATCAGTACAAAATATCGCGCGCTCCATCACAATACAACAAACCCCGAACGCGAACGCCCACCGCCCATATTTTTTTTCAACTAAGCCAATGCGGCGCAGACCAGCCACACATAATACACCTAGTTATTCCCTTGATACACCAGCCCACCTGTTTAAGCAAATAACATCTACTAATCTACGTTGAAAAACTGTGTGTCATCTACCCCCATCCACTTCAGATGACAGTTAAATCTCTCATCCTCATCACCTTAATCGGCATAGTCGCCCACGCCTCCCCCATCGTCGAGGAAGCAGCTGCATCCGTCATTGAAGAAAAAACATGCTCGGCAGTCGATGCCGACGGAACCTGTATCGAAGAGACCGATTCTTCCGATGATGACGACGACGTGAATGAATACACTCACAAATATAACTTCGAGTGCACCGACAAACACGAGAACTGCGCCACCTGGGCCTCCGATGGGGATTGCACAGGAGAACCCGCCGGATATGTATCCGCCTACTGTCCTAAATCATGCCATACCTGTGGCAGTTTGGCTAATAAGGCATCCTCTAATATCGCTGCACAGGATATATGCAAGGATGATCATTATCAATGCTCTGAATGGTCTGGAATGGGGGAATGTGATGCCAACCCAAATTATATGCGAAAGTATTGTGTAAGATCCTGTTTGGAATGTTATGACAGTACTAGTCAATTCGGTGTGGAACAACGTATGCCTAACGAGGTGGAAGAGAGAAAATTAACAAACAAACGTATTGGAGAGACTGTCGCGTACATGAAGAAGGTATGGAATGATAATGAGTTTACCAAGGTCCGTCACAAGTGTAGAAATGTGCATGAAGACTGTACCTTTTGGGCCGCACTGGGGGAATGCGAATCCAACGAGCAATACATGAAGACCAATTGCGCACCTGCATGCTACTCGTGTGACTTGTTGGACGTTAAACACCGCTGCCCTGTGGAGCCTGACAATGTGTGCATCTGGGAGCCTGGAGATTTGAACACGCTCTTTGAGAATATTGTCGACAATGCTGATGGAAAGGGAGAGTATGAAAAGTTCAATCCAAAGGCATTGTCACGTCCAAAGAAGACAAAGAACGGAACAATTGTAGAGGATGTGGACGTTAATGGACCTTGGATTGTCCTCCTTGAAAACTTTGTCTCCGAAGAAGAGGCTGATCGATTGGTGGAAATTGGAAAGCAACAGGGGTATGAACGTAGTGCCGATGTGGGCAAGGAAAAGCCGGATGGCTCCCATGACAGTTTGGTGAGTGAATCTCGAACTAGCCACAATACGTGGTGCCAAGAGCCATCCTGTTATGAAGATCCACTAGTGGTACCGGTAATTGAGCGGATTGCCGAAGTGTCCAAGACTGGTGTGCAGAATAGTGAATACTTGCAACTTCTTCAGTATGAACCGAATCAGTACTACAAACAACACCATGATTATATCCCGCATCATCAAGATATGCCCTGCGGTGTGAGAATTTTAACTCTGTTCATCTACCTCAACGATGTGGAGGATGGTGGTGGAACGAGCTTTCCGTTGGTGAAAAACAGGGAGGGAATTGTCGTGCAACCGAAAAAAGGCAATGCTGTTATTTGGCCTAGTGTGTTGGATCACGCACCCGAAAGCAAGGATGGACGCACAGAGCACGAAGCGCTCCCGGTGAAATCAGGTATTAAATACGGGGCTAATGCGTGGATACACTCTCGAGATTTCAAGGCAGCGTTTGCAAAGAACTGTCACTAGAGATTACACACGTCCTGAGATATTTGCACGAACTTTAAGTATTAACGACAATTAACATGAAACAATATGAATGGAAGCATTTACTTCTCCTCCTTCTCTACAAAAGCAGCCACGACAACCTCCTCATCATCTGGAATGAAACAAACGTCCGAATCAAGTGCAACTGCCACTGGCATCTCAGTAGTAATTACATCTGGATTTGGGGGATGAGAAGCAGGCGACGGCATATGGCTTCTCAAATAGTCAACAATAACTCCGTAACTCCGTTTAGCTGTTTTGCCCTGATGAGGTAACGAGATGATCCGCATCATCCAATCTCTGCTCACAGCGTCACGATACAAATCCGCCAACAATAACGCAGTACGATTGTCGAGAGAAGCATTGTTTGTCAAAGTATAAGTTGCCAAATCCTTCCTCGTTACTGGATCAAACAAGTGACAACTTGCCATGGCAACATCATCTAGTTCTTGCTCACTGTAAGAATTGATCACAAAGACAATGTGCTCACATCTTGGGTTGACAGCATTGAAAGCTACAATAATCTTCTCGTCATCTCCAATTTCATCCCCTTCCCTCTCATCACCAGAGTGATGAATAGCGCCGTCTTCAGAACGCAGGTGCTTGAAATAGACCATGTCCACAAGATTGTAATTCTTATCGAGACACACTGCTGATGCATCCAAGTCAATGTCAACACCATCGGTCACATCCCATGCCAACCCCATGGCCAGAACACTGGGTAACTTGTCCCGAGTAGGAGCGTAGTCTGCCACTCTAATTGTGGTTTCTTTGTTCATCACAGCGACACGTTCATAGGGATCAATGTCTGTATTGGGGAAAAGATCACGGCAATACCCCTTGATTTCCGGTATGAGAGTACCAAAGTCACGAGCAGAAGGGTCAACATCCCCAATTGTTGACAGAGACCATGCTTTACCAAACCTTCCCTTTTTGAAGCTACGTGAAATACGCATACAGAACAACGCAGTGTTTTCACCCTCATAAGCCGGTCGAAATGCACACAGCCCTATTCCAGACGAACCGCTGCTAATTCTCACACGCGCCGAGGTTATCTGCGAAAAGTCAACACCAGGAGTGGCCACAGTAACAAGCAATACATATGCCACAATATGATCAGGTAGACGATCCAAATCCATGATAATTTGCTCTCGGTCGTCATTCTCACCAACCGTCTGCATCCCCTCCCGTTCATCCCCCGAATGTTTGATTGATCCATTTGGATTGATAAGGTTGGAGAAATAAACTGTCTCCGTCATACTAACCTTTCCGGTAGTATCCAAGGCTACACAACTAACATCCAAATCAATAGGACGCTGGCGCTGTGTCACATTCCAACCCAATCCAACTTTGAGTAGCTTCTTTTTACCGGGCATCCTCAACGGAACAACATTTCCCCTCACAATATCTGGTAGCAATAATGTCGTAATTTCAATTGACACTTGAATCTCCCCCTTGGCCTTCTTGCAATAATACTTCTCTCCCTGCTTACCAGTTTGAATCGGAAACCACTGAGGCTCAATAATACCATGAATGTTGATGGGAATGTAGACTTGCCCCAGAGGATCATCGGCAGTTCCCATGTCTTTATCCAACAATACCAAATGGAATTTTGGCCCAAGACCACTTGCAGAGGGAGCAGCATGCTGCACCTTCTCTCCATCATCACAACCTATCACATGCTTGATGCTGTGATTCCATTGGGGATCAAGTGTCTTTTTCTTCACTGACGTTTTCCCGATGAGGGCATCCTTGTAAAAGACCTTGACGTATGGATCTGAGGATTTCCTCTTTCCGAATATACTTCGATCTTGGGCCAAGAGATCTCTGGCTTGGTAGATGTTGATGGTGACACGAAGCCCTGCTAGGGGTGGGTCGGTGGATACTCTGCACGACATGTTGCTCTTAGTTGAGAGGACACTCACTAGATGGTATTGGAGAGTGGGTTCTTATTATAATGGTGGACTACTATTCGAAACGCAATATTATAAGGTGGTGTTTATTGTCGACAGATGATGTTACTTAGTCGTGATGCGCTGCCGTTGCAAGATAGATCGAGTGTAGCATCTGTAGTCGAAATAATGCAAGATCAGGATGTGTGTGGACTTAGTCGTAGCGCGCTGAATAAATGGAACGCGTGTCACCATGGTGACTTCAAGCACAAAGCGAAGCACGCACACAAGATCTGTTCGTTTGACGGAAGCGGTGTACCAATTGTATTGATTCCTGCGTAAGTAGAATCTCTCTTTCCCTCACTCTTCCTCTCGTCTCCTGCAAACTGCAAAACATAACCACCTAACCCTATTAGTTTGTTGTACAGTTGTTGTACAATAGAGTGGAGTTTTCTAATCAATTGACTAACATTATTGAATTTAAATATGAACTACATCAATCATCAAAGTCATCCATCAATGGGAACATCCGTATACATCAACTCTGATTGACGCTGCGAAGTCTCAGGAGATCTAGTCATCTTATCCAAAAAGTAGGTAAACCCAGCATAGGTTGCAGCACCCTGCAGCATTGCCTGTGGACCACTATTACGACTCAAGAATGCACCAGTCAACGCACTACCAAACACAGTATTCCAATTGTCATCTACATCCCCTCGACACAAACGTACAAAGTTATTGAACCCTGAAAATGCCGCACTGAGTGTTCCCCAAGTCTTGCATGTTACAAACGCCTTTGCATTAAGTGCTGCCAAGCGTTGGCCAAAGCTGCCCATCGATTTACCAAAGAGTGTGGACGGAATATTCATAACACCACCTCCAAAGTAGCCTAATAGTCCACCAGAAATGAAGGAGCCCATTGTAACAATTGTCAGCTCGATTGTGTTGGATACCAAAAGACCGAGTGGTCCTAGTTGACCACGTAATTCATCCAATGAAGGTTCTTGTAATTGAAGTTCTGATTGTTGTTGATTGTAATTGTAGTCAAAGTTATCGTCCAAATCAATCATTTTTGATTTTGTCTTTTTTCGTAGACCAACTGTTTGGATGATATCATCAGCGGACTTGTTCGTTCCGTACTGCCGCCGTGAGAATTTAGTGCTTGAAGCAGATTGTTTCGTGCTACTGCGGTTGGCATTAGTGATGGTGTGGGGATAAAACGCCGGGCGGGCAGAGATGATGTGACATGATGTCGCTGATGTCGTGATCATGTGATGTGCCATGATTATTAGAACAGCCATCGTCATTGACGGCATAGTGATGTGCCTCTTTGACGACTGCTGCCGCTGAATATGCCTCTTCATCATGCTCTCTTGTATTTAGGGAGACACTCCTCTTGACCTACCAGCTTGTTGAAATCAAAGATAGCAAAGATGTGGTTGCTGGTTTTTTTATTGAGTGGAAATGAGATCTTTTCCATTGGCAACCTTCTACGACGGAATTGGTACGCTCCTTGGCGGGAGATGGACTTGGATGGAAGTCAGCAAAAAGCCTGCAAAAAGCCATTGTTACGCAACGCAAGTTGGTGCACGCTGTTGCAGTTGCAAGTGGCAAGGGAGAGTGAGACATCTTAGAGATCATGGTCCGCCTATCCAACGTTGTGCTGCTGCTTTCAGCTGCTAGTGAATCGCTTGCCTTTTCATCATCCATCCCATCTGCCACTCGCCTATTGGGTACTCAACTCGCAGCGATGGCGCCGCTAGATCAAGTTCTAGAATCATGGGCATCGTCAGCAGGATACGGACAAATCGACAAAGCAATTCCAGCAGGTTCATCTGGTTGGGCTTCCTTTCGCAAAGTTACAGTAACAAACCCACCGGAAAGTGACGGAAAACCGGTGTCGTTCTTTGTCAAGTCATCCTCACGATCGGCGGAGGAGATGTTTCACGGAGAGGCGCTTGGTCTTCAGGCAATGTATGAGTGCTCACAGGGCGAAGATTCATTACGAATTCCCAAAGTGTATCACTACGGAGATTTCTCGGAGGGTAAAGGCAGCCTCATTGTAATGGAATATCTCAATCTTGCTGGGCGATCCGATGATCGGGCACTTGGCAAGGCAATGGCCAAGATGCATCTGGCTCCAGCGACTGAAGAAGCATGTAACCCAGATAAAGCATTTGGATTTCCAGTCGATAATACTATCGGCGGTACACCTCAGCCCAATGCATGGACAAAGCCAAACAGTGGAACACAAGAGTGGATAGAATTCTTCCGTGATCATCGCATCGGTCACCAGCTCGATCTTGCAGGTGATGCCTATTGTTCAAATTTGTGGGAGAAAGATATTGCTCCTCGATTGCACCTCCTGTTCGAGGACTTACAAGGAGAGAAAGAAATCAAACCATCACTGCTGCATGGAGACTTGTGGAGTGGTAACATCGGGAGTGCTGATGGCAAGCCAAGTATTTTCGATCCGGCAGTGTATTGGGGTCACCATGAGGCTGAATGGGGCGTAAGTTTTATCTCGCGTTTGTCTTGATTTGTTACATATTGCTTTCGGACAGTGTTGTTGCTTGTGGGCAGTCCTCATCTGCTAATATCCATATTATCTCGTGCCAATCAGATGCAATGGTGTGCTTATTTTGGTAGCGACTTTTGGGATGGATATCGAACAACAATCCCAGAGGATGATGGCTTCGAGGATCGTGCATTATTGTATGATGCCTACCATCAATTAAATCATTTTAATTTGTTTGGAGGAAGTTATCTCACAACAGCAACGAGTGACTTGAACAGTTTGAAAGATTCTTTGGACAGTATTGAACGAGGCTGAATATCTGTTGATTTGACAAGAGCTAACATCTCTTATGTATCACTTCTGTGTATTCTATCCCTTTCAGATGAGCTGGTGTGCAGGCTTCACCCAGACCTTTTGGGACGGATATAACTCCATCATACCAAGAGACGAAGGATTTCTGGACAGGAAACCTCTCTATGACTGCTACCACCAGCTCAATCATTACAATCTTTTTGGAGGAGGATACATCGGCAGCTCTAGAGGCCACCTCGAGAGTCTAAAGAAGAAGTTAGACGCAAAGGAGAAAGCTAAATAATTTGATCTTTAACTTAGCTAGTGATGCAATTGGTTGCATCACAGATGATGTGGGGTGAATTAGGGTGTGTGCTTGTGTGCTACTTTGTGCGCGAGTAATAATGTAAGAAGCCTTTCAAACAAAACATAGCTCATTATCTTCATTGTCTTGGTTGCGGCAAAACATATCCTTGGCATTATCAACCGCCTTACGAGGCTTTGCCCTGAATGCTACAATGCGTCCATGGTGCTTGATCTCCTTGAAAAAGACATGAGCCATATCACTTTGAAGGAGCTTCCAAGTCAAGTACTTCTCCATGGCAGAGGCAGCATGAGCATGTACCAACTCAACAAATGACGAGGGGGTCAAATCAGCATGTGCCTGACCATCAAGTTCTTCCGTAGCTTCTTCCCACGCCATTTCCAACAGCTCGGGTGACACATCAAGAGACTCCTGGAGTGACTTCATGGGAGTATCTTGAGCACTGATAAACTCTTCGTAGAGCTTGTTTGCCTGTCCAGGACTGTTTGGACAAGCCATAGAATAGCGAACTGACTTGTCGGCAATGTTGAACTTCTTGCCCTCGCTATCGATGACTGTGTATCTTGCTCCCCCGCTAGACTTGTGTTCGACGGCATCAATCTTGCCGACATGGATGCGCTTCTTCTCTTCAAACTCAATGAAGCTTCCCGCGGAGAACGCTTGTTGCTGCACTACTTCATCACTGGAGTCTTTCTTTCCATGCAGGCTTACCGATGTCGAAGGCAAGTGTGGACGTGCAACAAATGCACTTGTAGCCTCAAGAGAGGATAGCGTGAGAGCTGATGTTAGGAGGAGGCGATTGAGCAGCTTCATCGGAGAGATATTTTATGAGAAGAGTTGACACCGATGTGCACCAAGCACCAAAATCAAATCCATCAATTATCAGAACTCTACTTTCGTTGGAATCAGTAGTAGGAGTAGAAAGATTTACCATCTGCTGGCAGCTGCTGTGTGAGTGTCAAGATCTAGATTGCCGGCCTCTTGCCGCCTGCTTCTCTCCTCTCTTCTTCCTCTTCTTTGGCGGGCTTGAATGAGAGCTCGATGAATGAAGATGATGAATGATGAAGAAGGCAATGGCATAATGCAGATATAGATGGTAGAGATAGAAATGCAACTAGCATTATCGGTGGCTGAAAAGTAGGTAACGATAAGATAATGAACAGCAGCAAACAAATGAGTGGCGGAGATGACGTTGTGTTCTCAGCAGCAGCAGCCTCAGAGCACAATAATGGACACGCAACATGCACATCTCGCCACAGCGGCAGCAAGCCAATTCTACACGAGGCGTTATCAATGGACGATATTATACAAGATAAAACAACCAACTTTACTGCCCAATCGTCGAATGTATTCAAATGGACAACGTTTCTTCTTCTGGGAGGAATCATTCTTGGTACAATGCTACCTCAAAATCCAGCACTTCCCTCGGCTACATGGAGACTCTTGTCTTCGATCATTGGATACACCTACTTTTTGAGCTGGAGTGCATCCTTCTATCCACAAATAGTAATGAATCACGAGAGAAAGACAACACGTGGCCTATCGGTTGATTTTTGTGTGCTCAACGTGTTAGGTTATTGCTGCTACACTGTTTATACGACAACCTTCTTCTGGAATCAGCGTATTATTGATGAATACAAACTTCGATTTTCTTCGGATGAGGGGGACTCTGCTGAAGTTACAGTACAAGGAAATGATGTAGCGTTTGCCCTTCATGCAGTCGTGATGGCAACTGTAACTCTATCTCAGATTGGGATCTATGATACGTTCACTGCACGGCCCCCATCAAAACGAGTACTTGTTATTATATTGACAACAATTGCATTTTGCATAGGATATGTGTGCTTCACTTGGATCGTGAAGGGGAGTGTAGATTTTCTGGGCTTTCTATATGTGCTAGGAACGATCAAGGTTGGCGTTACCATAGGCAAATATGTTCCTCAAGCACTGCTTAACAAATCAAGACAATCTACGGTCGGGTGGAACGTGTTGAATGTTATCTTGGACCTCACAGGAGGAGTGCTTAGCTTAATACAATTGGTTGGTGATTGTGCGAGTATGGGAGATTGGAGCGGCTTATTTGGCAACCCAACCAAGCTATTTTTGTCCATGATCACAATCTTCTTTGATCTAGTATTTCTGATACAGCACTACTTTCTGTATGCCGACAAAGATTCTTACTCGCAACTGCCGCTTGAAGCGCAACAACAACCTTCTATCGAAGTCAAGTGCTAGCACTGGAACTCGGTTCTTACTCCTCCCAAAGGCTCAATGGATACTGTGTGACGTCATCCTTGTGCTGTCACGAACACAACGCGACAGAAGAGAGAGAGAAGACTGTGTTGGGGTGCCAAAACTTGTGGGTTTAAATCTATGATGCGAACCCACACTTCCCAGAGATGCGAGATCTCTGAGCCAGTTGAGGAGTGGGTCGCTTAACTAACTGCTTTGAGCGTATTGGGTCTCACAGCGGTTTAACTTGAAAAAAGAATGGAAAAACCGCATTGCTGATCAGAGACTGCAAAAGGAAGAGCTGAGGCTTGGATCGTCCGTCCATCACCACAACGACGTCGACTTAGTAGATCAATCTTCTTAGTACTTAATCAATGCTCTTCATGTTGACGTATTCATCATCATCATCAATGTCAATGTCAATATCGACCCGTTTCTCTACAACCCCAAAAGTACCAAATCTTTCATTCAAGATTCTTGCGGCCCTCCTCTTCAACTCCCTGAATAATGGTGGCACCAGGGGGTCCGTGCAGATGCAGTGGACAAACCGAAACAATGGCAGTGAGACCGCGAGAAAGAGAGACACGAAGATGTACGCGAAGGGTTGCTTGAAACGCTGCCGATCGAGCTCTTCTTGCTCGAGCCTTCTTTGACTTGCTTCTCCGCACTCGGATAGGTGGATACAGCATGCGATTGCAATGACGGCTAGTGCTTGACGGATGATAGCGGTGGCGCTCATGCTATTCTTGAGGATCAAAGTCAGGTAGAGGAAAGAGAGTTTGTCAAGCTTGAGAAGTTAGAAGCACCCAGGAACTCGAGATGCGGTGGAGTGAAAATTGTGATTTAAATTCGAAATTTACGAGAAAATTATTGGAAGTCGAAGTCAGAGCACTTGAAACACACACCTACACACTGCCAAACTGCAATCCAACTCACACTTGCTAAGGACTACATCACTCTATGATTGAATATATGCTTATCTTAACAATTACGCGTAAACAATGCATCTCGCTTTTCCTTTTCCGTTTGATTCTTCTTCCCTGCGCCACCAAAAAGACTGGAAAGCACCGAATTATTTGCAACTTTCGTTTGAATATTGGACCTTGCTTCATCTGCAACTGACGTCTTTTTGCCTTGTATCGATGCTGATGCTGCAGCTGCTACTACCGGCAACGACGTCTTTGTTTCCGACTTCTTTTTCGCCGACACTTCTTCATTAGTAGTACCCCGTTTTCGCTTCTTATCCTTCTTCTTTTGCATCTTTGCCACCCGCTCTTCCTCCACTCTAGCCTCCCACATTCGTTGAATTTCTTCAAAGACACCCCCAGCCTTGGGTGGTGCCAATCGTATCATATTCCTTTCCTCAAATGGGCCATATTCAGATTGAAGACCGTCTATTCCCATTTCTTTGATGGCACGCTCACTTATCACATTTGGGCTAAATTCAATTCCATCTGTTTCATCATTGTCATTAGAAGGTGAGCCCTTTTTCTTATCTTTGCTCTTTGGATTCTTTGAGCGGACAATTACAAATGAGGGGACATTGCCGCTCCCAATTTCTCCCGAGGTTATTGGACATGTAGCAGTATACCGTGCCATCGTCCCTCTTCCATTACCATTATTGTTGTTGTTGCTGCCCCCATTCGACGGTGCCGAAGTAGTAACGTAAAACCTCACCGGGTGCAAATCTTTCATACCTCGAACATGAGATCCCAAAGCATCAGCAACATTACTACTATTATTTATTTGTTGACTTCGCCGCAACAACGCCTCAAGGGCCTCCTCACGCTTATACAATTTTCCATACGGACACACAACTATATCCGCACCACTACAGCTATTATTACCATGCTGTTGTTTGCTACTCGGAGTCAAATCCAACACAGCACCCGAAATCGCACAAGTGGTCAATATCAATCGTGCCTGTTCCGTGTCTTCTAGCTTGGCCCGTTTTGCAGCGTTGGAAGGGTGATCGGCGGTATGGCATGCCTTGCCTGCTCCGCGGAGATAGGTGCGGTTGGAGCTGATTGTTCCTCCGTCTCCTCCCATGGTGAAGTGCACTGTGATAGTGCGAGCTTGGATCTTCTGTTCGTGACTCGTGAATCGCTACGCAGTCGTGCTGTCAGTAGAGTTTCTCGTTAACGAGAATCACGGACTATCACGGACTATCACGGACTGATCACGGACTGTCACGGACTCAGTTTTTACTAGCGTTTACAAGCGTCACGGACTGTCACGGACTGTCACGGACTGTCACGGACCGCGTGATAGTCCGTGACAGTCCGTGACCGTCCGTGACTTGAGTGATGTCCGTGATGTCCGTGACAGGCTTAACGGCCATCACGTGATAATCACTTTTCAGCACTACTCTACTACTACTGCTTATTTCTGAAACCATGTTGCTATTGTGTACGATATAATATTCCTTGGACAGGTAGGCTTCTCTCCAGAGAGCAGGTAGGAGTCGGGAGTCAGAGGTTGTTGCAAGGGAGAAGGTCTTGAATATTATTATGAATGGAGGCAAAGAGTGACAACACCAGAATGATGAATTATTCTACTTATGTTAGTCTGAGTCGATTTCAGAGGCAGGCCTCCGTGAAATAATTGAGCGTCATCGTTTCTCCGAGGGAATAATTCGATGTCTTCTTGAATACTTCCCTGCTACTGGTGTTGATTCTGGTGCTGATGGTTCTTAACCATCCATTCACTGTGCATGTGCCAAATTGACGAAGCACCCGATTCTGTTTGCAGTGTAAACAATAATGTTTGGGCATGCTCTCCATCTTTGATGCTTGACATTGTAAAACGGCGATGATAACAAAAACATTTTCATCTGCTCGGCTCCGAGCACATGCACGTCACACACTATCACAAGTACTCATAGCCGTAGCCACGTAACAGATACATTAATAATAGAGTCCTCACATGATCACGTTCACGGATTTCTGCCTGCCAGGCTGCAATTGAACATTCAGCAAATGGAAAATGCCAATCTTTGCTTTGTCTATGTGTGGCGGATTTGCCTTCACCTTCTCATATTTATCCTCGTCATTTCTCCAAGCCACTGCAGAGGCACCAAAGCACAGCACATTAGTATTGTTGCCGGCATCTTAGCCTTCACTCTTTCTCTATCAATCTCTCTTCATCTCCATCAACCATCTTGACAACATGGCAGAAGCACGGCGTTTCTTCAGCACAGATACTTCAGACACTCCAGATAACACATTAGAGGGAGATGTGTTGTGCTTCCTGTGGCATCGTCAAAGTTGATGAGGTCCAGTTATCCAAAAAATGTCCCGAATGTGATCTAGTTCAATATTGCAGCATTGAATGTCAAAGGGAGCATATACCGCAGCACAAACAAGCCTGCGAGAAACGGGCAACTGAGTTACGCGAAGAGATGTTGTTCAAACAACACGAAGGCAGCCATCTAGGAGATGCCCCATCTGTTTATTGCCACTGCCGCTCGATTGCAGGAAATCTAGAATCATGTCGTGCTGTTACAAACAAGTCTGCAATGGCTGCGCTTACGCCAATGATATAAGAGAGTTGAAAGAATCCCTGGAACACACATGTCCATTTTGCCGACGGCCGTTCCCGAGATCGGAAGCAGCAGCCAACATGAATGTGATGAAACGGGTGAAGGTGATGATCCTGCTGCAATTCGAGGAAAGGGTATACAGTGCTACGAGCAAGGGGACTACGTCAGCGCATTTGCATACCTGACAAGAGCAGCCAAGGCGGTCGATGATGCGGACGCGCATGATCAGTTGGGAAATATGTATAGCAAGGGGAAAGGTGTCGAGAAGGACACGAATAAGGCAGTTTACCACTGGGAACAGGCAGCCATTCGTGGCCATCCCATATCTAGATATAATCTTGCTGTTCTTGACATGTTAAATGGCAGATTAAAGAGAGCAACAAAGCACTGGCTCATATCAGCCTGTCTTGGACATGATCCATCACTAGAAAGACTGAAGTTTGGCTACATGAGAGGATATGTAGAGAAAGATGACTTTGCCACGGCTCTTCGTGGACACCAAGCCGCTTTGGATGCAGCGGAGAGTCCACAGAGGGAGGCAGCAGACGCAGCCAAGTTGGACGATTAGCCAAATCAAAGACAAACAACTGATATGGCGTATGCTATAAGCTTTTCTCGAAAGGAGTTGTGTTTTGGCGATGGCAATTGATGAGTGGAAACATTTCTTGGTTGGCAAGAGCAAGATTAGATACAGTGTTGTGCTCCAGGCCTAAGCACTTCTATTTGTCAAATCGTAATGCTTCATAAGAAGTTATCAATCAATTCGACATATTATGACAGAAATATTTTGTTACAAAACCAGTGATAGATGAGTGCTTGTACTAATTTAAGAACCTGAACACAAGCTGGATCCAACTACAGGAATTATCTAATATATATATGTCACTCGACTCTAGCCCTAGGACTGGGACTGGGTATGAGGCTGGATGAAAGGAATCGTGCTCAAAGGCATGTTACGGGGATCAATGTTCGAAGGAGATGCAATCCTGCTCTCATTGTAGAGGCAGCAAGCCTTCTTCCACTTCCCATCGGCACCCAAGACAATCTCTCTCCACGTATTATTCTCCGTGTCATCGTCGGTCTCATTCTCATGCGATGATGGCTTGATGCGGGGGATACGCCGACTCCCTACACTCGATGCAGGTAAGCCATTATCGAGGGCTTGGAATACATTCAAATGGCCTGTCTCACTGCTCATGATCTTGGGAGCAACTTGCTCTGAGCTGTTTACATCCAAAGTCACTGTATCGACAAACGAATGCCACGATGACGAACAAGTAGATCCTCTGCTGGACCTTGACGGAATGTACGGCATGATGTTGCACGGAGGAGCTAGTGTGGACTCATCCAAAACCTCTGATCCTTCATCTTCAGACCACTTCTGATGAAAGTGATTCATCCCAGCAAATGCAGCTTGGAGTGTCCTCATGCGTTTGTCAAGCTGAATCTTCCTCAATGCATCGCCATTGCCATTGTATGATATCGTTTCGTTGATGAGGCAGTTAATCCGATGGTCGAGGATGGCAAGCATGAACTTGTCGTTCTCGTCTTTGTCTTCGACAAGCATGGCCACAAATGGATCGATTTCGGGAGGAGCTCGGGAGGGGAAGTCGGCAGTGGAAGTACGGCAGAGTAGAGCCCCATTTGAATGGGGAGCTTTGTGGCCATTCCTCATCTGAGCCTTGTTCTTCTGCTTGAGGCGGCGGCAACGCTTGATCTGAGATGGCTCGAGTTTGATAGGCTTCGCAAACCAAATCGACACATTGGCACTGCAATCACCCTTGGGGGCGAATGCTACCTCAGTAGCCACCACAACTTTGTTCTTGTTGAAGCGATAGCCGGAGCTCCAGGGCGTTGTACGTGACTTGTACTCGTCAAATGAGATCTCCTTCACAACATCATGCTTGTCCACTGCTGCTGCTATGGAGCCTTGATTATTATCATATTCTTCGTCGAGGAGGAGGAAGTAGCGAGTTTGTAGGATCATGCAAAGCTCAGAGTGCATCGAGTGGGTGGGTGCATAGATGTAGTCACGGTGCAATAGATGAAGCTGCTGCGACCCACCGCCTCCGCCACTAATGCTACAACTGTCCTGGCCTCGCATTTGGCTGACGATGCACAACTTCTGCAAATCAAACAGCTTTTTTGACGATGAAGTGCTTGGGATGGCATTCTCATTGCTGCCAGTATTGGTGAGTGGCCACGAGCCAAACGTCGGGACACCCATGTTGCAAACAAGCGCGTAGGTGTCCAGCCAGCTCACTTCACTCTCATCTCCACAATCATACTGACTAGTAGCCGAGGGACGACAGTTCTCCCAAATGCCTTGAGCAATCAAGAGGTTCTCTTGATGGACTGCGCTATCACGATGAGCAGCAAATCTATCCACAATGATTTGCGCATTAGTCTTGGCAGATGCTGCGGGAAGCCACGAAGGATTCTCTAGCGGTCCAGCGATGGACGGGTCGTGAATGGCGGGGCATCTACGGCCATAGGGACAAGCACCCGTGGATATCCACGTCATGCATGGACGGGAGAGATACGTCTTGGCGTTGGCAATTTGCCCAGACCTTTCCATGAGAGTTAAAGTGGTGTATCGGCTTCGAGGGCATATTCAACCACATCAACCCCATGACCAGATTATCCTCGATAATGATAGCACTAGGCGCCTTGAGGTACAGGATCCAAATGATGCGTGTCGTGCGCCTTTCAATGGCATTCCTGTCCCAGGACATGGACGTATCACAACTCTTTGCAAGCGATTTGCACAGGAAGTGGAATGGAGTTCTGCCATCATTATCCTGAGCTGCAGCGGTGAGGGGATATAGGCTGACACCTTTGTAGATGAAGTCGGATGATGCACCATATGCGCAGGCAATATGAACCGGGAACCTTCCATGATCGCCTCGATGGCCAAGTAATCCTGGGAAGTGCTCAGCAATTCGGAGGAGAGTGGTATCCGATGCTCCCTTGATGATGGTGTCGTTGAGCAGAGAGTTGGACGATATCTGATCAAGCATCATGAACGGAGTGGATCTTCTCTTACTGCTCGATTGCATGGCATAATCTTGGAGTGTGAGAGAGGATAGAGATTCCCAAACAACATCGGCGTCATCGGCATCACACAACACCTTGCAAACAAACTCATCGTCGTTGGAATGGCGGCGGTATCTTTCTTCTTCCTTGATGCAGGTGCTTTTTGACTTCGCCTTTGAGAGGTTGAGGCGTCGGATCATGTTGCGTAGTTGACTGGTCATGATGGAAAAGAAAAGTGTGAACATGTCTCCACCGAACAAGACCAGCCGCATGGCTGATGTCTTGGCGTGCATCGCTGTGCAGGATGTGCTTAGTATGCAGCTTTGGAAGAAAAGAAGCTCTGGAAGATGGCGTTTCAGTGTGTTTGGGTTGAGATATTTTTATAATTCACATGGTAGTGCTGCTGAATTTGAATACATAATGTAATAAAAAGCCTCTTCTTTTTGTTGCAGTGAAAAAGGAAAAAGCAAAAAGCGGCGGATTTGAAGATGAAGATGACGTCTGTCGGGCACCAGGGCGCCGCTCATGATGGACTTCTTTCTTAGAGGGGACGTTTTACCTAGGGCCCACTCTCAACACCCATCTTCTGTATCAGTCTCGATTATCAGCATTAGATGCATCTGATCATTCATTCAGTGCATATTGTATTCTAGCGGGACGAGAGGTAAATATAATATACTATCACTGTTATACTTCACACTCGTTGAAAATGACGACACTTAAAATAAACTGCCTGAAGTACATCTCATTAGAGAGTACAAAACAACATGGAGGTTATGATTAGTCTTTCGGATTCAACATTTTGATGTTCTCCAGATATTTTTCAGCGGCTGTTCTAACTGGTGCACTTATTTGCTCTTTCATTCATTCTATTTAGAGCTCAAGACTGCGTCTAGCAATAAGTGAACGATCAGAATGATATCCTCAATAATAATATTACTTCTATTATGCTGCAGCTTGATTGATGGCAGCAGCTGGGCCATTGTTGCAAGCGAGTCGTCTGCAGCCTTCATAATTACTCCAACCAAGGCAAAAACATCCAGCAGTAGCGTTGTTTTTGCTGCACTTGAGAATGGTGATACTGCAACCCAAACTAATTCACAACCGTCATTTACATTAAAGCAGCGAAATCCATACGATGTACACGTCTACTACAGTGGATCAAACCAACGTGAAACGGCCATGCTCCTACGGAGTAAAATGAAGCAACAATTTCCATGGATGAGATTCTACGAACCAAAAGATGTGCCAATTGGACCACATCCCTTGCCCATGTGGGAGGCAGACTTTGCTTCGTATGACAATCGTGTATTTTGGGGGGAGGTGTGTGATTTTATCAAAGAGGAACATGAGGATTTGTCAGTCTTGGTTCATCCTCACTCCTTCGATGGTGATTATGCCGATCACACAAAGAACGCTTTTTGGGTTGGAGATGTTTTAGAGCTGCGAATACAAGGATGGAAGCGTTGATCGATGTTATTACTCTTCAATACCTCATTTAGAAGAACATTTTAGTAAGATGGATATGTGCAAACGTGAGTCTTGCTGACGAATGCTTCGTATCGAAGCTACTTGTATGCAAACTCTATCACAATAGATGACCGTATGGGTTTCGAGGAGGAAAGACAGTTGCCAGTGTATACGCTCACATTAATGGACAATGACAATGACATCATGACGGCAGTTTTGATAAAGGTACATCAGATCTAAACAACTTCGTCCGTGCCTGCCTTTTTTCGATGCACTCGAAGAAGTTGATTTAATGTCCTCTCCGACACACTTTATGAGGAGAAAATATCACCAACTCACACATCAAAAATGAAGAAGCAACGGCAATCTACTACTGCTGCTGCTGCTGCTGCTGCGACGAGTTCAAAAGTGCGGCAGGCGATGTAGATTTATGATGGTTTAAGAGAACCTATCGCTTATAACTGCTACTTAAACTTCATTACACAAAACAACGATCCCCGTCTAAATCTAACTGCGACGATAAGATGGATAGTCTCCTCTGCAGCAAGCCTATCTTCTACTTACACTTCATTCCATAAAACTGTACTTGTCTGCATCTAAACGCAAGCGCAAGACAAGATTCACTGTCAGATCCCAATTCTTCATAAGTCTCAAAAAGATCAACCTTCTATTTCGTTTTCTGCTCTGGGGCTACTACTACTTTGGTGGTACCGGTATCAATTGTCTCCTTCACCTTCACATGAGCATGAGCACCGTCTCCCCTGGAAGTCGTCTTCGGCCCGGGGTTGATCATCCTGTTCCGCAGTATCAGTATGATGTGCTGTGCAATATGTAGATGTAGAGTTGGCAGCTAAAGAGGAGGAAGTATACACTTATGAAAGAGAACCCTATAATCTATATTCTTATACCTCATTCATTGTATGTGTCTGCTTGCATTTTGTGATGTATTCAATGGCTGCAAGCAACAGAAGTTGACGATTCTTCTCAACAATATCAACTCAGCATTTTCAGAATCAGCTTCTTCATTAGTCTGCTCGGGTGATATGATGTATTCAAGTGACTGGAAGATCTCTGGATACTTTGCTAGGATGCAAGACAAGGTCTCTGCTTTTTTCGATCATAAGCCTCTTCTTTGACCGACTCGACTCATAATGGCCTGCGAAGCTGGCTGACGTCAGCCTGCGTCATTTTCCTGACTCGTCCAGAATTCAAGAGTCAAGAAACCTCCTTCAATACGCTTGCATGAGCTTATTGCGTGGTTTAACGCCGATTGATATTAAATAAACAACTTCTTACTTCTTCTTGGGCATAAACTCAGCCTGCTCGTTGTTACCCAGCTGCTATTCTTTCAAACAAAATGTTTCGCTACTACGCATCGGCTGCACGTGTAGCAAAAGTATGCAATCAAAACAAGAAGTTGTTGAGGACAGCATGTGTCTCCAGTGCTTCACTCCCTTCTTCAAACATTACTCAGAGCAGTAGAAGCTCCTTCTCAACATCATACCAACCACCTCCCAACAATACTTATCACGGTACTCCTGTCTACAATCACATCGATATTGGTACCAAGAAGATTACTGACGCGGCTGCGGCTCGCAATAACGACACAGATGCAGTGTTTGTAGTCACCGGTGCATCTCGCTCGATGGGTCTTGAGTTTGTCAAACAATTATTAACGAGAACAAAGGGAAGAATTGTGGCTTGTATTCTCAGACCGGGAAGTTCTCCTGCGCTGGATGATGCTCTTGGTCAATTGTCACGTGATGATAGAGCTAGAGTTCATGTCACTCCGCTAGATGTGACGAATGAAGAACAAATTGTACAACTATCTGAAGAATTGACAAGTATGTATGGGCGGGTAGATGGATTATTTAATGTTGCTGGGGTTTTGGGAAACAAATCCACTCCAGGGCCTGAAATGAATTTATCTCAATTGGATCAAACGTGGCTGCAAAATCAATTTGCTGTGAATGCGATTGGTCCTCTGATGATAACGTCTAAACTGACACCATTGTTAAAGGCTAGGAAGGGACGGAACAAGTATCTACGCGAGACTGGGTCAAAAGAAAGTGTGGTTGTTAATCTATCTGCTAGAGTAGCCTCCATGTCAGATAATACCGGTGGCCTGGCCTGGTATTCTTACCGCATGTCAAAGGCAGCACTTAATCAGGGTGTGCGAGCATCGTCGCATGAACTACGACGTCAAGGAACTTGGACTATTGCTCTGTATCCAGGGATGACTGATACAGATATGAGTCAACCATTTCAATCAAAGATGATGAAAGAAAAAGGGCTTGTATTCCCGGTTAGCTTTACTGTTGGTAGGTTACTGGACGTTGTTGATGCCATGGAAGAGGAGAATTCAGGGGGAATGTATGACTGGGCGGGTCAGTGTATTCCCTATTGATTATAGCATTTTTGCATCACTACGTTGAATAGCTTGTATAGAAAGACCATCGCTAGAGGCTACATAATATGTAGTTAATATCGCATTATAACTTTTGAGTTTCTCAGGTAAACTACACGCTCATTACTTTGCACCTCGCCAACTTCGAAACGTGATTGACACTCTCTTGCCACTTCCACTAGGAACTGAATGTTCCCATTCATTCCTAGCTGATCCTTGCAAGATATATTTAGAGCAGTGTCGCGGATACGCTCGTGATATATGAAACGTGTACTCCTTTTCTGGTTGCTGCAAGCCTATGGATCCATATGAAATACTTTTGCCATCTCTGTGGGATATTGGCTTGCGTAAGAGCAGCGGCCTTTCCTCTCCAAACGTGTACACGAGCACTTTATCTCCAAAGTTTTTGTGGTCTAAATGCCAAGGGATTTCATTATTTGCTTCGTAAACATTAATTATGCATTGTGTATAGTGCTCTTCATCATCTCCACCTTCATTTTCCAGAAGAGTTTCTCGGATATAACTTGGAATTGGGATCATTGTCGATTGATCACAGAGTACTGCATCATCAACTGTGTAATCATACTTGCAGCTGCCGAATTGGGCTATGACACGTCCTTGCATTTGTTCTCCAGTCTCCCATGGTATTGGAACACACATCAAATTCGAGGGCTCATTCGCTGAAGAGGGCAGCATGTTGGAAGATAGCCAGCGCTGAATTACCTCCCATATTCCATTGGACACGGCATTATGCACCAGATGGAATCCGCTTGGCTGTGCATCTATGAATTGTGTTGCATCCTGCTCCAAATTTGCCATCGTTTTGATGTTTCATTCAATTGCTGTCGCCTTAACCTACAATTCTCATCCTTCTCAATACTGCAATACTTCGATAGCTTGCTGCGTTCGGCAGCGCAGGCACAGCAGCTTTGTGCTTTGTCTGCTTGCTGGTTGGGTTTTGGGGATCATTGAAATGATTCCAATACGGTCGCTAAAGAATTTCGCTTCGGGATGTTCAAGTCACGTGCTTCGTCTGGTGTCTGATGCGACAAAAACCACATGCTCGACATCCACAAAATCTAAAATCATTTGTGAGATTGATGTGCATGCTACTACTACTTGCTTTGAATTGATCGTACCAATTGCCATTGATTGATGCCACTATACTATCAACGACGACGACCATCACACCTGTTCACAATGAAGTTCTTCCTCGCCGCATCGCTCCTCATAGCAACCTCCACTACAACCTCCGGCGCCTACGTCGCTCCGACCACCAACTACGATCGCTGCCTCACCCCATCCGAAGCCGATGACATTGCCACCGCCATTTCCAACGGCATTGATGTGGACTTGTTCCCCGACAAAGTTTCTCCAGACCAATCATCGTACTGGGACATGGAATATCATGGCACGTACAAGATTTTGAAGAACACGCAAGATACCATCAACACGATGTATCTGTTGTATCAATGCGGGTTGTCCACCATGCCGTTCAATGAGACTGAGTTGGCCCAATTTGACAGTGTCTTTCCCGTTCCATACGAGGGCGGAATAGTCGTCACGGCAACCACTCAAATACCCAATGTGGAGATTCTTGGACGAAGAGATCAGATATCTGCCTTTGCCATTACGGAAAATTTGGTGTCGTCTCCCTGTCTTAGCCAAGTGCTCATTCCAGAGGGGAAAGAGGATGGATCTGTTACCATCTTGCCGCTTTATAATGATACGGCAGTTGAGGACTATCTAGCTGCAAACTCTGATAGCTTGATTCTAGGTGGATCATGGGATTCTGCGCCAAAAATGAAGAACAAGATCGTCATTTCTGATGTAGGCGAGGACCCCCAAAGAGCTATTGACGATGGTGTTGATGTTAATGAAGCGCAGGCAGAGTGGCTCGAGCCTGTGGGAAGTTTATTCAACCAAGAAAAGTTTGCTCATACGTACAACCTTGAAAGGAAGCAGAGGTACGAGTGTCACACGGATAATGCCGCACAGCTTGCTGCCGTGGCTGATGACTCACGTCCTAAGGTTCTTTGGGGGTACTTTTCGGACTATTCTTCTGGATTTGATGCACCTGCGAGCCCGAACTATTATGTTACTTATGCAGAGCACTGTCAAGCTGATTTACTCATTCCAGAGGAAGGTAAGGAAGGAAGCATTGATAGCTGGGGCTATAAATACATGACTGATGAAGAGTGGCTTGAGTTTGGAAGAGATGCAGATGTTTGGATTTACCCATCTGACAACTTTAACAAGTTGCTTAGTCAGAAGAATGAGTATCTTCAACAATTCAAGGCTGTCCAGAATGAGCAAGTGTACGACTATCAGATGAGTGGAGGAGAAGGATGGTTTGAGAGGCGTTTGGCTGAGTACGATATTGTCCTCCTTGACATGTGCCAAATTGTGGGCCGCAATGTCCAGACGTTCCCACCACATCAAAGGATGTGGCTACGTAACGTTTTCACGGAGAGCCCAAGAACATTGGGTGTGTGCACTGATGTTGATGAACTTTTCGAGCCACGCCATACGGAATGCGTGCGTAATGATGAAGCAGTGAATACTGATTCAGATGCTCCTGGGATCTTAAGTGAGCAGCCGTCATCGGCGAATCAAGTTGGCTTGGCACAGGCTTTCCTTGCAACTATGGTCTCGATGTTGATGTGGACCGTACTTGCATGAGGGTGTCTATCATAGGAGCGATGCAGAATCTCGGACAATATCAGTTGTCTAGCGATTTAACTCTAATTCTTATAAATATGAACGTTTCTTATTCCCCTACAAATATTATTCCCTGATGAAATCCTTTCACCCACCTTGGTCATGTTTAGAGCTGCCTCGTAACTTCTTCGACAGCTTGTGCAAAGATGGTTGGCAACATGCCAAACAAGCTGCTCGCTTCATCGATAACTTCTCCAGCATCACCATTGAACTCACGGCAGTTGTCAAATACAAGCAGGAAATCTTCATACAATTTTGAGGCAGCGTCAGATCCCTTGCCATACTTGCCTTTATCTACGTTGGATCTCATCGTGCTAAAATCCATGGGGTTCGAGATCACGTCATAGTACTCTGGCAGTTCAGTTCTGTCAACAGGGACATCGAAAAGATCGAATTGATCAGCTTTGGAAATGTTGCTCAATACAATTTGGGCCAGCTGCTTGAATTTGGACGCGAGTTTTGGAGGTAAATACCACGGTCCTCTGCTCGTGTAGTGGTTGCGAGCATCGTCAAATGTGCCGTCCAATTCGGTCTCTTCTGCCTTGAGTTTTTCCACATCAAACATCTCCTCAATTTCCTCTTCATCACTGGCGAGACTACGCCTAGCTTTCTTCCTAGCGGGCTCTTCTTTGCTGATCTCATCTGCTGCCTTCTTTTTGCTATCTCCTTCTGAAGGCAGCTTAATTTTGATCCTTGGCTTGGACTTCTGTTCCTCCTCGCCCTCTTCGACTCGGCGAATATCTGTGCACTTCCTATGCACACATCGTTTCTTCGGCTGAGCAGTACAATTCTTGCACTTCTTGCATGACTTCTTCTTACAGCCGGCGCACTCGCCACAAGCAACAAGCTTGCCCTTGGGTTTCTCCGGCGTGGCGGCGGCCTTCTTTCCCCTCTTCTTTTCTGCAACCACATTGATGATGGTACCACTGCAAGGCCATGAAGCAAAATGAAACAAGTCAGTGATGACATGGCAGTTCACGAACAAAATATTCTCATCAACTATGCAACTTACTCTTCACTAATGAATAGATTGTTTTTCAAGGCAGCCTCCTTCAAGAGTTTTGGACGCATCAAAGTCTGGTGCATAGCATCTTTGACAATTTCAGAGTCTGGAGCATTAAATTTCCGACAATTGTCCACAACCAATGCAAAATCTTTCTGCATTTGTTGGGCTGATCGATATTCATCATTTTCGAGTTTCTGCTTCATGGTGCCATAATCCATTGGATTTTTGATGAGCTCGTAGTATTCAGGGAACTCGTCTCTAGGCACAGGCACAGAAAATATTCCCAGCCCCTCCTGATCAATTTTGATACTCTCGTCAATAAGTGTACCAAGCACTTTATTGACAGCCTTTCGAGGAAAGACAGGCCAGGGCATACTGGCAGCTTTAACCTGACTCTTCCCTGCGCCCCATGCTCTCCTTTGCTTGACCTCCAACAAACTGATAGTTTTAGTTGTGTCTCCTTCGTCAACATCCGACCATTCACCCTCGTCATCAGAATGGAGCAAGAAGCCATCTTCGTCAACCAATCCTCTGGTGCTTCTTCTCTTTCTCTTCTTCTCGACATCTTCATCCTCCTCGTCATCATCATCACTATCAATCGCAGCTTCCTTCTTCTTACCACCACGCCTTCTCCTCTTCTTGCTGCTAACAATTAAAAGCTCCTTCCTGATCGACTCTCCAGGAACAATTGCTTCGACGTGGGCATCAGCCCCGATGTTGGATGTTCGACATTTACGACGCCTATCACCCTCCAATCGACTCAAGAGCCTTTGGGCAGTTTTCCTTTGCTCATCATTGAACATGTTTTGCTTTACTGTAATAGTGAGTAAGAGTTTCTGACATGATGCCTTTTCCGATGAAGGAAGCGTTTCCATGCTGTCTTGCTCAAAAATGTCTTCCATAACACCTTTCAAGTCATTCATAAACTCTCTCAACTTCTTCTGATTTCCCCTACTGAGACCTCTCTTACTCTTGCCATTCTTCGCCTTTCGACCCGGAGCAAGTTTCTCCATTTCAGCTTCGATTTCAGAGATCCTGTTCAAAAGACTATAGAAGCAATTAAAGGGGTGAGATTTTAAGGATTCAAGTGAATGACGATTTAATCAAAGATGCAAACATCTCTACTTACATATCTGGTGTGACGAAGTCTGGCATAACCTTTTGCCAGAAAAGAGGATCATCGACGTCAAGGCCGGCTGTTTCTTTGTCCGAAGCAAATTTACTCTTCGTCACATTCATACCCTTCTTGTTCAGCCAGGATGCGGTCTTTGCACCTTCCACAACTCGCGTTCTTGTCCTAGTCTCAAGAATGTTATCGATGTTATCAGCCACAAACTCATTACCCATTTCATCATCCTCTTCCAGTAAGGCATATGCACCTTTCTTAAGCAGTTGTTCCATTTCTTTTGACGTAGGCTTGTCGTCCTCATTATCCTGGCCAAACGTTCCCAACACAGCCTGCTCCAGACCAAGCTTTTTAGATGCTCGGTCGAACATTTCCTGTTCGAAGGACCTACTTGTGACGAGACGGTAGATCCTGACATCTTTGGTTTGACCAATTCTGTGACAACGGGCTTGTGCTTGTACATCATTTTGGGGGTTCCAGTCAGAATCGAAGATGATACAAATATCAGCAGCAGTCAAGTTGATTCCAACACCTCCTGCACGAGTCGACAGGAGGAAGACGAAGCTATCATCTTCAGTTTCGAACCTGTCAATTGCCTTCTGACGCTCGTTACCACGCACTCTGCCATCAAGCCGCTCGTAGTTGAAGTCACGGAACTCACAATAATCACCAATGAGGTCAAGCATCTTGACAAATTGACTGAAGATCAACACTTTATGCCCCTCCTGGCGAAGCTTGGGTAGCAACTTATCAAGAAGAACCATCTTTCCACTAGAGAGGACATAGCCATACTCGTTGAGGAGATCATGCTGCTCTTCGGGTGATTTATTGTCGAACTCTCCATTTATTCGAAGTTGCTCATGCCTGTTGTCTAATTCTCGCGATTCAACACCATCGAGCAAGAAAGGGTGGTTGCAACATTTCCTCAACTCCATTTGAATATTCATCAGTTTAGGAGCACCTCCCTTGGCAGTTCCCATGCTCAAGAAGGCATGATTGTGCTCGAAAATGGCACGATAATATTGCTTCTGGATACTTGTGAGCTCCACATCAATCACTGTCTCCTCCTTTGCAGGAATGTCTTTCGCGACATCTTCCTTAACTCGGCGAAGCATGAAAGGTGAAATCTTACGCTGCAGTGCCTCAACTTGCTCTCGATTTGCCATATTACCAAAGTTCTCCTCGAAGTCGTCAAGATCTCTGAAAAGACCGGGCTCAATAAAGTTGAGAAGGGTCCATAACTCCTGTGTATTATTCTGCAAAGGTGTGCCCGTCATGAGAACCCTGCTCTGAAACCCATATTTCAGCGTCCCCTTTCCACTAATCTCCTTCATGCACTCCAGAAGCTTTCCCTTGACATTACGCAATCGATGAGCCTCATCTACAACAGCCACCCTCCACGGGACATCTCCAATGACATCGAAGTCACCAATGAGTGTATCGTAAGTGGTGACAAGAACATTAAACTTCAAGTAATCTGGTGTGTGGGGCCGGTCTTCATAGTACCATTCATATTCTCGCAAGACATCACGCCAAACACGCTGCCGATCATGGTAGACGCAACACTGCATATCAGTCCATCCCTCAAACTCACGACGCCAGTGCTCAACTGTACTTAGAGGAACCACAACTAAGAAGGGACCGTGAACTTTTTCAACACGATGCAAGTGCTCGAGGTAGGAGACGATCTGGACTGTTTTTCCTAATCCCATCTATTTCATGAATTGGATAGAGGCAACAACAAAAGTTAGTCAGTGGGATATGAATAATGAATAAGATTTGGTAGTATTGATAGCACTTACCTCGTCAGCGAGAATGCAGCCTTGTTCTTTGTAATAACAACTAGAAAGCCAGTTGACCCCATCAATCTGGTAATCCCTCAGCCTATTGCCACCCTTGTAAATGTGAGGTTTATTCGAATCGTAGAGTTTGTCGCGGAATTCCAGGTAAGCATCTCTCCCCTTCTTCGAGTCTCTTCCAGTAACCTTTTCGGTTACCTCTGCGTCCTCATCGGCATATCGCCATCGATACCCACCAACTTCATCTCCAACATCTGCGTCGTAGGCCCCGCTGAGAAGAGTTTGAATGGCGTTCAAAGGCAACTGCATCGTCGAAGCAGCGTCAGCTGCATTCACCCAAATACGCACAACCTCATTGGTTGTGGTAGAAACTTGCTCAACTTTGGTGGTTGACTTTCTTTTGGGTTTTGCAGCTTCTATTGCCGCTTCTTCTTCCTTCAACCTTTTATCCTCTAATGCACGAGCCTCTTCCTCTTTTTTACGTTCCTCCTCTTCCGCTTTCTTCTTTATCGCCGCAATCTCTTTCTCTGATGGATGAGGGAAGTTGTCAAAGTCAGCGGCGTCCGGTTCCTCGCCAGTCAACGCCATGGCGATTTGGAGCTGGGCCTTGGATCCGACAATTGAAAAATCTGTCTTTTTAGCAGGAAATGTTTTCAGATTGACTTCTTTGTCTTTTTGAACTCCTTCAGCTGCTTCATCTGTTTTCTTCTCTTGCTTGGATGCAACTTCACTCTCCCTTGTAAAAGCGCTATCCACACCATCAACCTGCATGCAGTTGCAAGGAACATATATGTCATGTGAGAAGAGGTAAAATTGAGGCACCAGAACAACATAGGAAACATATCTCGTCAACTTACGTAGTACGCGACATTTTCATCGCCTCCTTCGTCACTACTGTACCCTACATCAATATCAAGAAGCCCGTACGCAAGGTGACGCGTTGATTCCTGTTTCGTCACAGATTTGTTGACAAGATCTTCAACTTTATCCGATGTCGGTGACTCTGATTTCTTCTCTTCAATCGTTTCGTTCCCTTCATCCACATCACTAGCTTCTTCAGACTCGTCACTGCCATTACCTTCCATTACAATGTCTTCATCGTCTCTGTCAAACTCTACATCGGAAGCAGAAGAATCATCACTACTCTCGTCACTTGAGTCGCCCATTTCTTCGCTTGACGTACTATCATCGTCCCCTTCCTCGGCGAGCAGTGCCATTGATCTTTTGGCCAACAGGCGACGACGATCTTTCTTACATTCCGTTACAATGTCATCATACAAAAACTTCCCTAGAGTGCCACAGCTGGAAGTGAGCCCATTTTTAGCCAATGAATTGCCGGCCGCAAACCTCAGATGTGCGAAAGTAAGGACACCCTTTAAATGAGGAATGACCTGTGAGAATGACTTGCCGACGACGCTCTGTCCATTTACAGCTATTATGATATCTCCATTGTTGCGAACGAGACGTTTGATTTCTGATGGACCTGGTGAACCATCAGGCAACCTACGATACCCAAGAAACGCCACACTGCCCTTTACTTCACCAACATTGAGCATCAGCCCGGCCGGCGTTACAGGAATTCTCACATCATACTCCCCTTCCAGAGGTGGTGGGAGAAGTTTGTTGTGAAAGCTGCTGCTAAAGTCGGACGAATTATTCGCCACTTTCCAAACAAGGTCGTCGAGACACAATTTTACTTCTTCAGGAGCGGACTGATCAGAGACGGATGAAGACATCTTCAGGTTGGGTCCACATTCTGCAGCCAGCAGGCAAGGTGTGTCCATACCAAATTTCTGAAATTGAAAAGATCGTGTTTGTGCATACAATTGTGATCGCATTTCGACCAAATCTTCGGGTACACCCTTACCACCAGCGTTCTCGTGAGTCACTGTGACCGCAGAGTTGATCACTTCATGAATTTCTTTCTCGGTGAGGTCGGGCTCTTCCGGTGTTACTCCTTCAAGCCTTCGAAACTCTGCGATAGCAGCATCGTCGTTAATGTCCTCTTGCGTCTCCCAAGTGCAGTGTTCGTAACCTAGACCAGCCCATTTCACTAGGAACATTTTCTTCTTCACTGGTTTCTTCGGGATGTCACCCATCATTGCCCTCTTCTTTGCTACCTGCTCGGACACTGCAGAAAGAATTGTGACAGAGCGATTCTTTCCAATCTTGGGAGCGCATGAAGGACAATGCCAAGCACCTTTCGGAATTTTCTTCAATTTGGGTTTGAGGCATTTGATGTTGTAATTCGCATCACAGTGATCACAGAGTACTTCACGGGTTTCATCTCCGTCGCATTTACCGTCACATCCACGGCAAGTATTTTCCCACGGCCTTGCAGCTGGATTAGACCAACGCAAATACCGGTCACGGAAGTCTAGGACCCATGCATGATATAACCTCTCAAATAACTTTGACATGTAGTCAGCAACGTGCCAAATAGCTGTTCCGTGAGCATTATAGATCTTACAGTTGTTCCAGACCTGAAGAGGAGCATCAAACGAGGAGACAAAAAAGGTGAGAAATTCCTGTAAAATAAGCAATGAATAAGATGAAAAAGTTGTCTAGCAAGTCTCGTCTCACCTTGCGAACATCTCTTGCAAAGACTTCGGGTCCTTGCCAATTCTTTACGCTGGCCAATTTCTCACGCACAGTTCCCAGATCCATGGGGAAGTCTACTACGTCTAAATAGTCATCAAATTCATCTGTATCAACTGGTTCGAGGAATATATCAGCCATTTCGTCTTTGCACAAACGATCCAAGACAGCATAGCAGCGTCGAATTGGTTGCCATACCTCAGTAGGCTTTTGCGCCTTCTCCAAAAGTACCTTCTCCTTTTCAAACTGTGCTGACTCATCGTTTCCCAACATAATGAATGGCAGCTGTTGCTCTTCAGTCAATGCATTCCAGGCCTCACCCAACAGTGACATAACTTTTGTGTGGCTAGCGTTAGGGTACATTTTCTGGAAGTAGGTTCGATAGAGAGACTGGAAGAATAGGTAGGATGGACGGGGCTTTCTTGGTGGCTCAGTAAGGTATCCATCACGATAGGCATTATCGCAGCCAGGAAATTTCGCATAGTATGGTTCTTCCTTGCTCACTATCTGTTTCAGCTCTTCGTAAGTCATGTTTTCGGGTTCTCGAAGCTCTGCGGTGTAGTAGAAAGAAAAGAGCAGGAATGTGAGTGAATACGTGAATTTAACAGTGTAGAGTGTCTCAATCACAATAGACAAATGCTTACCTATTGTCGGCTCCTCCTCTTTCGACTCTTCTTCTTTTTGGGCTTGGCCGTTTTCCTCCTTCTTCTCCTCTTCTTTGGTAGCTTTGTCATCTCCCTCATCGTCTGAACTTTCCTCTTCCATTTCCTTCTTCCTCTCCTTTTCCCACTTTGCCAATTCCTTATCAGTCATTTCAACCATGACTTCTTGTTCTTCTTCCGCCAAAATTCTTCCTGGTTCAGTAAACGACGGATCAATTGTCGGATCCTCCAAGTCATCTTCAGTTCCCTTCTCGAGCTTCTTGAGGAACCTACGATAGGCTGTCTTGGCTGCAGTGTTCATGGATTCCAAGTCTGCAGCGGTTTTCCACTCTAGGTGCAGATACGAACGTCCTTTGTATTTGATGAGATACTCATAATCCATTTCTGTATTCTCATCTTCTTCCTCTTCTTCTTCATTCTTTGATCGAGACTTGCGGGTGCGTGGTGCGTCACTATCATCATCTGAGCCATCCCCATCGGCGTGTGCTTGAGTCCGATCTTTGATATCTTCAATAGGACGACGGCCAACAATCATTTCAATCTTGGGTGATCCATCTTCCTCATATTCAGGTTCAAACGTGAACCTTTCTCTAATGGGAAGCTCATATGGATCATAACCGCGCTCTGTATACTGTTGCTTCGTTCGTTCAAATGAAATGCCTCCATCGGCAGCAGGGGCTTGGTAACCACCGGTGTTGTTGGCAGTAGTACCAGTAGACTTGCGGGGACGGCTTGCCTTCTTTCTAGAGACTGGCTCTGGCTTCACCTCTTCATCAAAGATGCCATCGTCGTCACTAAACTGCTGTTCAAGACTGTAGTTGATAGCCTTCCTAGCACGTCGTGACCTGCCGCTGGTGACCGTCTCTTGCGACATGATTGTTTACCGTCAAATAGATATGACAACTGCCTGTGGATATAGATGCAGAGATGAAAGAATTAGTGTGAGAGTCGACTAAGCATGTGATAATGTTGGTGGCATAAGATGTGCACATGACATCTGAAATACACCGTTGTTATTATGGAGAGGGTGCACCTGGTCAAGAATAACATCATCTGGGTGCGGCTTCCCCTGTGGGTGTTCTGTGGACTTCGTGTTCGATATATATCGCCCCCCCATCGGTCAAAAGTGCGGCCCGCCGCCGCCGACGCACCAAAAAGCCATATGAGGCAATAAGCAATAAATAACTGCTGCTATGGTGTACCAATTAATAATTAATAATATCATGTGTCCTCCCTGCCGAGTAGAGCTGCAGGCGGTTGTTTTTCGATGAATTAATGTTGGCAAGTGGTTGCGACCTCACATGATGATCTCATGCGCGCGCCAAACTTTCATTCCGACCATGGTTTTGAGAGCATGCACACACTCCGGCATATTCTCGTCGGGGGCATCTCCTCAAAAAAATAAATGCGATGATCCGGCACCGAGAAAATGGCCAGGTATCGCCGAAGGACTTACCTGTTGCGTTCTTCGATTATTATGATGAAATTGTCCTCTTCAAAACAAACTGACTTAGGTGTTGCTTTGGGGTGGTTGCTTTTTGCAATGAGTTGTAGCCGTGCAGATAGGGCAACGCTACAACATCTCATTGTGAATCAAAGAGGCTCAAAGCAAAAAAAATCTGGTGGGCAGAATCTGCGTAGGAATTCCTTATCCTGTTTAGGGTCAATTAGTTTAGGGAACAGGAAGCAAAGCTTCGTATGCATGTATTCGGATTTTATTATTAACACGCTAATTGTTTACTACTACTCAAAGAGAAGCTTGGAATCATAATTCAAATAGATTCAAAATCAAAATAAAAGCACCTCTTTCATATGGTATTAACAAAGCACCACTAGATGCGCATGGTGAAGGTATACAGCACTGATCGGTTGGCCTTACAAAGGAGCAAGGATAAGCAAGGAGGTACGATCAATGAAAGATGCTGCGTCCGAGTGAAATGTTCATCAAGTTACCCTGCCGCCGCATATCTCAGATCTACGCAGTCAAAACATCACGAACAAAACTTGTGGCTGCTCCGACATCACGGCAATACAATATTTGTCGATCATTCTCCAATACTTCAGCTTCAGATGATAGATTCTTAAATCAACAACCGCCATCAAGACTTGGGATATGTCATCCTTCTCTGACATCATACCTCTCAGCAACGGGCAACAACATAACTAATGATGCAAAAGAAGTCGAATCGTCTACACTTATCATATTAACAAACATGAATGAACGAAGACTCCTGCTTGGTAAAAAACTTCGTGGCTTTGGCACTGGTAAATACAATGGATTTGGTGGCCGGCTCGAGAGAGAAGAAACGCCTGCACATTGTGCTAAACGAGAGCTAATGGAAGAGGCAAATCTGTCGATTGATTTGGATGAATTCGTGAGAGGATCGGTTGGTACGCTCTCCTTTACATTCCAAGATAGAGAGCATATTGAAATGTTGGTGCACTTATTTCATATCAATGTGCAATTTAAAAATGCTACACACGACAACACTTCATGCAAAGGAGCAATTATAGATCCTGACGCAATTAGAGCTTGTGACGAAATGATACCAGAATGGTTTGATTGGTAAGAACACATCCTATTCAACCGTGACATATGACATAGCTGAAACTTATCTAACACGATTCGTCCATCCATTTCAGGTGGGAGATACCACTTCATCAGATGTTTGCAGACGACTCAATTTGGCTGACATATTACCTATCTTCACTTGATGCGGGTAGAGATAAAAGGAGCCATGCAAGTCTGCCAAAAATGAATGGTTGGTTTCATTTTGCTCCTGGTGGAGATGGCAACAATCAAATTCTTCATTACTTTTTGGATACCTGATTGATGCGGTGCTACGTGTTCCAGCTTCTAAAAAATTCTCAGTTGCACGAACTGTTTCGTCTCATGAATTCTGCAGTCTCTTGAATGAAGATATCATTTTGCTCTGCAATACGGACAAACTTATAAGCCCAAATGCAACCCAAGGTTTATTCCTTCAACTTCAATATCGTTCATGTTGCGAAGTACAACAATCGATAATCGATGCAATTAGTGAAGATGGAAGATTCAAAATGCGTAGAAGCTACAAGTGACAGTTTCAAGCAAGAGTAAATGAATGTGAAACTATTGTCTAATAGATATTAGGTCATGAATATGTATCTGTCTGTCTTGGTATCAACCAACTCTTTTTTTGCTATGCCTCAAACAGTCTTCTTGTCAATATAGAAATGTCAATATAGAAATGTGCCTACCTCATTCGCTCAGAGCCCGAATGCAAGAGTCCTGATCAACTCCAAGTATAATAAACTGCCTCTCCTTGGGCATCAAAATTGCGTATGGGGCTCCCTTGGCTGAGAATGCTTCATCGGTGTCAGTTTCGATGGTCCCATTTGGCCATTGCGCAGCTACGATTCCTGGCACCCATCCATCTCCTTTGTGCAAGTTGCATTCTACCCGATCTCCCACTTGGAATCGAAGTGCTGGACGCCGAATGAATTTGTCCTCGTCATTAGGAACATAAACACTTCCTTCGTCAAGTGCAACAGTATAAGGTTGTCCATCGACCCAATGCCCTGTCACGACGCCTGACATCCACTCGTGATGGTGTTGACAACCAACATTGCATTCGACCCAACTACCCATTTGAAACCTAAGCTTGATATTGGACTTGCTTGCAAGACTTTCCACAATACCTTGAAAACCGCAGACGCAACCCAAAATGTGCTCTTGTTGTTTAAACCACAGGAGTTTCGCTCTCATCACTTCGTGTAAACTCATTCCCGTCTCGAAGCCCGGACCGTATCCCCCGCTGATATCTTCCAGCAGAGTCAGAACGGACAGCGTGTGGTAAGGATAGTCAATGAGAGGCTCAAAGAATGCGCTTACATCGGCCCCAGCCTCAAGTAGTGCGTCCACGATCGATTCTTCCCCATATCTCTGACACCTGACAACTTCCCCATCCTCCAATTGCATTCGGGACACCAATTCTTGCTGAAAATTCACAAGACAGCGCGTCACCCAATATCCAAGCTGAGTGTTTGGAAATATCTGAATCTCATGTTGCGCACGTGGTGGTGGTGATGCGGGCCCATTCAGAGCCAGAGGATTTACTGACGCGTGAAAATTGACAACATTTTCAATCGTACCATTCCCATCAAACAGAAATGAAACGTACACTCCATTGGAGTTTAGCATCTCGAGACATACCCGCAGCCGATTATAATGATAAGGGATGAGGGCCATGTGTTCATCCCATACTTGACGGCAGCGACGTAGCTTCTCGAGAGCAACTTTAGGGTCTGTCGCAAAATGATCGTCACGAGATGTGGAGTTATAACTGTCACTAATCTCAATCCGAAATTGCTTTGTTCCAGGCTGCCCCCTCGCAACGGGAAGGTAGCGGAAACGGATAGCTTCGTTGCCATCGTCCCAAAAACAAGGTACACCTTGATGAACTAATACTTCATTCTCCCCACGCTCATACCTCTCGAGAGATTTCTCATCATCCAGATTGACGCGATGTCCTGCATAGAATGCTGTGTTGCACCGTTTGTTAACAACAACACGGTCCATGATGGGGGTGAATGGTCGAACGTAGTCCCAATAGATACTCTCTGGTAAAGTCATTTCTCTCCCCATCACGTGTAGTTCATCTGCATCCGCTTTTGGCGGCCATTCTTGATCAATTATTGCGTTGCTGCTGCTTCTTCCTTTAGACGCCCCGCAGCCCATTTTGTATTCAGTCAGTATTATCACTTTTGGTATTGATAAGAGTTCAAGAACATAAAAGAGGCGTTGCTACAGGCATTGGTGACATCTTCACCACATCATCATTGTTTGGCTGCTGTTGGCGGAAAATTAGATGTTACAACTTACAACCTACCTCACCAAAATCGGGTATTTACCTTTATTTTTGGCTAACTCGCCACATAGTCGCCGAAAAACAATGCGAGAACCCGCCAGGAACCCGCCCTCTCTCATGCTACTCCCTATTCCAGCCGATCAACCGAGGAGCTTCAACAATGTATTGCAAGCATGCCTGTTGGTCCGCTGCTGTTAGAGCTCAATCCCCAATACAGAGCTCTGTCAAAACCATGACGGTGCCCCCCAAAACAATGCCTGCATTGAAAGAATTTGGGTCATCACTTTCCTTTTGTTGTTCCAATGCTTGCGGGATCAATTCACATATTGAAACTGCCATCATGATACCTGCAACAAAAGCAAGAGAACCACCCATATTCACGCTGCTGCTTGCAATGCCATGACCTGATCTATTCAATCTCATCATTGTCAAGCAAAAGAAGGCTCCGAAAGGCTCAGCTAAACCCGACAAACTTGCAAGACCAAAAGCCAACCAAGGCTTGTTTGGTCTTGCTGCCATACATGGTACAGCAATAGCGATACCTTCAGGGATGTTGTGAAGCGCAATACTGAGAGTAACAATCGATGCAAGTGACGATGGAGACGAGTTTGAAGATGCACTACTTGCAAATGCAACAGCCAAACCTTCCGGGAAATTGTGTAGTAATAATGCCAGAAAGAGCAATACTGTAAGCCGCCACGATGATGATTGTTCTTTGCTAGTTACTATGTCGCCTTCAATCGGTGGAGGTGGAGCAAGAAGATTTCCCCATTCATCTTCGTCCGGCATAGTCGACAGCCAATTCGATAGCAAAGCATAGACACCCCAGCCCAAAGAGAAAAACAAGCACCACTCACAGATGCTATGCTTCAAGGATAAACTTTCTGGTATGATTGACACTATGCAGACTGTGCACATGACACTGGCTGCAAGCGAAAGAGAAAATGACAGTAGATCTGCGCTCACAACCTGCCGAGACTCTTTCTCTAATCTCCTCGTATTATATTGATCGCTGTCCTCTCCCACATCTGCACTGATTACAAACGCCACACTTGCACCGATGCATCTATTTGAGTGACAGCAGTAGATTTGAGATCGCTTACATGCATGACGCAGATAACAAATGAAAATAGCAGAAAAGACACCAAACTCACGTTGAAGCCCCAGCAAGTGACGACAAGTAGATTGGGGTCCAAAAGTCGGGATCAAAACTGCTGTTGCTGCTACCAGCAGAGGTCAGGGCATGGTGTAGGACAGCGGGCAAGGCAACGAGCATGTTGCTGATGCTGTTCCATGGTACAATACCATAGCATGGTGCAGCTGTTCTCATCAATAATCTGGTGCAAAGATACCCGCGCCATTTTCATCATTTACAATGGGACGCCTTCGCAATGGGGATTTTTTTGCTAAAGTGCAAGTGGCGAAGTGCAAAATGTCACGACACTACTGTACGCTTGCCCTCAAAGTGCACGCCCCAAAATGCGAGTACACTTTTTGTGGCTTCCAGGAGGATTTTTTCAAAATTTCTTTTCGTAAAAATATGCGTCGGAATCAGTAGAATAAGACTACGAAGCCCAAAATTAATATTTTTCAGTTTCAACACTTCAAAAGTGCTCTCGACATGAATTTTGGGCAAAAGGGTTATCTTAAGGTTAGATGAAATTAGTTTTGAGCAAGCGGTGAGAAACGGTACTACGTACTAATTCCTACGTATAACTCTGTAGATTTGACTCGATTCCAAAAAAGTGATCTCTAAAACGACATGACCATGGTGAGATCGGCTCCCTACGACCAGCCATAACTCCAAAACTACACGGTTGTAGACCCTACTTCCAGCGACGAATGTCATTTATATGGTCGGTAGAATCTCATTGATACCTTACTTGCCCGCTAACTCCAGAAATTGAAGTCAAGGTGTCATTTTGAGGGCAAACGTACAGTACTTATCGACAGATGTGTTTAGTGTTTACATCCAGTAGGATCAACAATAAACGCTTAAGCCATTATTCATAGTAGCAATACCGATCAGCCGCCAGCTTCCCATCAGCGCCTCTGACCCATGACTCCTATCAACATCACAGGCAAGGCGCTTTATTCCGATGTAGGAATATCTTTCTGGGGAGGGATTGACCCCCTCAACGGCAATGTCATCGACCAGACCCACCCGTTGCATGGAAAGTGTATCAAAGATGCCATTCTTTGCATACCAAGTGGCAGAGGCAGCTGCACTGGATCGCAGGTGATGCTCGAGCTTTGTTTGAATGGAAATGGCCCACAAGCAATAATTTTGCGTGACGTTGATGCTATACTTTGTACAGGTGCTGTAATTGCCGAAGAGTTTTTTAATGATGAGAACATATCAATTCCAATTATATGTGCTGTAGGTGAAGAAAGCTTTTCACAGCTTGAACAAAACGGCGAAGAAATAGATACAATATCAATGGAATCAAATAAAGACAACGAAAATGTTGTCATTCGAATGAATGGCAAGCATGAGATATACTCGAAAAATCTACTTGCCATGAAATCCATACTCAATTTAATTGATGGATGTGATGGGGAAGCGCAACAACCCAAATCTCAAGCTGAAAAACTAGCTCAACGTGTAGTCCAGCGTATAGGATGCATATCTGGAGCGACAGAGCTCATACCAATCACTAGCGCACACATAGACGCGGTCACTTATATTGGGCAAGGAGGACTACGATTTGCTCAAAGACTGGTTGAGCTTGATGGGAAAGTGAAGGTACCAACAACACTGAATTCACAATCTACTGATCGGCGACGATGGGAACAGCTCGGCATCGACAAAACATTGGCAACAAATGCAAATTCAGTCGGAGATGCATACTTGGAACTTGGTTGTGCAATGAGCGTGAGTTACTTTCCAGCGTGAACAGTTCCTTCCCTAACTAATACTAGATCAATATCGTACATTGCTATAACTTATTAATTAATGATCTATTAATTAATGCCATGCTTCTTTCATCCTCTTACTGAAGTCTTGTTCTAACTACCCTTGGTACATGACGCACTCCTTTCCAATAGAGAGTTTGCGCTGGGCATAGTATACAGAACAAAACCGACTGATAAAAGATTCAAGGAGAAGTGAAGAGCAGCATAATTACCACCACGAGTAATAGGGAGAGACGACTTAGAGAAGATTGTGGCTCAATGATGGCTGACCTGTTGGATGTAGCAAGAAGATAAAGATGGCATATTTTTAGATCCCATTCAACAATGTATAATAAAAGTAATGCCTCGGTAGGCTTTTATGTCACATATCAAGATTAGACCGTCCACGATGAACCCTAACAGCCGTGACTGCAAGGGTTGATGCTCAGGTATTCATCCTTCAAGTGAACAAATACTCCAATAATGCCAGCAGGAAAAAAAAATATATATCCTCACCTGATGAGTGCTCCTTCACTATACCTCCAGTGTTCATTCAGTGGCGAGTCTAGCAGACATGGCGCCGACGACGGCCGCAGTGCGCTTACGAGTCGCAGTGCTCATGAGTCTAAGCAACAGATGGTCCTCCTCTGATGGATGTAAGGAAGTGCCGTTGTGAAGTTCTTGTTGCCTTTTTTCTACAACTGATGCCATCAAAAGACGAAACCAGTGTTGCTTATCAAACCTTCAGAGTTCTTTCCTTGGTGATTCAGCAGACACGGCTGATGTGGCTTGTCACACCACATAGCATCGAGGCAAATGATATGACGAGCTCGCATTAGTTGGATGACAGTAACGGAATTGTGGTTCATGTGAGCGCACATCAACCATCAACCAAATCATACACCCCAGTAAGATAGTGAACAGTACATAATGGTTGCCAGAATGTTTTATCCGAATGGACCTTCCAGACCTGCACTGTTCCCGTATTCCATGGGATGATATGATAGGCCTTTGATGATGGCATTGCCCGCAAGTACAATACTTATTGTAGTTTAATTTCATTGTGTGCTCATCAACGCTATGATAAAAAAGTTGCAACGGCATTTTGGGAATTCAAAAAGATTCTGATGTGAGCTGATAACCAATTCAGGAACTATTTTACTTGGGGGCTGATGACATCTTCAGATTCTCACAAAGCTCTTGCCAAGTGCCAAGCAAGCACAAGCACAGCAAATGAAGATACAAGAGAGCATTGTTCAGATTGTTTCATTAGCAAGAAGATAATAAGTACACTAATACCTCACCTACATTACACCATGGTCGTGACAAAGCAATCATCCACAAAGGGTTCCAAATCCAGCAGCAATTCCGTTCCTGAAAAAAGGCCCCTATTCTCTAGTGCTGCTGCAGCAACTCTCCCCAGTCGAAAACAAGGATCCAAAAAGAGAACAGGTGGTATCGCCGCCTCCTTCAAATCAACATCAGACAACATGGCCGATGACAGCGCGGCCGATATGGATACTCCACCAGCCATCGCATCGACTGCGGCCGCCTCCTTCAAATCAACATCAGACAACATGGCCGATGACAGCGCGGCCGATATGGATACTCCACCAGCCATCGCATCAACTGCGGCCGCCTCCTTCAAATCAACATCAGACAACATGGCCGATGACACCGATGATGCTCCACCAGCCATCGCATCGACTGCGGCCGCCTCCTTCAAATTAGAAGGCTCTTCCCGTAAGTCGATGTACACTGACAGCGATTGTGATGATGTTTCCATTGAGAAATTGAGTGATGAGAGTGAGAGTGGTAGGGATGGAGACAATAGTAGCGATTCTGACTTTGATCTTGCTGGCTTGGCTGCTGATCCGAGTGGAAAGGCTACTGCCAATCAAGAGAGTGATAGTGATGATGATTATGATGATGATGAGGAGGAGGAGGAAGTGGATGCACCTGGCCGAACATCCAACACAAAGGGATTGGTGGAGGAGAAGAAAGTAGGGGGCAACAATAGCACCAGGTGAGTAGAGTGTAGCATTTTTCTTATAATACACTTTGTTTTGTGTTAGGTTAACTCTCACGGGATTGTTCTACTTCCGGCAGGAAACTGTTAAGCCAGAAACAGATTGAAGCAAAACGCAAGCACCTCAAGAAGAGCACCTTAGCAAAGAAACGTGCTCTCAACAAGGAACATGGGCTTCAACTAGGACAACTTCTTGGTGCATTGGTCGACAATCCTGATTTCAGAGCTGCCCAATGGCAAACAGCCCACGCCTTCAACGGCGAGATTAAAGATGTTGTCTATCTAACTATGGCTGACGATATTCTGACATTCATTGAAACAAGCCAACAAAGGGATGAATTGGCTTACTCCGACCTAACCCGGGAATCTCAATTGGTCACGAATCTCCATAGAATTGGGTTTCATATTGTCAAAGAGGTATCCAGGACGGAATATGAAGGACCATTGCCTCCTTCTGGATCTAAATGGAGGGCTCTTATGTGGCACCCTTTGTTCCAGAGACTACCCAATGGTATGGTGGACCAGGAGACACTTGCTGCTTTAGTTGCAAAGGGTGAAAAGGGTAATTGTTCTAAGACGCCTAATCCATTCATTGATCCCACTGAGCCAAAGGTTGTGAAAAAGCGGGTATCGGTGAAATTCAACGAGGGGCTGATCTATTTGGGAAAAGTTCCTGAACACCAAGTGGAGGACCGTAAACGACTAGCGAAAGAAGCACTTCGAACCCATCAGCGCGATCATCCAAATGCCACACAGGATGAGTTCGAACAAATGTTGAAAGATAAGGACCTCAAGACGAAGAAGCAGCCTAATAAAGAAAGGGGGGAAATGATGAGAGCTGCAGGTATTCAAACTAAAGAAAAGAATACTGGGAAGAAGAAGAAGTCAAGCGCTGCAAGCAAGAACAGCAAGAAGAAGAAGTCAAGCGCTGCAAGCAAGAACAGCAAGAAGAAGAAGTCGAGCTCTTGACTTAGTAAAACCTTCTTGTGAGTATTCATAATATTTTGTAAATTGTAACGATCAAATCTACAAATTCGGTACATATTTGGCTTCTATATTTATGTGCCTGCGAGAAATTTCATCATCTCATCGTTCTCCTCTTCCAATTCTGCGTTCATCTCAGAATGGTCTATGTTTTGTGCAGCTTCTTTTCCAGCAACAATTCTCTGCGTATATTCATCCATCAATTGGCGTTGGCGATTCTCTTGACAGGTATCCCAAACGTTACTCACTTCAGCTCTCTTAGCCAAAAACAGTTTGTGCAACTCACCAGTAAGAATGCCAGATCTCAAGAATGAGTCAAAATTCTTAAGCTGGTTGAATAGGTCTGTCTTGTTCGTAATTGATTCGTCCATCGCCATGTCCAATGCTGTATTGTAACCCAATCTTTCAAGAGCGGCCTCTGTCCAACGACTATCATTAACATCATTTGGATTCCTAATTTGGCTGAGTAGATTGGTTGCTGCCATTGCGTAATGCATATCACGATGTCCCACAAGATGTTTGTCGCGAAGACGCTTCGATAATACATTGTAGTTGCCATTGAGCGATTGACCATGGTACTTCTTATCAAAGCAATTCACATCGAGAGGAAGAAGAAGAAGGTTCTTGAACATCAAACAAGCAGCCATGCGAATGATGTGGTTGTCTTTGACTAAATGAATGTACATGTTATGCGCGAAGAGGATGTTGCCAAAGATCGAGTGTTTGCTGAGATCCATATCCATTTCAAATGCCTCCACATTTTCCTTCATGAGCATCTCTGCAATGACACTGAGAAAGTGAAAGTCTTTCGCTCTTGCTTGCATCGATGTGATTGTATGCGAATAGATGTTCAGGTCTCTTTGCGAAGGCGCCATCCAGCATGCAGATCCATGAACATATGCTTTGCTTGGCCATGACCCGTCGTTGCGATAGTAGAGGTACACATCTACTTTCAATACTTGACAAGAATGGAAGAACCTCCAACCTCTGTTGTGAAGGACCTGATGGATATCAAGGTCAGAATCCTTGTAGGCTTCCTTGTTCTCATTGACAATAAGGATTCCAAATTCGCTTTCATGTGGTTCTAATTCATCATCAATGCGACCTTGAGCTCTAACCCTTGCGCCGGTGTCATATAGTCCAGCGTTGTAGGGATCGTCTGGTGGTGGAGTCTCGTCTCCAAATGCGTCATTCCAATTTCCCTCACCAACCATCCAATCCATTATCATCGGTGTCAGTGGAATTTTGTGGTCCACTAACCCAGTCGCCCACGTCGCCAATGCCTTCACTACATGCTTCATACGGCACAGAAACTCAAGGTATGTTGTGCAATCATCATCTTCCTCTTCAACTTCGCCTACATGAATATCACCCTTGACCTGGGGATCATACCGAGGTACTGCTGCCAATTTGGCTCTCAAACGACTTAGCTCCTGACGGCATTCCTCTAGTGAATGTAGCACCCACTGAAGACTTCCGCCGCGAATACTCTCATCAGGTTGAAATGTTCGGTTGACAGGAAAGATATCTTTCTTCTCAAAGTATTCTGTTATGCCAACCTCAATAGCAGACAGCAGAACTTTCTTCATTACTCCCCTAATGGTGTTGTAACCACATAACTTGCTGCATTGGTCCGCAGACGCAGTAACACTCATGTTCAACAATTGGACACAGAATGGGAGATTATTCTTCTCCAGATCGATAGCATCTTTCAATGTCAAATCGGAGAATCTATCAAGAGGAATGTTGTGGGAATTCTCTAAGATCTCAACAAGCATTTCCATTGTCTTCTTATGTTGTTGCATGCTTTGTTTCTCCAAGTTAAAGATAGACACCAAGGTGGATGTATCACCTTTTGAGTCATACCATCCGTCTCTTACACGGCCATTGCCTGTCATACCGAGTTTGCCACTACTCGGTCCATCAATGGCTGCATAGATTTGAGGATGAGTAGTATCACCAAGCTTCGGTACATTCTTCTCTCTGATCAGTCCGTCTCCTTGACCAGGGGTGAACAATTGACCTGATTGGGCGAGATCTTCAGCAATGCCACTGCGCTCTTCTCTGGCCTTCTTGAGGGCTTTCGCTTGACTCTGATTATTGGGCCAGCCATAATGGGAGGATGTTTCCATGTCATAACCTTCATCATCCGATTCTTCATCCGATTCACTATTGCCAATTGTTGCACCATGGCGGCTGTTTGCGGCAGCTGAGGTTGTGCCAGTTGTGCCGAGGTGGTTGCTATCTCGCCCAGAGGCACCAGATCGAGAACGAGGATGGCGACGATGAGGAGGAGGAGATGGAGGAGGTGGAGACGTAGCAGCTGAGGTAGCAAGTGGAAATCGATGAGGAGTCGTGGAAGAATTTGAATTGCACCCCCTTCGACGGACAGAGATTGGAGGATCGGGAAGAGGATCACAGAGAGATTGATCATTACAGACATTTTCCCTGTTGTGATCGAAATTGTTATTTGCCGTGCATTCTTGAATGGAGTGTTGTTTGCATTTGGTGTCATCCTCCTGCAGTGCCTCGTCATTTCTATTTTTCACTAGAGAGAGGGTGTCCTCGGAGTCGGCTCTTTTCCTCTTTGTGGTTTTGCTAGACAGGGGGTTGACGATGGAATCATCATTATCATCGTCGAAGGCATGGTTATTGATGAGGGTGGAAGGGTGGTGGGAGGGCGGTCCCTTTCCGTTGCTAGTAAACTCCTCGGCCATGGTGCATGGTTTGATTTTTGTTGCCAAAATTCACGATGATAAGATATTTCATTTGTGGAAGATACTGAATTCCTACGTAGACCGTTGAGATTATTCCCAAAGTTGGCGCAAATTTGTTCTGATTTTGATCGATCTCCCCAACATCAAGCCCTATGTGTCTACCCACGAGTTTAAGTTCCACAGCTTCGCTGCACTCAGCTAGCCTGCGGAGTATGTTACGATGGTGTTACTTGTGTTACGGCACTATCTGCTTGTGGTATATTCTCTTCATCCATCAAAAGGAGACAACATCATGTGGGGAGAAAGCAACGCCGTAGTATTCTCAAACTCAGTGCTAGGTGCCCGGACAGAAAAGTATGCTGATTATTTTGATATAGTAAGTGAGCATCAGGTTGGGCATTTTTTCTTATTTGACTTGTCAGCTCATTTCCCTTCACCACCACACAGTGTGCAGCCGTTGTAGGGTTAGTACCGAATACAGGTGTTCATCAAACTGAGAACAGGAAGCCTTCAATTGTCATAGATGCAACAGACTTCATCAAAGAGCACCTTCTTCCGCAGATTCACGCAGATATGGTAGATGAAAAATGTGTCTACAAGAGTGGCATCGACTCGTTGTTTCCGGCAATGGGATGGTTATCTGGAAACTTGTCCGATGGACGTATCCCATTGATTCTCGGCTTTGATCTCCTGCCGTCGGTGTCTAAGGACAACCTCAAAGCGTTTTGTGCTGCATACGGCACAACTGGTTCGTCTCCTTTGTTCCATATGGCAAACATAACGCCAGAAGCTATGGGCGACAACATCATCAATGGCATGATTCAGTCTTGCGGCAATAGGAGAGTACAAGTCTCGAAAGAAGATGTAGTTGAAACATACACGACATTGGATAGTGGAAAGCAGAGTGGAGATGATATCTCTCTTGTAGCACTTGGCAATCCTCATTTGAGTGTAGGAGAAATGAAGGATTTGGTAGACATAATATCACTTGATGAAAGGCCAAAAAATGAAAGCGTCAGAGTCATCGCTACGATCGGAAGACAAATACAATCGCAGGGCATAGGTTACAGTAAAATTCTGGAAAAGTTTGGCGTCGAAATTCTCAATGACACATGCTGGTGTATGCTCTTACATCCTCCAATCATACCATCGACAAATCCTTCTGCAAAGATACTGACAAACAGTGGGAAGTACGCACATTATGGGCCTGGTCTGACTAATTGCAACATTAGATTTGGATCCATGTATCAGTGTATTGAAGCCGCAAAGAGTGGTAGAATGGGATCAAACAAGGGAGCGGGCATGAGCTGGCTAAGGCATTTTTCGACGCACACATTAATACGTCACATTAGAAAGATAAGATAAAAATCTTTATCAAGATTACTGTGTACATTACACGCTCCAAATTTGGATACTGCATAAGGATCATCACTTGAACGTTGGTCTCTGGATGATGTGCATGAGGAGATTGAGAAAGTAACAGAAGTGAAACACTCCATGACATATGAAGTCAGTTCAATAATAGCATAGCTAGTCGGTATTAGTTTATGTTTAATTCGCATCCAGATTTCAGGAGTTGGGCAACAGCAAATATCAAGACAATCGTGTGTCAAGCAGCCGATGCAGTGTTGAAGCTAGATACAACAGAGCTTGCATTGCCAACCTCAATGAAACCGGACCGACCTCCTTCTCGACAGGAACCGTCATGTGTCTTTGTCATTACTGTAAGTGTGACTGAAGTAGATGGCTCAGCACTATCTTGTCGTCCTCTACGCACTCCACTGCGCTTCGGGGTCGTGGACGAACGAGACGAGGCTACTACGTCGTGTTCCCAACTGGAATCAAACGCTTCCCATGCCTTGTCGACTTCTTGTTGAGAGATGTCGATAACAAACTGGTCTCTGTCGGATATATCATCACCTTCCAATTTCATAATGTCATACTGCTTGAGAGTCAAACTATCACAGATACCATAGTATGCGATGCTTTGCAAGGAATCATCTTCAGGTGGCGACGAAATGTTAGTAGCCTTGCTGTCTTGTTCGAATGCCTTGAGTAGACTCTCGATCTGATAGAGAGCTTGAGCGGTGTCGTTGGCTACGGCGGCGGTAGGATTAGCTGAACTCATGGTGTTAGTCTTCTAATGTTTCTAATCGTTGCTTTATAACAAAATGGAGTCTGGTGGGTATGTAATTGGAAGCCGCGTCGGAGAGTAGGCTTAATCGTAATTCCCGACTCCGATAGAGGCCTACCAGAGCTGACATGATCGTGCTTAGCAGTGTTCCAATGTTACATTTGAAAGCATTATTGGTTGCAGGCTGTTTTGAACAGTGATGACAGAGGGAAATTGTGACTTGTGGAGGTAGGTGTCAACGTCACAACTCTCTATTCATGAGTAGATGTAAAATGATGTCGTGGAAAGGCTGAGAGTCAAGAAGTGCGATGAGTGATAAATGTAATCGTATTGCGGAGTATTGCGATGTCGTGATCCCACTTCAATAGATGTATCTTGAATGCATGTCTAATCACGCATGCAATATTGCTCTGGTTGATTGCTCTTGGGGTTCGGGTTGATTGTTTTAGATCTAGCCTTTTTGGAAACCGCACACTCGAGAGACGAGAGCCAATCACGTGCAAAGTGCAAGCCATTCACGCACTTACTTCTGGCTTCATTCTCTCTTCACCATGACAGCGACCTTCCTCGACCATGTGTTGTGCATCATTCCATTGCTGAAGATTTACTTCTTCTCGTCCTTGCTATCTGCATTCTGCTGCTTCTTTGTTATTACGCTCGGCCGCCATCACTGATACCCCCGCTCCTCCTCTTTGAAGTATCCCCGCCTTTCTATTATAAGCAGAGGAGCAAAGATGTCTGGTCGCAAACGTTCTTTGATAGTGATGGCTATGCTGTCAAGAGCATCGTTATCGCTCGCCTTCAATCATGTCTCTTCGAGTCTGGTGGGAAATAGCAGACATCTCAACCTCAGCAACTTACACGGCAAGAATCAGCAACACAATAAGCAAGCTGCAATAACGATTCTTCCTGCATCCGTTCAATCCGACGACATGATGTCACAAGCATCATCATCATCATCACAGGTTCCACTCTCACTCCAGAATCGTCCCTCTCACGTCCTCTCCATGGGTGAAATTCAACCCATCTTCAACTTTAAATCAAAATCATCAGGCAAGGCCAAAGTCTTGAATGCCACAGGAATACTTCATCTAGCAGTCATAGTTTCCACAATGCCCTTTTGGATGGCTGCAATGAAAATCACAGAGTGGTTAGGTAATACAATCGAAGGATTTGACAACAATCGTGCCAAGTTTGATTACACCGGAAAGGTATGGTGCAGGGCATACCTATCCATGACGGACTCCTATCCAATACTAGAAGGAGATGTCGATCGACTAAAAGTTGGTCCAAGTGGAGAGATGAGTGAAGGAGCGTGTTTGTTTGTGGCCAATCATGCTAGCTTTTTGGATATTGCTGTGTTGTGTACGGTGTTGGATCCAGTGTTCAAGTTTATAGCCAAGGATTCATTGAAGAAGTTTCCTGGGGTTGGAACACAATTGGTTGGGGTGAGTATTGTGTATTGTTGCTTGGAATCTTGCGACATTCTCCAGCAGAATATGTAATGCAATTGGCTTGTTGCGACAACTATCTGTACGTGACTGTTAATTTACTCAACCATCCTCCATTTTTCTTTCTCGTCAATACAACACCAAACTCATACGAGCAGGGAGAGCATGTCCTTATCGATCGGACTAATAAGAGATCACAACTCAAAACTTTCAAACAGGCCATCACCTACTTAAAAGACGGAATACCCATCATGGCATTCCCTGAGGGCGCTAGATCACCAGACGGTCGATTAATGGAGTTCAAAGGTGGCATCTTCTCAATGGCAGTCAAGGCTAAAGTGCCAATCGTGCCATTGAGTATTGCTAATACTCATGCGGTCATGCCCAATATGGGCTTCTTGCCAGTACAGAGTGGACAAAAGGGAGAATTGAGGGTGTATGTACATGATCCGATTGATGTTGAGGGTAAGAGTGAGGAAGAGATTTCGAGAGAGGTTAGAGAGGCGTTGCTTCGTGAGCTTCCAGCTGATCAACATCCTTTGGATGATGAGTTCGGATTGAATAACGTAGAGGAAAAGGAAATGGTGCGAGTGTAATACAGGCATTCTCTTGGAGAGAGTTTTCTCATGTTTGTTGGCAAATCTTCAGTTACGCCTTACATGCAGATGAATGGGCCAGCAATGTGGCAGGAGTTGATACAACACTAATCGAAACGTGCTTTGGAATGTCCTGTTGGTGTCATAACTCGCAAAAACAAAACAAGAGAAGGATATGGGTTGGCCCTGGTATTTGTCGACGCACATGATAAAACAGTTAACAGAAATCGTGAAAACTTGATCTTATATACAGCGCATTAAACTCTACTGAGGAAGAGCTCTCTACTAAAAATAGATTGATGTCTCCATCAAGTGCCTCACTCTGATGGGAAAATTGATGAGACTATGATGCAGTCAAGCTATGTATGGTACATATGCAAGGTGCCGTTCTAAAGTTGCCCGTATGTACAACCAATATCAACTCGAAGCGAAGCTGCAGTCAAATACATTCATTCTATGAATAATATTCATCTAGCTTGCTCAGTTAAAATGACGATTGGCGAACAAGTATGCTCGTTGACATGCTGAGGCAGAACTCGTGTTTGATAACATTGATAGACCTTTATCTGTATGAACGTGCTGAGCCCGAATAATCAGTCCCTGATGATTTCTTCGTTCCTGTCGAGCCTGGATCGCAATAGCAGGGACGATGCGTCTCTCAATGCCAAGGCACTGGAGTTGTTGATCTGTCGTGAAAGATTCAGGCGCAGCAGACATCAGAAGCCTCGAGAGGCGAAGAACCTCACGGGATGTCTCGAGCTGCTTTTGGGTCATCTCTTCGTGGGTGTATTGTACCAAGTCGCTTCAGCTTCGGGCAATGTATCAACGACAGTTGTGCGGATGTAGGACACATCCGAGATTGTAACAGTTTTTCGGGCTTGGGCTTTCTTCATGATCTTGGGCAGGATATTATCTGAAGAGACCGATTAGATATTAGGTATCTGGCGACAAGGCACTCAGATTTCGGGCTGGGGCAGTCTTCGGGGCACTCAAGATCCGGTGGTGAATCTAAGCCTTTGTAGTAAGTTCCCACGTAGATGTGATGACATGTCACGTGTCCTACCGACTTGAAAACAATTCGAAAATGATGAATTCATGAGAAGCTGAAGGAGGAAATGAAAATGCCATAAGTTTTGGATGCAGCAAAAAGGGACCATGGATTGGATAAGTATGCACCATCTTGTCGGTAAGACAAGATCTGAGATTGCAGAGGAGAATTCAGCGTCTTGGTAAGGATGAGTCGGAGCTGGACTTGAAGGACGATGGAGGCGAGTACGCCGAGCACATTTGAAAATGGTGGAAGTGCGAAAGAAGCATTACCACATGCACTATCTTGCCTTGCGTCTCCTTGTTCTTATTCAGCTGTCAAGCTGCTCTGCGGAGAGAGTCTTCTCAAAACTGACAGAAATTCGTGATGCCATAGGTGTAAGATGCTGGAGGACATCAGTGAGATTCGGCTCCTTCTGCAGTGCAATGGTGATCTAGATGAATATTGTGATATCTTTGAGGGCAGAAAAGAGTAGGAATTACTTTAGTTACGTTTATTCCTTGATAATCTATCTGTAAGAGCCTAAAAAGTACGAGTGCCCCGACAAAATTTCGGGGCACTCGAGTGCCCCAGAAATCGGCTCAAATCGGGCCTTCGGGGCAGTGCCCTGTCGCCATATACCTATTAGATAAGTATGGAAGCTAGCAGGGTTATTAAGTATGTACTCCTACTGCGGTGCAGGAGCTGATAGAGTGAGCATGCCAGGTCCAAGTCACGAAAGAGCGTAAATTAACCGTGAATCGAAAAGTAAAGTGTTGGAGGTTCGCATTGTTGGAGGTTCGCATTGTGTTTGCAGATCACAAGTGATCTGAGAACTGTAAAGAACTCAAAAGACGCCTAAACATTGAATATTAGAGTCAATACGCACTTGAGTGGTGTTGTGGACAAAGGGAGCAAAGCGATGGGCACAGTACTCCTTTTCTCCTTGTTTGGGTGGTGGGTAAAGTGTGTTTTTACAACTACAATACAATAGGTACCATACCCGTTCTGTCAAGAGATTTTTTGCCGGAACAGCGGAACAACTTTTGCAAAATTGCCAGCCATCTCAACGGCTGCCACACACAAAACATAAAGGTTCCCCTGATAACTATAATCTAGCTACAATCTTGAAAATTGGGATGGCCGAATGATGGCGAAGAGTGAAGAAAATGACTTAGATGATTTCATCTCAAACATTGCTGCCGACAACGGGCAGGAGGCACAGAGAGATGATAAGCCATTCCCGGCTTCATCCGACAACTCCAAGATAGTGAAATGGAGGGGCAATTTCGTGCCCGAGAAAGAAGCCAAGGCACTCCATCATGTATTTGATAACTTGCAGGATCACTTTGGCCATCAGCGGCCGGATCCAAGGGTGAGGTTCAATACTAGCCTTGCTCATCCAGGCCACGGCCAGTTTTGGTCTGGCGATCTAGAATTCACCTACAATATCGACGGCGACCACTGTACTATCGCTTACATGAGTATAGACTCCTGTCTTGATCTCACACCCAAGCTCGTACACAAGCATGGACAGCCATTGTTGAAAGGCTATGGCACATCATGGGTATACGTGCATCTTCCTGAACCGACATTTGAGAGGATCAAATCTTATGTGAGTGTTGGGACAGGATGGGACGTATCCGATGAGGGGGCTGTCTATGATCCCAACAGGAAACTATATGCGATCAAGGCCAAGATGCATCATGCAGAAGGAGAACCCAAGCCAAGCTTTTGGGTTATTAAGGAGAAGGAAGCCTCTAATGGAGGAAACAAGATTGTATCCTTCTCACGCCTTGGAAGCGTCCAAGAAGTGGCTGCACAATCTCATCAGCAGCATGTTCATAGAGGTGTTTGTATCTTTTCGGTATCTATGGAGGTGGAAGGGACGCCAAACTTCAAGCCGCATCCTGGTGCAGGATACGAGGAGGCTAATCTTCGTTTCACTCTTGTAAGTGTTCGTACGTGGGGTATTACAGATTGCGTGGCGCCCATTGTGCATGCCCCAAGCCCAAGCCAATGGCGTTGAATTGAATTGAAAGACGGCTGTGTGTGTGTTTAGGTTTAGGTGTATGGTGTTGTGTATGAGCTTTTAAACAGTTCGATTTTACCTGATGAAGTGCTACATTTAGATGATACTTTTGACATTTCTTGTGTAGATAAATGTAAACAAAATGCAATTCGAACGTCAACGTCAGATTCAGATGTCAATGTCAGGCTCCTCTCTACATCAGCAAGTATCTCATCTTTATGATGCGATTTATCTTAATCTCTTGCATTTCTACTTGATTCATTTCCGAAGCGCTCTATTCTAGGCTGTACAATAGGCTGCTGTCCTTCCGACAAATAAATGCTGGAACCCAGAACCCATCTCCAGCTACTGTCGACAAATCTGTGTCGAATCTGTCCGACAACCAACCTGTTTCTTCTAAGTTCGTGGTTCCTACCTATGGACAAGACCTACTAAACCTAAAATGTCTATCATATGGAATACTACACGGTATCTAAATGAACCTGCGGTATCCACTTGAGGTTAACCCTTTCCGTTATGCCTCTCGCCCTTTTACCTTTTCCTCCCCTCAAATCATCGATCTCGTCATCACAGGCTGAATAATCACCATGGACTCCGTGTTCCAATCCCTCCTCCTCGGCGGAGGCAATGTCAGCGGCGACAAGAACAAGTCTGTTGCTGCTACTACTTCCGCCAGTACCGGTCCTGGCGGTGGCGCATCGCGATATGCCACGTTTATCCCCCGTGAGGCCATGAAGCCTACAAATAATAATTCTGCTCTTGTGATGCAGCAGCAGGAAAAAGTAGAGGCCAATAATCAGCAAGAAGAAAAAGAAGAGAGCATTGCAGTTTACAAACTTGTCAATGGAGAATTGACACTTTTGGATGAGGACGAGTATGATGTTGTTTCTGTTAATAATAGTGAAGGTGCGGCCAAAAATAATGAAGAGGGCAAAACTAATGATGATAACAAGGACGAGAATGGCATGGACATCGATTCAACTGAAACTGATGTAGATCATGACGAGCCTACACTCTATATTGTCCGCCCTCATCGTCATCCTAACGGTGGAGATGATATCAAATTTTCTTCCGCCAGCACATCTTCACAAACTGCAGCAGCCATGGGGAATAACAACGATTATGACAGCAACACTGAAGAAAACATAAAAGAGATTGCAGCAATCAAAGAGGCATCACATACAGCATCCACATTGGCAAGGGCATTGGCACAACGTACTGATGGATTTGATGAATTGCGTCCCAAATATTATGATTTTATGAATACTGAATTCCAGATACAACACTCCCGAGAATTGTGATTTATACCACTTCAATGCCCATTTCTATTGCATACCTATTAGGAGCTGTGGGTATCGCTAGAGCAACATAAATTGATCATTACCACTCCTACTTGACGTCTACAACAAGATCTGTCATATGTTGCATAAAAATACTGTCGCCGATGTAGCAGTCGATACGTCCGTTGCCGTTGAATATATCGCGTCAAAGATAGCACCATTCGATTCTACGTTGAAAATTGGTCTAGAAACCATGTGAATGGACTTGTGATACTGTTATTCATCGACATAATAGGCATAGACAATGATTGATGCGTCTATGTGCTGACAAATATCATGCCTTCGTATAGCTCGATTTAATGAACCCTCACACTCATTGTCGTCACCATTAAAGTGAATGGGAAGCGACTTATACCCATGCAGATGAGGCCTCATAATGTAATCGCTACATAGTGATCGTTTCATTCCCTACCCGACGCCCAAACTATGATGTGTCGACGACTGGACCGAAAATACCGCTGGTAATGTAGTGGCGGTTTCTTAATGACACGTCGGATATCACCCGCCGCCGATGGCACCATTCGATTCAGCGTTAAAAACTGGTCTAGTGAACACATTGTTGGATTGTTATATTGTTATTGGGTGATGTGATGGCTACGGAGGCAGAAAGCACCATGGAGTGTGTCTTTTTGTGGTGGGGGTGGGTTTGCTACTGGCGGGAAAAAAGTGGAACATGGCCCCCAGGTTCCACTAAATTGTTTTACACACAAAACTACACAAACAAGGGCAAAGCCATAATTTTGGCGCTCATGGCCCCTACACTGGCCAAAAATGTATAGGCAAGCCTCAAAACTAAATACCAAACGTCTTATATATATTATTAGAAGCCAAAGAAACTATAGATCATCGATCTAGAGCATCTATCGACGAAAACAAGCCGACTTCAGTACACAAATCGCACTTTCTAAGAATGACTCATTGTAAGTCTGACCCCTGAAGCGGCTGCAGCAGCGCCAATAGTACCGATAACGCCCCCCAGCGGCTCTATCGAAAGCTAAAATAGTCTATGTTATCATGTTATGGGCGGTGACTAGTATTTGAGTAGGCTAGAAGCCTCCAATAGAGGGCTCAACATGGTCACATTCCATTTTGTGTGTAGTTTGTTAGTGTCTGTCCCAGGTTCCACTTTTTTCCAGGTTCCACTTTTTTCCCGCCAGTAGTTAGGTGATCGCGGCGACAAAAAAAATCGGCAGACACGAATCTCAGGGTTCATGCAAGAAAACTCTAGAGAGAACTATAACTCAGTGTATTGTAGGTAAAAGTGTTGAGGGTTCGCACACAGGATCGCAACTCATAGTGTGTAGTGGTCTCTTGGCTCTTGGGGTTCGCACAAATCGCAAGGCTTTTTCCTCCCTGAAACAGAGTACATAAACATTCATAAGAAAGTATCTAGATAAAGAGTTTATTGCCATTAAGCGATGGTACAGCATTTCTCTTCACCTTTTTTGGGATAGAACCCGGCCTGTGCGGGCAGTCCCTGTGCGGGGCATTTGCGGGCAAACCAGCAAATGGGACTCCACTCAATCAGAGACAGCTTTCTTGACGCCAGGGTCCTACCGTGACTCAATCTAACTCAACTCCAATTCTCGCCAACAGCCGTTTTCGCATCAATCAGTCAACTGTCATTTTTTCAAAATGGCGATGACAATGATGAGTCTTCCGCACTCCTATTACCCGCCCTCATACTCCGATAACACAACAATTATTCTTGCGATTGTAATTCGACGGCCTTCCTCTATCCCTGATGCGTGTGCACGTGAAAGACTGGCCGAAAATAGGTGAATTATTGCAAATATATGACAATTTATTACTTGCACATCTCATGTAATGATCTCATTTCATCTCTCCTCCCCTCATAGGGCATTTCGAACATGGTTTGACGATACGAAATGGTAGGATTCACCGTATATCCGAAAGGAGGCACAAGGACCTTAATGCTGCCGTTAATGCGCTGTTGTCTGCGGTGAAACGGGCGTTATTACTTTCAAAAATTATATTTACGGCCGTTGACATTTCGTCCAGTTGCGCTGCAGACGAAGCCTTGAAACAACTCTCAACCCTTCGAACATGTCATGATGAATGTAACAATCAGCTGGCTGCCTCATAGCACAGAAGTAACGGATCTCAGTGGATTGAATTCGATTTTATACTATGTAATTTGTTTTGAGTGATGTTGAATGATATTTATTGATCTAATGGCACTGTAATAGACTTAGAAGCTAAAGTAAAACTCGAATACATTAATTATGCGTTCGTTAACATTAATACAGCTGCAAGATCTCTCCAAAATAGTAAGAAATAGACTCAAAAGAGAGGCAATAGTGCCCTTTTCACCATGGTGGGCAACATCAAAACGGTTCTTTTTGGCGAAGATTTCCTACGCAGATTTTGTACCAGAATGCTACAGAGGAACTGAAAACTGTTTGTGGTAGATCGACGTGGCATATACGTCACATATATGGGCCGAGATGCGACAGGCGTTGGGTGCCGGGCGTGAAGGCTGCTCATTATCTTGTCTCTAATTGAGTGGAGTCCCCTGCCCGCACAGGCCGGGTTCTATTTTTGGGAGACAGTGTGGTGTGTTTTACAACGAAGCGTGAACAATAAAAGTATTTATGCAAAATTGCCATCCATCTCTCAACGGCGGCACACGCACAAAACATTAATGCCTGCTTACTTAAACAGACTTTCCAGCAACAATCTCTTGAAAATTGGGATGGCCGAATGATGGCGAAGAGTGAAGAAAATGACTTAGATGATTTCATCTCAAACATTGCTGCCGACAACGGGCAGGAGGCACAGAGAGATGATAAGCCATTCCCGGCTTCATCCGACAACTCCAAGATAGTGAAATGGAGGGGCAATTTCGTGCCCGAGAAAGAAGCCAAGGCACTCCATCATGTATTTGATAACTTGCAGGATCACTTTGGCCATCAGCGGCCTGATCCAAGGGTGAGGTTCAATACTAGCCTTGCTCATCCAGGCCACGGCCAGTTTTGGTCTGGCGATCTAGAATTCACCTACAATATCGACGGCGACCACTGCACTATCGCTTACATGAGTATAGACTCCTGTCTTGATCTCACACCCAAGCTCGTACACAAGCATGGACAGCCACTGTTGGAAGGCTATGGCACATCATGGGTATACGTGCATCTTCCTGAACCGACATTTGAGAGGATCAAATCTTATGTGAGTGTTGGGACAGGATGGGACGTATCCGATGAGGGGGCTGTCTATGATCCCAACAGGAAACTATATGCGATCAAGGCCAAGATGCATCATGCAGAAGGAGAACCCAAGCCAAGCTTTTGGGTTATTAAGGAGAAGGAAGCCTCTAATGGAGGAAACAAGATTGTATCCTTCTCACGCCTTGGAAGCGTCCAAGAAGTGGCTGCACAATCTCATCAGCAGCATGTTCATAGAGGTGTTTGTATCTTTTCGGTATCTATGGAGGTGGAAGGGACGCCAAACTTCAAGCCGCATCCTGGTGCAGGATACGAGGAGGCTGATCTTAGTTTCACTCTTGTAAGTGCTCGTACGTGGGGTATTACAGATTGTGTGGCGCCCATTGTGCATGCCACAAGCCCAAGTCAATGGCGTTGAATTGAATTGAAAGATGGCTGTGTGTGTGTTTAGGTTTAGGTGTATGGTGTTGTGTATGGAGCTTTTAAACAGTTCTATTTTACTTGATGAAATCGAAAGTGCTACATTTAGATGATACTTTTGACATTTCTTGTGTAGATAAATAAGACCGGCGCAAATGAAATGTAACAGGACAGAATTCGTCTTCAAGGCCTTTAGAAATTTCAAACGAAATTTTATTGAATTCGAATGTAGCGCGATCTTGAGGCCTCGAACTCGAATTCTGTCCTGTTACATTTCATTTGCGCCGGTCTTAAATGTAAACAAAATGCAATTCGAACGTCAACGTCAGATTCAGATGTCAATGTCAGGCTCCTCTCTACATCAGCAAGTATCTCATCTTTATGATGCGATTTATCTTAATCTCTTGCATTTCTACTTGTACTTGTTTCATTTCCAAGCGCTCTATTCTATAGGCTGTACGATAGGCTGCTGTCCTTCCGACAAATAAATGCTGGAACCCAGAACAGTATCTGTCCGACAACCAACCTGTTTCGTCTAAGTTCGTGGTTCCTAACCTATTGACAAGACCTAACCTAAAATGTCTACTTCACGGTATCTAAATGAACCTGCGGTATCCACTTTAGGTTCACGCTGGTTCACCGCGCTAGTAAATTGCGATTTTATCATCGCTAGTTTTGAGCGATAGATTTGCTCCTATGTGTGGTTTCTGTACCTTTTAAGTAAGCTACTGTACGCTTACACAAGCTACCATAGGCCAAAAAACCATGATGACCATGGCATCCGACAGCGTAGACGCCGACGCCTATATCTCAGTCAATACGAAGTCCCTAATTGGTTGTGATAGATTATATCGCTTCTATAAATATATAATAATAAGATTATGTGACCAGAACATTAATTATAACATCGAGAGGCGTTGCGGATAGGGGGTCAAATGTTGTGATGATGCCGTCGGAATTCGACAGTACGTCGGTGTTTTGAGGGACTTTGCGGATGGCTGTGTCAGTGATACTCGGCTGGTTTCTTCTAATAGATATATTACATCGATCAGCCGAGTATCGTCGCTGTAGACGCCTTTGAATCCCCTACAAATGACCAACATGCTGTAGAAATTCGACGTCGTCGCCTGTTTGCTGAAAATGCTATCTAGCTCTCTCAATATTGCTTCTGACCATGGCACTGCTGGCCTTAATTGCTTCATAAATATCATCAGAAGCGATTAAGGCCGTCAGTGCCATGGTCATATCCACTTCCTAAGGTACTAGGGTACGCCGAAGGAGCACCATGGAGGTGGTGTTTTGTGCTGTGGCTCTCGGTAAAAATCATCGGTTGCGTATGTAGGCAGGTAGATAAGTTCTACTACCATTCTGTTTTACCGTACCACCACTCCCACAATAAAATCGCGCTGTGAACCAGCGTGGGTTAACCCTTTCCGTTATGCCTCTCGCCGCGCCCTTTTACCTCGCAGATCAATCCGCCGCACAATCGCAATCGCATCAGGCCTGCATCAGGCTCAATTAATCACCATGGACTCCGTGTTCCAATCCCTCCTCCTCGGCGGAGGCAATGTCAGCGGCGACAAGAACAAGTCTGTTGCTGCTGCTACTTCCGCCAGTACCGGTCCTGGCGGTGGCGCATCGCGATATGCCACGTTTATCCCCCGTGAGGCCATGAAGCCTACAAATAATAATTCTGCTCTTGTGATGCAGCAGCAGGAAAAAGTAGAGGCCAATAATCAGCAAGAAGTAAAAGAAGAGAGCATTGCAGTTTACAAACTTGTCAATGGAGAATTGACACTTTTGGATGAGGACGAGTATGATGTTGTTTCTGTTAATAATAGTGAAGGTGCGGCCAAAAATAATGAAGAGGGCAAAACTAATGATGATACTAAGGACGAGGACGGCATGGACATCGATTCAACTGAAACTGATGTAGATCATGACGAGCCTACACTCTATATTGTCCGCTCAAATCGTCATCCTAACGGTGGAGATGATATTAAATTTTCTTCCGCCAGCGTATCTTCACAAACTGCAGCAGTCATGGGGAATAACAACGATGACAACAACAACACTGAAGAAAACGTAAAAGAAATTGCAGCAATCAAAGAGGCATCACATACAGCGTCCACATTGTCAAGGGCATTGGCACAACGTACGGATGGATTTGATGAATTGCGTCCCAAATATTACGATTTTATGAATACTGACAACAACAATAATGATGTCAATGGCAAGAATTCTAATGAACAGCAGCAGCAGGGTCAGAACAAAAAGGGGGATAAGAAGAGTAAACTTACAACGGCAAGTTCTTCATCTACAGCGGCACAGTCATCATCATCCACAAAGGGTGGTGGTGATAAATCCAAGACTGCAGATGGAGGGAAGGCAACAACCTCTAATAACGCCGCTGCCGCCGCCGCTGCCAAATCAGTATCATCTACACTCCAACAACGCCAACAACAATATAGTCAAACCCAAAAACTCATTGCTTCCCTCAACAATCACACTACATCATCCTCATCATCCAATATTCGTGATGGGGATACTCCCAAAACTGTATTGCAACTAACTCAAATGAGAATGTGGCAAGAACGAAACATTGATCCATCCATGCAGGGGATGGAATTGGATGATTGGGAGGATGAGATTGATTGGGAGGGTGGCTGTGATGATGATGACAATGATGAAAGCAACAACAGCGATGAAGGAGAGAAGGCAAATGATAATGATTCTTCGTATAAAGCGCCAGTGCCCGAGGGGGGATACCCGAAACGACCACGTAGGATGTTACCACCCCAATATGAGAATCCAGTGGAATTATTGTATGAGCCGCGTAACCCACGCCTTGAGGCGCTGGATTTGATATCCTCTGTGGATTGGGAGGGGGCTACTTCTGATACCAATGGTGATGATGATGATGATGACTCGGTCAATGTTCCTTTGATTCTTCAATCATCTGTTGCGGGTAAATCGGTAGCATCCCTACTAGCACCATGTCCGACATCCCGACCTCTCCCTTTTGAACTTCATCCCAGCTATCAACAACGGTACGATCGGGAGATGGCCTCCGAAATTACCTCCACTGCCGATATTGGCAACAAGCGACACGAGGCACTTGAAAAGTACAAGGAACAACGACAACGAAAGCGCGAACAAATGGCCAAGGATAAACAAAATCGTGTTACAGAGGTCATGTCGGCATTGTCACTTTCGGGTACGGGACGAAGGATTACTAGTTCACTCATGGGACCGGGTGGGGCGGAACGTACTGGTAGACCATCCCGACATGCCCTGGGAAGTTCGAGTGCACATGATGCCGAGTATGTGGAGCAGTTGGAACTTGTGTACAATCACACTTTGGTCAAGCCAGATTTGACATTGAGTGAATATCGTCAATTCCATCGTCCTCGATTGCCCCTTGCCGTGGTTAATCCCACATGTCCATGGCAGTTCCAAACTCGTGTAATTACTGAGAACAAACGTTCGTCTCGGGGTGCTACCGCCGCGGATGGATCGACAATTGTGGGCAGCTACCATTCCATGATGTCGGCTGGGGCCAAGGCACAGCATAAAATCAGGAATGAGGCAGATTTATCCCCCTCCATGGGTGATTTGGTCGTGATGGAATATTGCGAGGAACGTCCACCATTGTTCATGACCAAAGGGCATACATGTCGGATTGTGAATTATTACCGTGGGGATCGGGCACACTGTCCGGTATCTGCTGGAGGGGGGGATCGACCATTGCGGAAGAGGCATGGGGACAAGGCTGCATCAGCCAAGGGACCGACACCTGATGGTCCTTCGAATAGGGCCGAGCGGCCCCCGCGTCTTGTTGGGCCTAATCAATACAATATGAAGAGTGCTGCTGATTTGATTGGAATCATGCCCAAGAAGAAGAAAAGTGCAGATGCGGCTTCCAAGGAGGCCAAGAAGGAGACCTCAATCAACGTATTACCCGAAGGTGTTACTGAAATCTTACACCAGAAAGTTCATGGACCCTTTATTGGTGAAGTGGAAGAGGGGAAGACGCAGACTGGACTCATTAGCAACCTCTTTGCAGCGGCAATGTTCCGTCATGACTCCGAACCAACTGACTTTCTTATGATATTAGGTCAAATGCGGGAAGCATCGACTATCATCAGTGGCTCATCTGCCCCGACAAATGCCAGTGGTGGACTTGGAGTTGTACTACGAGCTTTGCCAGCCAATATTTATACCGTTGCTCAAACAGAACCGCGCTTGAAGGTGTTTTCACCAAACACTAACGATGAAAAGAAGTTCGTCAATGCAATGTTTTCTTTCCAGGTTGCCAAAAATATCGAGAGGAAAGAAATTCGCGACGGAGAGGGGTTGACGTTTGATGACATTAAGGATCGCCTCTTCGCGAACACGAATGTACCGATAAATCAGCTGCGTAAGCATGTCAAGCAGGTTGCCAATTTTGATAGAGCCAACAAGGGAATATGGTCAGTAAAATCAATCGGAGAGGATGATTTTCCCGGTGTGGAAGGTTTAGGTCGCAAGGTATCGCCAGAAGGTGTCGCAGCATATGAGAGTCAATGTGCTGCTATCCATCGGCTCAAAGACTTGGGCATTACTGAATTATACACAGGGACGAATATGGTCGCTAATGTTGCGATGGTCCAAACCTATCTGAATGGGGCGGCCCAGGCGGCTATGGAACGTAGGCGGGAAATGAAGAGAGTGCTAGAGGTCACGAAACGTGATCCGAAGAAATCATCTGATCTTATCTACTATGAGAAGGCCTTTGAGAAGCTCGATGCAGATTACAAGAAGGTCAAAAGGCGTCAAGAGATCGCCAGGTTCATTTATGAAGAACTACAACTGTCACCTTGGTACTTGAGTGGGGAGTTTATCGATATCCACAAACGAGGAATTGGAACTGCGAGGATGCGGCTAACAGGTCTTGGAGATCCTAGTGGAGTTGGTGAGGCTTACAATTTCATTCGCGAAACAGATACTAAAAGCACACAAACCAGAAATACAGATGGAGCTTTGAACGCTCAGATCAAGAAAATTACTGGAACAGAAAATGATTTGCGTAAATTGACAATGAAGCAAATGGCTAGTCTGTTGCGTTCATACGGAATGAAAGACAAGCAAATTTCTGTGCTGAAACGTTGGGATCGTGTGCATGTTATTCGTGATCTGTCCACAAAAGCTGCAAGTGACGGAATGGGAGATGAGCTCGGCGAGCGGTTTGCACGTGGAGAAAAGTTACGTCTCAGCGACCAAAGAGAAAACTACAAACAACGCATCCAAGAGATTTGGCGACGACAGCTTGCTGCGTTAGGGAGTGACACTCTTCCCTCAGATCAAGCGGCAAAAGTGACAAAAAATCTCAATAACGCCGATGCCAAAGAGGCCGAAAAAGAAACGGCTGATGCCTCTTCAGATGAAGAGGATGCGGAATTCGAGGCGATGTTGGAAAATGATATGGACAACACTGGCACGGCTAATCGGCTCGTAGCTGAAGTAGGTGGCGCATCAGGAATGAGATCTATGGGTCAGGAAGCACTCAATCAAGACGCAAGGGAGCTCGCTGATTTACAAAGGCAGCTACAAGAGGAGCGTCTGATAAATGAAGGACTTGGTCAAGCCGATTCAGGAGGTGATTCGAAGGCAAAAAAGAAGTTCAAAGTCATCCGTCGAAAAATTACCAAAACAAACCCTGACGGAACGCAAGTGGTGACCTTTGAGTTTATTGTCAATAAAGAAAAGGTCGAATCCATCATAGAGAAGAAGAAATTCAAAGAGGAAAATGAAAAGCCACAGAAGAAGAAGAAAAAGAAGACCGACGGAGATGAAGATGTCGATGAATCCAGATGCGTAGGCCACGCCATGTTTGAAGATGAAGATAATGTGAGATCACGTGGGCGCCGTTCCATAAAGCTTTCGATGAAAAAAGAGACAGTGACTAACAGGAAGGGAACCGGACCGAAGAAGGCATCTCATAACAAGTTGTCAAGCACTGTCAAACACAAACGTGACCTTGTTAGGCAGAAGCGATTGAAAGAAAAGGAGGAAGCAGAAATGTATAAGAGTCATGTGTCTGGAAAGGGCACTAGTGCTCGAAAGAAGAGAGGGTCTGTTAGGGATAGAATGCCCCATGTCATTTTGTCCGATCGCTTTGAAACAATCCGTAACAAAGTGGAATTGAGGCCAAATGCTGGCCCTTTCTTCAAGCCTGTACCAAGGGCAGCCTTCCCCAACTACTACGAGGTGCGTAGAATTTGTAGCTGTGTCCATTTTTGCTGGTGTACCTTGGTCCCTCAACTAAAAAACCTTTTCAATATCGCATTTCCTTGTCCTCAGGTAATAGCATGGCCAATTGATCTTAGCACCATCCGCGAGAAGAATCAGAAGTATGAGTACAAAACAGCGGACTCCTTTCTTGCTGAATTTGACTTGATGAGAAAGAATGCAATCAAGTTCAATGGTGAGCAGTCACCGATTTCAGCTGAGGCAAAAGAAATATATGAGAGCGTAAAATCAACTATCGACCAAAATAGAGATGAATTCAATCAAATGGAACAGGCGGTCGTCGACCAATTGGCTGGGAAGAAAAAGACAAGCAAAAAGAAGGGAGCAAGCGCGTCTACTGCCACATCATCTAGTGCCGGTACTATGACCGCCAACGTTGTTCTGGATGGTGTTCAGACTCAGGTCAATCTGGGACAAAATTTGACATTCGGATTTGGTAGTGATAGCGATGACAGTGACTAAATTAATGTCTGCAATTATCTTCTTCGGGCATCTCGTCTGTTTCCTCGATTGTCCTGTGGAAGATTTTTACTCCACTCAGATGGGATGTCTTCAATTCTGAACGTTCCGTTGACCACAAAGGGTAACTTCACGTACAGTTCGGGTTGGCACTCGCTCAAAGCATTCAAAACGGCAGCATTCAATTGCCCAGCCTTCACGCATGCCTGAAATATTGAGGCCGATATAGGGCGTCTCTTAGCGTCGTCGCCCACCAGCCTTGATAACGACGTTAATAACATGTAAAATGGTGAAGGTGACTGTCCAAGATGTTTGCTTGCAGTGACATCTGAGAAGCACTGCAGCAGCACTTTCAATCCTTCTGCTTTAGCCTGCTCTCCTCCCTGTGCAAAGCTGCAGCACTTCATTAATGTGGAGATCTGAAGACAAATGTTAGTAAGATGCACAACGATTCCAATGTGTCATACTCGAACAAAATGATTACTCACAATAATATCATTGGGGCACATGTCTATATTGCCGTTGGCATATTGGTCTTTCATGCGTGAATACAAGTCCCAAGCTCTTTCAACTTTATCTGTTGATTGGCCCCTACTCCATGCATCTATAACAGATGAATACATCATAGCGTCTGACTTTATCTCATAGTCTCCCTCTTGGTATCTTTGTTCCACAAGTTCTAACACTTTTTGAGCTTGCTCACCAGCATCCCGACGGCCACTCATCCTCCAGCAATTAATTAAGGCGTTGTAAGTTATTTTGTTTGGTTTCAGATCCGCATTTCCCTCTGCATAACGAGTCTCCATTTCTGCAAACCACTTGTTCGCTTTGTTAGTCTTTGTAGGACTTCTGCTTCGGGATAGCGCTTGTAACAACGCCGTGTAAGCAACCACATCAGGTAGTATATCTTCGTCATTTATTTGACGAGATCGATGGTTCATCCTAAGCAATAGATCTTCAGCTATCACGTGTCCATCGGGTAATCTTGCTTGAGATATGGCGCTAAGGATACTGGTGTAGGCGTATCGATTTGGAGCGACATCAATCAATCCAGAATCAAAATCTTTTTCCATTCTGTCTAACAACATCGTCGCCTGGCGGATTGCTTTGTTTCCCTGTGACTTCGTCTTGGAAATAGCGTCGATTGTAGCTCCATAAAGTTTGCTGTCTGGACGAAAATCAGCGTCGCCTGTAGATTTGTATAATTGATCTAATTCATCAAAGAGATGCATTACTTTTGAAACACTGTTTTGGTGCCGAGATCTAGCGTATGCAGATATGCATTCCGAGTATAAAGAAGTAGTTGGTTTCTCGCTTTGATCTCTGTCGTAGTTTGCTTTCACACGGTTTAGGATTTCCTCCACTTTGGTTGGATCCTTTGCGCTTTTCATCAAAAGTAGATAGTCTCCTTGTTTTGCCTTTACCCCCAAACCTGCCAATCTTTGAAGAGTCGTTTGTGCACAATCAAATGATGATGGCAGTCCGCTGTTGATAATTGTTTTCAGTATTAAACCTAACGTGTGGCTATCTGGCTTTGCAATTGTCCCACCACTTTCTTTATGCCAATACAACATGTCGTCCAATAAGTCAAGGCATTGCTCCATCGATACTTGTTTCTCTTTTGAGTTTCTAGAATTCCTTGCCATCTGAGAGAAACTACCAAACAGATTATTGTACATTTTTGTTGCAGTTCCAGCCCAAGAGAAGTTAATTGACCCCTGCGAATATTGATGCATCGTGTGTTTCAACAGTGCCTTGGCAGACGTAGTCGTGGAGGCGTATTTATTGCCCTTGTAGATAGATGGCCAGTGCAGAATTTGTGTGCAAGCCCAAGAAATGTCAGAGTAAAGTGAACCATCAATAGGGCACCCAGCTTGCTGTACTTCCAATTCTTTCAACAATCGTTGTGCCTTCAAATGAGGCAGCTCCACTAATTTCCCCAGCGCCGAATTGAAATCAGGGCGAAAGTATTTCCCCCTAAGGCATTCTACATGCGATCTAATCAAACCTTGGACGTGATCTGGCGTGGGAGCTGGAAACAGTTTTGAGTCTTTGTCTGAAGCGCCGTCCGACCGCTCTTTCATTCGGTTAAAGGTTTGTTCAGATGCTGATGCATTTGCCAACGCAGTGTTGAAATCAGCCACAATTAATTGCGAAGAAATCTGGCTTGTATATGCTCCTTCGATACAACGTTGTATCTCGTCGAGAATTGTGCTGTCAGGCTCGTCCTCTCCTCCAGTACTTGCGAGAATCGCATCAGCATTTGATGATACGAATTGCTCTAGCGTTTCCAGCATCTGCTCAGAAGAACGTATGGATGCTGAAAGAGGTACCCTAGAAACAACCGCAATTGCATCAGAATACGCTCTAATCATACATCGCCACTTGTCCAAAGAAGATATTATCTTTGCATCTTTTTCTTCCACTTCAGCTTCTTCCGCCATGGATTCTTCCATTTGCTCTAGCACACTCAACAATTCCAAACTTAATTGCTTCTCTAATTCTACATCACTCTTGGGAAATTGTCGACGCAATTGCCAATCCAACAACGTATTTCTCACCACAGCAATTGTATGTGAATATAATTCCACATCAGGCTTGAGAAACAGATCACCTGCAGTGTAAACATTGTTCAATAGGTTCATCATTTCCAACGCCTTTTCTCCAGGAGATGCAGCAGCAGCACCAGTAGTAGCAGCAGCAGAACCGTCAGTATTGTAACGCGATGAGCAAGACTTTAAATGTGCCCTCATAACAGTCTTATAATCATCCATTGACGGCATGTAGTTCATATCTCCTCCAAATTTTAATCCATACATATCCAATATTTCCTCACATCGATCACCACTGGACCAATGAAAGACATTACTCCAAGCATTCATGACTAATTTGTGCGCACTTACTTCAAGTGATGGTGGGATCTTTTTTCCATTCTCTTTATTCGTAAGATGCATCAATAGACTGGTTGCCCTCTCCGCAGCCTCATAGGTTATAGATGTCATGAATTCGGATGGTGGATAGTACGGATTTTTGGTACGAAATTCAAAGTCCATATCAGTTGTAATGCTAGATATGAATTTGTCCCATTGTTGTATTTGTGAAATGATATCACTGCCTTTTTTACTGCTGCTGTCTAGTAAATTGGTAGTTTGTGCATCCAATTTTTGAAATTCAGATTCTTTTGCGTCATGCCATAATTTCAATCGGGTTTTTTCGTCCTCTTTTTCGAAATTATATGCACCAATGTCGTCAAAGGTCTGAGAGACTGAAGCAGTAGGGGCATTATTATGTTGTGCACTTGATTTTGGTCTGGTGCCATCTTGGCCGCTACTGGTGCTGTTTTCTTTCGTAAGCCTTGAAAATGGAGATGCGTCTGATAATATCAAGGGTGTTGCATGAACGAAACGCTGGTGAGCGTTTCCTCTCCAACCGACAGTGGCGGCAATTGTATTGTTAGATTGATGGCCAGCGCGGCTAATGCCGCTCGCTGGCAATGATCGCCGGCGATGTGCAGCACGCAAAATAGATGCCGTACGAATCCTTGCGGCCATCATTTTAAGTCTACGCGAGCACTCCTTGCCCCGGATAAATAAGTGATAGCGGGGCACACCGGTCGACCGATCTGGGAGTTTTGGCCAGCCGATCTGGGAGTTTTGTGAACGGACAATTATGGCCGTCTTAGGATTACACAAATCACACATAAAATAGACACAACCCCGACACATCATAGATGGCGACGCCCTGACCAAGCACTAAAGTTCTACAATCAACCCATCATGGACACACCCCACCGCGAAGCGATTAAATATTAGCTCCCCCCTTGGGGGGTTGGGGGGGGATTGCGCCCGCGGCCATGCGGGCGCAATCAACCCATCATGGACCCTATCCGTAATTAATAGCATGATGGTAGTGGTGATATTTGTCATTATTATTTGAGTAGGCCTAAACCTTCTTCTAAATGAGAAAGATTTACTGTTCATCAAAAAAGCCGCGCCAGCGGTAGTTTCATCCGTTCACACGTAGAGCTTACGTAGGAATAGTACATGCCAAAACTCCCAGATCGGCTGGCCAAAACTCCCAGATCGGTCGACCGCTGTGGATAGCGGGCAAGAGATGTTTGATTTGTTTTTTTCTGTTTTGTGGAGGAGCCTCATGCGGGCAAATCAGGGGGCAATTGACAACTGTTTGCTTCATGCTCTAGAGATATAAGATACTGTATTGATTCCAACATATCTACATTGAACAAAAGGGCGTATCGGGCCTTCCCTCCAGAGTTCTCCTCCACCTCCTCCTGAGGAGTGGAAAACTTATGAAGAGGTCGTTCCAGTAACACTTTGTGTCTTATCAGACTTCTTGTGCGTCATCGTGACATCATCGCGGAAGAGTTGCTTGCTTGCGATTTGCGATCATCATCTTGAATGAACACCACAAATTCGGACCTCTAGATAGCACTTCGACGGTGATGGTGGCAGTGCGTTAGTGTTCTAACTGTAGCATATGAAGCATTAACATGCTGACGTCTTCCTAATAGCGGCAACAACTCTTCCAAACCAGACGAAATAATGTCCACCACCAATCTGCTATCACAAATCAAAGCCTGTCTCAATAATGGTGACAGCAATCCTCAAATCGATGATGCGCTACATCTGCTCCGTCAATACCATGATCTTAATGGTCCAATTCGTGACATCATGAGCGTTAGCGATGATCACGAGGTACGACTAATTTTAGACTCTTGGAAAGACGTCATTTATGCTTTAGAAGCTCATTTGGAAACCGCTGCATATACGTGGGACAGGACGGAAGATTCTTGTTCTGAGTCTACATCAACAGCTTCTGTAGTGGATGAAATTTTACTGTGTATATCACAATTATACAAAGATGTTGCGACAATATCATACAAATATAGAGATATACTGGAGTTTGATGATGACGATGATTTCGAAAGCGACGAAGAAGCAATTGCAGAACGTCATCTCGACTGGGCCATTGCGGCAAAACGAGCTGGAATTATGAAGGAGTGTGTCAATGCACATATGAAACGAATGAAAGAGCTTCCAGATCTAGTTCAAACAGATGCAATTAGGTTGCTTGGCCTGCAAAACAAAGAAGCAGATGGTAGTATTACCATCAAGGAAATTACCAAGACGGGCTTGTTTGAAACTCAACTTGTAACAAGAGGTGTTGATGGATGCTCCTACATTGCAAACATACCAACCGAAACTGCAATTCAACTTGGAAAACAGACTGGCAATATATTTGCAAATGCCAACTACACTCTACAGAAATGTACAGAAATCTTACAAGATGCACTTTCGAGCCATGATGATGAAAACAGTGGCAAATACAATCCGAAACGTATCTATTCCGCAAATTCTTTCTTCAATCATCGTCGAGAAGTTCTTGCAATATTCGATGAGTTGAATCATAACGATGATGTCAAGGTGCTAGCACTTCTATTCCTATTTGGACTTTCATTGAAAGAATCTCAAGTGGAAGCTGCTCTTGGACACGACCATGTCCGAGTCTTGTTTGAATCAGGACTACTGACAAGAAATCCAGTCAATAAAACAATGGTGCTTGGTGAGGTACAGATCTACCCTTTGAGTACTGATACATTTGCCGGTAAAGGAAAGCATCGAAGTCGACCAGTGTACATCATGACAGATTGGAGCTTGGAATCGCTGCGTTTGCCAAAGAATGCAATCATGTCAATTGGATATGACAGCCTTGAGCTAGTAGCTCTCGCAGCAGGTGTTGATGTGTTCTCTCCAACCACCACGTCCAACAATTCACGGGTGCTAGACCTTTGCTGTGGATGTGGAATCCAAGGTATTTTCAGTGCCAAGAGATCCAGAAGCTGGGCTGATTCTAGTATCAGCTGTGAGTTAATATCAATGGATATCAATCCGAGGGCATGTCAATTTGTTTGTGGAAATGCAGTTTTGAATGATTTAGTGTCTGAAGAAAACACAATATACTCGATAGAAGCAGACTTGTTCACCCCTTTACAATTACATCATGAGGTTGAAGTAGAGCAATCTGATAACTTTATTGGCAAGGTGGATATGATACTCTCAAATCCCCCTTTTGTCGCCGTTCCATTTGCAAACAATCCAAGATTGGATTCTGCCCTTTATGCAGCTGGAGGTGGATATGACGGAATGCATCTAGTAAGAGAGATAGTCAACAAATCATTCATGTACCTATTTGATGAAAGTGGAGGCCCTCAGTTGCTAATGGTAACTGAACTTCCAAATGTCGAGACTAGTTGCAATCTCATTGAGACCTTCTTCGATGACCCGAAAGGTATTCAGATCAATGTCGCGTATATTGAAGATGATGTTGAGCAGATGGAAGACTACGCCAAAGAAAGAGAAGAAGAGGGAGGACAACAAGTAATAGGGAGAAATTGGAATCCAACAACAGGTTGGATCAAGAATAGGGCATTAGTTTTGATCTCTATTTCGAAAGATATGAATTGCAACAATTCGAAGCACGGGCTATTTTGCTTCAATGAACAGGCAGACAACTCTGTATCATTATGTGATGCCGACGAAGAGGATCAATTTCTGACACCAAAAGGTATTAAGTTTGCTCGAAGGCATCTCCAAATCATGTCATACAAGAGTGAACATATGGGTAAAAAGGCAAACAACAATGGTCTCCCTCAAGTAGAGCTACTTGAACACGACGCACTGTTACCATATCTCTCGACCAGCACACCATTTACGCAACATGTTAAAGAGCAGATCCAATTAGAAGGATATGTAGTCATTCCGAACGTATTGTCCCGAGAAGAATGTGCAGGTGCGTGAACTAATTGTATGTTGTTTGTTCCATCTTGTTGCTTTGTTTACGAATGCTCATCTTTTATCTCTCTCCCTTCTTTACAGTGGAACTATCTCGTCTGTGGGGCTTTGTGGAAGCCACGTCACCAGGTGTATGCAGAGATGATCCTAACACATGGTATCCAAATCCCAACAACGCAACAATATCCCCAGAAGAAGAAGGAATCGCCGCAACGACGCAATCTTTAGACCCATGGCCGCACTCAGGATGGGGTTTCTTGCCAGACATGTGTCAATCCTTCGGAGCTGGGTGGCTCTTTAGTGAATTGCGTGAAAAGTTAGCTGATCGAGTATTCAAGCCCTTGTTTGAAACGTCGGAGCTTCATTCAAGCAAAGAGGGCTTTACATTTCACCGACCTACGGCACATGGTGTGGCATCTAATGGAGCTGTTCATCCTTTCCTTGATAGAGAACGGCCACGTGTTGCGGGTAGAGTGCAAATCAAAGGCAGAGGAGAACATTTTGATCAATGCGCGGCACACACTGGTCTGCAATGCATTCAAAGCTCAACTTCATTTATTGACCAAGATTTGGAAGGAGCAGATGGATGTTTTCAGTGCTGGCCAAGAAGCCATTTAGAACATCCAAGAATGACAAAAGATATATGGAGAGGACGGAGTGATTGGGTTCCACTGACGGATGAAGAATTGCTGTCACTAGAGGAAAGGGGTTTCTCGGCAAAGAAGGTGCCAGTAAGTGCCGGAGATGTGATATTATGGCGCAGTGATCTAGTACATTGTGGAGTTGGCCCATCCTTGCCAAGGACTGGGTTCCGGGCTGTAAGTTATACTGCAATGATCCCTGCAGCAATGACGCCAGCACATGTGCTTACAGAAAAAATAGAGCACTACCATTCCATGCAAACGGGAGATCATCGACCAAATGTAACCAGTCGACACTTCTCTGCTCCCAAGAAGACTGAAAAGAAACACAAGAAGTCATCCAACCAAGAGAGTGAGACTCTGGCACGGGGAAGTTATTTTGCAGACGGACCACCAGTGCTGACTCTGCGCCAGGCAGAATTGTATGGCCTTGTGCCTTACAATCGCGAGGATGACTTCGATGTTGACCAATTGCTACAGTCTTTAGGTGTACGGGTCGCTTCTTGAAATAATTGCGTAGACGCATCATTACTTTATCAAAATCTGACTGTCTCAACATTTTCGGCTATATTGCCTTCATCAATGCACGTTGTTCGGCCGCAAAGCAAATCAGTGACATTCTCCGTCTCTGGCTCTCCGCATGACCTCACATTAGGCCTGCAATCGTTACATACTAATACTAAAACCCGACATCTACAGCATCTTGCCTCTTTCTCGTCACATGGCGAGAAACCATTGTCATAGTCATCATGAGTTTTGCTGCAAATGATGCACTGACCAACCGATGACACTCTCTCTGGACTATTACTTGCAGTCTTGCTTGTTATCCCATTGCCTATAACAGGATCAGTCCGCCGTTGATCAAAGACGAAATTCTTACCACGATACAAACACGGTTTAGCGTCGGCATCATCATCTGATTTTGGCTCAACTTGCTCCCCATACGTCTCCAAATACTTTTGTATGCCACCTTTCAACTGGAAAATAGCTTTTGGCTTCTCCTTCCCTTGCCAGGCACCAGAATTGCTATCAGATAGTGCTCGTAGATATGTTCCTGCACGCTCACAACGAACACCACCTGTGCAATACATAAAAACTTGCTTCCCCGCCAGAGCTTCAGCTGCTTCCTCGGTGTTCAATGCCAGAGGCAGGGATGAGAATTTTCTAGTATTCGGAAAGAGCGTTGGCAGCTGTGGCACCGCAAAGTGACCAACTCGCGTCTCATAGATGTTGCGTGTATCCAAAAGAACAGCTTCGCTCTCCTCAAACGATCCTTCCTCCTCTTGCTGAGCTAACTCCAACAGTTTATTGTTCCACTCTTCAGGAGAGAGATGTTGAGCCGGTGTATTATTCTTCCAATCTTCGATATTCACAACAACTTCTTTTGCAGCTGCTAATTTGACAGCAGTGGCTTTGTTGGATGAGTCATCTTCTCCTACGGATGCTTCTGCCAGTTTTTCCTGCATCTGCTTCTCCTTCCGCTTTTGTTTTCGTCGTTGTCGACATCTCTTCCCTCTATTCTTCCCTTGGTTCTGAGGCGTCGGTTCGATTAAGCTTACCACCTCTCGAGTAATCTTGACCTGTAGAGAATCAAAGAGTTGTTGCTCCGTTGGTATGTCGTTGCGTAGATGGCAGTATTTGATATCCAACCATTCAGTTGTCGGATCGTCGTCGTCGTCGTGGTCATCAATAACCACCACCAGCTGCAGCAACTCTTTCCTCAAACCTGCTTCGTACTCCCTCAGTGCATTCTCTGTCCCACTCAACACTCCATTGATCCCCTCTTCACTGACTCGAATCCGCCCACCGAGATTGAGATTGGTACAAGTTTCTTGGTGGAAGAGTTTATGTGGTTCGAGTTGATCTTTGGGTAGGCCTGCTGGTGGATAGCAGTAGTACAGTGCAATCATGTGCTTTGTGGGGATCTCCTCGGTCGTCGACATCGTATGTGTGGTGGCTGTAGTTAGCTGATGGGTGGTCAATCTGCGACGCTTTTTGGCTCTCTACTCTCCGTGACATCATGGTTATGCTCGCTCGGCGTTTGGCGGGCGTTGGTGGAGGAGAGTGGCGTGACGATAAAATGCAAGATCTTATTACCGTCTTTACCTTAGAACGTGTCCGAATTTTTCTATTGTCCGGACTATTTTTCTAGGGACATGAAAGTGTCCGCATCCTTTTTTGAGGACGTGTCCACCCCAGATCCGGACACTTTCTAACGCATTTTGCACGGCTCAGCACGCAGCACGGAAATGGAAAATGGAAACAACCGAACACAACATTCACCGTCAAGAACCCCCCCATATCATTGATAAACAATACTAACCACGCCCTCAACATAGTGCCTAGACATTTTTTCGATGCAGAATCTAATGGTGTGATCGGCGGCTTACGATATCTAGCGCCTATTCGATAATCGGCCACTACATACGAAGCACTCATTTTGTGTCAATTGATTCATCAACCCACTAAAGGAACAACAAGACGAACGTCATGATGAATGCATCCAGCTCTCATAGAAAGAGAAACACTATCATGATATTATATAGGGTTGTCAGGCAGCATAATCATTGATCTCGTGGAATCAAGCAGCATCGCAATTAATTCACAAATGTGCCAAAACAATAGATGCCTTCGTTATGATGGGAGCGGCCATTTTATACTCAATCCCATCTCCATCAATTGGTGAGACATCCTCCTATTACCTTCTTCCTACCGCATTAGAGGCTGCTATTAACCATTGGCGCTAATCTATTGCGGCACTCATGTTAGCTGGTCGACGATGCCGTAATGTCATGCTCCCAAATTGCAAGAAGCGGCATCATGCACCCTTCAAAAAGTATTACACTGACTTACACAACAATCTATTATTCCCTGCACCAATGTAACAACAGAGGAGAATGCGTCGAGGTTGTAGACATGCTGTTTGAGATTGTACAGGCCAATGCACTAACTTCTTGGTATATTTTGGTGGATATTGGACGAAACGGCTGGATAAGGTAATAGCATTTCATACTTCTTTACGAGAGGCTGCACCCAATCAAACATTAATTATTGATTATTCATGCATTAGAAGTGTTTCTTTCGATAGAGGGCAGATTGTGCCTTGGACCGATGCCATGGTGAAGGAGTATTGTGGCAAGGAGGGGCCATCTTGTCGACGAGGAAAATGGGAATGAAGAAGACTTTGATAGGATTGAAGCTGCATTTGGCATCATTGAGGAGGATGGGGACGACAGCGATGTGCAGTTGGATTACTTAGAATAATTTCAATTATTTGTTGTTAGAGTTAGATGTTGCTCTTTGCACCATGTTTGCACCAAGAAACGCCTTGAATGTGTCCGGATTCTAGAATGTGTCCGTTGTCCGTGCATCCTCGCAGAGGAGGTGAAAATGTCCGGGCTGCAATTGTGTGGTCATGGACACGGACACTTTCTAAGGTAAAGACGGTATGTCTGTCTCACAACCTCTTTGGAAAGTCAACAACGAGGAAAGAGACCGTGACCATGGCAGGAAAATGTCTCTCAAGGACTTATCAGAGCAACCTATGTGTAGCACATCACATTTTCGTTTGTTTGATGTAATATTGTTCTCCGCATTTCTCGAAATATACACGGAAAGAGGAAGGACAGAAACGCTGTAACCGCACCACTTGACTTGCAACATCCTTCCCGCATGTTCTCAATCATATTAATGAAACGTTCCCAGAGACGACTTATGTGTAACATATAACATTTTCATTTTGTTCCTTATCATAAACATAAACATTAAATGTACACCTTTTTCACTCCGTGAGCTCGTGCTCATCACATAATTCCGTCACATTCTCATACAAATAAAGTGGACATCCACCCTTGCTTGATCTGTCAACTTTTGTTGGTGTCCAGCCGGGGATGGAAAACATGTAGCTGACAACACGAAAGGCTGGAGGAATTGACAGTGTCCTCTTTTCTGTTGCAGCGACACTTCCGTGCGTTGTCCTGAGGAAGTCATAGTCAGTTATATCACTGACATGACTGTAGTCTTTCCTATGGGTTTGTTGAAGTAGCTCGTCTTCCTGCTGCTGTTCCATTTGTTCTCTCCTCCTTGCAGCCTCTTGCAGGAGGGGCTTTACCTTTTTCAAACCTTCAGGTAGCAGATAGACAAAGACGGCTGTAGCATCTTCCAGCAAACTTAAATGTTGTGCCAGTTGCTGTTCCATCTTTCCATCAATGCTGCCATGTACATCAGGAAAGTTCCATTCATCAAATACACAACCCCATCGAATGCAAAGTCGCTTCTTTACCCAATCTCCATCATCAAATGACTCGTACATCTTGAAAGAGTCGATCTGATTGTTTGCAGCTTCGACAAGTGCTTGATCATACTCAATGCCAACACATCGAAGACCCATCGTCTGTGATGAGTTAGAGGAAAGTGTCCGTGTATCAGATAATGTAAGAGACCACTTCCTGTTTCTAGGCGATATCTCACTTTCTTCTTGGTTCGGTTCCTCAATCGAACTGGACGCTGTAATCGTATGCGGTATATCTTGAATTTCTGCAATTGCTTCATTCTTTATTGGGGAAAGATGCAGCGTTGGAAAGTCATACTTGTGGCTTTTTCTGTTGCTCGTCGTTGGAGTTGTAGGCATAGGGAGTGCATGTGGGGTCATTAATGGAGACATCATTGCTGATACTGCTGATCTCTGTGGTGTATTGAATGACCGATTAAATGCAACGGAATGCAACTTGCTCGGTGTATCAAAGGACACGTCGTTACTCTCTTCATCTTCATCGTCAGATGCGTTGCACATCATGTGTGGGATGGGAGGCTGGGAACTGTCTAGAGACTGCCTAATCTTTTTGGTTTCATCATTGAACTTTACTTCCTTCCCTTCGTGACCATTATCAATAATATTATCTGACGATGCTGCGCTCACGTGCTGTGGCTGATGAGTGGTTGTGACGACATTATTGAATATTTTCTGGTGCTGCTGCATCAAATAGTCGTCATCATAGAACCGTTCCATGGCGGTAAACAGCAGCCGCCCATCACCGCACCCTAGATCAAACAGCACATCGTTATCAGATAGGCCGAGTAGATCAAGTGCCTTCTCACGGGCTGTGGCATGTGTCGGATTGTATGGTGCCAATCGATTCGAAGTCCCTTGTTGTTTTTGAAGCCCAAAGGGCGTTTCTTCTTGGGACATGGTCTGGAGAGCTTCCGGTTTGTTGCCACTATTGGTAGTACTAGACATCGATTGATTTTTGTAGGGGAAGCTGCTTTTTGGTCTCATAAGGACCATAGTCGATCTATTGCTGGCGTTGTGTGGTCGCCTATTCGTCTTCCTCGATCTTGAAGACTTCGCCCCCTTCGCCGACTTCAAATGCGCTGCAAAATGCTGTAAATGCTTCTAAGTATTCAAACCCCAAGAGCGAGCGAGCCTGCCTCCTCTCGATCTGTTGGATGATTTCCGTCAGAAGTTTTGTCTCTCTACTCTTGGATCGCAAACCAATGAGAGATGGCCCTTTAGTGCACGATTTTGTTCGGTTGTAACAATGGCCATTCCCAGGGGAAAGATCGCTGGAAAATTGAGTGGAAAGTGGGACCAAGTGCGTACAGGATTGTCCTGCCTCGCCGAATCAGGCCATCCACTGCGACTCCAGCCAGCTGTTGTTGAAGCTGAGATCCAAGTTGTTTCCCATCCAGCGTGGAGGCCCTATGCGGTACTCGACGGACAACAATTTCGCCAAATGACGAGAAAACTAACACCCAAATTTCTTCGGCTTTGGTGGCAAAGTTGAGGGTTATCCCCTGGCCACGCGTTCGGCACTGATTGCTGCAGGTTCAGAAAGAGAGATAGGTACATGCAGAAGCTGATTTGAGGCCTTCAGATATTTTGACCAAGAATTCAAAGAGGATTAACTTGATTATTCTTGAAGGCCTTGGTCTATGATTATTTACCTGTCCTTTTGATTACCGTTCTGACACTTACATGCTACGTTGTGCAACTTCTCTCGAAACCCAGCCCCCTCCGCCAAAGTTGTGCAATGAAGTTCCATAAAAGTTGGACAGCCCGATATACTCCTACACCATTCTGCTAATGCTTTGGCAGGTATATAACGTACACAGCCCTATCCACTCTCTATTGTCGGTGTTATACTGAGGAAAGCTGCTACTATTATTTTTTGCATGCAGTAAACCCTGCACCCACGGATCCGCGCTATTATATTCATTTGTATTACCATCGTCATCCTCCTCCTCGACAATGGGCGTCAAATTGTTCAAACGAAAAAAGAACAAGCAGAGTTCCGTCAGTAAGACACTCAACACCCCGAGCAAGGTGGGAACTAATAATGAGGCGCATACACCAGACACAGCGCCGGGTTCGCCCATCCCCCAGCAGGATGACTTGGATCTACTCGCATCCACACCCAAAAATGACATGGCCATGGCACCGAGTCCAACCTCGTATAACCAACGCATCATGGAAGGTGAAACGCCACTAGTTTCCAACCTAGCGTCTTCAAATCCACAGTTCGGGCGCAATAATAGTTTAGGTGTTCCACATCTGAACAACACACCGGAGCAGGTGAAATCAAACCAAATCAGAGATGAAATTGGTCAGTATTATGATGAGAGAGATAGGGAAGATACAAGAGATATGACCAATAAGCAAATTACGAAGAAGGCGCCCGTCACGAGAACCTTCACACAGCCAGCTGTTGGTGTTAGAGCCTTTTCCGTTGATGAATCAGAAGATGTGGAAGTACAGTTGTCATCAGATCTTCCGTTTCAGGTTACAGGTCCGGTCGGTAATAATGGCACAACTCAGAGGAAGAATATTGCTACTACTATTGCTACTACTCGGTCAAGGTCGTCAACCAAGCTGGTTCCGAAGTTTGTGAGCAAACCTAACCAAGATGAAGTGTCTGTTCCATCCGTCATTACAGATCCAGACGGGGGCATTTCAGTAAAGAGTTTGTCTGTGGTAAAGGAAAATGAAGTGTCGAACGCACCGCAGCAGGAACCCGAGTCTACATGGTCCAAGGTATCTCTAAAGAACAAGATGATCGATGGAGGTCAATCTATCGATGATGCAATCAAATCATTGTTTAGCGCGGACCAGAAAACGTCGGCCGCAACTCAGGCCGGTGGTATTGAACAGTTGCTTGGATTTTTACAATGTAACGAGGATACGACTTGTGGACCAGTGTTGCAGTGTGATGCGCTATGTGGGCCATCCGAATTGAAGGAGAAGGATGCGGTTGATTTGGAGAATGAGCAAGAACAACAGTTTGCTTTGAAGTTCAACAATGTAAGTGTTGTGCTCCAGAGAGTTTGCCTACTTTGTCGTCGTTGCAACCTATTTTATACCAGCTTTGTCATCGATTCGTCATCTAACAATGTTCATCATTCGTCATCACGTCATCCATTGTCGCCACACAGCAAATCATTCGGGAAGGTATCAAAGTAATATACCATGAACCTCCCCCGAAAAAGTCATCCACTACTCTCGACTGGTCGCAATCCACCGTGAAGATCTTCCTACGTCCAGGAGACTGCCATAATAAGAAACTAATGCAACCATGCCTAGCCTGGGCAGTGTTGCAGGTAGCATCCCGGTTTAACGATGCTGCCACATTCAACACTGAAGAAAAGTGCTTGTGGCATAGGTTGGAATTGATGGATATCGATACGATAGTTGCAGCACCTGAAGAACAACTCCTTGCATCGGGAAATGGATTCTCTCCAGATTCGGACAAATCTGTTTCCACCAGCACTTTCTTTTCGATTACGGCGCTCTCTACTGGTTCGGTACACATCTTTGAGGCGGCAACTGTGATGGAACGTGATTACATCATTCGAGGGATGAAGGGTATTATTTCAAGACTTGCGTTCAATATCATCGCGGGCAATACTGATGTGATCGGAGAACACTATAGTGAGGATGCAGGGCAAATGACGGGTGAGTTGCCATCGTTGCGAAGTCCGAGGCAAGCCTTGAGGGATTTGACTCATACCTTTTTGGATGAAAGGTATGGTAGAGAGGAGAACAAGAAAGATAAAGAGATATTGCTTTAGGCTCGGACAGAACTTTAGGGATGGTTTCATCGATTGTATTTACGTGTGGATGTTTCCATCGCACTGTTGTCATGTAAAGAATGATATTACGGTATGAACAAATTCTTTATGTACGTAGTGACATTTATTGTTGTACATTTGGTTTCAACTTGGTTGCGATCAGAATATACAACTCCCCTGTTTACCAACCACTCTTACTAGCTTCCGTCTCACTAACAACAAGCCAGTTATAACCAAAGAATTCTTTATTCGTCTGAAAAGTAATGATCCAAGCAATGAACGCACCCATGACAACAAAAGCTCCAAGAGTCGATCGCTTCACCCACGTTTTTAGTTCCATCCTATTTAACTGCTCCTCCACTGACTGCTCCTGGTCATTGCTTCCCTCTTGATCTGCCCTTGGTGGTGGAACATGCCCAGGCCAATAATCTAGAAATACCAATGGTTGAAAGACTTTCGCTCGAAAGTACAATACATTGCAGATCCATAACCAGGGTAAGCCGAAGCATCCTGCGATGAACATTCTCCTTGAGAGAGTTATTTGTTCTTGCACCTTTTCGGAATTGCTGCTTGTCATCTTTGCTTTGGTTCGTTGTGATTTGTATTCTTCTTTGTTGCCGATGTTTTGATTTGTTAATTGTGATTTTGATACGATCGCTAGAGGTATAATCTATTTCTTGATTCTTTTGTTTGTGATACTCCTGTCAAATATAGACTTCTGCAATGAAGCTAGAGACCAGGCCTGCTGCAGAGAAGATGATTGTAAAGTGATGTTAGCTGCTTATATGCTCTCCAGGGATACCAAACACCGTCCTCTATTATTAGCAAGCCGAATAAACAACTTCATGAACACAAACACAACGAAAATGAAAATGAGAAATGAGAAATGATGAAAATTTTGGAAGAGTCCGTCACAGATCGCTATCTCATCGCTTTGACGGCCACATACACTGCCTTCACTTTCCGCTGAAAAGCCACCGCAAAAAAACCACTACACTCCTACAGCAATACAATAGAAAACATAACAGCAATTCAAGATGACGGATATGTACGACGAAAAGAAGGTGCCGGAGTTCTCACTCCCACCTTACCCCCATGAAGATCACTCGGAGGTAAGCAACCTATTTTTAGAGCGAGATTTAAAAAAAAATGTGCACATGATGTGTTCGTCGGACGTGTGGACGTTGGGCGACGTCAAGGGTTTACTGCTGCCATGCAAACAGGATGGAGAGGGCTCACTGCGTTTACTTATGCAAGGGATTATTTTGGAAATATATGATTATTGTGATCCACCATGATGGACGCTACAAAAATAATCAGGCGAGCTCTTTCGTTATAATAATAGTGCGCCGCTATCACGGAATGAAAAAGAACAAAACAACTAATCACCTTTTTCCATTTTCCATTGCTTGCTACATCACTATTATCACCATATATATCAATTATATTCAATACATACAACAATAAAAGGATGGACTCGGCCGAGCTAAAAATCCAGTCAAATACCTCCAATCCATCGAACAACGCGCACGTGAACGTCAGGTTGCCTACGAAACCGTCCGTCTTCTCCGTCGTGATGTTATCGAATGTTATCGAAAGGAGGGGGTCAATCATTATGAGAATTGTAAGGCACCGGTGGAGAAGTATGCCAGGGTTGTATTGAAGCGGGATGTTGGTCAGGTGAATCCTGAGTATAAGGATGAGAAAAAGAATTATGGGTTTTAGATATAACATTATAGATGATTATCTTGAGGGGGAGGGAAGTTGGATGATATAAATGGAGGGGAGGGGATGCTAGATTGTTAATAGATGAGAGATGGGGGGGGGGGAATAGAGGTTCAAGTACAAATGACATTGCAGTGCAGATGCTCTTGTCTAATGTTGGCTTTTTGGAAGTCAACTCCAAGGGGAGGAAGAAGACATAACTATAATGTAAAATATCAAAAATTATTAACACATTCAACTGGGTTGGTAGATAGTGGGAGAAGTGTGAAACACGGTATTGTACCCTGTTTGGATGGGGCCGTCAATATGTTGGGGAGGGGTCATCATTGTGGGAGACCCCACACCCACCCCCACCATCTATGAGGGGTTCTCATTTCTCATCCCACCTGAAACCCGGAAGCCAGATATGTTTCTACGTCGGAACTCTTAGTACTAAATTCCTACATACAATCAAGACACGGTCAGACAAATTCGAGCGAAAGTTTGCCTCTTCAATTCAAGGGCTCTTTCGCCTTTCGCCACGCTGAAGGCCTCGGAATAGAGATCCTTCGAATCGGGGGCGCAAAAAAAACATTCGTGTAGAAAAAACTAATTTTGAGTTGGCGGACTTATTTTCGGGATCTCTATAACCTCTGGGCCTGCATGCAGAAATTCTCTCCACAGAAGTGCCAAAACATCAATTCACCTAATATGCAGCCGATTGGAGCGATTTTAGGGCCAATGCATCCTAGTATCGATGTTGGTATACTCTTGTACTACTCACTGAGTCTTCGGGCAAGTGGTGGCTGTGTTTGACCGAAAGAAAGACTATTTTGGCACTGGAAACGGCGGCACACATGGAGCAGCGATGGATTTAGGTTTGATATTTCATTCGCTTTCTTTGCTTTATAACTAACTCACTGCGTTAGATTCTCTGGAAACGAATAGAGGCTCGACTGATCCGACGAGTCGAGAGTGATTTGACGACGCCAAAGTCCATTCGCATTCATCTCTCTTATAAGGCAATAACACACAAACAAAGATGGATGTATCCTTTCGGTCATGCATTCGTCCTTAGACTAGATCTCTTATCCCTATCGTCTAACATAAGTACTAGGTTGAATCAACTCCTCAAACAAGCTCCTTTCTTCCTTCTTTGTATCGTTTCTACATTTCGATCATTGTAATTGTATTGGAACACTCAATCAAAGTGCGCAGACGAAGCCGCATCTGGCAGACTAAACATAAAAATCGACGATGATGTAAATTGAGAGTGCAGGGGAAGTTACACGCCTCGGCTTGTTGCATTCGCTCTCTCTGTAGTTTGATCTTGTCCTCAAGCTCTTCCCTCTTATTTGTCTCGTTGAGAAGTTGAGACATGTCGCTTGTTTTGTTTTGCTCCACAGGACGGAATGCTCATCAATCATCAATGCTCTATCTGCGATCTCACCTTCCTGTTCTGCATTAGTATGCAAGCTACTTGTGCACACATATCACATGCATTCGTACCGACAACATTGATATCTTCGCCGGACGGAAGAGATGATGGTCCGGCATTCCAGACGCAAACGCCGGCTGATTCCACCAATGATTCCCGGTCATCATTACAGTACTATGGATCGTACTGACGAGACGATACGCTGGTAAACGGCCGTGTCGTTGCTCCAGAAGGGCTGTGATGGCTAGTGGTATGCTCGGCATCAATCTGCATCAATCACCATCGTTTTCTACTCGATCTTTTGCCAAGGGTAATCACTTTAATCTCATTTTGATGTTTTGGCACTTCTGTGGAGAGAATTTCTGCATGAAATCCCAGAGGTTATAGAGATCGGACCTTCCCTCCAAAAATTCGACCGGACATAATAAGGGAGAGCTAGGAAGTAAGCAAAGATAGATAAGTACTCCTACTACTTGTAGGTAAGGTATACTTACTTAGTATGGCTAGAGCTATGGGAAGTGCCTGTGTGTCTGCACTTTTGGAGCGAAGTCGCGGGAACATCACGAGAAGGGGGAAATCGAAAACGAAGTCGCGGGAACATCACGATAAGTTGATCACAATCAATCCTCTCTCATCTCTCTCTCTCTCTCGTAGAGAGGACCCTTTCCAACGCCAAAGCCCCCGGGGGCGTTCCCCCCCCCGAACCCCCCCCCAAATACATACCTACATGTACATAATACATGTATGCGTGGAGACTCCCGCCCAAACTTACATACATGTAATACCTGTATGAGTGGAGACTCCCGCCCAATCGGAACACTTACATACATGTAATGTATTACTTGTATGCGTGGAGACTCCCGCCCAAACGGACCTTCAATTTTTGGGGAGCAATTTTTGGAGGGGGAGACCCCAAGCACTTTGAGCCCCCAGGAACGGGTCGCAGAGATAAGATTACGGGGGAATTGGTACAAAACTTCAAAACTCGTTGATTTGAGCTTTTTAGTGGACCTACTTACGTGGGGAATTGGCAACAAAACCTCAAAAAGGTGACCTACCTACATATGGGGGAATTGGTATGTACAAACCCAAAATGTCGATTTCTCAACTCGACGTTTGGGCAATTTCAACTCGGCGTTTGGGCAATTTGAATTTCTCAACTCGGCGTTTGGGCAATTTGCGATTTGTGGTACCAATTCCTACGTCGCTTTGAGTGCTTTGCACCTTGCTCTTGCGACTGCTTGCTCTGAGCAGACATTTCACATTTCTATGCACTCATCACAACATAAATCATACAAGTAAAGATGAATTTGATGAGATTGACGATATCCCAACTGCTTATCTTATGTATCACTCCATTTGCATTCAATGCAATAAGTTGCTCATCTATATATTATGGGAAGAGCACCAGCAGCACTGCACTGCATGTCACAGAAGAGCCACAAGATGCATCAGTGTCCTTTCCCTACAACACAGTATGCATCATCAAGCGTGATTACGTTATTGGATCTGCATCTACAACCTGTCCTCCTCCACACAAAATTGGCGAGATGTACCCAGCGGCTCAAGGAAATGCTTCTTCCTTGACAGTATTCCAGCAACTTCTATATGAGCTTCTTGCTGCCGCTGTCACTCATGTGATATCACCTATTACATTTAAAAGTATTCGAAACCACCTACCAAGAAGCATTAAGAAGCAATTTCCTGGAATGAACTGTTCGAGATGGAAAGTCATGTCTCTTGCATTCTCAGAAAACGCGTGTTTGAGAGATATATTCTTCCGGTGCCGCAGAAAGATCAGTATAGCTGATTATGTTGACATGGTGGGGTTCTCTTTGAAGGCAGAAGTGGTGTTTCAGGTGATGTACATGGTATTTTATGTGCATTATGCAATTGCTCTTTCAAGGTATCATCTGACCTTGCTGATATTCAAGATTATTCTCAGATTGGAACGCCTGCATTTGCAGTTACAGTATATGCGTTTGCAGCTGCGTCTACGTTTGCAGGTTCTCGTCTTCCGCATGTGCCATCCTTTTGAGATTCATACATCGTTCGATCAGATACTCTTCTGCTACATCGAAATCATTTTCGACGCACTCGTGCTCTTCGTGTGGCGGTTGATCCAGAGGATGGCTCTTTCGTGGCAACTCATCAAAGTCTCTGCAAGCAAATACAAGCGGATCCGATCAAACAAGCCACGCAGCCCTTCTTCCTGGAAGCTCTTACTTTTGACTCTGATGAGCTATCCGCAGCTTGTTGTAGCGCCTCAGAATACACCAGCATCTGCTTGTAGCGATTCTTCCACATCAATGATTACAGCTGTTGTGTTAGTTATGATGGCAACGGCAGTATCATGTTTTGCCATAATTATGAGTGGCAATACGCATCGTCGTTGTGCGCCAAGATTGAAGGAGGCGAGCCCAGGCATCATGAAGCAGCGTCGTCATCGTGCAGACTGTAGGATGCGTCAAATAGTACCGATGATTCGATGTAAGAGTTCCCGCAGTACTTCGAGGAAGCTTCTTGTGCTGCTCCTGTTGAGCTATCCAGCACTCGTCGCAGCACCGAACACATCATCATCAGTTGGGGCTTCTTCATTGTCCACATCAACTAGTGCTGCAGCCGCATCTGTTGCGATAGGTGCGATTTGTTATGCACATCGCACTCGTAATTGGACACGAGATGAATCTAGACTTGAGGACAAATGTCGGAAATATAAAGTGATGTATACACCACCTGAATCAAATGAAAATGAGCAGGACCAAAACAAGAGAAGGAGCCGGTTAGCAGAAGAGTGCAGGATGGAGCAAAATAAGAGGCGTCGGATTAAAGATGCTAGTGCTAAGAAGAAGAAGCGGAAGTCAGAGACCCCCGCAGAGAAAAAGAGGCGTAATGAACAAAATGCACAGCGTATGAAAGAGAAACGAGATGAAGAAGACCTTGCATATGAAATCGATGATGATATCATGATCAATGGAGTCGTCCCCTACATTGATATCTCGCTGGAGGGTGTCAAAAAGGCGCGCTCCCTTTTGACGCGCACAGCAATTTTAGAAGATAATGAAGATGATGGTGCTCCTAGTAACACTCCTAAGAATCAGCGCCATCGGGCAATAGGTTGTGTTGTCTGTGACGAATTTATAATCGGCACGGAGCAACTATGCAGCATCTCCAGGGATCAACTGCTAGCGCACAAAGACAGACTTGGCGTCGAGAGTTACGCGGAGTTTCATGGGGAGATGGATGAAATACTACAGAAGCAGTATGAAATTAGTGGCTTGGAAGGCATCCTTCTCTCACCGCGGTTCGGTAAAGACAATGCAAAACAGTTCACTGTGTGTTCTCGGTGCAAAGAGGCATTAAAAAATGACTGTATCACTAACAAAAGCCCTCCAAAGTATGCCATCGCCAATGGGTTTGCGATCGGCACTATTCCAGAAACGATTGAGTTTGAAAGCGCGGATGCTGAGCAGAGGAGCACAAAAACTGTTATCGAACATCGCGATGGTGACGGTAATATTACGCAGATCAAAGAGAGCAAGATAACAAGTATCATGGCTGCAGCAATCTCTCCTGTACGCCCTTATGCTTACATATTTGCATATCATGGAGGGCAACACAAATCATTGATGGGCAACTTCCAATTCTTTGAAACCAGCCAAACGAAACTGGCTCGCGCCCTCAACTGCCTGAATCAGTCTGGGGTGACGTCTAATATTTATGTTGTTATAAATGGTCGGATGACACCAACGCAGAAAGAAATTGTGCGAAAAAAGGCAGAACTCGACAAAGACCTCTATTTTGCACTGTTGCATTGGATGAAGGCGCATCATCCAGGATTCAGAGACGTAGAGATTGATGTAAGCTCGGACCCGAAAATTGAATTGATAGAAGATGATCTGAGTCCTGACACGGCCGGAGATCCAGAAGTAGAGAAAAGAGACAATGGGGCGATATATTTCTTCTCCAGCGGAAGTGATCCGACTAGAGAGACCAGTGTGTACAAGACAAGCAAGGAACTAGTGATGGCTCTGTTAAGTGAACATTCAGCACCAACCCTCACAATTCACGGAGGCGAATATGTTGTTCACCGAGAAGTGATGAAGTTGGAAAATGTTTTCCCGACTGCATTTCCCTTTGGCAGCGGGGGGCCGACAGAGAAGCGACGTAATCAAATTTCGAATGAGGAGAAAATACGGCATTACCTCAAATTGTCCTTGCCGCAGTTTATGGAGAGTGAATTTGTTCTTGTCGCGAACTTCTTGCTTGGCCGCATACTTTCATATGGAACAGCAATCATGAAGTGCAGACCAATAATCGACGAACATGGTACTGCTGTTGGTGATCTTATTGGCCAGATGTCCACTGAAGACATAAAAAATGCAATCGAGGATGAAAACGAAAACAGTACCTCAAGCAAGCTTCTAAAAGCTGTTAGCGCATCCTGTAAGAGTTTGGGCCACACAAAAGAGGCCGCACAGCAAGCAAGACGTAGATGCTTCGCCCTACAAGAGCATTTTGGGATGCACAGCCTCTTCGTAACAATTACCATTGACGATGAGTGCAGCTTTAGAGTTCGACTTTATCCCTACGCAGATGGCAATGGAGAAGGTGTAAGTTTATCCCTGTGTGCGTATTTATTGATATTGAATGCTGCAACAGTTCATTAAAGTTCATTCTTTTTTGTATATCAATCCAGGTGCCACTGCCTCCCCTTGACTCCTCTGAGGCTGAATGTATTGCCGATCTTACTCTGCGAAAGAGAGTGCGCAGAAAGTACCCTGGAGCATGTTCATTGGAGTTTCAGAGTGCAATGCAGATTGCATTAGAGTGCCTATTCGGATGGGATCCGGGTCGACAGAAAGGGAAACGAGGCATCTTTGGCAAAATGGAGGCGTATTGCAGAGCAGATGAAGAGCAAGGAAGATCCACACTACATGCACATTGGCTTGTCTGGATCCAAAATTTTGGGCATCTGCGACGTCTCATGTTTGCAGAAGACGAGAAGACGCAGAAAATAGCGAGGGCTAGTTACATTGCTTACATAAACAAAGTCATGTCGGCAGCACAATGCGACTTTGAAGCTGAGGTAACTCGGAATTGTGCTTGTGGGACCGGGAATGAAAAGATCAATGAAGTGTACGAAAACTGTGATCTAGAGGACCTGATGAAAGCTAGACATGACACACTCTGTCGTGATATTGGAGGACGGGTGATGCAGTGCAAGGATTGTAAACAGAAAGTATCCACAAGTGATCTCACCTCAGCAATGTTGAGAACGCTACATGAAATGAAGTCAAATGCATCAAAAGAAAATGATTCAGGTGCATCTTTTGCAATCCCTATATCGCGCGAGTGGCTGGATATTGCTGCATATCGAACAATTTATGACCATAATGTTGATGAGGGTGATCCTGACGCGCAATTAAGGTTTATTCTTTTGAATGAGCGATTTAACCAGCATCTTGTAACACACATGCGTTCCTGTTTCAAGAAAGGGTGCTTCTGCCGATTCTTGTTGCCGAATTTGGCCACAGGGGGGTATATTATCGATGCATTACATGAGAGCGACTACAAGGAGTGGCTTGAGGAGGAGCACAAGGATCTAGCGAAAGAACTGGCAAAGAATGAAGGGACCCGAGTCTACGAAGGAAAAACACCCAAGCCTGTGGAAAGGCACAAACTTGATGGTGGGATAGACAAGGAGAACAGATTTTGTGTCGAGATCGAACGTCCCCAAGGATGTCAGTTCATGAATACACACAATGATACATTGTCTCGCATGTTCACTTGCAACACCAATGTCGCGGCTGGTGATAGTGGTCAGACCTTTTACCAAACCCTTTACGAATGCAAGAATACACAGAATGATGATAGAGAATCTAGAGACATTGTTGCAAAGAATGTGATTAGACGATTGCTTCGAGCACAAGAAAGGGGTGAAGAGCGACGAAAAGCAGGCGAAGAGGAGGACGAGGTGAACACTTGGGTCGAGGGCTTGTCGCGTGTCCTTTCAGGAATTAACGCAGCAACATCAAGAACTGTTATCAGCGCGCCAATGAGCCACAGTCTTGCAGTGAATAAAGGATCGAGGTTCCATTTTTCGCATCAGTTTGCAGAATTGCTAGTGGGACAGTTGGAGGATATACTTGATAAAAAAGAGGTCAGTTATATCATTCGTAAGTGTGATGACGGTGCCCAGTTTCGTGATATGTCTGCAAATGACTATATCTATCGATCACCTGTTTTAGACGACTTTTGTTTCTACCATCAAACGATGTATTTCACCAAGCGGTACAAGAAGGAAGGACACAAGAAGTCACGCCACAACCCCGATGATGATGATGATGATGATGATGATGAGACGATCATTGGCAATGAGAAAATTCTCTTTCATGACGACCACCCAGGCAGTGACTTCGCCTATCTGACTTTAATGCCGCGGCTCAAGATTCCCGTAACATCGATACCAGAGGGCAAACTTTGTCGGATTGAGGAGCTTGATATCAACAATGAAAACCCAAGCGATGTAACAAGAGAGAAACGAGAAAGTTATGCCAAAATGGCACTGTTGATGTTTTGTCCTTTTAGAGACTTGGATGGGAATGATTTGAAGCACGAGGGAAGTTATTGGCAAAAGTTTGATGCATTCCGAAAGAAGCATTACGGAGAAGGCAAGACTGAAATGAAGAGGTTTGAGATACCTCCCAAAACCCTCAATGTCAATACTATTAGAGATGAGCAGTATTTGAGCATTGGCGATGATGATGACGATGAGCGCATGCCAGGTGATAATGAAGGCGCCTCAGATGGTGATGAGAAAGAAGCACAGGGTGGGGTTGCATTCTGGATCAAGGGCTTCGAAATTTTGCAAAATGTAGAAGACAGGTTGAGTGTAGAAAAGTGCCAAGGTCGTGCACCGGATGTTCTCTCTGATGAAGCACCAAACTTATGTCTCGACGATGATGCTGCTAAGAACACGAAAGAAGAAAGTGACGATAATTCAGTTCGAAGTATTTCTTTCTATTGCAATGATTATGACAGTGGCGGCGAATCTGATTACGAGTGTCACGTAGAGAACTCCAACAGTTACACTCACAGCAGGCTAATCGAGAGAGAGCTCAATACCAATACCACCGACGATCGGCTTTTGGATGCACGCTTGGTCTCGAGGGATTCAATACTTTCTGACGGCGCCGCTGTGGTTGAGAATGACGCGACTGGGGCGACGGCAACAAACCAGCAGGAAACGTATCATGGGAACGCAACTGATCGACATTCGCAACAGACTGTATTACGACTAATCCAAGGCTCACTCTTGGGTGGAGATGGAACATATCAAAATGTCTATTCATCTGATGCTGACGATACATGCGAAGACACTCATGCTTTGGCAGAGACTAACGACGTCGAAATTCCTGAAGCTACCGAAAAGCAGGGTCCCACATTGCGTGGTGTCGCTCGCCAAGTCTTGAAGGAGGAAAATAAACGCCTTGATGAGAAACAATACATCATGTACGAAGTTATTGCCTGCTCCTTTCTCCTCGGACTGTTACGCGATTCCAATTACAATGAAGGCGAAAGCCTAGCATTGCAAAACCTTCTCCGCGGCGCTGCCGGGCAAGGTATCATTAATGATATGAAAGCTTTGGAGGATGCGTTAAAAGCTAAAGGGGGTCGGGAACAATTGATCATGTTCGTGACTGGTTTTGCAGGGGCGGGGAAAAGCACTGCGATCAAAGTTGCACAGAAATTTTGCTACGAATTCTGCAAGGCGGCTTCTATCATGTGGAACGACAACACGTTTTTGTTTACTGCCTACACAGGTTCTGCTGCTGCTGCATTTGGTGGTCAGACAACCGTGGCTGCGACCTACTTGAATAAAAAAACAATCTCTGATGACGACAGAAAATTATTCCAGGGTGTCCGCACTCTTATTATTGACGAGGTCTCCTTTTTGAAAGATAGTGAGCTAAAGAAGCTGGACTATAATCTACAGAAGATTGGTGACAACCGCAAGCCGTTTGGTGGTTATAATATCATTTTTGCAGGGGACTTTCAGCAGAATGAACCAGTCAAGATGAAAGATAAGGAGAAGTTATGGCATCCTTCCTCGACAAGGCATTTCGAAAACAACATCAATTGTTGCATAATTTTAGATGGATTACATCGATTCAGAGATGATGAAAGATATGGTCGCATCCTACAGAAATTGTGCAGGGGGGAGTTGGAACAGGCTGACGTCGACACAATAAATGAGAGGTTTGTAGGGAAAAATGGGCTGAGCTTGCCGCGAGTGCTGGAAGGTGATAGTTGCTATGCTTGTAACAAGAACAGCCAGAGGAACGCAATCACGTCAGCCATTTTTCGTGAGCATCTAAAGGCAACACACCCTGATGCTGGCAGTGACGCAGACCCACCCAGGCACACCATTATTATCAAGGGCTTCATACAGTCGACAAAAAAGAAGATAGATAGAGCATTACGCAAGAGAATTATTGAACTCGGTGATAGCGATATGAAACAAGGAACAAAACTTATTAGTCCCCACCTATGCTGTTACAACGGCGCATATTTCATGTGCAATTCGAATGATGGTCTTAAACAACACGGGACTGCTAATGGAAGTCAGGCCCGACTGCTTCGTGTCAAATTGAAAGAAAATCCACCGAGTTACAGGTGTGAAATTTGGGACGGCAAAAAGGTATGGACTGTTTGTGCATCGGATGTGGAGTTTGTAGAGTTTGAGCATCACCCCAAGAAAGATGGGGAGTCAAGACGTTTCCAGCTCAAACCAAAAAAGGTTTCTGTTGAGGTGAAGGTGCTGCCACATGATTCAATGGAAGAGAAGGACAAGGTAAGAATGAAATGCAGTGTAACTCAGATCCCGGTTAACGCAAGTGATGCCATTACCGGTCATAAACTGCAAGGATTGACGAAGGACAATGTGATCGTGTTCTCATGGAGTAATTCAACGAACTGGATATACGTCGTCCTCTCTCGTGTACGAACATTGTCAGGACTTTACTTGTTTCAAAAGCTCAAACTCGCAGACATCAAGCCACCGTCGCGAGATTATTTGGCATTCCTTGATAGAATGAGGGGTCTTCAAGGGGACGAGCTGGAGAGAGCGAGACAAGCGAGCTAATACAGTTGCAAGTTGTGGCAATGTCATGTAAAGTAGGTCTAAGTGAAAGAGGCGTTTATCCTGCGTTTCATTCTACTTTTATGCTATGTAAAATAAGTACCTGTGAAAAGGTTCTGTGCAGCGTCCCAAGACTGTCCCAGAGCTGTCCACATTTCCGTCCGGTTGAGCTGCTGCGTACTAATAAGACCCCTCCGCGCAAAAAATAGTTTGGGATAAATTTCACGAGATCTCTATTCCGAGGCCTTCAGCGTGCCTTTCGCATGCAGGTCGGTGATAGCTGTGCTGCCCTGTCAACACTACTTATTATCAAAGACATTCTTTTCACATTCTTCCTTGCCACGATGACAACTCTAGCCCAGCAGAAGGCCGTGGCAATTGCCCCAAAAATCACTGCGTTTGCTTCGATCCTAGGGTCATCAACAGCGGCCTTCCTTGTGTGGAAGCGTGATACTAACAAGACGACGTACCATCGACTTGTACTGGGAATGTCCATCGTAGATCTAATCGCATCAATCGCTTGGTTCTTCACAACATGGCGTAAGTGTAGAGGCTTTGCTTCATTGTATAATATTTATCACTACTGGATTGCGGCTATCTCTTACTCATTAATATATTGCGCAACAATACGCTTTGTCTTCATCATCTCAGCAATTCCACGGGGTACACCTGGTGTTTACGGAGCTGTCGGAAATCAACAAACATGCAGCGCGCAGGCATTCTTTGCACAATTTTCTCTCTCTACAGTGATGTACAACGCGAGTCTCGCCGTTTACTACGTTTTAGTCATCGTGAAGAAGAAGTCTGATAATCAGATTGCTCGTATTGAACCTTGGTTGCATGCAAATGCAATCGCTTGGGGTTTGGGCACGGGAATTGGTGGTCTAAGTCTCGAGGTAAGACGTAAGACGATCTCTGATTTGTATGGACTCTATAAACTCATGCTATACTCACTTTCATTGCCCAAATATGTAGATCTTTAATCAAGTAGGATGGGATTGCTGGATAAGTGCAAAACCTCTGGGCTGCAAGGAGACGTGGACTTTGAAGGAGGGCGAGGTTGGAACATGCGAGAGAGGAGATAACGGAAGGTATGTTTTGTGCTATTGGCTAGATATGCCAGATACGGCTGATTCTCAACACTTTTCATATCTTATGTCTGAAACCACATTCATTTATTTGCCGTCTAGTTTATATCAATGGGCGTTTTACTATGCGCCTTTATGGTTTGTGATTGTCTTCGTCTCTCTACTAATGTATTGGGTCTACGCACACGTTCGAAATCAAGAAAAGCAAATGAACAAATATGCCGGCTCTTTTGATCGCAGAGAGCAACAGTCGCAACATGAGCGCGTCAGGACTCAGGCATTCATGTATGTCGGAGCTTTCTTGATCACTTGGTTGTTCCCGACTCTCTTCCAGCTAGTGATTGTGATAGGCGGCAAGTTTCCTTTTCCTCTTTTGCTGCTAACTGCAACGTTTGTTCCAATTCAAGGCTTGCTGAACTTGATTGTTTTGCTTCGACCAAAATTTGTGCGTTACAAGAATAAGAATCCTGACACCAATATGATTGTAGCGTGGTTTCGAATGCTCTACTTGGAAGTCACTGGCAATGTACAACCTACCCCTTCCAGAACGGCAGCCACCTCAACCTCAACGCCACAGCAAAATAATAGTAGATTCGACAGGCAAAATACTTTTCGATTAACCTTATTCAAGCCAATGTCCAGCAGTCTTTCAGGAACAAAGAAATCAGGTTTAGGCGATTCAGAGAAGAAATCAGGTTTAGACGATATAGAGGAGGAGAAAGAAGAGGAAGATTCATCAATGGAGGACGAAGAGTTTGAAGATAATCCGAAACAAACTTACAATGAAGACATATCTCCGTAACCGTAAGAGTGCATATAAGCCTTTTGTTGTTGCATTATTTGTGGTGATGTATGGTGTGAATAAGTCAGGATTGTTGCCACTTTTGACTGGCTAATGCGAAGCTTCGCAAGGCGTTTGCATGGCAAACTGCTTGCAAGAAAGTTGATTGCTTGGAGGCCTGAAATGAGAACCCGATCTGCAGCATCTTTCTATCGTCTATCGTAATGCACTCAGTAGCAAGGCACAATGCATGCAATCAAATAATCTCTCATACATGCCAAAAATGAAGCTTGATTTTAGTAAGGAAGACCTCGTCGGATCACCAGTCCAGATTAGTGACGGAGCTTGGGTCTTTGGAGCTCTGCATCATCCTGGCTTGAGCAGTAAGAACATGCGTGTGAGTCGGCCGTCACACTTGCTTCTTCTCTCTGTCAACATGTGCTAACTCAACTTTGCAACTACATGAATTTCGCTTCATTTTGCAGGTGAACAACCGTGCATTTGCATTCAAGCTAAAGTTGAACAAGCCGCTTGAAGATGTGTCGATTGGACAGAACGTTCTCTTTATTTGGGGTCTTGGTAATGAAATGGTTATCAAAGGTGTCAAGGCTTTGGAGGATCAAACTGGGCTCAAGGCCGTAGCACTCATGACTAATGGAGGAGCACATCATTTGTTTCTCAAGCATTGGTATGACAACTTTCCAAGCATGCGCATATGGGTGTGCCCCACCAAGGTGCCCATGACAGTCAACGGTCAAAGGCTTCAGAAGGAATACGCTAGTCGTTGGGAACTTGTTGACAACACCACTTTGCCTCATCATGCGTACCAGCTCCTCGATTACTTTGGAGATGGCGACGACATGCAAGTTGATTGTGTCGTGTTCAATCAATTCATGAGCTACGATGACAAAACCTCTGGAGAGGCCGGCTCATGCCAATGGATTGAAGGACACAAACCAAAAGAAAATGTCACAACAGGAGAGTTTATGAAATCGATGGGGAAACTGCAGGCAGATATGAGTTGCCGCACGGACGATATCATGTTCTTCCACAAGCCTACGAAACTTCTTATAACAGGGCATCATTATGAGGTGAGTTAGAATTACAGACGTATTCGACTCGTGTCCTTGAATATCTGTTCCTCATCCGTATCTGCTTTCTCTTTAGTTTGCGTATCTCCCTAAGGACTACAAAATGCCCGAAGATCTCAAGTTCACTGGCTCCTTCTTCTTCCGAAACATCTTACCGGGTATGTTCTTCAAATCAGGACGCTATGATACCAGTCTCGGGCTACACCAGAAACGTATTGCCGACTTCAAGATCCACGCAGAACAGTGGAAGGAGGTAATGAAGTGGGACTTTGAACATGCCTGCAGCCACCACGATCCTCCAACTGTCTGTGGTCCCGAAACGAATGATGCCATCATGAATAGCGAAGGCGGCGTCCGTGGCCATATGAAGCGTATGCTTGAAAAGAGTGGAGAGCTCACCGGCGAGCCCAACTATGGATTCTTCTTCGGCTTTCATGCAAACAAGGTAGGAAAAGTTGCTAAAAAGGAGGCTGAGTATGCGAAGAAGTGGGGAAAACTCCCTGAACTTCATCAAGGTGGGCCTGGCTTTGATGCTTGTGGATGTCATGCCGACGCCGACGCGGAAGAGGCAATTGCTCAATAGGGTATTTTGAAAGTAGTTTGCTGCCACCTATTGTTGTAGGATGATGTTGTTTTGTTGCTCTATTGTCGTGTTGAACTGCTGAGATAAAACTCTAGAAACTATCAAATCTTTACTGCTAAGAGCTGCGTGTTTTCCCTACCAGCATTCTGATACTGTGGAGGGTAACCAGGGTGCCACCGTTCCTCTGCACTTATGACTCGAAGGCCCGTTTCTTCCACAGCTCGCCTCAGATCCCTTGCTGAAAATGGATGAAAGAAGGTTGGCATTCGCTTTATTGCATTATCTCCTCTCCCGTCTAGATCTTGTCCAGAGAGTAAAGTTTGGAGGTTGATACCGTCCCCTACCGGCCATCTACGATCGATGTTACTTTCATAAAGCGGCTGAATAATAGAGTTGATATGACATACACCACTCTCATTTGGAGCGAAATTCATAAAAGGTGAGCAGGCTGTGATTGCTAGAACCCCACCAGAAACAAGGACATCCCGTGCAGCAACCAATGTTTGTTCAATTGCTTCACCTGATAAAAAATGAAGTACTTCACTCATGAGTATCCCACTTGCTCCATCATTGTTCATTTTTTTGCCAAGACTCTGGGGAGGAAAGTTGTCTGGAAGCCTTGCAAATGATGTTTCTACTCCCGGTAGGCATAAATCGTTAACTGCAGCTAAATGTCCCTCATTGCAATCACATGCCAAGATGATTGTCTTGTTACTTATACTGTCGATTTTTTCCTTCAGTAAATTGTGAGCAGTCTGAACATTCCTCCCATACGCGCACCCGACATCTAAAAGTGGATGAATGCCATCGAATGATTGTACCCAGTACTTCACTAATGGACTTGGCTCAGACATTTCAAGTCCTGTGCCATTGAGAGTCATTTTCCCGCCGCTGTCAAGTTCGACCATGACATCGTTCACTTGATCTGTGGGGCATGATGATATCGGCCGATGAGGTCTAATTAATTGCCGCCTCAGGCGGCCAGTAACATATCTGCACGGAAGCATTACAATAAGAAGTGTTGAGTTGCCATAACCATTGCCCAACCTATGCACTATCTATGCCTGCATCGCATAACGCACACATAATGCCACAATCGAAAATCCAGATCCCATCTCCGCTCTTTGATGTGAAAAAACGAAGTCACTACCATACGGTAGCCAACTTATGGATAACCCTTACGATAGCTCGGCCGATCGCTGCAACTTCAACCTACCATACTTACTTCAACTCGCAGTGACAAAGCCAAGTGCCGCTAATGACGTGAAGAATAAATGCAATAATCTCCTAAAAATGGAGCTGAATCAGTAAAGATTTGAGCACGCATAGCATATAAAGAGGAGAATAATTTAACATATCATTAACGATGGGCTGCTTCGTGACAATAAAGCATGAACTATTTCATGCCTCTGAACTCTGATAATCGCGTTGTTGCAATTTATCTTGATCCTGTCTGAATTACTTTTGATGTGACAGAATTTAATTTTGTCATGTCAGAATTAACCCTAGTTTGATGAAAGTTAATTTTGATGTTCACTTTTAATTCTGACCAACCGGTATTGATCAGAATTAAATACTGTCACATCAGACTCAAGGTGTCTCTTCGCTCCAGATAAGCTGGAATAGGTTCTCAGCCCAACGATTTGCTTTTTCATCAAACAAACACTCCCAAATATCAACTGAGACATCCATCTTTCTTTGTGGCATGGGCGGCAGGAGCGAGCAAGAGCGAGCTCTGCCGCCCACCAAAAAATCAAAAAATCAAAACAGCGCATGCAGCAGGCTTTAAACTCTGCCGAGGTTGCCGCATATTGTAGAGCAAAGAGCATCATTGCCAACGATCAATCTAATAAGCCGCTTACTTACATCCTCCCCCACGAGACGGCATAACCCCAACCGCTGACGATAAACGAACGGCCGTATTGTACGTGGACACTGTTAATTGATAATTAATTTGTGTATGTGCGAACATGTTGTTATCATATATATTAAAGGGCAAGTGTCCGTCATTCCAAGAGGATTCCGACGTACGTGCCCCCAGTACCTACCGCCACCTACGTACATGGGCGCTACGTAGAGTTTTAGCGTTCGGGTTCGTCCGTACCGTGCATGCTCCGCGTGCTCCTCCTGCTCTTGAGCTGCTAAGAATTGTACGCCTTAGCTTCATTTGAGTCCGGCTCATCGCTTGCAACATGGTACAGCGCACCCACACTTGTGACTCCAAGACTCTCCAAGCAGCAGCCTAATGCAGATTGACCGTTAAAACAAGATTTGAGACGCACAAGGAAAGGAGAACCTTGAACATATCAGATCACTCGATATTTGATATAATTATTTGGAGACTGTACGTGTGGTAACAGTATTGTTACAAGCAGACAACAGACAAGCAGATAGTACCGTAACACAAGTAACACACACCTCCTACATAACTACCTATATCTCCTTGTGTGACAGATCCTAAGTACGCCATAGCGTACTTAAAAAATCACCTACTTGCTAGGCAGCTAATGCCTCGCCTTAGCATTAATGACATAATCCTTCTAGACAACATTGTCAGGCATGCCGAGAGCTTTCATTTTATGCACTATTTGTGTTCTTAGCACTAGTATTCGTCTCACTACGTTCATCTACGTAACCTACCCGCGAAATGTGTCCTCATTTTGGTGCTCCGGTGGCAATGAATTAGATAAAAGTGGATAGATAACATTGATAGCACCATCCAAACGAGTAGAAGCTATTGCCAATAGTATACCCTAACATATTTGGTGGGTGGTGTTTATTAGAAGGATGCATAACGTATCAATCCACCGCTGCAGATGGAGACATATTATTTTCATCCAAACTCGAATCCAACACATATTCATTACTTTCATCCGGTAGAGATCGCCACACCCTAAGATCTCGGACCAACGCCTTCGATTGAACGTTATATGACTCTCCATGTCCTCGTATGTTGGTTGTTCAATAAGTTACTTCATCAAATACGTCGTCAACATCAACAACGTAAAAAGATGACGGGCGCAACTACCACTGAAATGCAGTGTAGGAGAAGGCCCAATGGGGAGATAAGCAATTCCGAGCACATTGTCGTGTACATCGAGGTTGTTGTAGGCATTGTGCGTGAGATCGTCTTCGAAATCGCATGCCTTATTAATCAAATCGTCATCATAGTGGTGAATTGTTGGATTTCGGATGGCAAAATATTCAAAAAAATCACCCCGACACCCCAACCATGGCATCCGCTGTGGCCACCCAGTTATCAATTTGGACCAATCCACTCACAACAATCCCATCACTAACACCATATGATGCAGTCTTCCATTTGGTTCCAATTAAATCGGTTGATTTGTCGAGTAGTTATTGAATATATCGATTATCACGTGTTGATGAAAGCACATCATCACAACGACATTATGTATGGAGACGATGCCCACCACGCCGGCCGATTCTGACAACCGCACCGCAACCTCGTGCGATTCCATGATGTTGCCGTCAAGGGGAGTCACTGGGGGCCTTCTGGGGTGGTCTGGTTATGAAGTTATGATGGTGCAAAGTATGGTTGCGATAAGTACGCAGTCATTTTTGTGAAAATGAATGGTCCATTTGCCAACGGTCGTTACTCTAAAGTTAGTTATGGAATAAAGTCATTAAAGTATGCTATAAGACTAAATCGGGTGTGCTGAATACGATGGTTATGCTTAAAAGTATTGAAAGTGGTCTCTTTACGGAGAACTATAATTTTGAAAATTGAGCGAAATAAGTACGCTATGGCGTACTTGTCACAGAAGGAGATACAACTCCGCAGGCTAGCTGAGCGCAGCGAAGCTAGTTATTATTATTTTGCCCAAATTATTACCATCGCTGAACTAACCCATCCTCCCCCCCTCATCTACATCATCACCTCTCCCCCGCTGTCATCGAATCAGACGTAATTACTCGCAACTACTCGCTTTTATCGGCCATTGTTGTGATTAACTCAGATATAATATAATAACAGACAAATACAATCAATCGGCCCGCGTGTTGTGTTTGGAGGCGAATATTTTACAGCAATTTGACTGCCGGCACTTCGACAACCGGAGTGGTTGTGATCTTGAAAGCGGATTGTAATAGCACAATACGTGGACGGGAATGGAGAGAGGCCTACGGGAAATTTGCTGTAATCTAATCACCTCTTTTCATATAAGAGATCCACAGTGAAGTTGGAGTACTTTCGGCGGTAAACTGAAAGCTCACAAGTCCACTGCTCTTTGTTGGAGACACATTCGCAAGTTGGTTTTTGTGCCTTCTGTATTGTATCATCCGAGTTATTTCTCATCATGACGCCAGAAGAGTTGGCGGAAATACGTGGTTCGTTGTCACCGTTGCTTGATCCCCCCACACCCGATGAGGTTACACTCAAACAACGTTATCAGCCAACCGTGAAGGAGTACCGAAAGATCAAGGACAGGGAACTTATTTACGCTGCGAATGTTGCGAGTTTTTTGCAGCCTTCAGCGGAGAGTTTACTATTTTTGAAACCAGCTGACACGATGTCATGGTATTCTTATTGCAAACTTGCATCAGATGATTATATTTCCGACGAATCTCTCGACTGGCTAACGAAGTACACACTGCACCTTATCCCATCAAAGCACAAGGAGAAAGTATGGGTTGTCAAGGTCGTCAACACCTCACCGTTGACGGCCGCCAGCAACAAACAATACGACAAGGGAGGAATAGGCTTTTGTCGTAGCGAGAGGAAAGGCAGGAGTAGTGATTATGCAACCTATTTCGGAAAGACTACGAAGTCATTACATGAGTTCAGGAGCATCTTCTTCCCCTTTCATGTCGATGGTAATCACTTCGTTGGTGCAATTGTCCATCCAAGCACTGGGACAGTGTATACTTTTGACAGTTTTGGTACAACCAAAAGATCTCATGATGAAGTATTCCATTTGCTTGATCCCTTCCTCGGCCACGCTCTCACCTACGAAGACGCAGAGCAGATTGAGTGGACGCATGTTAGATTAACCGTGCCAATGCAGGATGATGGCATCAGTTGTGGACTATTTCGGACAATCAATGGCATAATACTTGCTGTTGTCGATGATCCTACTTCAAGTGAGGTAAACAACATCCTTTTTGACAAGCATGAGATACTGAGGACCCGTGAAAAGATTCGCGGCTTTGTCTTAGCTTGCTCTCATGTAACGCTGCAACCAGTCGAATTGAAGGAGCACTTCCAGGATGCAAGAGTAAAGTTACCTCAAATAAAAGCGGCGAAGGAGCTGGCTGAAGCCGCAGGACGTAATAAGGGGTCATTTGATTTGTCACAATGCAGCGACAGTGAGGACGAGACGAAAGAACCAAGCAATACCGGGGGGAGAGATGGAAACGCAGCTTTGAAGTCCTCCTCAGAAATTACTGATGTCAGCAAGTTAATAGCCAACCACATGTTGAAGGAGGCGACTCCCACACCTATGCAGAAAGAAGACGACATTAAGCCGAAAGCGAAGAAAGATGTCATCAAACAATCTGCAGGAGATGACAAGGAAAAGTCAACAAATCCGAAAGTGACTTACAAGAAATGGATAACAAAGCAGATGGCGAAGCAGCAGGACGATTGCGCAACAAAGAAGAAGCCGGAGGTTAGCGAAGAGATAAAAGTGACCAAGAAAGCTGACGCTGCTGATGCTAATGCAGCCAAGGGAGGGGCGACAATGAAGAAGGCGGACTCATCAGCAAAGCCGTCAGCAGTTATCAGCGGCAATCTGAACAACAACAAGAAGAAGAACAAGAAACAGTCCAAGATATCACCAAGTGCTGGGACGAATGACGAGAACGAGAAAAACAAACGAAAGAGGGATGGTTCTGTGCAAGCCGAGACGGGTCTAGAAAAGAAGAAGAGGAGGAGGTTCGCTGGAAAGTACACAAAGGACCCTCGTTGCAAGAATTCTTACCTCCAATCCGGTTGGACCGAAGAAGGAATGCAGCGCTATGATGAACTTCGTCACATCTTCAACAGCCTATCCCAAAGTGAAGACGTATGGATGAAGTGCAAAGAGGGTTGGAATATGTACATCGTCAAGAAGAAGGAAGTCGGTGGAGAGTGTTGGGTACCAACTTATCGCCGTGAAGTTGTGGATGAAACTGAATCAGATCAGGATAATGGCAGTGGTGACAACAATGGATGGTTTCAATATGTATCGTTACGAAGTGAATAGATGACTGGCAGTATTGACTTCAAGTAAGTTGTTGTACTCGCAAACAAGGTGTCTAGAGAAATTTAAATTAGATGTTGCATTTTATGTGTCAGTAACTATGTGCCATGTCATATTTGCCAGAGTTAGAATGTGACAAAATCGTTTTTGATTCTCATGGATGAATGACACAAAATCTGATTGTTACACTTTTTAAAACTGATGCTGACACATAATACTGATACACATGTATGTCTATTCTGATTGTGACACTGTTTAATTCTGATGACTGACACAAAATATCCTGATACACATGTATGTCTAATTCTGAAACATAAATTGCGTAATTCTGATTGGTAGGACCATCCCCAGAATTAATGCTGTTCCAGAATTACAATTCTGATGTTGTACATGTAATTCTGACAAAGGAATTATCTGGTTTCAGAGGTGCATCGATGTACGATCTCTCCATTCCAACAACTTCAAGTGAGATAACAGCAGTATAGTTGGCCATGATAGTATAGAAGCATCTTTTTCACGGCTCAAGCAATAGTTGGGCGTATCAGCGTCACTACAACGTCGTAGGTGACCTGATGAAGCATCTGAGATGGCCTTGAGCAATACTCTCTATCACAATATCGTATCTCACGCTGTGAATATGGCAATCCACAGCTTTTAGTGACCCATGATAGTTGGCCATGATAGTATAGAAGCATCTTTTTCACGGCTCAAGCAATAGTTGGGCGTATCAGCGTTGCTACAACGTCGTAGGTGACCTGATGAAGCATCTGAGATGGCCTTGAGCAATACTCTCTATCACAATATCGTATCTCACGCTGTGAATATGGCAATCCACAGCTTTTAGTGACCCATGATAGTTGGCCATGATAGTATAGAAGCATCTTTTTCACGGCTCAAGCAATAGTTGGGCGTATCAGCGTTGCTACAACGTCGTAGGTGACCTGATGAAGCATCTGAGATGGCCGCCAGATTCCCTTTTGTCAGCCATATCGTATCCCACGCTGTGAATATGGCAATCCACAGCTTTTAGTGACCCATGATAGTTGGCCATGATAGTATAGAAGCATCTTTTTCACAGCTCAAGCAAAAGTTGGGCGTATCAGCGTCGCTGTAGGTGACCTGATGAAGCATCTGAGATGGCCTTGAGCAATACTCTCTAGCACAATATCGTATCTCACGCTGTGAATATGGCAATCCACAGCTTTTAGTGACCCATGATAGTTGGCCATGATAGTATAGAAGCATCTTTTTCACGGCTCAAGCAAAAGTTGGGCGTATCAGCGTCGCTACAACGTCGTAGGTGACCTGATGAAGCATCTGAGATGGCCTTGAGCAATACTCTCTATCACAATATCGTATCTCACGCTGTGAATATGGCAATCCACAGCTTTTAGTGACCCATGATAGTTGGCCATGATAGTATAGAAGCATCTTTTTCACGGCTCAAGCAATAGTTGGGCGTATCAGCGTTGCTACAACGTCGTAGGTGACCTGATGAAGCATCTGAGATGGCCTTGAGCAATATTCTCTATCACAATATCGTATCTCACGCTGTGAATATGGCAATCCACAGCTTTTAGTGACCCATGATAGTTGGCCATGATAGTATAGAAGCATCTTTTTCACGGCTCAAGCAATAGTTGGGCGTATCAGCGTCGCTACAACGTCGTAGGTGACCTGATGAAGCATCTGAGATGGCCTTGAGCAATACTCTCTAGCACAATATCGTATCTCACGCTGTGAATATGGCAATCCACAGCTTCTAGTGACCCATGATAGTTGGCCATGATAGTATAGAAGCATCTTTTTCACGGCTCAAGCAATAGTTGGGCGTATCAGCGTCGCTACAACGTCGTAGGTGACCTGATGAAGCATCTGAGATGGCCGCCAGATTCCCTTTTGTCAGCCATATCGTATCTCACGCTGTAAATATGGCAATCCACAGCTTCTAGTGACCCATGATAGTTGGCCATGATAGTATAGAAGCATCTTTTTCACGGCTCAAGCAATAGTTGGGCGTATCAGCGTTGCTACAACGTTGTAGGTGACCTGATGAAGCATCTGAGATGGCCTTGAGCAATACTCTCTATCACAATATCGTATCTCACGCTGTGAATATGGCAATCCACAGCTTTTAGTGACCCATGATAGTTGGCCATGATAGTATAGAAGCATCTTTTTCACGGCTCAAGCAATAGTTGGGCGTATCAGCGTTGCTACAACGTCGTAGGTGACCTGATGAAGCATCTGAGATGGCCTTGAGCAATACTCTCTAGCACAATATCATATCTCACGCTGTGAATATGGCAATCCACAGCTTTTAGTGACCCATGATAGTTGGCCATGATAGTATAGAAGCATCTTTTTCACGGCTCAAGCAATAGTTGGGCGTATCAGCGTCGCTACAACGTCGTAGGTGACCTAATGAAGCATCTGAGATGGCCGCCAGATTCCCTTTTGTCAGCCATATCGTATCTCACGCTGTGAATATGGCAATCCACAGCTTCTAGTGACCCATGATAGTTGGCCATGATAGTATAGAAGCATCTTTTTCACAGCTCAAGCAAAAGTTGGGCGTATCAGCGTCGCTACAACGTCGTAGGTGACCTGATGAAGCATCTGAGATGGCCTTGAGCAATACTCTCTAGCACAATATCGTATCTCACGCTGTGAATATGGCAATCCACAGCTTTTAGTGACCCATGATAGTTGGCCATGATAGTATAGAAGCATCTTTTTCACGGCTCAAGCAATAGTTGGGCGTATCAGCGTCGCTACAACGTCGTAGGTGACCTGATGAAGCATCTGAGATGGCCTTGAGCAATACTCTCTAGCACAATATCGTATCTCACGCTGTGAATATGGCAATCCGCAGCTTTTAGTGACCCATGATAGTTGGCCATGATAGTATAGAAGCATCTTTTTCACGGCTCAAGCAATAGTTGGGCGTATCAGCGTCGCTACAACGTCGTAGGTGACCTGATGAAGCATCTGAGATGGCCGCCAGATTCCCTTTTGTCAGCCATATCGTATCTCACGCTGTGAATATGGCAATCCACAGCTTTTAGTGACCCATGATAGTTGGCCATGATAGTATAGAAGCATCTTTTTCACGGCTCAAGCAATAGTTGGGCGTATCAGCGTCGCTACAACGTCGTAGGTGACCTGATGAAGCATCTGAGATGGCCGCCAGATTCCCTTTTGTCAGCCATATCGTATCTCACGCTGTGAATATGGCAATCCACAGCTTCTAGTGACCCATGATAGTTGGCCATGATAGTATAGAAGCATCTTTTTCACAGCTCAAGCAAAAGTTGGGCGTATCAGCGTCGCTACAACGTCGTAGGTGACCTGATGAAGCATCTGAGATGGCCTTGAGCAATACTCTCTAGCACAATATCGTATCTCACGCTGTGAATATGGCAATCCACAGCTTTTAGTGACCCATGATAGTTGGCCATGATAGTATAGAAGCATCTTTTTCACGGCTCAAGCAATAGTTGGGCGTATCAGCGTCGCTACAACGTCGTAGGTGACCTGATGAAGCATCTGAGATGGCCTTGAGCAATACTCTCTAGCACAATATCGTATCTCACGCTGTGAATATGGCAATCCGCAGCTTTTAGTGACCCATGATAGTTGGCCATGATAGTATAGAAGCATCTTTTTCACGGCTCAAGCAATAGTTGGGCGTATCAGCGTCGCTACAACGTCGTAGGTGACCTGATGAAGCATCTGAGATGGCCGCCAGATTCCCTTTTGTCAGCCATATCGTATCTCACGCTGTGAATATGGCAATCCACAGCTTCTAGTGACCCATGATAGTTGGCCATGATAGTATAGAAGCATCTTTTTCACAGCTCAAGCAAAAGTTGGGCGTATCAGCGTCGCTACAACGTCGTAGGTGACCTGATGAAGCATCTGAGATGGCCTTGAGCAATACTCTCTAGCACAATATCGTATCTCACGCTGTGAATATGGCAATCCACAGCTTTTAGTGACCCATGATAGTTGGCCATGATAGTATAGAAGCATCTTTTTCACGGCTCAAGCAAAAGTTGGGCGTATCAGCGTCGCTACAACGTCGTAGGTGACCTGATGAAGCATCTGAGATGGCCTTGAGCAATACTCTCTATCACAATATCGTATCTCACGCTGTGAATATGGCAATCCACAGCTTTTAGTGACCCATGATAGTTGGCCATGATAGTATAGAAGCATCTTTTTCACGGCTCAAGCAATAGTTGGGCGTATCAGCGTCGCTACAACGTCGTAGGTGACCTGATGAAGCATCTGAGATGGCCTTGAGCAATACTCTCTATCACAATATCGTATCTCACGCTGTAAATATGGCAATCCACAGCTTTTAGTGACCCATGATAGTTGGCCATGATAGTATAGAAGCATCTTTTTCACGGCTCAAGCAATAGTTGGGCGTATCAGCGTCGCTACAACGTCGTAGGTGACCTGATGAAGCATCTGAGATGGCCTTGAGCAATATTCTCTATCACAATATCGTATCTCACGCTGTGAATATGGCAATCCACAGCTTTTAGTGACCCATGATAGTTGGCCATGATAGTATAGAAGCATCTTTTTCACGGCTCAAGCAATAGTTGGGCGTATCAGCGTTGCTACAACGTCGTAGGTGACCTGATGAAGCATCTGAGATGGCCTTGAGCAATACTCTCTAGCACAATATCGTATCTCACGCTGTGAATATGGCAATCCACAGCTTCTAGTGACCCATGATAGTTGGCCATGATAGTATAGAAGCATCTTTTTCACGGCTCAAGCAATAGTTGGGCGTATCAGCGTCGCTACAACGTCGTAGGTGACCTGATGAAGCATCTGAGATGGCCGCCAGATTCCCTTTTGTCAGCCATATCGTATCTCACGCTGTAAATATGGCAATCCACAGCTTCTAGTGACCCATGATAGTTGGCCATGATAGTATAGAAGCATCTTTTTCACGGCTCAAGCAATAGTTGGGCGTATCAGCGTCGCTACAACGTCGTAGGTGACCTGATGAAGCATCTGAGATGGCCTTGAGCAATACTCTCTATCACAATATCGTATCTCACGCTGTGAATATGGCAATCCACAGCTTTTAGTGACCCATGATAGTTGGCCATGATAGTATAGAAGCATCTTTTTCACGGCTCAAGCAATAGTTGGGCGTATCAGCGTTGCTACAACGTCGTAGGTGACCTGATGAAGCATCTGAGATGGCCTTGAGCAATACTCTCTAGCACAATATCGTATCTCACGCTGTGAATATGGCAATCCACAGCTTCTAGTGACCCATGATAGTTGGCCATGATAGTATAGAAGCATCTTTTTCACGGCTCAAGCAATAGTTGGGCGTATCAGCGTCGCTACAACGTCGTAGGTGACCTGATGAAGCATCTGAGATGGCCGCCAGATTCCCTTTTGTCAGCCATATCGTATCTCACGCTGTAAATATGGCAATCCACAGCTTCTAGTGACCCATGATAGTTGGCCATGATAGTATAGAAGCATCTTTTTCACGGCTCAAGCAATAGTTGGGCGTATCAGCGTCGCTACAACGTCGTAGGTGACCTGATGAAGCATCTGAGATGGCCTTGAGCAATACTCTCTATCACAATATCGTATCTCACGCTGTGAATATGGCAATCCACAGCTTTTAGTGACCCATGATAGTTGGCCATGATAGTATAGAAGCATCTTTTTCACGGCTCAAGCAATAGTTGGGCGTATCAGCGTTGCTACAACGTCGTAGGTGACCTGATGAAGCATCTGAGATGGCCTTGAGCAATACTCTCTAGCACAATATCGTATCTCACGCTGTGAATATGGCAATCCACAGCTTTTAGTGACCCATGATAGTTGGCCATGATAGTATAGAAGCATCTTTTTCACGGCTCAAGCAATAGTTGGGCGTATCAGCGTCGCTACAACGTCGTAGATGACCTAATGAAGCATCTGAGATGGCCGCCAGATTCCCTTTTGTCAGCCATATCGTATCTCACGCTGTGAATATGGCAATCCACAGCTTCTAGTGACCCATGATAGTTGGCCATGATAGTATAGAAGCATCTTTTTCACGGCTCAAGCAATAGTTGGGCGTATCAGCGTCGCTACAACGTCGTAGGTGACCTGATGAAGCATCTGAGATGGCCTTGAGCAATACTCTCTAGCACAATATCGTATCTCACGCTGTGAATATGGCAATCCGCAGCTTTTAGTGACCCATGATAGTTGGCCATGATAGTATAGAAGCATCTTTTTCACGGCTCAAGCAATAGTTGGGCGTATCAGCGTCGCTACAACGTCGTAGGTGACCTGATGAAGCATCTGAGATGGCCCCCAGATTCCCTTTTGTCAGCCATATCGTATCTCACGCTGTGAATATGGCAATCCACAGCTTCTAGTGACCCATGATAGTTGGCCATGATAGTATAGAAGCATCTTTTTCACAGCTCAAGCAAAAGTTGGGCGTATCAGCGTCGCTACAACGTCGTAGGTGACCTGATGAAGCATCTGAGATGGCCTTGAGCAATACTCTCTAGCACAATATCGTATCTCACGCTGTGAATATGGCAATCCACAGCTTTTAGTGACCCATGATAGTTGGCCATGATAGTATAGAAGCATCTTTTTCACGGCTCAAGCAATAGTTGGGCGTATCAGCGTCGCTACAACGTCGTAGGTGACCTGATGAAGCATCTGAGATGGCCTTGAGCAATACTCTCTAGCACAATATCGTATCTCACGCTGTGAATATGGCAATCCGCAGCTTTTAGTGACCCATGATAGTTGGCCATGATAGTATAGAAGCATCTTTTTCACGGCTCAAGCAATAGTTGGGCGTATCAGCGTCGCTACAACGTCGTAGGTGACCTGATGAAGCATCTGAGATGGCCGCCAGATTCCCTTTTGTCAGCCATATCGTATCTCACGCTGTGAATATGGCAATCCACAGCTTCTAGTGACCCATGATAGTTGGCCATGATAGTATAGAAGCATCTTTTTCACAGCTCAAGCAAAAGTTGGGCGTATCAGCGTCGCTACAACGTCGTAGGTGACCTGATGAAGCATCTGAGATGGCCTTGAGCAATACTCTCTAGCACAATATCGTATCTCACGCTGTGAATATGGCAATCCACAGCTTTTAGTGACCCATGATAGTTGGCCATGATAGTATAGAAGCATCTTTTTCACGGCTCAAGCAATAGTTGGGCGTATCAGCGTTGCTACAACGTTGTAGGTGACCTGATGAAGCATCTGAGATGGCCTTGAGCAATACTCTCTAGCACAATATCGTATCTCACGCTGTGAATATGGCAATCCACAGCTTTTAGTGACCCATGATAGTTGGCCATGATAGTATAGAAGCATCTTTTTCACGGCTCAAGCAATAGTTGGGCGTATCAGCGTCGCTACAACGTCGTAGATGACCTAATGAAGCATCTGAGATGGCCGCCAGATTCCCTTTTGTCAGCCATATCGTATCTCACGCTGTGAATATGGCAATCCACAGCTTCTAGTGACCCATGATAGTTGGCCATGATAGTATAGAAGCATCTTTTTCACGGCTCAAGCAATAGTTGGGCGTATCAGCGTCGCTACAACGTCGTAGGTGACCTGATGAAGCATCTGAGATGGCCTTGAGCAATACTCTCTAGCACAATATCGTATCTCACGCTGTGAATATGGCAATCCGCAGCTTTTAGTGACCCATGATAGTTGGCCATGATAGTATAGAAGCATCTTTTTCACGGCTCAAGCAATAGTTGGGCGTATCAGCGTCGCTACAACGTCGTAGGTGACCTGATGAAGCATCTGAGATGGCCGCCAGATTCCCTTTTGTCAGCCATATCGTATCTCACGCTGTGAATATGGCAATCCACAGCTTCTAGTGACCCATGATAGTTGGCCATGATAGTATAGAAGCATCTTTTTCACAGCTCAAGCAAAAGTTGGGCGTATCAGCGTCGCTACAACGTCGTAGGTGACCTGATGAAGCATCTGAGATGGCCTTGAGCAATACTCTCTAGCACAATATCGTATCTCACGCTGTGAATATGGCAATCCACAGCTTTTAGTGACCCATGATAGTTGGCCATGATAGTATAGAAGCATCTTTTTCACGGCTCAAGCAATAGTTGGGCGTATCAGCGTCGCTACAACGTCGTAGGTGACCTGATGAAGCATCTGAGATGGCCTTGAGCAATACTCTCTAGCACAATATCGTATCTCACGCTGTGAATATGGCAATCCGCAGCTTTTAGTGACCCATGATAGTTGGCCATGATAGTATAGAAGCATCTTTTTCACGGCTCAAGCAATAGTTGGGCGTATCAGCGTCGCTACAACGTCGTAGGTGACCTGATGAAGCATCTGAGATGGCCGCCAGATTCCCTTTTGTCAGCCATATCGTATCTCACGCTGTGAATATGGCAATCCACAGCTTCTAGTGACCCATGATAGTTGGCCATGATAGTATAGAAGCATCTTTTTCACAGCTCAAGCAAAAGTTGGGCGTATCAGCGTCGCTACAACGTCGTAGGTGACCTGATGAAGCATCTGAGATGGCCTTGAGCAATACTCTCTAGCACAATATCGTATCTCACGCTGTGAATATGGCAATCCACAGCTTTTAGTGACCCATGATAGTTGGCCATGATAGTATAGAAGCATCTTTTTCACGGCTCAAGCAATAGTTGGGCGTATCAGCGTCGCTACAACGTCGTAGGTGACCTGATGAAGCATCTGAGATGGCCTTGAGCAATACTCTCTATCACAATATCGTATCTCACGCTGTGAATATGGCAATCCACAGCTTTTAGTGACCCATGATAGTTGGCCATGATAGTATAGAAGCATCTTTTTCACGGCTCAAGCAATAGTTGGGCGTATCAGCGTTGCTACAACGTCGTAGGTGACCTGATGAAGCATCTGAGATGGCCTTGAGCAATACTCTCTATCACAATATCGTATCTCACGCTGTAAATATGGCAATCCACAGCTTTTAGTGACCCATGATAGTTGGCCATGATAGTATAGAAGCATCTTTTTCACGGCTCAAGCAATAGTTGGGCGTATCAGCGTTGCTACAACGTCGTAGGTGACCTGATGAAGCATCTGAGATGGCCGCCAGATTCTCTTTTGTCAGCCATATCGTATCTCACGCTGTAATTATGGCAATCCACAGCTTCTAGTGACCCATGATAGTTGGCCATGATAGTATAGAAGCATCTTTTTCACGGCTCAAGCAATAGTTGGGCGTATCAGCGTCGCTACAACGTCGTAGGTGACCTGATGAAGCATCTGAGATGGCCTTCCTCTGAAACCAGATAATTCCTTTGTCAGAATTACATGTACTACATCAGAATTGTAATTCTGGAACAGCATTAATTCTGGGGATGGTCCTACCAATCAGAATTACACAAATTGTGTACCAGAATTAGACATATGTGTATCAGACTAAAATGTGTCAAGCATCAGAATTAATTCTGATTCGATCTGATTCAATTCTGATTTATTGACATTTCATTTCATGACACACAGAATTATCCATGACATTATCCATAACATTACGTAACATGACACACAAAATGTAACAAAGCTTTACTACTAATAATCTATCTATCTATCTACTACACAACTACAATATTGTACTCCTACCTAAGAACATGACTCTTGTCGAATACCAAGTGACGCATGCACATGGTAAGCTAATCATACATCGCTGAATTGCTGTCATCTCTGAAAGTCTGATGGTGGCAGAGGAGTGAGCCAAGGGGTTGTTGACAGCTTTTAACGCTGAAGAGAATAAATGTCAACAACAACAACAGAGACAGTTTAGCAAATGGTATACAATGCGTGAAAGAATCTGTTGAATGACACATAATACTCTTACCTTGTTACTTCCACCAACGAGCACACTCAACTGAAGAGACTCCGACGATGATAGGAGCAATGCTTGTGGAGCGATGTGTAATGGCATTTGGCGAAGAAGGATCGATGCAGTCATGTTGTCAGAGGGACGTGGTGATATCATGAAAGATGTATTACTTCCATCAAGAAGCACACATGACAAAGAGACTCAACGACAGGAGCAATGCTTATCTCTTAAGATGAAAAGGGACCACGGAAATAGTTAGAGAATGATGTTGGTATGTGAAAGATCTAATACATGCTGTGCCAAAGACTCACCTCTTTAATCCTGCGCCGAGCCAAGAGGATGCCAGTTGCACTCAGCTCTTAAGACAAACAGGGACAACAGAAATAATTGTTAAAGGAAAGATATCGATATGTAAAAGAATCACAACATGCAGCACCAAAGACTCACCCCAAAAGGCCCATTCAACAGTAGAGACGTGTGCTATCGCAGTGTCATCAACCACAAAGAAGCATGCAACTCGACATATTGCCAGAGAGGAGGGCACTTGAGGTATTGCCAAGGAGAACGTGCTACTTCCAACAAATCACACCTGAAGAGACTCTGACGACAAGAGCCACGAAGATGGTACCTGCGTCAACCATAGCATTGAGACCACATAGATATCACAGTGCCATCTGCCAAAGCATGAGACTTGAAATGTTGCGAGGAATGTGCTGCTATTCCCATCAATGCACAACTGAAGAAGAGACTTCGACGACAAGAGTTCAAGAGCCATGTAGATATAGACAAGTAATACGTCCTCGATGAACAATATCTTGTTCCTGCGCCGAGCCAAGAGGATGCCAGTTGCACTCAGCTCTTATGAAAAAAGAGACAACAGAAATAGTTTAGGGAATGGCATCGGTATGTGAACGAATCACAACATGCAGTGCCAAAGACTCACCCCAAAAGGCCCATTCAACAGTAGAGACGTGTGCTATCGAGCGTCATCAGCCACAGAGGAGCATGCAACTCGACATATTGCCAGAGAAGACGAGCCGTCCCACACCCACCAAAGCATAACTGAAGCTGAAGTGACTCTGGCGACAAGAGCCATGTAGACGAGCCGCCCCGCTTCCACCAAAGAAGAACCGAAGAGACTCTGACAACAAGAGCCAAGTATACAAGCCGACTTGCTCCATTCCTCCAAAGAACAACTGAAGAGACTCCGTTGTGAGAGATGTGCAACTCCCACACCGACCAAAGCACAACTGGACTGAAGCTGAAGTGACTCTGACCACGAGAGTCATGTAGATGAGCCGCAAGAGTTCAAGAGCCATGTAGACAAGTATACGTTGCAATGGACAATATGCTTGTTCCTGTGCCGAGCCAAGAGGATGCCAGTTGCACTCACTCATAAGACAAAAAGGAACAACAGAAATAGTTTAGGGACAACGGCATCGGTATGTGAACGAATCACAGCATGCAGCACCAAAGACTCACCTCAAAAGGCCCATTCAACAGTAGAGAGTGACGCTGCAATAGAACAGAAAAGCATGCGACTTGACATATTGCCAGAGATGACTCGCTTCATTCCACCAAAGAACAACTGAAATGACTCGGACAGCAAGAGAAATGTAGACGAGCAATGGCGTCTGCGATAAACACTTGGCTTCCACAGTAGCGACATGTGCTATAAAAATGCCATCCGACACAGAGGATCATGAGGTAATGCCAAGGATGTGCTGCTTCCACAAAAGTACACCTGAAGAGACTCCGACTCCGAGTGATGAACCTGCCAAAGGCTCACAGTGATACCTACGGCTATGGGCCGAGGCAACAGATGGCGTATAGCCCTACGATGAGGTGAATGATGCTAAAACCATGTGTTAGAGAAGAATGAGACCGACATCGTGTGGTCTCTTACGCTATCTATCAGGATTTTGGTCGGATGAATGCCAGACGGCGTGAGTTGGATTCTGCCAACTCATCACACCCTTGCCGACCAAGATGCTCTGTTGCTGCTCCAGTGTTCTCTGTGTACTAATCGGAGTGGACTCTTCTTTTTGTTCTTCGTTTGTTCGATTGTTCGCTTGTCGATAAGAAGTCTTGCCCGTGTCGCTCACCATAAGATTTGCTGTTCTTTCTCTAAAATAATAATTTCTCTACGTCCTCCATTACTTATTGTGCACCCTTGGAAATCGTTGCGTCTCGTGTTGGATTCATAGTCCTGTTCTCTATTGGATTCATAGTCCTGTTCTCTATGGACGTTGTTTCTTTCTATCGGTTGCCATCACCCTTGGAAGTCGATTGCTCACCCTTGGAAATCGATGTGTCTCGTGTTGGATTCATAGGATTACCACTCCTGTTCTCTATGGACATTGTTTCTGTCGGGTGGGGGATGTTTGAAGTAATATTGCGGAAGAAATAGACATGGCCGCTTGGCGGCCAATCGCTGCAGCGGTGACTTGTTTGATGTTGATGTCGCCGCCGCTGGGTGTGGGGTACGGCCGATGTTTAACGAGGTAGACAAAACCACAGAAAGCGTGCCTCGGAAACTTCTCTAACACTGATGAACCTGCCAAAGGCTCACAGTGATACCTACGGCTATGGGCCGAGGCAACAGATGGCGTATAGCCCTACGATGAGGTGAATGATGCTAAAACCATGTGTTAGAGAAGAATGAGACCGACATCGTGTGGTCTCTTACGCTATCTATCAGGATTTTGGTCGGATGAATGCCAGACGGCGTGAGTTGGATTCTGCCAACTCATCACCGAGAGAAGAGCCATGCTGTAGACGAGTAATGATGTCTGCAATGAACACTCCACCTACACAGTAGAGATATATGCTATCGCAATGTCATCCATCAAAGATGATCATGAGGTTTTGCCAAGGAGGACGTGTTGCTCCCACCACAGCACAACTGAAAAGACTCTGACGACAAGAGCCACTCGTTGATTCCTGCGATGAGCCAAGAGGATGCCAGTTGCACTCAGCTCTTACGATAAAAAGGGACAACAGAAATAATTGTTAAGGGAATGATATCGGAATGTGAATGAATATAAAACATACAGCACAAAAACTCACCCCAAAAGCAAAAGGCCCTTTCCACAGTAAAGTAAAGACATGTGCTATGCTATCGCAGCGCCACCAGTCACCAGCCACAGAGGAGCACGCAACTCGACGTATTGTGAGAGATGTGCAACTCCCACACCGACCAAAGCACAACCGGACTGAAGCTGAAGTGACTCTGATGACAAGAGACATGTAGACGAGCCGCCCCGCTTCCACGAAAGAACAACTCCTGCGATGAACAACTCTTGGTCTTGGCTCCCCTCGACCAAATCACACCGAAAGAGACTCCGATGGAAAGAATAAAGATGGTAATTGCAACACTTGATGCATTGCAAGGGATGTGCTGCAACTCCCAACAACACACAACCGAAGAGCCTCCAATGAAAATAGCCATGTAGAATGTAGACGAGTAGTACGTCCACAATAAACATTCCGAGACGAGACCACCCATGATCCAACTTCAATATCAACTCCTGCAATAAGATTACTACCAAATCGACCAAGAGAATGTACAAAGTCGCTAGCAGTTTCGTCCTCCAACGTGAACGCACCACACCATCAGCAACGGAGACAACGAACCACGATTTCCGCCAACTCTTCTGGCGTCATGATGAGAAATAACTCGGATGAAACAATACAGAAGGCACAAAAACCAACTTGCGAATGTGTCTCCAACAAAGAGCAGTGAAATTGTGAGCTTTCAGTTTACCGCCGAAAGTACTCCAACTTCACTGTGGATCTCTTATATGAAAAGAGGTGATTAGATTACAGCAAATTTCCCGTGGGCCTCTCTCCATTCCCGTCCACGTATTGTGCTATTACAATCCGCTTTCAAGATCACAACCACTCCGGTTGTCGAAGTGCCGGCAGTCAAATTGCTGTAAAATATTCGCCTCCAAACACAACACGCCGGCCGATTGATTGTATTTGTCTGTTATATTATATCTGAGTTAATCACAACAATGGCCGATAAAAAGCGAGTAGTTACGTCTGGTTCGATGACAGTGGGAAAGCGGGTGGAAGTAGTGCATATAACGACGTTTATGTAGTAGCTTGATAATAAGTGCTGGCACCGCAATGAGCCGGTTCGAGAGAGGACGTGCTGCGGCGGTATTATTGTACAAAAAATAATTGAGATGACGAGTTAACTTCCATGTTGTATTAAAAACTCAAAATAATGATTGTCACCTTTTAATTTCACGTACGCAGTGGTGTGATGACAGGGATGTCCATCATGTGGTGGCGGTGTTGAACGAAGTGTAGCGGCGTTGGGGTCCGGGTAGTAGTTGGATGAAGTGGAGGACACGCTGCAGCCAAAAAATAATCAAAATGATGACTTAACGACTTCCATGTTGTCACTAGAAACATGAGTGCCGTCTCCCTGGTAGTCGTCTTCGGCCTGGGGGTGCTCCGCCGGCTGCGCCGGCTTCGCCGCTGATGACAGGGATGTCCATCATGTGGTGGCTGTGTGTTATGTTGAGGGAAGGGTCGTGCCGTTGGCCGTTGTTGATCATTGTGGCGGTTGCGGTTGATTTTTTGAATTTTTTGTGGTGGTGGCTGTGCTCGCTCATTGCTCGCTCATGCCTGCAGGACAAAAGATGGATGTCTCAGTTGTTATTTGGGAGTGTTTGTTTGATGCAAAGGCAAACAATTGGGCTGAGAACCTATTCCAGAGCGAAGAGACCCCTTGAGTCTGATGTGACAGTATTTAATTCTGATCAATACCGTTTGGTCAGAATTAAAACTGATCATCAAATTAACTTTTATCAAACTAGGGTTAATTCTGACTTGACAAAGTTAAATTCTGTCACATCAAAAGTAATTCCGACAGGATCAAGATAAATTGCAACAACGCGATTATCAGAGTTCAGAGGTTGAGCAATACTCTCTATCACAATATCGTATCTCACGCTGTAAATATGGCAATCCACAGCTTTTAGTGACCCATGATAGTTGGCCATGATAGTATAGAAGCATCTTTTTCACGGCTCAAGCAATAGTTGGGCGTATCAGCGTTGCTACAACGTCGTAGGTGACCTGATGAAGCATCTGAGATGGCCTTGAGCAATACTCTCTATCACAATATCGTATCTCACGCTGTGAATATGGCAATCCACAGCTTTTAGTGACCCATGATAGTTGGCCATGATAGTATAGAAGCATCTTTTTCACGGCTCAAGCAATAGTTGGGCGTATCAGCGTTGCTACAACGTTGTAGGTGACCTGATGAAGCATCTGAGATGGCCTTGAGCAATACTCTCTATCACAATATCGTATCTCACGCTGTAAATATGGCAATCCACAGCTTTTAGTGACCCATGATAGTTGGCCATGATAGTATAGAAGCATCTTTTTCACGGCTCAAGCAATAGTTGGGCGTATCAGCGTTGCTACAACGTCGTAGGTGACCTGATGAAGCATCTGAGATGGCCGCCAGATTCTCTTTTGTCAGCCATATCGTATCTCACGCTGTAATTATGGCAATCCACAGCTTCTAGTGACCCATGATAGTTGGCCATGATAGTATAGAAGCATCTTTTTCACGGCTCAAGCAATAGTTGGGCGTATCAGCGTCGCTACAACGTCGTAGGTGACCTGATGAAGCATCTGAGATGGCCTTGAGCAATACTCTCTAGCACAATATCGTATCTTACGCTGTAAATATGGCAATCCACAGCTTTTAGTGACCCATGATAGTTGGCCATGATAGTATAGAAGCATCTTTTTCACGGCTCAAGCAATAGTTGGGCGTATCAGCGTTGCTACAACGTCGTAGGTGACCTGATGAAGCATCTGAGATGGCCTTGAGCAATACTCTCTATCACAATATCGTATCTCACGCTGTGAATATGGCAATCCACAGCTTTTAGTGACCCATGATAGTTGGCCATGATAGTATAGAAGCATCTTTGTCACGGCTCAAGCAATAGTTGGGCGTATCAGCGTTGCTACAACGTCGTAGGTGACCTGATGAAGCATCTGAGATGGCCGCCAGATTCTCTTTTGTCAGCCATATCGTATCTCACGCTGTGAATATGGCAATCCACAGCTTCTAGTGACCCATGATAGTTGGCCATGATAGTATAGAAGCATCTTTGTCACAGCTCAAGCAATAGTTGGGCGTATCAGCGTCGCTACAACGTCGTAGGTGACCTGATGAAGCATCTGAGATGGCCTTGAGCAATACTCTCTAGCACAATATCGTATCTCACGCTGTGAATATGGCAATCCACAGCTTCTAGTGACCCATGATAGTTGGCCATGATAGTATAGAAGCATCTTTTTCACGGCTCAAGCAATAGTTGGGCGTATCAGCGTTGCTACAACGTCGTAGGTGACCTGATGAAGCATCTGAGATGGCCTTGAGCAATACTCTCTAGCACAATATCGTATCTCACGCTGTGAATATGGCAATCCACAGCTTTTAGTGACCCATGATAGTTGGCCATGATAGTATAGAAGTTTCTTTGTCACGGCTCAAGCAATAGTTGGGCGTATCAGCGTTGCTACAACGTCGTAGATGACCTGATGAAGCATCTGAGATGGCCGCCAGATTTCTTTTGTCAGCCATATCGTATCTCATGCTGTGAATATGGCAATCCACAGCTTTTAGTGACCCATGATAGTTGGCCATGATAGTATAGAAGCATCTTTTTCACGGCTCGAGTAACAGTTGGGCGTATCAGCGTCGCTACAACGTCGTAGGTGACCTGATGAAGCATCTGAGATGGCCTTGAGCAATACTCTCTAGCACAATATCGTATCTCACGCTGTGAATATGGCAATCCACAGCTTCTTGCGACCCATGATATGCTGAAGAATTTCTTGAACGAGTATTGATGCTGACGATGGTTGTACCGAACATCTGAACGATGTGAGTATGAATGCTTGTGAATTCCTATCTCGCAATTACAAGTTGCACTGTGGGATTCACGTGTTATCTCGAGAACTGAGTGGTGTGCGCTTTCAAATGGCAAAGTGCAAGGGGATCAATGAAAGACTTGGTAAGAAGAATGAAGAACGCAAGAAGGACAACCTGTCTCTTGGGCTATTCCTCACGAGGCACATGAACAGGGACTTCAGCGCTGGAAGGAACCAATGGTTGCTGAACAAACTTTCTAGGGCCGGTGTCCAGGCGTCGGAGGATGATGTGACAGTGGAATACTAAACTAGACCAATTCACAGCGACCTACCATACTTACCTACTCTGCCTATTTGCCAACCTAAAACATATAGTAGCAGCACTGATGACAAGAAGCTTGCTGCGCCGCAAGTACAAAGACGATGCCCACGTGAAAGCCTCTGTTTTCCCGTGGATGTCTTCACCGGCGAAGTCCGGCGAGGAGTCCCAAAAAACAGTGTCCAACTCACAACTAACAACCGTTTTATGGGACAGCACGCATGCCTGTCACATCTTCCTCAACACTTCCACCACTGACCACTGCCCACTGCAGAAAACACAACTCGCAAAATGCAAAATGGGCTTTGTGTGGACCAGTAATCGCCAGTGTCAGTAATACGATAATAAAAACATGTTGTCATCTCGGCCCCGGATTGGCGGCCTCATCTGGCTGATACTTCTACTTTCGTCACTGCAAAATAATATCCGTTTATGCTTCGCTGAATTCAACTTCGAGACTGGACGCAGGATACACGAAAGAGTGAGCGCGTTCATGAGTCAACCAATGGACGTCCTCATACAGGTCGCCAGCTATCGAGCCAACGAAGCTTTTCCTCATGACATGGGTGCAGCTGACCGTGATTCATTCTTCAAGTTGAATGATGCCCTCATGGAAACGTATCCTCAGTTTGAATCTATCTACTATGGACTTGAAGACGGTGTATTTGCTGGGCATGGGTTTAATTCCAAGATTGCCAATTACAGAGAGCCAGGACACTCTGGTTATGCTGTAGATGACCAATCTATGGAGAAGCACTACAATGCTTGCGTCAACAGTACTTCCGGGGGAAATTTGCAGTGCAAAATGAGTGAGGGTGGAAAGTATACGCAATGTATTGAAGACTGCGCTCTGCAAATATGTGCAGATGAAGATTCGCAGAAAGATTGTAGTGAGGTCTTGGATTCAAAAGAGAGGCTAGACTGCGAAGCGAACATCAAATGGTGCACATCCTACGTTATCAAAGAAGCCGCATCGGGTTCGCAACTTGGATTCGTCGCACGATCAACTCACTGCATTAATTCATTAGGCATTCCAACGCAGACCCCGGGAGAGGTGGTGAAGAAAGACACGCAAGAACTGGGAAATTGTTTCTTCGAGGATGGTGTCACACCTGTTGAGAGAAACCTTGCGGGAGACTACGCATATTGTGGGGGTGATGGGAAAGTTTGCAATGATACATTTGCAGGTGCATTCAAAATCCGTGATTACGATCCAAGATGGCGAGGCTGGTACATAGAAACAAAAGCTATACAGAAGCCGAACTGGAGTCGGCCATACGTCTTCTTCTCAACGTGCGTAGTACAGCTTTGTTTCTGTGCTGTTTTCCCTCATGCATCATCTACATTGTTCTTCTTAACCTACATATTCTTGTTTGTCTTACTTTCAGGGAGGAAATGGGGATCACGTTTTCTCATCCAATCTATACAAAAATTGATGACAGTCGCAATACTTTTTTCGGAGTATTAGCAATCGACTATACTTTCCGTGACATTACAAATTTCCTAGAAGACAACTATAAAGACTCATCCACGATTGTCTCAGTATTTGAAATGGAGGAACCTAGCTATCTTGTTGCGTCTTCGACTGGGAGCAAAGGTGTAAAGAAGGTACTGAAAAGTAATGAGAAACAACCATGTTCTGATCCCGATTCTGGTGATTGTAAAGCTATTCGCGTTCCAGCTTCAGAGTTATCTGAAAACGTCAGGGATCTTCACATAGCAAAAGCCTTTTTGGACCAAAAATCAAGGGGATATCCTCAGTCTGAACTTGTTTCCTCAGAAGTAGAAGGAGAAGACTTCCTTTATGCCACATTCACGCAAGAATACTCCATCCCGAGGTCAAACCTAGCTTGGAGGGTCATGGTAATGATTCCAATTGAAACGGAAACAAGAGTGCTTTGATGCCAGGTGATGCACTTAGTACGATGGTCATTGCAGTTTCTGTTATGGGCTTTATCATATGCGGTGTCCTCTGTGTTTTGTTAATCCGCAAGCGGAAGCACAGAGAGGTTATAGTCAGTGATTGGAGATTCATGGGACTATTTGTTGCAGCATGTGCTGTGCTCAACGCTTCCTCCCTCGTTTTTCTCGGACCCAATACAGACACACTGTGTCTATACAGACACACTGTGTCTCACAAGAATGTGGCTAATACACTTTTTCTTCGTGCTAGCGTTAAGTTTTTTATTTGTGAAGACGTTTCGGATCTACAAGCTTGTTGGAGCCGGGGCAGTGCGGCGTACAATATCACACAAGAGGACACTCCAGATGGTGATCCCTTTCGTACTTGTTCAGACAGTAATTTTACTCATATTTACCTTCGTTGATCCAAACAAACAGACAAGTATTGTTGAAGAAGATGGCTCCAGCATTGAACATCGTTACGTGTGTGGACACAAAACACGTGCGTTCTTTGCAGTGATGTTGATTTACGAAGGTGGGCTATTACTAGTCGGGTGTTATTTAGCGTTGAAGACAAGGCACTTACAATCGGAGTTCAATGAATCGAAGCAAATCATTTTGGCAATGTATGATACAGCAGTTGTTGCATCAATTTTATTGATTGTGTGTAACGCTGTGGTTGAATTCCAAGGAGAGCAGCGTCTACTTTTCTCTGTTGGCATCTTTTGGACAACATGTTTCGCTTGTGCTGTGTTTGTTATTCCAAGGCTAATGCGAGTACGAAAAAAACAGGTCGCTGCAAAACTCACGAATAGCGTTAATGGAAGTGTGAAAATTTCTGGCATTACACCTGTGAACTCTTGCATCATTGCCGAAATGCCTTCAGTCATTGAAGGTGAAGCCGAGGATGAATTAAACGAGACGAGCAGTGCCAGCCGCCCAAGTGGAAGTGTGACTATTTCTGGCATTGAACCTGTGCACACTCGCATCATCGCCGAAATGCCTCCAGAGGAGGGGGAAAGCCATTCTGTTGTTGAGAATGGAACTAGGCTGTTGTCGTCAGAGGCAGTATTATAAGTAGTTTCATACCTGAGGAAACCTAACCAACTATAATGGGCCACTACAAGCTGTTCATTGCTCCGCTCACCGCGTTAGATATGATTTGGTGCTAGAGTGATGCTGGCGGACTGGCAGCCATCCCAAATTGGACCTCATCAGGTCACCTACGAGGCTGTAGCATGGCTGATACACATATATCAAAAGCTTGAGTAGTGCAATATATCCTTCCATGCTATCGTAACCAACTATAATGGGCCACTACAAGCTGTTCATTGCTCCGCTCACAGCGATAGATACGATATGGTGCTGGAGTGTTACTGGCGGCCATCCCAAGTTGGACCTCATCAGGTCACCTACGAGGTTGTAGCATGGCTGATTCAGATACAAGTGCTTAGATCATGAGTTGAGTAGTATATTTTTTCATAATATGCATCTATGTTTATGTGATGTTATTGTAATGACACTCTTCATTGAGAGATGATTTGAGGGGTTGCCAAGCCTAGAAATACCATTTTTATTCAAGACCTCATTAGTTTCCTAAAAGCTAAGATGTTGAATGAGTAGTTTTTGCTATTCATGCGTTCTCTTTGGAAATGGAAAGCAGTGTTGTTGCTGAGTTTCTCGACGACGGCTCCGACCTCTTTCTGTGTATGGAGTATGGTATCTCTACTTTCGGAATCTCTCGATATTTATTTGGGAAACGTTCACATTAGGGACCTTCAAATTTTGCTGAAATCGTCAAAAAAGAACAAACATCATCCTATCACATCACAACGTGTTGATAATTAAGAATAGAAGTACAATAGACGGTGCCGGTTTCGATGCCTGTGGTCTAATCTCCATGGGCTTCTTCAACACATGTGATAACATGAAGCATACAAACATCACACTGCTTGTACTGAATATAATCTTGGCCTTGACGTCTCCAACGACGGCAGTTCCGACCGATTGCAATACCATCTCACGTGGCCGATATCACGCCCTAGTGTGTTGGCTCTGGGATGCTCAAATCCACCTTCCCAATGAGCAATTTAAAGAAGAAATATTTACAATAAGCGTGAATGATTTGAGCTGCACGAATTTTCAGGTTGCATCTGCGAAATCATCGTATGTCCCCTCATCAGCTGGGGCGAAGAAGAAGAACCCATCTCTGCAGATTGATTTGACTGGGATATCTGCCACGTGCAAAGGAAACTATGGCTGGAGTGGAATAGGTGGAGGATCGGGGAATGTCGTTGCCTCCGTGAGTGGTAATACGGTTCACTTGGAAGTGGATGTTGCGTCTGCTCCGTTGAGTGATCATGTCAAACACTCTTCAACTAATAAGAACAACGCCCACGCATCCCTTCCTTTCCCAACATTAGCCACTGTATCCTCATGTCAACCAAATTTTGACGTGCATGATGTACAATTTACTGGATCTATGGCATCTGCAAAAATTATAGGACTATTTGGAAAGACCATATCAAAGAAGCTGACAGCAGTATTGAATCAGCATGTGTGCAGTTTGATCAAGAAGAATGGAGAGAAGGCAATAGATGAAGCGTTTCATGCAGCTGGGGAGTATCTTGGTGGATTAATTTTACACCCTTCTGAAGAGGACGCTAGTAGTAGCGCTAGACCCACTGAATCATTGATGAGCATTGCGATACAAAGAAGCGATAGCGAAGCATTGCATACAAATTTAGAAAACGATAGCGTTGTTAGCTGGGATGGAGACATGCCTCTGTTGAAACGCATTCTATCGGGTATCAACAACTTTATTGGAGATCATATGAATGAGGGCATCATTCTCAAGACATTACAAACTATCAACCCTTCCATCTGCGAGGATTGTGGCTTCTTCTTTAAAGGTTTTAATGGGATGGTCAACTCGTTCACGAGAGGCACAGGATCTGTTGACTTCACCGTGCCGGAAACAATACTCTCTTTTCATCGCAATCATACCTTCAATCTTCCATCCTACGGGAAAGTGACCATTGCTCCACAAAAGATGAAGGTATCTGGACTCAATAATTTGACTGAAATTTCACTCCTTCGTCCATTGGGTCAAAATTCGATGTCATCATCTATATCATCTGATGCAGCTTTACTCTTTACAATATCGATGGATATGGAGGTGACACCGACAAAAGGTGGGTCGTTTCAAGGCGACACACTAAATGAATCGTTTGAGCTCACGTTCAACATGTCAAATGTCAACTTGAAAGCAGATTCATCGGTAGTATTTGATCGTGAGGTGCTCAACAAATTGACGGTGGGAAGCTTCATATCTGGATCTTACACAACATACGACAGCAATCGAAACATAATGAATTGTGTTCTTGAAGCACTCTCCTCAATTCTACTGACTGACACGAGCGGCCGACTAAACCTTGACAACATGTCTATTGCAGCAATTACCAATGCCAAGGAAACAAGTGCAGAAACAAGTCTTGAGGACAATGTCGATGAAGTGATCAATAATGTGCTACAACTTCTTTTGCTTGAATACCCTTCCACTGTGACCGAAAGCTTGGCCGCTCTGATTCATAGCCCAGCGCGAGACTTTGTGAACTCAGCTTTATCCAAGTTCATTGGCGACTTCAAGCAGTTGCCGTTACACTGCGTTAATGTTGAGGTACCACAGAATGCTGTTGAACGACCATTTCGCTTCGACGAAAACGTCTATCTTTGGATGTTTGACAGTTTATTTGACGAAGGAAACATGGTTGACACCGTCAATTCTTTCATTGATTGCGCTACCAATACTCTCACGCAAAATACAACATCGCTCAGTTTTCGATTGGGAGACATGAATGTCGGACTTCATAATCTTACACTTGCCAATTTTGGAAGCGTCTACGAGCTCGATCTTCTACTTCCAGAGGTTGATCATTACCACATCAAAAATAGTATTGGCTGGGGCAAGGATACAACACTTTCTTTTGGGATGGATGTTACCCATCCATCACATCACGGTCGTGTCGGAAAAATGAATACAGAGCTAAAGATGAAGAATCTAGAACTGAATGTTGGCACTGGATTGAAGTATGACATGAATTATTTGCCAAATCTGGCAGTGACAGATCTCGTTGCCCACCCTGAATGCTTTGCTATCCCAGTAACAAACTTTGAGTATTATGACTACAATATGACGATTGATTCACTTGAGTTGACTATCGATGCAAGCTTGGACAATGGCATTGATGGAGAAATACAAACATTTTCGTACAAAACTTCAGATCCAACGGAACTAGCAAACATTGCAACTACAATGATGTCAGATGGAGCACTGCAGCTGCAACAAGCATTGGAGAGATCAACAATTGTTGAGCTGAAAGGGGAATCGAACGTGTGCACAACGCCTGCAAACCCACATCGAAGCTACAATTCGAAGCACCCATCCGAAACAGCCGCCGGAGCTTGGACGCTTTTGATTGTGGTTGTGTTTGTAGTTTTCAACTCTTGGCTATTTATGAGGGGATTCAAAAGTGACGAACACGATGGCGTCCCCACATCCAACGGGCAAAACTACAATTTGACTGAACCGTTACTAAGCAGCAATGATGAAAGCAGAAACAGTAGCCAAGACGGAATGAACGAGGTGATGGAAGTTGAGAGCCCTCATCCACGCAAATTTCCCCTGTCGAGTTCTACATCTTTGATGTATCACCAATCAATCCACAAAACTTTCAAGTATGGCTTCCCGGTGCTCGCACTTACTACAATTATTCTACTACTTTCAAGCAACATCTCAATCGGCGCATCGGTGGATTTACAAGTAACGAAGAGCAATGGACAAAGCCTGACTTCATTGATCAACATTTATCAATTTTCGTTGAGCTCTACATTGGGAGAGATGTGGCGAGCTGGAGTGTACATGCTGATGTTATTGATCTGGTTTTGCAGCGGCGTGTGGCCATATGTGAAGCTTATCCTCATGTTAGTCTGCTGGATCACATCAACAAGAAGGTTGCCACCAATCAAGCGAGAAAAGATTCTCTACTTACTCGACGCACTTGGCAAATTTTCCCTCATTGATACGTATGTGCTAGTTCTCATGATGGTGGCATTCCGATACCACCTTGAAGTAGCTGGAACTGGAGCTCTAGATGTCTACGTCACACCTAAATTTGGCTTCTACAGCTTTCTAGTCGCGACGATTGTATCTCTTGTTAGTGGTCACGCCATCCTCTTTCTCCATCGAAGATCTACGCTCCCCATCATTCCAGTATACTCCGGCCGATACGAATCTCTTTCAAGGCACATCTTCGACGATAAACATGGGAGAGGTCTTTTGAAGATGACTAGGTTCTTCCGGCGGACGGTCATTATTGCAATCGTTTTGACATTGGTCCTAATTGTCGCAGGAGCGAACTTGCACAGCTTCCATTTCACTTTTAATGGTATCGCTGGAGTAGCTCTGAGAGAGTCACGGGTTCGAGAATTTTCGCTAGTTAGCATAGGGGAAAGTATTCCTCAGAGTGTCCAAAATTCATCCAGCTTTGGCATTCATATGATCAAGACAACCTATTTCTTCTTCGCATTGGTCATGCCGCTTGTGTGCCTAATTTCGTTGCTCATTTTATTCGTGGTCCCCATGAGGATGAGACGTCAGCAGCAAATCTTCATACTTGTGGAAGTAACCAACGCATGGAGCGCAGTCGAGGTATTTGTGATTTCAATCTTAGTATCCCTCGTAGAAATTGGCCCATTTTCATCATCGATGGTAGAGCAACATTGCAGTATGCTTGAAAAGATTCTTGCTGGCTTTTCCACTGACGAGCTTCACCACTGCTTCAGTGTTAAGTCAACTATCGACAGCTCAGCTGCTGTTCTGATAACTGGTGTGCTACTGAACTCTCTCCTTGTTTCATCATTGCATAGATTGTGCCACCATGCTATCTGGGAACGCATCGAGCGAGAGGACCGTCCCGATGCGTCGGCAGATGAGTCCAACTCAGTGAGAGACTGTGTGCTTGCACACACCTTTGTATCCAATCTAAGAAAGGCAAAGTTAGGTTGCATCATCTTTGAAGAGGTCAGTTTTGGTCCTCACGGGGAATTTGACATAGACTTTGAAAACGTTGTTGAGGAGGAAGAGCCAGGCTCATCGGGCTTTTGGGACGAATGGAACAAAATGGTGTCTGTAATTTGATCTACATTATATAGATGGGACTCGGTTGTTGACACATTCATTTGTTATTCATAGTTAGCTTGAGAAGTAGTCTAAAACATGTAAAGTATTGAAATTATTGTACACACTAATCCTCTCTTCAAGGAGAAGATACGACAAATACGGTCGAGTTCTTGTTGCCAAATTGTCCATTTGAATCTACAACTTCTACTCCATTCTTGTACAAGGAAAAGAATCCTTTCCCATCATCGCAACAAACACCATCGCCTCCTAAATCATGCATATTGAATGTGTAATTTCCATCAGAAAGGCATGCACGTTGCGTGTAGATTGCTTGAGGTAGGGAATATGGCCCTCCTTGAATCACTGTCTCGCCATCATCATTATCTATTACGTCCCAACGAGTTTGAAACGGCTTATTATCAGTCTTGACAACGAGGAGGAAATCATCCGAGCAAAATCCCGAATTGATATTGTCTACCAGAGGGAGCGAGAAAGTCATCTTTTCGTCATCAAGAAACCATGTACTGACACCAAAATCAATGCCATCAGCTGAAATGATGTAACCTGTTTTCCCTCTCTCGCCTAGTCCATCTCCACCACTGTCCGAAATGTGGAACGTGTACACCCCAGGATCGACACAATCGTCAAACGTATTCGAATCATCAAATGATAGAGAATCGGCTGCTCTAATTACAATGGTCGACTCGCTCTCTCCCGAACGGGTCAATGACCACGGAGTGATATCAGTACTTTCTTTATCTGCCGCAGTTGTGATCTTGAGTTGAATGCATGGGGATACTGCTTCTTCCTCAACATCTACAGTATCAGCAAGTGCAATTGCCTCCTCTACAACGTTTGTTGTGACTTCTTCTTCCTTCACGGCATCAACTTGTTCTGTATTGATAGCCTCAACATTTTCTGGTTCAGCAAGCTCCTCACTATTGACGGCACCATCTATCATGTCAACAGCAACACTATCCAACATATCTGAAGCAGTAGTATCGGGCATTTCATCATTAGCATCCGCATTATCTGGTGCTTGATTTGCAGAAGGCTTATACATTAACCAAAGTTTCAGCACGAACGATGCTACAACAACTCCAGCAATGATCAAACAGATGTATAAGAACAATAACATACAACGCTTCTTACGTTGCAATCTTCTCTTGTCAGAAATGGCATCTGAATCATCCCCATCGCATGCCTCAGAGCTTCTGTTATTGCCCTTATCTGGCGAGGCGAAAAATGTTCTCATGTGATTCTGCTTATCAGGATGCACTGAGCTCTCCTCGTCAAAAGAAATGTTTTGAGAAAACAGTTGACCTCCCCAACCACCTCGATTGTATTTTGGGGTCAGGTTAGGAGCATCTGTATTCATGGACCGCTGATACATATGCCTACGAGCTGGTTCTCCTTGCTCTTCATTAGGCGATGCAGATAAAGCAGCATCAAGTTCGGCTGCATCCACCGTCGACACTGATTCAGATCCTGAGTAACTCATAGACCATGTTGGAGCTTGCTTCTTCTCAAGTTCATCTTCCACACCAGTATCTCTCATAATATCATCAATGTCATTCAGTTGGATAACGTTAGACTCTGTCCAGATGCAGCCATCGTTGAGACGTTTGTAGCGAATGTGTTCAATTACTTGCTCACTTCCATCTTCGAGGGTGGTGGCCTCGAATGTCTTGCCGATGACAATGACACCTTCATTATTATGTGACCCCAACATGTTTCAGGCGCTTAGTTGCGGTTGTATTCCAGAAAAGTATGACTATGTAGGAGTAATAAAGAGTGTATGCATGTTCGTCATGGCATGGCAGGCAGGCATTTTGGGTCGCCGAAAGTCGTTACGGCATTAAGACGTATATCTTTCATTACAAGTGATACCCCGGAATAATTCAAATTGAAAGTAGATATAAACTGGAGAGATTACTAACAGATTTATTACTGACCGTTTGGAAAGGTAAGTATACCTCTGTAATTGAAATTAGTAAAATGGTCACCCGAAGTGAACACGCGTCACATTCCAGCGCGTCGCTTCTCTCTAGAGCCGCCCAAGCCAACATGAAGAGATACTGTAGATGATGAGCGATACAGAGTAACGTCTTATTGTAACAAAAATAAGAGATGATTATGATTATTCTATTCTATTCTATTCTGCTATGTATCCGATGCACCCTTAAATGAGAGAATACTAAAAGAACTTTTGCGCTTGAACTATTTCGATCCAAGCTCATTTTCTGCAATACATTCTTTGATGATTCGGTAGATCTCAGGCGCATCTGTTGATCGCATCTTCGTATGAGCCTGCGGCTTCAAGGAAGAATTCTTTGCTACCACGCTTCACTTTTTCTAGGTCTAAGCCCTCCGGATCTACTACCGTCGATCCAGCAGTCTTGTAAACATGAACGAAAGATATCGATACGTGAAATTGCTTGTATTGTGTCATTTTGCCATGCCGAAGGAAAAACAATAGCGCATACGAGAGCGTCCTGGCTTCGGAGGGTCGAGTATACAACCTCCTTATCCTCAAACTCTGATAGTTTTCCAACAATTACCTTCTTGATGTAGAGTTGAGGCCTCTTCGCGCTTCTGGTAGATCAGCAAGCTGAATGGCGACAATAGAGTCTGCAGGAAACAAGACATCGCAGGTGTCCATTTCCTTGTTGAAGAGCCGATACACATCGAGCACTAACCGTTCAATGTAAGGGGAATAATATTATGGAACTGGTGCTTCCTCCACTTCATTTTCTTATATCGCAGCAGTCCTTCCGTATACAGAAGCACATGTCATGCCGTCATCTTAGCGCCGTTTCTGACAAACTTTGCTACAATACAAAGTGGAATTCATTTGCGAGGTGTGGGCGGCTAAATTCATCCGACGTGGGCAACTACTTGACTATCTTAGGGTGGTGCCAGAAAGAGGATGATGATGGGAAGATACCAGCGAAAATTGGCGGGGACGAGATAAGAAAGATTTTTTTCTGCTGATCGAGGACGTCCGTCCACCAGTAGCTGTAGCGTAGCCACGCACAGCCGAACAACACTGCTAGAGATAACAATACACCATACTACCACACTACCCCGCTGAGTACTTGGATCGGTGATGGTAATTCTTTGACTCTGAGACGGCAAGGCATGGGCATGGATTGAGGTTGAGGCATGTTCGATATTAGAGAGGGCGAAAGCGAGGAAGAAGAAGAGGACGGATAGGAAGGGGGAGGATTGAATTATTCGAACCATCTCCTTGTTTATGCCGCAAAATAATACCAAGAGCTACGTTGAAAAAGGGAGAGCGAAGTTGACTCGAGAAGGCGGTCGCAATTCAGTTGATGTCGAGGTCGAGGCAGTTTGGGGGAGAAATGAGGCACTTTAGTAACTGTAGCTGCCTCAAAAATCGAATAGTGGGCGTTTCTCGCCAAACCAAGACTACAGCCTGAAGCGGTTGGTGCGTCCTCCTCGATTGATGCCTTTGAGCGTACCACACCGAGTTCCGGTATAGCAAGCTATTCTACGATTTTTGAACAATAAAATAATCTATCTATCTATCTACAATAGACGGTACAATAAGTATCTACAATACCACGGACAGGAAAAACTTTAAAAAAAGAAGCCTCCGGTCAGGTGGCACGCCGGAGCGGACATTTTTTGCAAAAAAATGTCCGCTCGCTCTCCCACATTGATTGCTTGAATATTGTACCACGGTCGTCGGTAATGATGTAATAGCTGTAGAAAGATTTGGAACTGCCAAATAAGTCAACAAAGAATGTTGGTTGATGTGTAGCTGATCTCCACAGTTTTGAACTAAAGTTCCTAGGCCTTAGAGCGCTTGCAGCAAGCCGTAGTTTTGCAATCCTATCTATCTGGCTGGACCTTGTCAGGCCGATCTTGTCCATCAAACTCCAAGTACAAAGACCTTGGTCGTTCTATTGGAAATGGCGATGAACAATAAATTATATTATTTATCCTTTGTTGACTACCAATCGCTACCATACATACATAAACTGATGGGGAATCCATGTGGGTGTGAGTGTGTTCCGGTGGTTAATTTACTTCAATTTTTTAGTTGCCCAGCAGCATCTGTTCACGCAGACTTTGAGCACAACTGCACCATAACAAATTCTCTACACACTAACTTCATTGTAACATCTAACTATAAACTGTGAACTCTCACTGAATCAACATCAACATTCATCAGTGCCCTGCCCATCGCCATCTTATACCTCACATGCTCTTACGTGTATTGCGTGTATTCCATTTACAGGGACATTCGTCGGGAAACTCCTTTGTTACCTTGCTACAGGCCTCCTTTTCGTTGAAGCTCATGACATTTTCAAGATACTCGACACGGGACTTGCAAGAGTGACATCCATGTTCGTCACACGCGGCGTTGTCGGCATTGAAGAGTGCGTCGGTGCACGTAGGGTTGTTGCACCAGAAAACAGTGTCTACAGGAGCAGAATTGCGGGTCTTGCATTTGTAGCAGGGTCCACATGCTTGTGGAAACTCATATTTCCCAACTAACCTGCAAGCGTTTTTCTCGGTGAAGGAGCCGCCAGCACTGGTTTGCAACCAGTCGATGCGAGATCCACAAGTGTGGCAGTTCTCATTGATTACACCGCACGCACTTTCGTCCGCCACAACCTCGCACTCCTCACATCCGCAGAGGAGACTGGAGTCTCTACTAGTACTAGCACTACTTTTAGGCCCGGCTTTCGCGTTCGTCATCATGAACGACTTTTCAAACGCTGTTCCACTCATATCGGTGTTGGAAGTTACCGCTGCCCTCTTGTTCCTAGAACTGCCCATGCCAACTGCGACGCCCATGGTGATGAAGAGAGCAGTAATACCAACGATGAATACAGGTTTGAGCCTGCATCTGCGTCCGGTAGCAGCTTCAGGCACAGCATCAATGTCAAGATTGATATCACCCGCTCCGGCGGCGGATAGTTTTGATGGAGGTGGAGGTGGAGGGTGTGTGACGACCCCTTCGAGTTCGACATCGATCTCATCAGCTCGGGACTGCTTGACTTGGGACATGATTGGCAGAGACATGATCTTTTTATGATGTGGAAGCGGTGGCGGTGGATTCCGATGCTAATGATAATGAGTATCTGAAAGGAAAAATACGAAGACTAAAGAGTGTGTGAGCATTCATTCTCATCCAAAATGAGCTGTGCAGCAACCAATAGAGATGGCATGGACTGCAGAGGTCCTGCTGCTGCTGCTGCTGCTGGGCTTGTACTCATGTCATCAGTCTTATTTATTGGACGGTGTTGGTGTCGAGATAAGTATGGTCACTACACAGCAATCGCATCATCAACACTTGGACCTGAATTGAATGAGTATGAATATGCATAGCAACGTCAAAAGTTCATGTTGTATCCTTACCTCCAGTTAATAGCGTTTCTGTTAAGTAACTCTACAATGCAACGGCAACGAAACACACTGTAGACTATGCGATGAACGTCTTCGCAAACAAACTATGGAAGAGGGTGTGATGATGCGGCTGAGCACACAGCATTGTATCCACACTTCCCCAAAAAATCGGTGGCAAATTCCCTTTGCTTCCCCAAAAAATAATATTTTGAAATTCTACATGCGTCGGAATGAATACACGTCTGAAAAGGCGGACTAATTCTGTCAGAATAGGGCGGAGAGCGGAGACATACACAGAAACTAATACGCGCTTACTTTGCTGTACTGAATTCCAATGTGATGATTTTGTTTGTGTCTCAACAGTTAGTTTACAATCAAGAGAAGAAATCTTGCCACCGATTTTTTGGGGAAGTGTTGACCCTAACCCTAACCCTAAGATGACGTTCATCCCCATAATACTCAGGGTTATTATTTGGAAGTGGGACACAAAGTTGGAATAATAACGTCGGAATTCAGTACAGTAGAGTACAGCGTTGTACGACTTTTACCTACCCTCATTCAAACTCACAACACATCACATCTAATTTATCAAGGAGTCTTGGCAAATTGATTTGAAATTCTACATGCGTCGGAATGAATAAATAAAGAGAGAAGTTATCATTCAGTGTCTGAAGAGGCGGAGACATACACAGAAACTAATACGCGCTTACTTTGCTGTACTGAATTCCAATGTGATGATTTTGTTTGTGTCTCAACAGTTAGTTTACAATCAAGAGAAGAAATCTTGCCACCGATTTTTTGGGGAAGTGTGGATACAATGCTGTGTGCTAAGATGACGTTCATCACATAATACTTACACAGTCGTCTACACCTACAGTGTGTTTTGAAGACTTGCAAAGCAGCACCACAACATGTCTACATCTACAGCTACTCCTTCCACGCCTTCCAGTATTGCCGATGATTTTGCTAAGAGCTTGCGAGATCTTTTTCCGGTTGAACTATTTCCATCATCGCCTTCGCCTTCGCATTCACAGTCTACTGCTACAACTTCTACTTCTACCACAGCCACAGGGGCCAACTCGAAATTGACAAGGTCACCTTCCACATCCACGCAAAGTCTTAGCTGTGCTGCCGCTGTAAAGCGTGAGCGTGGTGATTGTAATCGTAATGAAGGAAAAGTAAAGGTAAAATCATCGCCTTCATCGTATCATGGAGAAATCGATATGACGAGATCTCCCAGTGGCTTTGGCAACGAAAGCTTTGAGATCACTTTGGGGACTATCGCGAGTCGGCTCAGCAACAGGAAAAGGGCATCCCCAGCAAAACGGATGTCTACATTAACATCTGTGATGGAATCGCCAGGATTGATAAAGACGCCCCGAGTGTCGTGGGGGGAGAGTGGAGGAGCTGATGATGATGATGCTTTTTATTCTCCCTCTGCTTCCGCGGCAACATCCTCAACGGCACCTGTAACATCGTCCCTATCCCTATCAACATCATCGAGCGCGTTTCTTGACGACGATTTAGGGTCAATGCCCAATTCTCCTTGGTCAAGCATTCGGAAGAGAGTGGGCGTCAAAGTTCCGAGGCAACAAAGACCGCTCAGCCTAGCAAATTATAGCTCACTGCTTGCATTTCTCATTGCTGTGGTGTGGGTTTTCTCAGCGTTTGTGTATTCATGTTGGTGAGTTGTAATGCACAAGATTGAGGAGTTAAATACGCCACCTTCACACACCTGTCTCTTACCGCAAACGATGCATTCCTTTTCTCTTCTTTCGCATCAAAACCAGGTACTATAACACGTTTGGGCGTATCATTGTGGAGTTGATTCTATGCGTTCTTATGTTCATGGGTGTCCTTTGGAACACGTACTTCACCACAAATAGCATTCTGAAAATGTTCATTCCAAGTCGTTGCTTTCGTGAAAATGGGGCTTACTACTCAGTTGTTCCTGAGGAGAAGCATCCAGATGATGATTGGGCATCAGTTACAATCCAAATCCCCGTCTATCTAGAAAGCTTCGTGGAAGTGATAAAGGTGACGCTCAAAAGCTGCATGGAATCCGCCGATTACTATAGGGAGCAAACAGGTGGAAAGGTCAATATTGTCGTCTGTGATGATGGTATCATGGCGTTGTTGCAAAACAGCTTTGAGATTGCCCACCTCCTTTGGGCAATGATATCAAGTGGGAAGTACCACCCTACCATTGAAGTCATTCGAAAGTCACTTGCAAAAGTGGCATGGGCAAGGGTGAAAAGCGAGAATATTAAGGAGGAGAATTTGGAGGAAGTTATTCGTCGACTGCTTTTCTATTTCAAGCACGACATCGGGTTTGTGGCACGCTCCACACTGAACCGCCGTGGGAAGTTCAAGAAGGCATCCAACCTCAATACTCATCTTCGCATTGCGTTTGGCGCGAGGGACATCCAAGATGAACATATGATGGGATGGAATGATGCGATTAATCTTTTGACACAAGATGATAATGGTCAACAGGCCGTATTCTGTAGTAGCAATATCCAGATTGGTGACCTCGTTGTACTCAATGACTCCGACGCTCGGATGGCGCAGACGGTCATCAAGAAGACCGTGCCTGAGTTTCTCAACGACGAGGCTCTGGCATTCACACAGCACAACACAAAGGTCATGGATGAGCAGCGCGGGAAATCATCATTTCTGCGCCTGATTGGGGTGTACACCGACGCTTTGTATCAGGGGCATTTTCTCTTGTCCTCGATAATGGGCATTCCTCCTCCCCTTGTAGGACACTCGACCTTCATCAAAACAGATGCAATCAGACAGTGTGGCCGCATGAGGAATCTGCGTACAGCACAACAGTGGCTGAAAGACATAGGACTTTCCTTCCTCGGGGTTAATAGCATCCGTAATGACTGTTTGCAGTGTCCGATTGGTTCAGAATACTGGAGTGAGAGCCATGTCTCGGAAGACTTTGAGCTCATGATTCATCTCTACAATCTTGGCTACAAGGGTCGCTACATCGCCTATCCTGACTGTGAATTTCAAGAAGGTGTGACTCGAACCTTTGATGAAGAGGCTACTCGCCACAGGAAGTTTTCTTTGGGAGCGCATGAATTGATGTTTAATTCTTTCCAAGATATCCTCGGACAAGGAATTCTAACTCCTCTTTTCAGGACTTTTCTCACGTGCTCACTTCCAAGCTATTACAAGATTTATCTTGTATCATATCTGCAGGTAGGACAATGTCAACTTGACAACAGGGACAACGTCGCCTGTATCAGCCTGTATATACTTGTGCACTGAATTTGTCATATAGGTTTACTGCAGCATTTGACTCACTGCTCGTTTGCTTCTCTATCTCTAGTCTTACGTCGCAGGAGGAATCTTTGTCTTCGTCTTCGTAGTTTCAGCGATTGCCAAAATGACCAATTTCACGGACTCTGGTGCTCTCTTTGCTGTTACGCCAGCTGCTATCATCGTGCTGACTTTTGTAGTCTATTACGTGATCGGCTACGCTTCCTTCATTATTGCATTACTGCGAATGAAGAAGCACAACAAGAACCTACTGTTTCCCGAGTACAGAAGCCTTGGTGCGATTCATCTCATTTGGAAGCATATTCGCTACTCTCTCGTATTTCAGTTCCTGTTCCAGTTTCCAATGATGTTTGTCTTTTTCTTCGGAGGCATGGACCACTTACTTTCCCGTCAAAAAATGTTGAGCGCAACAAACAAGGATAGTATGCAAGAATCGAGATGGACAGCTTTCAAAGGGGTCATTCGATGCAATTGTGGTTACTGGTGTCTTGCCACCATGATCGTAGCGTTGGCCATAGGGACGATATTCGTCTCCTACGAAGATGAGAGTGACGAAAAGAAAATGACAGTGGAATGGGGAAGTGCAAGTCATTACTTCTTCGCGTACCCCATGTTAGGCCTGGCATTCCTATCCTACACTGTCCCCTTCTTGATGAATCCTTATGTTTGGCCAATCAGGCCAAAGGCAGACGTTGTATCTTCTGACTCGGACGTGGTCTAAGTGCGAGAGTGTGTGTATATATGTTTCACCTAAACTTAATGATTAAAATGAGAGGGGGGGTGCAATGCCAAATAATGGATTTTCAAACCCTATGTATTGCTATTTATAGTAGCCAAATATGTTAATATATACCCCCATTAGAGATCTCCAAAGTTTGGTGGTGTTATATCATTGTCTTGTGTGGATATCAGCCTCCGCATGGGGCACTTTTGGGCTTCATGGGATTGAAATGGCAGGATGAGTCGAGTCAAATATGGCGCCAACTTGTTAGCGACACGGCGGAATTGGTACTGATCGCCAAACACCATCTACTCATCTCTTCAAAACATGCCACATGATAGATACAATGGCTTCTCTCCCTATACGGCAGCAAAATACATCATTACAATGAAAGATCTCCGTCATCCCATCCTATATAGTATGGATGGCCATGTTGGGCTTTTCTCCGCAGCATCAACCTCCTCTTCTTATTTTTACATGTAAAAAACATACATTTTGAGCCACTCGACTTCCGCTCAAATAGCGAATAATCGATATCACTGCCAACATTAAAAGTTTAAGCACCAAACCAGCGCACCAATTCCTTTGAATGACCTGTTGGATGAATTTGCGTGACTCTTTTGCTGTGTTTGAAGGCAGGCGGGCGAGACAGAGCATGTCATCGGTGCTGATCGACGACGACGTGCACACCACAATTTTGGCATTGTATTCCACAATATCTGAAGCAAATAATCATTCAGTAACACCAAAATAAGCACATCTCGTAGGACGTATATTGCGAACACGTTTGCGCACCATGGTATAGTCGTAGGTTACTGATGCGCTCTAATATATGCTCATGAGTTGTTAAATTTGAGCCATCAAAATTATCGATTTTTCATGTTTTGGGCATATGACGTCCACATTTGAGCTATTCGACCGCAGACGCTGCGTACCATCACCAATGGTAAGCAATAGAAGAGTGCTGTAGGGTTGGATGGGGTTTGTAGCCGTCTTATTATCCTGAAATAGTGATGAATGCCTTCGTGCGTTGAGTCAGATTTGATGTTCTGTGAAGGGGTAAGATTGTTCATATCACATTCCATTCTGCTACAAATAGCATATAAAGCTAATCTGTTCTAGTCAGACTATATTGGAAGCGGGTTTGCACATTTAAATGGTGTGGATAGTCTCCAATTCTACAAAATCAAAATTAGCGCTGCAAATTTGTTGTATTATTTTATTTCGTCAGCGCGGTAGAGCGAGCTGATGGCATGGTTATCGTCATTTAGATCCAACACCAATCGACTGGGATATCCATAGTGATCAATACCATCGATGTGTGCGGTTGTTTGGGGTATTATATGCCCTTGGCTTCCATATTATGCCATAATGATGTATTCTGAGCTGAGTTGATGTTTCATATTTTTGCATGATATAATTGATTGTTATGACCCCACTTCATTAGAACCACCGGAACACGCTACCATCCAACGCCAATTACTCATATAAAGTGGATGTGATGAGGTTGATTGTTGTATGTCTATTGTTCATTCCTTTAATGCAATTCTCCCTCTGGATTTGGAGCGGATTCGGCCCATCGTGAGTCGATCGGTATGTCGCCGACGAAGCCGTTACGGTCCGTTAGAGCCACTGCCGAGCCACCCTGGCATCTATAGTGATCAATACCATCGGAGGGTGCGGTTGTTTGCGGTATTATATGCCCTTGGCTTCCACATTCTGCCATAATGATGTATTCTGAGCTGAGTTGATGTTTCATATTTTTGCATGATGTAGATGATTATTATGACACCACTTCATTAGAACCACCGGAACAAGCTACCATCCAATGCCAATTACTCATATAAAGTGGATGTGATGAGGTTGATTGCTGTATGTCTATTATTCATTCCAATAATGCAATTCTCCCTCTGGATGTGGAGCGGATTCGGCCCATCGTGAGTCGATCGGTATGTCGCCGACGAAGCCGTTACGGTCCGTTAGAGCCACTGCCGAGCCACCATGGCATCATCCTAGGTCCATAGCATCGAAGGGTGTGGATATTCTTGGTATGTATCATGTTGATCCTCTATAAATAGCACCATAGTGGCTTTCATCGTCGATTTTGTCATAAAAATGAGTGTGTTTTGCAGCTTATTCTCAGTGGGGTGAGCACTTGAGACCACCAAACTCGCCGGGCGCATACACGGGGGTATGGTCTATGCGCCTATTGAATTTCATAACTCTAGATGCAGTACAACAAAGATTAAGCTGCAAAACGGGGGTATATCCAGCTCCGAAATGGCGATGGACAATTTTGGCCATCGTCAAAAATTTCGCTGGCTCGGCGGCAGCACCAAACGTATTCAAATCAAAGCGTATGGAGGAAGGTATTTGTTTTGTACATTATTGAATGATAGGGGCTGGCCGCTTTGTGTGAATCAGGGGCACACAACAGTTGCATATGAAAATGTGTTCGTTTCCGAAATTGGTGCCATCCAAGGTATTCAGAAATGCGATTACATCTTCTACAAGCAAATGCAGGTGCCTCTTGTTACTTGCAGTAGTCGTCCAATTGTTGAAGTTGCAAGCTCTACCCAGACACGTGTGGCTGATGACAACAATGCATCCAGTGATAGCGACGATGATATAATTCTTTCGGATTTAGCACGAACTAGTACACTGAAGAATGCAAATGCGAAGAGGACATCTGAGTCTACTGATCTGCAGGAACATCCAGCCAAAAGACCCAACAGCAACCAAAAATGAAAAATGCAGTAGTGCAATATATTATTTGTTATTGTCATTTGCGCTATCATCATTTGTTGCCTTGAATATGTGTATTGTCATTCTATTAATAATATTCGCCAACCAAATTGCACGTTAAAGTAAAGGCGGTATTTTTGTCACGTCCAATAACATCACTTGATGCAGCTGTATTAATCTCACTGCCTCCCACAATGTCACTTATCTCACGTACCATTCATATGAAAGTGTTATATTGGTAGAATGTGAAGATAGGAGTGTATAGTATTGCTGGTTAGTGAGGCGGCATGTGAAAATGGTGCAAAATCAGATGCGTCGTGTTTGTGTATTAATACGGCAGCGGTCTTTGCAGCAACCGCTCCGGCGAGTGCAGAAATGAAATCTACGTGAAATTTGGGTCTAGGGTATGGTAAAGATTGTTATTTGACTCACTATTAGCGGCGTTTTGATGATGGCGAGGTTGATGGCCTGTCGGCGACATCGATTTGTGAGTTAGTTTCGAAAAAAAAATGACTTACAAGGGGATCGCTCGAACTATACCCCCCAAACTTGCCTATACCCCCCATCGAAATCTCAGCCTAGCTGAAATTCTTATACCCCCCTCTTCAAGATACTAGGGGAAAGCTAGGTGACAACTTCGACTTATACCCCCCTAAAACTCAGCCTAGCCAAAATTCTTATACCCCCCGGGGGGTATAGTTCGAGCGATCCCCTTGTACCCTGGCGCCGGTAGTTTTGGTCTGCAGGGAAGCACAAGCACCTTCTCTTCTCTCTTCTAATTTTTTGGTACCGAGCGTGAAAGGAACCTCCGGAGGATATGTGGCTGGCTTCCTTATCGGTGGAGTCCCATCTGTCAAAATTGTTGTACGAGTGTTGTACAGAAAAGTGTTGTACAGGCCGGCACCTAGCAAAAATCAAAAAGCTTGAAAAAACTATTTTCCGCGAACCACTCGTGACTAAAGATTTTACTAGGGCTGCACCCCCCCTAAAAATGAGTAGAATTCCTGTCACTTGTGCTTGTGCCATCTCATTTACATTTACCAGATAACGAATAATGAATTGTACTGTGTTCCACAATTGTGACCATTATCATAACAATAAAGCGCAGTATCGTTCACATCTCAGAGAAGATTTATCCATAACAAAGCTACCTATGGAACTGAATTAGAGCTACAGCTACATTTCCTCTCATACATTCACTGTCGATTTAGGCCATGATATCTGTGTGGAAGATTTGCAATTGAGTTTGTCGCTGGATCATAGTTGTGTCCTCAGGGCATAAGAATAAGAGGAAGAATGAAGATGAAGGAGGCAATATGCCCACGTCCACGTAAAAATGTAACTTGTAGAAAACTATCAGATCAAATAGGCGACTTTGATTTGATTACTCGCGTTATGCACCCCCCCCCCCTCATTTTGAGAGCCAGCATCAAGATGTTGCAGAACAAGAGCAATATGCAGAACCACCATTACCTTCAGTAGGAGCACATCATGTTGTTGCGTCTCTAACTCCTTGACACTTTTCCACAGTCACCTCTCACGGTTGATTCATTTGTCTTACCTTTTATGCCGTATTTTGAGTGCTGTAAATGCGTACGTGCTTCCGACCAAAAAGGCTTCAAGCCAGCTCCAAAACAATATCTGTCTGCACACCGGGAGAAAAGTCTAAGTAATAACCAGATTTCAAGTTCTCATCTAATGCGATCTTTGGAGACGATGTCATCAGTTACACATCATATTAGAGCAGCTTGCACATTGTTGTAATTGTAAAGTTCTTCACGTATTCAATTTGTCACCACACAAGTCCCTTGATGCCGCTATCACTCATTCTCCTTACTATCGGCGGCGATTAATTGGCGCCTTATACCCATGCTGATATGGCTTTGTCATGTCAGCGTTTAATTGATTACTTCTCCGACACGATGCCCAAACTATGTTGTTGTAATGTTAACGTGGATCACGAAATATCGCTGCAGCTGTGGGGCGGTCGATGTGTCTCGCTACCTTTAGGTTCAGCGGTCGAAAGCTGGGCCAACAGAAGAAAGCTATGATTATTTATCGCCGTTATTGAGCGTATCGAGGCTGGGAGGACACTGGTCACTTCACCTGGTTCACTTCATTTTAGCCCCCGGAGGGGGCCCTTTAGCTTAGGGGCGAATGGAGATGCGCGTTAGGGATAATGAGGGTTAATCCTACTCCAGGCTCAGGAGAAAAATATCAGGATATGAGCCCACAAAAACCAGTTTTAAATTTACTAAAAATAGGGTCCTTGGTGGATCATCCAGATAATATAAATATAATATCTTCATACCATGGCGGAGGTACCATGATAGTTTGATAGACGTCAATCTGCTTTTGGGGCTCAAAGTAGAGTAAAGTTAGGGTAAATTACGTACTTTTGTGGTTTAGATATGAGGTAGGTATGAATTGGAAACTCCAATTAGAGGGATTGCCCCCTTGCCCTCCAGATCACCTCTCTCTCTCCTCTTCTCCCTCCTCGCAAGAAGCACACCATGATTTGAAACTCAAGTATGTAAAACTGGACCTTGGTTCTTCTCGACTCGACACAGCACGCTACAGGTTGGATGCCGATCGTGCTACAAAAGAGAGTCCGGGTGTGGTGCCAAAAATTGCAGGGTTTAAACCTAAGTGCTAAACCCGAAAACCCCGTGCAAAATTCTTGCCCGTTGGTCAAAGGGTGGGGTGTGGGAAAAGCTTATTAACTACTTTGACTTCTAGTAAGTCAACTCAGGTCCCTGCCAACAACCATGTAGCATGGTGGTCATCGTGAGAGAAGAATGACGAAAAACGTCGGCACAGGTGATGGTGGCTTCACTTCGTCTGTCATCACCTCAATCAAGTAAAACTGGACCTTGGTTCTTCTCGACTCGACACAGCCACGCTACAGGTTGGATGCCGATCGTGCTACAAAAGAGAGTCCGGGTGTGGTGCCAAAAATTGCAGGGTTTAAACCTAAGTGCTAAACCCGAAAACCCCGTGCAAAATTCTTGCCCACCAGCTCGCTTGCGAGCCAATTGCAAGGGGAGTTTGGCGAAGCGAGCGCAGCGAGCTGAGCTTAGCACCCACCCGAGATGGGATGTGATGGTCACGGGCATCTCGTGGGCATCGTGCATACCATCTCACAAACTCTCGTTGTAAGCATTTCTTAGGTCATTCGTTGACCAGGATGTATTTTTGTTAGCCTGTGCCTGCGGCCAACCCTACCCTTAACCTCTATGAGGAGGGGGGTTGCTTGCAATTCCTTAATGCAGCGCGATGAACATCGTACACAGCACCTGTAACAGAAAGAGATAACAATACAACATCATGTTAGGATGACTCCGCATTCCGCTAGAATCATGCACATCAGGAGCACTGCTCCCGCCCATGCGACTTCCATTCAAAAACATGCGCATCAGGTTCATTGGACCCGTCCATGCGACTTCCACTCTAAAACATGCGCATCAGGTTCATTGGACCCGTCCATGCGACTTCCACTCTAAAACATGCGCATCAGGTTCATTGACCCGTCCATGCGACTTCCACTCGAAACATGCGCATCAGGTTCATTGGACCCGTCCATGCGACTTCCACTCAAAAACATGCGCATCAGGTTCATTGACCCGTCCATGCGACTTCCACTCCCTTCCTAATTGTCCATTGAAACGAGGCGGATTAACGACCTCCATTGTTGGAAGGAACCGACATCCCGCTGCGACGGACAACTGCGCATCAGGAGCACTGCTCCCGCCCATGCGACTTCCACTCAAACATTGCGCATCAGGTTCATCGGACCCGCCCATGCGACTTGCTAATTGTCCACTGAAAACGAGGCGGATTAACGACCTCCATTGCTGGAAAGAACTGACATCCCTTTGTGTTTGTTGTTGCGTCCTTTCACTTGTCTTCCCCCTCCCTGTTCTCGCCGTCGATTCCCCACGATCTTTGTGAGCCCTGTTGTTGTGTTGCATTTTTACCACTTCTCCCCTAACTCGATGGATGCTGTTATGTTGCCTCAGTGCCGTTTGTTACATAGTGGTTGTATTATTGATTTACCCACCAGCCGTCCAAAAAGTATTCTGCGGGAGAAAAGCCCATTACATCGTGCGTCTATTAGTTGTGAGCAATATACCTATCCTTACCCAACGGACCTCTTTAGGGAGCTCGTATTGTCATACTACTCTCTCAAACCAAGAGCATCGGAAGGTTGTCGTGAAAGATATTTACCAATCCCTTACCCAAAAGAAGATCCTGTGGGGGCTCATATCTTCATATGTTCCCACCGGCGGACACCGTCAGAAGATTATCAGAAATGGCATCTCTCAACCAATAAATGTGGAGTTATGTCGGTGGTGACGGAGGCGAGCTGAAAACCCCATCGTCACCAATGAAATGGAAGATAACCGACATACTCCCAAACAATTATTATTCAATCTCTCTCAAGGTAGAGTAAAAGCTTATTAACTACTTTGACTTCTAGTAAGTCAACTCAGGTCCCTGCCAACAACGACCATGTAGCATGGTGGTCATCGTGAGAGAAGAATGACGAAAAATGTCGGCACAGGTGATGGTGGATGGTGGCTTCACTTCGTCTGTCATCACCTCAACCAAGAGTGAGCTTTGTGCTCCATCCAGTAGCAAGGTAAGTATCAATCTTCAACAACTTGATACCCCTGTTCTTTACGAAACCAACGGTCCGAATGAAAGAACTTTGAATTTGGTGTATGCTCTGGATCTGGAGGATACTTAGTTTGAACTAGATGAGAGCTGGGCTGTTATTGTTATCCTCATGAGCTGGAACATTTGTTGTCATGGCAGACAGGAACCAAGCGAGATGCTTGGCTGTGTCCACAGTGAGAATCAATTCACGTGAGCCATGGCAGATATCTCAGCTTCCGACGTAGACAGTCTTTGACTGCTGAAGTTGGGATTCAGCAACACCAGACGCAATTGGCAAGATTGATCACAAGCAGGTGATAGAGCAATACAATTGTGATGATAGCTACTACTACTAAGCTTTCTTCTACGACTACTAATGCTGTGTGTATAGTTTTTGATTCAACAAGTGAGATGATTGGGCTTGGTCATTATGAAGAGTTGTTTTGTACTTTTCACATACTCGGAGCTTCAAGTGGTGTGTCCTGGCTGTCGCAGACAAAAGAGGAGTCTTTGCCAACAACTATTAGGCCTTTCAATTACGTACTTACAGAACAATGTGATAGACATCGATCTGCAAGAAATTCTCAGTAAGCTTGATGATTAAAATTGTTCTCCTTAGCGTCTGAAACATCTCCCTGGAGAAGTCGTTAGAGGCAATATCGAATTCATGTCACCTGCCAAATCCCACAAGAATTTACAGAAGTCATAATACCTCCGTGCTGATATTAAACACAGATCAGCCACAGAAATAAGCTGAACTTAGGGCTAAGATGATTTTGTAGGCTGATATAAGTCTAAGTGAGACTGAGAAATTGCCATCACAACTGCAATGAAATAATGCGATGCGATATTCATAATACATAGTAGCTACTTATCAAGAAGAAGTCTTGACCTGAATGACATCAGAGTAGAGCATGTTTTGTGTCTTCTGTAAAGGTAGGTACCCCTGTGCATACCCCTCCCAATCCAAATTTTGGCGTGCCAACTGCCCCGAGGGGGCAATTCCCGCAGGGACCTGTTATTTTTGGAGACGGTGGTGGATGTAATATTTTGTACCGATTTGGATATATAAAGTGCTTACTGGGTATTTAGGCGTTCTGCATTTGGGGCGCAGTGGGTGAGCAGATTTGACAGCTTGCCCTCCTCGCTGATATCAAAGAGATCGTCAAGATTGCTGTTGAATAGTGCATCGGACGACAATGTAGCATTTGCTAACATTGATGGCAGTCAATGCCGTGGCTTCCTCCTTTGCCGCCTTAGCTTCCTCCTTTGCCACCTTGGCTTTCGCCTGTTCCGCCTGAACTCGCAACTGCAGTTGATGGATGATAGCAACAGATGCTGGTCATGAAGAGCAATGAACAAGTGGATACGTAAATATGATGCACATAATGGTTGCTAGAGATTTAATTCCGAATGGATCTTCCAGACCTGTGCAAAATATAACGCCCTGCTTGCCATTGCTACTAACACCTAGTAGTAACACCGTTGCAATTATGATGAGTACATCAATGAAATGAATGATACATATGAGCGAGCCGATGAGTTGCAGATTCAAATTTTGAGAGAGCAATGGTCGGTCTTTTGTCCTCAAAATGGAGAAAAACTTGTCCATCTTTGTCCAACGATTTGTCCGAACTTGGATCTGGATCGATCGACCGGATTGATTATCATTGATAATTGATAGATCGACACACCTCTATTGTATCCAGAGGAACATCACATGCACTAACCTGCCATCAAATATGGCTCCAAAGACTAGAAGCAAAAGTGCAAAGGAGGCCACTGCGGCCAGTAATCTCCGCCCAGTGACAAGGAGTGTCTCAGCTTTGCAAAAGAAGCACAAAAGCATTGATGTAAAGACAACCAATAAAATTGTAGCCAAGGCCAGGAGTGGTAACGGGAAGCAGCAACATAACAATAAAAAGGCAGCCACCAAAAAGGAACAGCACTACATCTCAAAGGCAGAAAAACGAGCAGGGGATAGGTCCCTTAACATCAAAAAAGGAGTGCTTGCAAGTTTCAAAAAGTTTGCATTTAATGTGATAAAGGAAGCAAGGACGACTGCTCATGACATCCTCACTAGTTATTTGCGTTCGCCTGCATTGTTGAATGGAGAATTGTCTTTCAAAATTCATTCTGCAGAAGAGACTACAGTCTTGGTTGAGGAATTGAATCTACAGGCAATGGTTGGTGATAGACAAATGATTTCAGCAACAATTACTGTCCCTGATGATGAGCGGATTGGAGCAGAAAAGGGAGAAGGAGTAATGAAGTTGACAATCTCCCAGAAGGATAAAGATGTAATGACAACACTTAACAAGAGAAATCCAAGAAGGATTGATGGTTTGAAAGATGCTAATATTATCATCATTAAAGATAAGGTGGGAGAGGTGATGGCGATCATTTTGAAAGAGATTATTCCGCTTGATTTGTCAAAACAATTTAATTTGTTCCGTGATTTTTACGAAGGAAAGAATACGCTTTATACCAGAGGATGTAGAGCAGCAACATATCCAGTCGTTGATGACATTATGCGTTGTTTGAAGAGCATGGAGTCAAGGAATGCAGGAGGCTTCCAACAATCCAACATCAAACAACTTTATGACTTGAGAGTGACGAGGACAGGTCGAAACGTGATGCTCTATTACAAAAACAAAAAAGGGAAAAAGATCAAATGGGCTTTCACCTCAAATTTGGATCGCAAGCCATTCCCTCGTGGAGACTTTGTTGAGTCTCCTTTCAATCCACTCCTAGAGTTCTTGGAAAAAATATTTGGTAACATAGGTCGATTTTGGCTGAAACAGCATGGTTGCAAGGAGAACAAAATTGGTAGGGAGATGCAAGGTGCAATGAGCAAGCTACGAGTAACAGGGGGGTTAATTGGGCAGTACAAAAACAAACTTGGCATTCATACGGATCCTTCTAGTATGCTTCCTACCCTGGTATGTGGTCCAACGGTTTATTCGTGGAATGATGAGACCAAAGATTGGTCCCAACGTGTATGCGACGGTGGAAGATTGGTGTTGGTGGATGGATCTATTTATCTGGAATACCTACCACAAGATGTTATTATTCTGAATGGCAACGTCCTTCATACCATTACAGAACTTACACAGAAGAAAGGTGGTGAACTTGTCAAAGGAGGATACACACGATTCAGTGTGCAGCTCTATTCTGCTTTTAACAGAGGCAAGAATAAACATGGGAGGTATGGCACATTCTCATGCAAATGGTAGATAGTAAGAGTGGTAATAGTTTTGTATCTGTATGTTATCCTATAGTCTATCCAACAGATAACGCACTTCATAACCATCTCACTTTTTCTTTTGTCTTTTATTTGCATTGTTACTGCTCTTACCCCATCTTGACCTATTGGATGTGGAAAATTTGGCACTCGCACTAACTGCCGCAACTTGATTCCTTCTGTTGATGTCCTCCCGAAGTCGTGTCTTGTAGGCGGCATCGTCTAAATGAATTCCATACTTCTTGATTGATTGGATCTGCCAATTCTGAAGGTTCGTGTATACACCCACCTTACGTTCGCCTGTGATCGACTTCCAATGGAGACGTACAGTGTCCACACTCATCCCATTCAATCCCTTCAAGCTGCCGAGTAAATCAAGATTCGGGATGAAATGGTCCCCTGCCTTCACATTTTGTTTCTCCCTCCATTCACCCAACACGCTTTCAAACATGAGCCATCGTGCATCATGTGTGAATCGCGTTCCGCTCTTCCTCTTGGCTGCTCTATACAGCTTGGCATTTTTCAAGAAACAATTAGCATTAAAAGCGAGTGAGTAATCCACATTGATACCAACGCTGCCATTCTCGAATGGTTCCGAGCTAACAAGAACAGTTGCGGAGCAATGTTTAGAAGCCTTGCTTGTTTCGAGGTCGAAGTGATCGAACACAGGTGCGAAGTATGAACGATTGCAACAATGCCATTTCCCAACCAAGTCATATGATCGAAAAACTGCAGTTTGAATCAACTCAACAAGCAATGCGCCGTATTGGGAATCACAACTAGCCATTTCATGACGTTCGTACGTGAGGAGATGTTTTGATCGGCCCTCGGGGCCCCAGACGGTTAGCGTAGCTTTTATCGGCGGCCACGGAGGTGCCCTCCTTACCCTGTAGGTCATTTTACCCAAAATTACCCAGAGCATTTCTACAGGGATTGACGTAGGAATTACTATGTTATGGATTTAGGAGAAATAAATCTTGTCTGCACATGTAGAAATTTAATTCCCATTGTGGAGCATACTGGCGGCTACAGGATACCGCTGCGTGGGAATTTGGTTGCACCTTAATCTTGTAAGCATTTTTCTCGTAAATGTTTGATGCCAAACGCATTCTTCTTCCTTCTTAGCCCGAAGCTGTCTCATGTACAAGAATGTCACCACACTCATCTCAAATCATCTCCCTCTATTGTACCTTAATTTTCCCACCTTGGAAGGATTTTAAATTCCACACCAACACCACCTCGCACTCATTCCCTCTACTTAGGTCAGAACAGTCTCATGTATCGAAATATGTCCTTGGCAGCTCCCATTCCGGCTTCTTCTCGGACCAGTTGCTGTTAGGAGATTTGATCATGTTGCCGATTTTTGTCACAAGAGTCTCTCTGTCGGGTATCAGATTTCCCTCCATTGCTGTCTTGTACGTTGTGTTGAGGATCATAGTTGCCCTCTCTTTGTTGTATGTCACTTTCGCCGTGTGTTCAGCTTTCTTCTTCAGGTGTTCGACCCACTTATCTCTCTTGATCACTGCCTCGCACAATTGGCCATTCATCTTCTTGGCGCAGTTGAGAATTCTATCAATCGAAATGTTCGACCCGGTCCAGTGTATTGGGCTAATGGTTTATGCTGGTGGAGTTTAAGTCCTAAGCATATACTATTCCCACGTAGAATTTCTACGCTAAGAACTTAAGTTAAGGGGTGAAATTAGATCATCTGCCGCGCGCGGTTGGCCTATTTAGCCAAAAAGCGAGAAATCACCCTTCACTCCAACAACAGTACCGTGGCTCATGGCGGCACCATCATACTTACCTCATGCGGACGTCGCGTAGCTAAGTACCGGCCCGCTTGTGCAAGCAGCTTTCCATCTTTCATATCACTAATGAAGCGCTGGTAGTTTAAACGCAATGAGCAGTATGCCTCCGTCAGACTGTGATTCGATGAGAGACGAACAGTGCCGTCGAACTCTTGTCCATGGTCGAACCATCCTCTTCTCATTTTGTGTTATGCCGTTTGGTTAGCCTTTCTCTGCTCGGTCGTTGTGCAGCAGCCAAAGCAACACGGAGACATAATTATCTCAGGCGGTATCAATTTGTCGAGTGTGACCAAAACAGACTGACTGTTGGTTTGCAGCGTTTGTAGCACCTGTCGTATTGCCGATGACTGCGATGTCGAGCGACGATGTGGCCCATCATGTCGATATTCGACAGCTATAGCTGCAGCAATCATGATTATCAAGGGAAAGAGCTGCATCCGATAATCGAGATAAAAATTTCGATGTAGCTAATGAAGTTGGATTAATGGTATTTCTAAGCATATCATGTCTACATATGATATCTTCTGTGAACGATTGACTTTCCGCGGTGTGAACATGGCCGAAGCGTCAACGAGAAGGTATGAGTATTGTACACTCTACAGACGCGAAAAATCTGTCATGTATCACAATAGCTTTGTCTTCTTTGGACTATATTCAAGCAATAGTTATACAGAACAGCGTCAACTCGAGTTTCAGAGGCTGTCTCAGCAAATTTTTTTCACGCAAGTTTCCCGCTTCTTCGGGGGGAAATCGATACCCCTACGCAAGTTTTTGCTTTTCACGCATTTCCCAGCTACGCAAGTAAAATGAAAACTTGCGTGGCCACGCAAGAACTTGCAGATTTGGAAGCCGAAATCAGCAAGTTCTTGCGTAGCCACGCAAGTTTTTGACGATGGTCGATATTATGCTCCTACTTGACCTATGAGCGCAACACCGCCGCCCCTATCCGCATGCGCCGATGGTATAGACACAGGTTGATGCCCCTGTCGCTTGGTGTCGGTTCTATTTGACCGCAGCGTCCTCATCGACGACAAAACCACTTCACGTCGATCGACCGTACAGCTCGACATCCGGAGGGAGAACTCTATTATTGAAATAAATATGTGCACACGGCAATCAACCATACAACAATCGATTACAATGGATAATGGGCGGTGGGTGGTGGGGCGGTGTGGGGGTATGATCAATGGGGGGGTCGTAATATTAAATTACTCCATGCACAAATAAATACATTACTTCAACTCAAAAGCATTATCATTGGACAATTCGGAATAAGGGGGATATTCCACCACAATCATCAACACCATTCGGTAGTATGGGTCCTATTGAGAGTTTCTGTCAATTGGTGTTGGATTTAAACGACAATAACCTCACCATCCGGTCGTTCTTCTCGTGTTGATGGCTCAATTAATTGACACAATTTCTGCGGCATCTTAGTTTTTGCAGCATTGAACGTTACATACTGCAATCAAATGCGCAAATTGGATGTCTATATAGTCTGAATAGAGGATGTGACCTTGCTGTTGCAGGTTGAACAGGATATTTACAGGATATTAACAATATTCCTATCCACAAACGGACCCAAGATAACACAACTCACTCGGTAATATTCCCCACTTCGGGGTGATAGGCAGCCCTCACATCTCCTGTCTAACTCGGGCATTTCCTTCTATTGGTTGGTTCGTTGATTTACAGCAGCTAGAGTTGGATATTTACTTTTATTATAATGGAAAACTACTCCCAATAATAATAGAGGCAGAGCTGGTCGAAGCTATTTGGTATAATTTGAGAGTAGCAGCAATACTAATGTAACCAAACATTGCACAATCACTGATACAATATATGTGACGAAAGATTGTGTTGTTTGAACGTTTGAACTTGCCTACTCGGTCAAGTTATTGTGTTATTTAGAGCCGAAATGGACATGTCGACACGCTTTTGGTCAGCACGAGGGAGATATACCGCAGGCGATCGTCCCAAAACACTAAACGAGGTCAACACATCCATCCAATAGACAATTACAAGGAGTTGTTGTAGGGATTTGGGTGATAGACTGTTCTCTTTTGGCATGGTTGAGTATGTTATTCGAGTGCAAGGAATTGTGTCGCTGCAGCCTCTAGTGCACTCTTCGGCGCATCTCTATTTTCTTGCTTGCGTGCGCGTTTGCTGAGACAGCCGCGCAAGTTTTTTTTGTGGCTGGCCAAAAAAGTTGCTTGCGCAAGAATTTTGCTGAGACAGCGTCTCAGATGCATCAGTTTCATCGGCGGGTGTACAGATTGTAAGCTGTCGTAGCTGCAAGTATTTCAGTAAACAAGCACGGGCGAATCATCGCATAGAGCATGCAGTTGAAGAGAGAATGATTACTGCATTGAATGTGTGGACTACAAGATGCTCAATATCAACCACCCTCTTCACTCCTCAGATATGCACAAAGCGCAGCTTATGCGATTGTTTCAACCAATACCTGCAATCCTACGCAGTAAAACTATTAAGAATACAATAGCCTGCTCTATCATCAATATATTGGCAATTGTCTACGCTCAACAAATAGTATCAACATACTTATCATTCATTCTTCACGCGCTGCCTACCTTTATTTTCTCCTCTCTTTTTCCCCTCTTCTCCTTCGAAAAGGTTAAAACTCGCCCACCAGCACGAAATATAAGCCGTGTATTGCGCTGTCCTACGCCATCTAACTAATTTGATCGTCACAGCTGCTGTTCGTTGTTACGTTGTTGCATCGATTCGCTGTATTCCTTTGAGGAGGTGCAATGCATTTGATTTTTGTGTGCTTCATTTGTGCAGGCTGCAGCATCTCTACAGATAGTCATCTGGGTTGCATCTTACCTGTAAAGCCTTCTAGTCAAAATACGTACGTGCAGTTGCCGAGTTGATTGTTGTGTGTTTACCTGTACTTGCCTTTATTCTTGTCCACTTGCTACTTGCTTGTGTACCATATGTGCTCATATATCTTTTTCCCAACTCGAAACTAACAAGCAACATGTTTAAAATAGTGGAGTCTCCAGTATTTTAACCGACAAAAATACTGCCTCCGTCATTCGATGACGTCATGCTGACGCTCGTCACCTTTACGTTGACTCTCCACTATCCAGTTGACTGTCATATCTTTTCACATGGCGCATACTCTATCTGATTGATGTGTACTCATCCACGTGTTTGCTCGATTTGTTTTGCTTGCAGTGCATAGTGCATGTGATGTTTCTTTATGATGTGCACACATCATGTCAAGCAGATGTTTGTATTCACTAATGCATTCCGACAAGATTATTGCACAATACCGTTCCCATTCGTCACGCCATATCACTCTGATCGATATCGGGATCAATGCTTCAATTGCTTTCTAATTTCACCAGATGGAAAGATAGTGCCAGCCGATTACGCTGATGATCGCATGATGTTTGGACACGGCGGTGTATGCAGATAGATATGGTAGAGATTTCCGCCGGAGGCAGCAGGATTTATTGCACCGCCGCCTATCGTTAGCAGCGCAATTACTTCGCGATCGACACTGACATGCTGCTTGTTGTCTAACTCTCAGTGTCAGCAAGATGTGGCCGGCGGACTTTCGACATGGTGATGATGTGTGGAGGGAAAAAAATCTTGTTTGTTTTTTGATGGGCGCGCTTCAAGTTCGCTAACTGGGAATACATCTAAACGGAACAATTACTACATACATACCTACTCACTCTATGTACTCAATAACCTGCCTACCTTACTTAGTAGTCACAGCATTGCAGAGCAACTTTATAGTCAGAATTAGTGACCCAAAGAAGACCCACAACAACTGCCAGCACAAGGCCCCGAGGGCCACACTGCAGCAAGGCCCAGCCACACAAAACAGCACACAAAGCACTGCAGAGACATACCAGTTTATTTGACAGGTGATCCTTTCAAATAGATCTCATGATGTTTCAAGCGGCGCATGTTGTCACCATCACAATCAAAGGGAACAGTGTCATTGGGTGGCGATTCTTCTTTATCTTCATTGTCTGCATCTCCGTCTGCATCTCCATCATCATCACCCTCTTCCTTCGCACCGTTGTCGACCTTGTCATTGGGCAAGAATGCTGTCACTCTGTTATTTGATGCGAACGATCTAATGTCTTCATAATCGTTAATATCATCCTTTTTGTTACGGTAGTACTTCATGTTGTAGTTGATCAAACGTTCGTTGACGCACCTAATGCACAAACGAATGCATTCTGCGATGTACTGTGTTCGCTTGAATGACTTTTCTATTTGATTCGCCTCTTTGCCAGCACGGATCTTCTTTAACTCAGCGTCTACTTGGAATCTAGACCAATCATCCTTCAACTTATCGAGCATTTCGGGATGCTTCAATACTCGTTCATGGTAGTGATTGATTGCCGTCACATCTGCCGCAAGGCCATGAGGGGTGATGCTCTGCTGATTATTGAAAAGATCCTCGACATTGGGCAATGCTACTTCCATGATTGAAGATGGCAACTCCTTTTCACTAGCCAATTGTCGAACCTTCTCCTGAATTTGAAGACTCACAGTTTTACTTGGTAAAGGTAGGATTCCAGTACGACTGTGTGTGGTCGATCCAATAATGTCAATGCTCTTTTCCTCTTCATCTTTGGCAGGAGTCGACTCACATTCACTGACACTGCATGAAGTACCAAGACCAAGCAATATCGTGAAGACACTCACAGTAGCGGCTGTGGCGGCAGCGTTGGAATGTGCATTGACATTGGAGGACGGAGAGATCCAATGTGAATTGGCATTGGAGGACGTCCAGCGCGAATTGAAGAGGAGAGGGATAGGGGCAGTAAAGACTCCGACTGCTTGTTGTGCTACAGGCAAGAACAAACGAGTAGTCGCCGTCCTTGAGATTGAGTGAAGTAACATGATGCTGGGGTGGCAACTGTGAAAGAAGACTGGGGCGGCAACTGTGAAAGAAGTGTGAAGAGGAGTCCTCGTCCTTCTTCTCAATTTAAGTTTACAGAAATTTCGGGTAGCTTTTATTTTGCTAGTCGTGACTAACTCACAGCTCATGACAGAATATTCAATAAAACAGAGATGAGAGATGAGAACAACTTTCTATGGAGATCTATTGGATTCTTCTCCACACCACTACACACAATGATCCTTGCCTCATAATTCTGCTGCACTCATCTACACTACAACAAAATGAGCGACTCTGATTATGATTGTAACGCTCCTAGCAGCAATAGCGACGGATCCTCCGTTGAGGAGGAGCAAGCTGAGCTAACCATGGATAAGGATGATCACGACATTTTTGCAACAGCACAAACAAAAAAGTCGAGGTATCATTCCCCACGCAAACAAGCCCCTGCCCCTGCCCGCCGTAACCCTGCCCGCCGTGCCACTGGCAAGAGCCGTTCTGCCATGGCCATGTTGGATCTCAGTGATTCTCCTGATGATGATGATGACTCTGAAGCCCCATCCCCTGCCCACCGTGCCACTGGCAAGGGCCGTAATGGAGCCCACCGTGCCGCTGGCAAGTTGAAAACTGAAGAGTCTGATTCTGATGAGGAGGATAGTGAAGATGATGACTCCGAAGCCCCAGCCTGATAAATAGAGTAAAATGTGCCAACGATTGGTACACGCCTAAGTCTGCTCTGATATCACCGCCGCTGGATGCCATGTGCAGGATCGGCTCTAATAACTTCTTAGGGATGGCACGCTTTTCTTCTTCGATCAGTAGTCTGTGCGCAATTCTGTCCCCTCCTGACATGATCAAGTCTACACAGCACACCGTGCCTATAGCAAGCTTTTCACACGTGCTTCCATCCAGCCTTTTCTACATGCAACTCTGTTATGTTCTCAAAAGAACAACGAAGGCACTCTTTATGTGATGGTTACTTCCTGGAGGATTCATCTTTTGCCCGCAAGCAACAATCCAACACAGAAGATGTTCTACTCCAACACGCAGTATGGTTCTGAGGAAAGCTCTTTTATCACACATCAACCATCGATGTGGACGTTCTTAGGCGGTCATGCTCATCAAGCCCATGTTATAGGACAAGGAAGGTTCAAGTTATTCGATTTTGATGCTGGTGAACATGTCAGCTACATCTTGCCCGCTCACTATGTGATGTACCACAACTTCCTTGAGCATCATTACTTCCACCGCAGGACCTTGTCGACCGTCATCGATCGTTCTGTTCTCAAGTTATTTGCAGCATATAGTTGTCGCTGGCTTTGTCAGGTGTTATACATCATCATGCGGTTGATTATGGGGAGCACCACTATTTATTCCTCGCACGATTCTTCTTGTGTGGTATTGAAGTTATTACATGGCGATATTTTCGTATCACAGGTATGGAAGGGTGATACTATTCATCATTATTGGAGAAGTCTACGAGATACGTTGTCTCATTCCATCTTTGGCGCAACGAATCGATCAGCAACTTCGTGTTCACCTTCTCGTTACGTGGGGAGTTGTCTTTCATTCGACCATTACTTCGCCTACAAGTACAAGGATATACAAGACATCGTTTCTTTTGAGTTCTGGAAGAAGTCAACATCAACCCATCGTCTTAATCAAGTCTTCTTACTTTGGAGAGGTACTTCTTGCGAGTCTTGCACTTCGTGTGTATCAAATGATGCTGTCTTATTGGTGGAGGATATCAATCTGGCATTACTCTCGGGAGAGTTTTCCATGCACCAACGAACTTCGACATCCATGTCTCCATTTGAGTTCAACGTTGACTTGTGCTTGGCAAATAATGTCACATTGTTGATCATCGATAATGATGTTTGTACGATCAATATCTCCTCTTGTGTTGCATCGCTGGTTATTGGGGAGCTTTTGTCCGAGAACACCCATCATCTCCGCTGCCTTCGCTTTGATGTCTTGACAACTGGAACTATCCGACATCACAACACTCCGTCGTATTCATCAAGCCTAACGATCAAGTTTGCGCTGCTTGTACATGAGGACCACGCTGGAAACTGGGGAGCATGCGCCGGAAAATGGGGAGCGATTTATTTGCGGATTAGACAATGCAATCTATGTCAACTTTCTTCGGGGCGCCGTTGCTACGACTGACAATCATTCATTATTTGGAGTCTACGAGAATTACACGCAACAACTAATGAAGCAACGACACTTCGGCGCTGATGATACGGTTTCTACATCCATGCAACAATTGATGAACTCGGCTTATTGTTCTTCTCAGGAACAACACTTCAGATCCGTCGCCATGTCAGTATCTTATGCGAATCTTCACGCTTCAATTGCATCTATCAACGTTTCTTTGAGTCTATTCGATGTCACCGATAATGCAGTAACAGCGGAACTACAAGCCTTCGCGATAAGAAGAGGTATGCTACCTGATGGTCACGAGGACACTTCTTTTGGTATAGGACCACGTACCTTTTGTGCTATGGATTATATCATCGCGCCATATCGCCTCAATCTACCAACCTTGGTCAAACGCAGCAAGTTCAATGCATCTGGCAATGCTTCGCATGGACACACTTTGGCAAGTGGGGCTGAGTTTAGTAGAGTTGATGTTCTACGCGAACGCTGGCGCTATCATTCTAATGCAGGTCTGGGAATCTTCTTTGGATCAATATTGCTTTTGGGAAGTGTTATGGGGAGCAACACATTCCACACTGTTAACTCGGTTATATCGATTTCGAGTCGTAGGGGAGTGACAGATTATCCTGTATGTACGGACTCTCTACCAATATGTAAGTATACGGGTACTTTCTAGTAGGTAGTGAAAGTGCGCTGACGTCAATATTCCGCGAAGGGAATGAAGGGAAATCCACGATGGTGGAGCTTATAATAAAAAAAAAAAAAAAATATTCGGCGGTAGAATGTTTATGCTTCCGATTCTTGACAGAATGTCCGTGGAATTGATGTAATCATACCTGTTGTTGGTACCCTCTGTTACAAAGACACGAAGAGAGTATGGATTGCTTTGCATCCATTCTGTCTTGATGTGATCGAATCTATTCTCGAATAATTCATCGGTTGGTGATGTAGGCTCCAAAATTGAAGATCTAGCGTCAGCGGTGATGAAGACGGGAGGTGATTTTACTGCGGCTAAATTTTGATTTGCCAAAACGATAGGAGTCAAAACTAGAATTAGCGTCAAAACCTTCATTATTGGAAAGCTGCAGGGTGAAGCACCATTGCTTCGGTTGTGTACACGCACACAACGATTCATGACTTTTCTACGAGTCACTTGTCGACGTTTATCTGCCCACAATAATTGTTGATTGATGTAGGAAGATCTATGGCCAAACTTATCGGCGAGTAGCACCGACTGCTACGTCGTTCGATATTGGCAGCGAACAAAATCAACTTGCCCCCACAGAATTGCGAAGACTTTGACCTATGGAGCGCTCAGCGAACAATCAAAGAGACTGAAGGCTAGAACAAACCAAGGCTGTTAATCTGACAAATAGAGTAAAATGTGCCAACGATTGGTACAATCCTAAACTATTAAATGGGGCGCGCTGCAGGGAGCCGATTTGTTGTGTTCCAAGGTGGAGAGAGTGTAACTGAGACGCGGGCCCTCGGGGCTGAGTGCCATTCCCTTTGGTTGGAAAGTGTTGCATATTATTGACATGGTACCCACCTATAAAGTTGCTCTGCAATAATGAGGATACCGTTTAGTCACACTCCCAATTATGTTACTGCGAGCCCCCATTCGAAACTTCAGCAAAACTCGCCAACGACGACACCACACATCACACAAAACGAACAAACACCATGTTGTCTTGTTCCCTATGCCTATCACGCCAGCCGTCATGTGTTATACAGCGATATGCACAGCTACCTTCATCGGAAATCAACGGCGCATCGTTCGATACGCAGCGATCAGAGCAGAACACGTTATCTCCCTTGGAATACGGCTCAACGCCGTCAGCGACGTGGTGATGACCATCATCAAACGATGATGTGTGTTCCCTACGCCTATCACGTCAACCGCTTGTTGTTAAAGCGATAAGCATGTTGACCATCATCCGCATTGAACGGGACATCGATTGATAAGCAGAGATATGAACGGAACACTGTAGTTCCCCTGTAATTTGGCTCAACATCGTCGGCGACGTGGCGATAGCCATCAGACATAACAATCGCCACATCCAACAAAGCAAAAGCTATCGCTGTCGATGGATCGCCGAAGAGGCATGGCATGCTGTGCTCTGAAATAGCAATAAATACGACACGCATCGCATTTTATGATTTCGGTTGAGCAGCAATTCATCTGTCTACAAAACAATCAAAGCTGGAGATATGTTAGAATGGAGTGCCACTCCATTCTACTTCTATCTATCTACAAAACAATCAAAGCTCGAGAGATATTAGAATGGACTGCCACTCCATTCTACTTTTATCAGCCACCACATAAGCACCTTCCCCCCCACAAACATTGAAGTTGGAGAGTCTTTGACAGCCGGTATCATCGAACAGAACATGATGAGTCAGGAGATAAGGAAGCAATGCAAATAAACTTTCTTCTTCTACCGTGTACACAACCACACAACACGCATTATTTTGTGCTTGTTGGACGTCATCTTGGGGTCATCAGTCATATTGTGCTTCGACTACTATAGAAAGCGAGCAACATGTCAATTGATAAGCAGCAGCGTCGATGAACCATTGGAATGAAGATATATCCAAAAGAGAAAATGTGTCAAGTTCGACTGTGATCACATCACCTGACTCTGATATGCAACAATCAATCACTTCGAACAAGAACACAATCAACCATCTACAGCAACCAACATATGCGAAACATCAACATTGCCGTAGCAATAGACACATCATCATCTAACACAACATACATATCCACAACAATTCACCACTCCATATCTCCATGGAAAGAATACAAAATTGCAAGAGAAAGCAAGATGGTCAGCCTTGCGAATCATTCAAGAAGCGGGCGAGGTGGGTGACCCACCTGGAGGAGAAGGCGGAGAAGACTAAGACGAATTACAGCAAGAGAAAGATGGATGAAATCACAAAGACGACGTATGCGGCGGCAATGAGTGGAGATCTTATCCAGGACAGAAATGACCTCACGAGACGGATTACTGATATCATCACCAATCCGAACCAGAAGTGGAAGAAGGCAAAGGTGGATTATGAAATACCACGCGACTATTTCTCCTAATTCAAATCCACAATGTGCTGGAGTATGACGAATAACTTATGGTAGTATATTTATGCTGCAGTAGACGGGAGATTATTAGAATGGAGTGGCACTCTGTTCTTCTAGTTTCAGTAGTGGGGAGTCAGAAGGGGAGCAACCTGGGGGTGAAATCTGACATTTGGATCATTCATACGAGAAATATTACATGCTAAATCCACCATTTTACCGTATGCTGTCTTGTAATAGGGCCATCTAGCCAAAAAAGCTTTCTCACATTTGGTACTTAAGCCAGGTACTTCTCGCTTTCTACGTAGGAACAAATACAAATCCTACGCCGGTATGCTCTACAGGGCTTCTACGTGTCCTACAGGTAAATGATACAGCTAAATCCCCAACATATTGATTCCTACGTCGGCTCTACAGGGATTTTTTGGCTGAATTTGGCTGAATTTACCACCTATAGGGGTAGGGCACCTCCAGCACCCCGAAATTACACGTTGCGCTCCATTCTGATCGGGGCCCCGAGGGCCGATCACCAGGCCGGACATATTGCACAACATTGCACAGGTCTGCATCGGTTCTTCATTTATTATCACGTTGCCTATCTCTAAGCCACCCAAATGAGAGTCGTTAATGTTGAGTCATCGACCCCATGTCAACTGGTACTATAGTACTATCTTTATTCTTTATATTTCCCTAATTATAAGCTCCACCATCGTGGATTTCCCTTCGTTCCCTTCGCGGAATATTGACGTCAGCGCACTTTCACTACCTACTAGAAAGTACCCGTATACTTACATATTGGTAGAGAGTCCGTACATACAGGATAATCTGTCACAGCCCCTGCCCCTGCCCGTCGTGCCACTGGCAAGGGCCGTAATGGAGCCCCTGCCGCTGGCAAGTTGAAAACTGAAGAGTCTGATTCTGATGAGGAGGATAGTGAAGATGATGAAGTCTCTGTCCAGTCCGTGGTCTCTTTCTCTAAATTCAAATTTAGTAGTGGAAAACCTGTGAAGGTTTCTGGTGAGTATGTTTATTCACAATGTATATAGATAACAGATGTCTTTTCTCACCTTCTCATTTTATCTACCCATACTCAACATTCATCTTAGATATTAAGAATGAAACATTTAAAAGTGATTGCAGATCTTTCATTTATTCGAGGCCATTCACTGGTGCTTTCTCAAATCTCCCTGATGGAGACAAGAAGGAAGCGAAAGTGATCTTCGATAAGCATGGAATGACAGGGGACGATGTTGGCATTTTCCTATCTGATTTAGTTGCGAAAAGACGTAAAATGGAACTAATGTACTTGAAGAGTGATATTGAATGTCTGCAGAGACATCTCGAGATTGTAAATGCAACAGTACAGTTGTTGTGTTTGTGTAATGTGTCACGCATGAAAGATTCTAAAAGGAATCTTGATCGCTGAAGATCGCTGGATAAGATCGGCCATCTGCCGATGCATGACATCTTTTTGAAGCATCAAAATCCACAATGATCACACTTCTAGAAATTTTGATACTAATTGTTTGTTTTAACACTACTGGTTCGGCGGAGGCTACATGCCATCCTACATCCTTTATTACATTTCGTAGTCTCGGTGGAACGTCATAATAGCGATGGACATGCAATAGCGGTCCTTCCACGTTCAAGAAGACATCCTATTTTACCGTCGGCGAAGCCGGAAACTTAACACCTCAAATCCACTCCGACCAACCCCTCATCATCGCACCATCGAGGAACAAGCAAAGTAAATCCCTTCCCACTGTAATCTCGCTGTCATCTAAGAGATTAACAGTCTCGTGTTTCCAGCCTACTGATTAAGACCATCGAAGAAAGATATCTTTACCGGGATCCCCATTATATCCCACTACTTCAGAAGAAGTCGAGAAGGTATTTTTGGACACTGATTTGTCAGGGCCGTCACACGCATAACTCTAGAGTATTGTGTGAATAGAAAGCGGAGATTTTAGCACTAGCGATCTTGAGTCGGGACGGGTTAATTTCCATCAAGCTACGCTTTTCATCCGAGCTGAGAGCTACCCGTGAAGTCATTACAAAAGATGACATCTGCGAAAAATAATCCGCAGAAAGCCAGTCGGCAGAAGGTAATACGTTTTGACGAGGAACTTCAATTCATCGTTGACCACATATTTACTTGCACCGCCAACGTCACCACCACTCTAAAATGGGCTTGTGTAAGCAACATCCGTGACCTACATCGTGTGTTGGGTAAGGCTGACATCCGCAATAAGATTAGATTCAAAGAAGGTGATGACAACGGAGGAGAGGAATTATTCGATGATCAAGAATACGAGGACCTCATGTACATCTGCAGTTATCTTAACTGGAGGCAGATGTGTCGAGGGAGGATACAGGAAGTGCCTATTGACGTCCGCACGGATACGAGTAGGAGGGGCTTCGATGCTTTTCTTGCCCTACCACCTGAGAGTAGAGAGGGGAGTGATCCCGCCACAGGTCTTGTCAAGTATGATCCTGTCCTTGCTTTGAAGTTTGAGGAGATCAATAAGGTGGGACAGTTCGCACCTCCTGTGTCTACCAACGCTACGACACAGCCAACTTCCAACGCCGGATCTTCGTCTACGACGAACAACAAGCACACGCTCACCGATGATGAGAGGAAGTTAACTTCCTTCTACAAGAAGTTCAAGCCACAGGATTCAACATTCCCTGTGTTCAAGGCAGCGAAGGATTTTGCCAGATGGAGCACATTGTTCTTGTCGAAACTGAAATTGCTGTACGAGGAAAACATCTTGGATTCCACCTATGTCGTGCCAACCCTCGCGAATGGCGACTCCCAAGCAGCAGTAGACTTACATGAGAAGCAGAATACCCATCTGTATACTCTATTGTCTGAAAGTGTCACTACCCTCGTTGGTTCCCGTCTCATCATGGATCATGTGGATGATGGTATCACTGTCTGGGAGAAGCTCTTGGCACACTATGGAGACAATGTAGCTGCAGAGGAACGAGCCACCCAGATCTTCCAGATCATTATCACCGGGTCAATGGATCCCAAGTGTACTGAACTTGAGAAGAACAGTCTTGGTTTCGTCAATCTGATGAAGGAATACAATCGCTACTGCAAACCGTCGGAAAGACTTGATGATCAACAAATGCTTACCCACTACGAGAGATACATTCGTAATGTCCCAAGAATGCGTGCCTTGAAGTCACAGATGAATACTACCGATCGGGTTGCAAGTTCCAACGGGCTGAACCCCTTGCCTGTGAAAGAAAGATTGCAGAACTACTTGAATGATGCCATCACTCTGGACGGAGAATACAAGACATCTATGCTGTCATCCAAACGACATGCCAACCTTGGAATGCTCTATACTGGAGATATGGACGTTAGTGAGTTTTTGAATATTGACGCTCATGCTGCTCATGTAATTTCTGATGATGGGTACATTAATGGGGGCACTTCCACATATGATGTCAATGCAACTGCCATTGCCGAAGAAAATAATCCAATGGAGGATGAGGCGATTGAATTGATGACATTGGCTATCCATGCGGCGGAGGGAAAGGAAGAAGAGAATGCAGATGGGGGGCGTATTACGGCCAACGTATGGGATGGCATGAATAGGAGTCAGCGCAAGGCGTGGATGCAACTCGGTCGGGATCTCCGTATGCAATTATTACCAGCAGGAACGGTAATTCGTCCACCTCCTCCACGCGATGGACAGAATTTCGGCATTCCAGGAAATGGAGTCACTGGTACTCGTGGGCGTGCTACTAATATGGCATCTACCATTGTCAATACTGCTGAGGGAACACCGCTTGACCCTACTGCAACGAGAACTGCCTATTCCGCGGATGTATCTGAAATGTCACTTATTAATGCGATGAAAGCCAATACTCTCACAGGTATCACGCCTACTGGAGGTCTCCACTCGTCTCGTCGTCAGTTGCAAGTCAAGGAACCATTGGATCCCACACGCCTTTTGTCCAATAAGAACGTGAGTCCAAATCAACTCGTTCCATTGCCCAAGAACACTGCTGCAAATCTGGCTATGAATGGGACTGATCGACGTGTCAACATGGTAATTGCATCACCTTCCTACATGACCGAGAATCGTATCGCGTCTACAGCCATGCACACTGCTCCTGTGTATATTACCCGTCGCAATGTCTCTAAGGTCCTTGATTCTGCTGGGTTTCCTGACATCTCAACATCGACCGATGAAGCTGCCACCCCTTGGTCTGTCAATATGACGATTATGAACGCTCGTCCTAGTGTCTGGTCCTTATCTGACAGTGATCTTGAAGTCATTCTGGGTCTTATTGACGGGGGAGCTAATGTTGGACTTGGTAATCCAAACTATTTGAGGTTACTTCAATATGCCCTTCCTTCCCGCAAGATCAACGTCAGTGGTATTGGAAACTCTCGTTTAGACGAGCTGAGGATTGGTACTTTTGCTGGAGCCGTGATGACATCATGTGGTCGCCAAGTTTTACTCATCTTCAATGAATATGCGGTGATGGATAATGGAGAAGGCAATGGGCAGACCGTGCATTCCAAGATGCAACTTGAAGATGGTGGATGCCTTGTGAATGATAGACCACTACAATTGATGGGAGAACAGAATATAGTTCCAACGACCGTAGAAGGATATACTATTCCTATTACCTATGTCAACGGTCTTCCACATGTCCAGACAACCTATCCTACGGATGCACAATTGGATACATTGCCGCGCATCGTTATGACTAGGGAAACACCATGGAATCCAAGACGATATGATGGGGACCAGGTTGCTGGGAGCACATTCACGGATGTATATACACCTAACCGGGATGAAGAGGCGTACTATTTGGACGAAGAAATCATTGGAGAAGCTGGGGAGCGTGTCATCGAGATAGAAGATGAGGATGAGGATAGTGAAGATTTGATCCAAGAACTGGATGAGGATGATGAGGACAGTCAGGATGAACTTCCATCTTTGGGTTTGCTCGACAGGGGAGCTAACGGAAGTATTGCCATTCCGTTCAGGGATATCTATGGTGGCCTGAATGATTGTAAGAATCCTAGGGTGCCGAGATCATTTGAAGAGGCGATGACTATTGACAAGGAAAACGGGAACTCATTATGGGAAGATGCACTTACCAAGGAGATGAATAAGTTGGAAGCCTTGTTTGGAGACGACGTCCAATTCTATCGCTACTCGCAGGGAGCTCAAGACCCGTGGATACACTTCACTGACAACGCGGAACTTCGTACCTTCAAGCCATTGTATTTATCCTTTAGTCTCAAGCGAGATGGAGCGAATGTGGTTGCAAGAGTTAGGGTGGTATCAGACAGCATCGGTGGGAATGATCCACATGCATTGTGCATCCGCAATTATTGGATTGAAACATTGAGACGTCGTATCAGGAGTGATGATATTGTTCGGATGTTTCGTCCAGGAGGTCCCTTTGATAGGTATGATCCTTATGATTGCTGTTCTCACAGAGGGTTCTGCAGATGTACCAATGGAGGTCTACTAGCATTGATTGAGCTGATTGAGGATGGATTGGTTGAAAATGAAATGGGTTTTGCGGAATCTCCTGCCTATCAGATGATGCAGGCACGAGCTAATGGAATCCAAGGGAGCGTTGAACCAAGAGTACGTGAGATGTTCGACAGGATCCACAGGATTAGGGAACAGGTACATACTGATGTAGTATGTTGGGAATGCCTTTAGAAAGGAATTTGTAAAGAAACTGGGGAGAAAATTGGGGAGAAAATAGGGGAGATATCAACGTAACAACATGCACCGTTGATTGGGGAGTATTGAATGTCTGCAGAGACATCTCGAGATTGTAAATGCAACAGTACAGTTGTTGTGTTTGTGTAATGTGTCACGCATGAAAGATTCTAAAAGGAATCTTGATCGCTGAAGATCGCTGGATAAGATCGGCCATCTGCCGATGCATGACATCTTTTTGAAGCATCAAAATCCACAATGATCACACTTCTAGAAATTTTGATACTAATTGTTTGTTTTAACACTACTGGTTCGGCGGAGGCTACATGCCATCCTACATCCTTTATTACATTTCGTAGTCTCGGTGGAACGTCATAATAGCGATGGACATGCAATAGCGGTCCTTCCATGTTCAAGAAGACATCCTATTTTACCGTCGGCGAAGCCGGAAACTTAACACCTCAAATCCACTCCGACCAACCCCTCATCATCGCACCATCGAGGAACAAGCAAAGTAAATCCCTTCCCACTGTAATCTCGCTGTCATCTAAGAAGTGAGGAGCCAACTAATTTTCAAGTGTGCCGAATGACCCGTTCCGACGGAAAGCCCTATTCTCATAAGTATGATCCTTCTTTTGGGGCTGGTCTTGCACGTTGGCATCAACTTGGCAGAAAGACCTCTGCTGATTGCATTAATCAACTCTTCAATGATGCTCAAGCTCTCATCAAGAAGTGGATCGATAAGAAAGTGGGTGAACCAAATTTGCGAGATATGGATCTTGGAGTTCGCGTTAACATCGTATCCAGAGCAAAATCTGAAGCAGGACAATCTCGTTATGACGAGAGGGATGAGATGTCGAATCATATTTTTGACGCGACCTTGGATCAGCGAGGTGATGACTTGGAAGAAGTATTTGATGGAAGGTTGGTGGTGAGGTTGTATTCTGCCATCAATGATGGAATGGCGGGTGTTAATTGCAGCTTCAATATAAGCGAATCCGGTCCCTCTCCCTTTCATGGTCCAGAGATGTACTGTCAGACACTCTCATGGAAAAATACTCCACATTTGGGAATAATTGGAATGCTTTCCTCATGATATTGAGAAGATATGGTGTACAGGAGGACATCTGCAATGTTGGGAGCAAAAACGGTGCAGATCTTGGTGATTTCAACCAGCGCAAATTTATCTTCTATCACGAGCACCTTCACAAGAGTGGATTGGAGGATATGAAGGGTGTCAGGCAACTCAGCAACAAAGTGTTTCAAGATTGATTAGATATTCAAGCAATCGGAAGATAAATTGACCTCAATTCCAGAGTCGCTAATAAAGGCCATCATTCATTGACAGCATCACTTTGTTTATAATACCATAAAGAATTCATTACTAAGCAGCGATCTGTTGCTGATCTTTGCTTTGTCTCGCCATCATAAGAGGTTGATTGGAAAGTGTTGTGAGAAGATCGCATCGACGCTTCGTGAAGAAATCTATCCAACAGATGATTGTCCGAAGAAGCGTATTTACGAGAGTCATCATGCTTCTTTGAGTTCTTTTATGGACATACCGGCTGGAACGAATGTAGTAACGTCAGTATAATGAATCAGATCGGGCACAACAAAGTAAAGTGACGAGCTGTAAACAACCTTACCTTCATTCTGAAAGAAATCTAGCCGTTGATCAAATGCCCCCGACTGAACTCTCTTCTTGTTTCAACATTACATAGATTGTGCCACCATGCTATCTGGGAACGCATCGAGCGAGAGGACGTCCCGATGCGTCGGCAGATGAGTCCAACTCAGTGAGAGACTGTGTGCTTGCTCACACCTTTGACCTTTGTATCCAATCTAAGAAAGGCAAAGTTGGGTTACATCATCTTTGATGAGGTCAGTTTTGGGCCTCATGGTGAATTTGACATAGACTTTGAAGACGTTGTCGAGGACGAAGAGCCAGGCTCAGCAGGCTTTTGGGACGAATGGAACAAAATGGTGTCTGTAATTTGATCTACATTATATAGATGGGACTCGGTTGTTGACACATTCATTTGTTATTTATAGTTAGATTGAGAAATAGTCTTAACATGTAAAGTATTGAAATTATTGTACATACTAATCCTCTCTTCAAGGAGAAGATAAGACAAATACGGTCGAGTTCTTGTTGCCAAATTGTCCATTTGAATCTACAACTTCTGCTCCATTCTTGTACAAGGAAAAAAATCCTTTCCCATCATCACAACAAACACCATCGCCTCCCAAATCATGCATATTGAAAGTGTAGTTTCCATCAGAAAGGCATGCACGTTGCGTGTGGATTGATTGAGGTAGTGAATAAGGCCCTCCTTGAAGCACTGTTTCGCCATTCTCATTATCTACAACATCCCAGCGAGTTTGAAACAGCTTATTATCAGTCTTGATAACGAGGAGGAAATCATCCGAGCAAAATCCCGAATTGATACCTTGTGCCAGAGGGAGTGAGAAAGTCATCTTTTCGTCATCAAGAAACCATGTACTGACACCAAAATCAATGCCATTAGCTGAAATGATGTAACCTGTCTTGCCTCTCTCGCCTAGTCCATCTCTACCACTGTCTGAAATGCGGAACATGTACACCCCAGGATCGACACACTCGTCAAACGTATTCGAATCATCAAATGATAGAGAATCGGCTGCTCTAATTACAATGGTCGACTCGTTCTCTCCCGAACGGGTCAATGACCACGGAGTGATATCAGTACTTTCTTTATCTGCCGTAGTTGTGATCTTGAGTTGAATGCATGGGGCTACTGCTTCTTCCTCAACATCTGCAGTATCAACTAGTGCAATTGCCTCCTCTACAACGTTTGTTGTGACTTCTTCTTCCTTCACGGCATCAACTTGTTCTGTATTGATAGCCTCAACATTTTCTGGCTCAGGAAGCTCACCATTGGCTGCACCATCTATCATGTCAACAGCAACACTATCCAACATATCTGAAGCAGTAGTATCGGGCATTTCATCACTAGCATCCGCATTATCTGGTGCTTGATTTGCAGAAGGCTTATACATTAACCAAAGTTTCAGCACGAACGATGCTACAACAACTCCAGCAATGATCAAACAGATGTATAAGAACAATAACATACACCGCTTCTTACGTTGCAATCTTCTCTTGTCAGAAATGGCATCTGAATCATCACCATCGCATGCCTCAGATCTTCTGTTATTGCCCTTAACTGGCGAGGCGAAAAATGTTCTCATGTGATTCTGCTGCTTATCAGGATGCACTGAGCTCTCCTCGTCAAAAGAAATGTTTGGAGAAAATAGTTGACCTCCCCAACCACCTCGGTTGTATTTTGGGGTCAGGTTAGGAGCATCTGTATTCATGGACCGCTGATACATATGCCTACGAGCTGGGTCTCCTTGCTCTTCATTAGGCGATGCAGACAAAGCAGCATCAAGTTCGGCTGCATCAACCGTCGACACTGATTCAGATCCTGAGTAACTCATTGACCAAGTTGGAGCTTGCTTCTTCTCAAGTTCATCTTCCACACCAGTATCTCTCATAATATCATCAATGTCATTTAGTTGAATAGCGTTAGACTCTGTCCAGATGCAGCCGCCATCGTTGAGGCGTTTGTAGCGAATATGTTCAATTACTTGCTCACTTCCATCTTCGAGGGTGGTGGCCTCGAATGTCTTGCCGATGACAATGACACCTTCATTATTATGTGACCCCAACATGTTTCAGGCGCGTAGTTGCGGTTGTATTCCAGAAAAGTATGACTATTGTATGGAGTAATAAAGAGTGAAGTAGATCATGTAGCATGGCATTTTGGTCGCCGAAAGTCGTTATGGCAGTATTAAGATGTATATCTTTTATGATGAGTGATACCCCGGAATAATTCAAATTGAAAGTAATACAAACTGGAGGTGATTACTAATGGATTTAATAGTGAACGTTTGGAAAAGTATACCTCTGCAATTGAAATTAGTGAAAGTGTACCCCGAAGTGAACACGCGTCACATTCCAGCGCGTCGCTTCTAAAATCTCTCTCTCTCTCTAGCTATCTACCGCCAAAAAAAAATCAGAGCTGAGCTCAGCTCTGATTTAATTTCCCGCCACACAAACACACCACAAAAAGAGCAAAACATACAAAACAACCATGTGAGTACACACCGTTAGAGCGCACCTATCACCATATTGAACCCAAACAAATACGCGAGATGTCTTGAGGAGATATGTCCCTAGCCATTTATAATTTAGGCGACCGATTTATATTCAACCGATAAAGAGATATAACCGGTCCAAAATGGCCTATTTTGCTAGTTTAGTCGCTCGTATGAATCTAGGCATGACGCATGTATGAGCACCTATGCAGCTGCTGTAGTGCGAGTATATTGCATATGATGACTCCCAGTGGCTTAATCAAAAGGTAATAACATGTACTATCAAGTTATGGCCGGTGGTTGTAGTTAAAGGGTCGATTTTGCATGTGTAGAGGCAACAGTTTAGTCGATTGTGTGTGTTGTGCGTAGTTTGTTAGCAAAAAATCCCAGCTCTGATTTTTTGTCAGCTCTGATTTAATTTTGGCGGTAGCTAGAGAGCCGCCCAGCCAACAGAAGAGATAGATGATAAGCGATACAGAGCAACGTCTTATTTAACAAAAATAAGAGATGATTAAGATTATGATTATTCTATTCTATTCTGCTATGTATCCGATGCACCCTTAAATGAGAGAATACTAAAAGAACTTTTGCGCTTGAACATTTCGATCCAAGCTCATTTTCTGCAATACCAATACATTCTTTGATGATTCGGTAGATCTCAGGCGCATCTGTTGATCGTATCTTTGTATGAACCTGCGGCTTATAGGAAGGATTCTTTGCTACCACGCTTCACTTCTTCTAACTCTAAGCCCTCCGGATCTATTATTTCAATACGTTGAAATGGCTTGTATTGTGTCATTTTGCCATCGCCAAAGGAAAAACAATAGCGCATATTCATATGAGAGCGTCTTGGCTTCGGAGGTTTGGCACGTGAGTATACAAGCTCCTTCTCAAACTCTGATATTTTTCCAACTTACCTTCTTGATGTCGAGTTGAGGCCTCTTCGCGGTTCGTGGTAGATCAGCAAGCTGAATGGTGTCAATAGAGTCTGCATCTGCATCTGCAGGAAACAAGTCATCGCCGGCGTCCATTTCCTCCTTGTTGAAAGCTCGATACATATTGATCACTAACCGTTCAATGTAAGGAGAATCATTTACATCCACATCTTCCACTTTATTTTCTTAGTCCTCCCGTATACAGAAGCACATGCCGTCATCTTAGTGCTGCTTCTTCCAATAACGTTTCTGACAATCTTTGCTACAATACAAAGTGGAATTCATTTGCGAGGTGTGGGCGGCTAAATTCATCCGACGTGGGCAACTACTTCGACTATCTTAGGTGATGCACAGAAAGAGGATGATGTGGGAAGATACCAGCGAAAATTGGCGGGGACGAGATAAGAAAGATTTTTTCAGCTCGAGCGACGTCCAAGTCAAAAACCCGAGCTCTTGGCGACAGGAACAACACTCTCTCTAGAGAGATAACAATACACCATACTACCACACCACCCCGCTCAGCAGCAGTACTCTCCTCATAACCAAGAAAAATGGCTAGCATCAGTGAAGACTATTTAGATTCTCTACCCGCCGACGAAAGGGCCGAATTCCTCAGCGATGTTTTTTCAATGCTCCTCATGGATCCTACAAAGCAAGACGAGATTATGGCGCAGAAAATTCGCAGAATGTACGCAGGCCACGAAGGAAGAGTCGCCAACAAGTGCTCTTTTTGCAGAAAAGACGAGCCCGACGATCAAGAGTTTGGAGGTGAGTAAATCATAGATAAACATGTCAATACATAATGAGTTTTACTGCAGCGTGCCATTATCAGCTAATATTTTTGCCATTCTGCCGCCACCGATATTACCAACAAAATTCTTAAAGAATGTTCAGGTTGCGGTCTAGTCCTATATTGTTCCAAGGAGTGTCAGCGCTCTGATTGGAAGCTGAGCCACAAGGTGGAGTGTGGAAAATGTGAAAATGGGGAGAGGGCCATCATGAACAAGAAAATTACTTCAAGGATGCAACAGTTCAGCATCATTTACTCCCCTTTCATTCACAATTTAGTGCTAGATATGTTTCGAGCCTTCAACAAGGAAAGGGACGCCGGCGATATATTGTTTCCTGCAGACTTTGTTGTCGACATTCAGCTTGCTGATCTTCCACGCGGTACGAAGAGACCTCGCCTATACATCAAGAAGGTCATGATTGGAAAACTATCGAAGTACGAAATGGATGTCGTATACTCACGTGCCAAACCTCCAGAGCGGGGTTCAGAGTGTGTGCGTTCTTGTTTGTCATACAGTTTCGGTCCAGGCGAAAATGAAAATCTTTGTGCACACTCTCAATTCCAGTATGGGATTGATCCAGATGAGCTCAGTAGATTCAAACGCAGTACAAAGAAGGTGTATGAAGAGAACGTGTGGGAGCACACAAACATGATCAATAGTATCGCGAAGGGGGAGAGTCCGCAAATCTATGAAGTTATCAAGGAAATCATGAAAGAAAAGTGTGGCTGAAGAGATAGTTGAAAAATCATCAGTTTGAAACCTCACATGTTTGACGGTGCTATTGCATGATGTATGTGTTGCATAAGATTCATAGAGTAATCCATAGAGGTGATCTCGCTTTACGAAACAGGTGCTATGTTGTTTCAATCATTTGATCCAAGTCCAGGATTCAGCAGTCTTCTGACTCACACACACAGGCAAGCCCAATCACAGTAAGAAGTAGACGGCGGAGCAAGTGAGCATCGGTGTATCATCTACCCCCATCCACTTCAGATATTTAGATTCAGGAAGTGTAACTTTTATGAGTATTAACGATAGTATGTGGTGTGTGTGATTGCAATCTTGATGGAGCCTATTCCATCACTCCAGCTACTTCCACCTTCTGACAAAGCCTCGCCGCCAATCCCAGCAACTGAAGCAACGTCCCAACACCATCGGCAATTTTCATGTGTGCAAATCCAATCTCTCTCAAGTACTCCAATTTCAATGCCTCTGGCATCTCATAACTCTTGGCAACTTTGAACAACGTTCCAATGATATCACTACACGAATATCCCGTATTCCATAATTCTGTCACCGCCTTTACCGCCTCTGGGGTATTACCCTTCAAACAACGATCTATAATCGATCGTACCTTTTTCGGATGCGGCTGATCACACACCTTGAACACATTCGTCGTACTAACATGCTCAAATCCACTCACGGTAGCTTGCAAATTGTTCAACGCATTACGCATATCTCCCTCGGCAGTAAAAATGATTGCCTGCAACCCATCATCGGTATAACTAACTTCCTCTTGCTCACATACATACCGAAGTCGGTTCAAGATTTGTTCATCAGCCAATCGACTGTAGCGGAGAATGGCTGCACGAGATTGAATTGGTTCAATGATTTTGGTGGAGACGTTGCATGCTAATGCAAATCGGGTGGTGTTGGAGTATATCTCCATTGTTCGACGTAGGGCTTGTTGTGCTGCGCCTGTCATGGCGTCTGCTTCGTCAAGGATGATGATTTTGTGTCTTTTTTGAATGATTGATACCATAGATCAGTTTAGGATAATGACATGACATGTGATAAGATGCGCGATAAGCATTTTACTTACCTGCCCACAGGAAGGGATACTTTGTTCATTGCAAATCCCTTGATCTTGTTCCTAACAACCTACATGTTCACAGAGGTAATATAGTGTTAAAGATGAGCATACGCATGTCCTTCTACTGGAATGAAGAAGTTGAAAATCACATACACACCAAAATATATTATCAACTTACATCAATACCCCTAGAATCTGAGGCATTCAATTCCAGCACACCATTGTTATATGCTGATCCAAGTAATTGTCTTGCCAAGGCATGCACGCTTGTTGTCTATATATGTAGAGAGGGACAACAAAAACAATGACGCGGTGTATTAGATGACATGACATTTCACATGTGAAAAAATGACAAAGATGAATGCGTGAGATGAAAGTTGCTGCATGCAATTCATCACCGCCACGTATATATTCTTCACACCTATTCGCCTCGATAAAATGCAGACCAATCCCTCACCTTTCCAGTCCCAGGAGGCCCACACAAAATCAAATTGGGCATATTCCCATCCTCGGCAATGGCACGTAGACGAACTAATGTATCTTCATTTCCCACGACATCATCGAGGCTGCGGGGGCGATATTTTTCTACCCATGGGACATCGTAGCCGCCCTTGGTCTTCTTTGTCGTCATGGCGGTGGATGCTGCTGCTTCTTTGCGTTTGATTCCGGCTGCTGCTACTACGGCGGTGCTCATGATGGTGAAAGTTTGAAAAGCCAAAAGCCAAAAGCCAAAAGCAAAAAGGTCAAAGGAGGTCAAAAGTCTGTAAATTAAATGACGATACTATTCATGACAAACTCCCGACACTTCTGTGGCACAACATCCTTTCTGAACATTGAACATCGCTCGCTCGCTCGTTGTCGGCTGTTGCATTATTTCTGCTCTTGCTTAGCTTGATTATACTAATTCGGTTGCAATGGCGATAGAAATTCCAAGCACACTGGCAAGCCATTCGCCAACGAACAATAATAATGGGCATCACCATCACTCAAACATCAACAATGATGAACACGAGCCATTAGTAACAACACCATCAGCCACATCACAGTCTCCAGCCCGACAATCCACAGCAGCAGCATCAGCATCCATCAAACATTTTGTCACAATCCACAAAAGCGTCCTTCCAATCATCGGCCTCTTTGTATTCTACATTGGTCACGATGCATTACAAGAACGGATGTTTCGATTCGTTGATTTTAAGTATGGTTTCTTCATGACGCTGGTGGAAGTTGTCATTATGTTGATTGGTTCTACATTGGCCAACAGTAGTAATAGTAGCGGCGGTGACGCTCCAATACACACTTTATTACTATGCAGCAACAACAAGTGCTCTTCGAAAAAGGATAAGAATACACAACAACAGAGAATAATACCTATGAAGACATTGCTGCAAATTAGCATTGTGGGGATACTGCTCGCATTAGCACATGGTCTTGGCAACACGGCATTGCAGTACAGTTCCTATCCGCTCAAGGTGGCATTCAAATCGTGTAAATTGGTGCCAACAATGGCATTAGGGAAGTGTGTCACTGGAAGGAAACATACTGCATTGCAGTACATTGCAGCATTGATCATGGGAATGGGATTGGCAGTATTAACTGCGGCGGATGTCTTTAGTTCCAAGACGAAGTTACAATCGATGTCCGACCAAGAGTCACTGTCACTACTAGGACCGATATTATTGGGTATATCGACAATACTTGATTCTGCCGTGCCCAACTTGCAAGAACAATTGTTGCAAAGTGCCAAAGTGAACACATCTGAATTGATCTTCGTCTCCAATGCGATTATGTGCTTGGTTCTTGTGGCTTACACGACATATTCAGGGGAGATCATTGCTGCATGGAGTTATTGCACGCAACATTTGGATGCATCCATGATTTTGGTATGTCAAGGGCTATGTGCCTATTTTGGACTGCAATGCTATCTTGCCATAATCCGAGATCATGGAGGTGTTGCTGGCGTGTTGTTCGCTAATGCACGAAAAGTCTGTACCATTTTGCTGTCGTTCATTCTATTCTCAAAGCCATTCAATGTCCGGCACTTCCTTGGATTGGTGTTAGTGTTTGTGGGAGTTTATTTGGGTTACAAAAGCAAGCAGCAGCAGCAGAAGAAGAAAGGAGCACATCAAAAAAGAAAGAGCAAGGGTGATGGTAAATCACATGACCACAACGTTTAAGAATTGACGCATACACTTCAAAGTTTAATCTATAATCCACAACAATACTATACAAGCCTACAAGTACCTCGTTTATGTCCTCTTTCCGTCACTTCTTTCCAACAACTTTCAGAATGAAAGGCGTTATCTCATCAAAGATATTGGGGTCTTCAACGGTTGGGGTGACCACATAATCCTCACCATTTGCAATCTTCCTCATTGTTTGTCTCAGTATCTTACCAGAGCGTGTCTTAGGAAGTGCTCTGACAACAGCAACACTCTTAAAGTTGGAAACTACACCCATCTTCTGCCTCACCAGTGCAACAAGTTCATCCAACAATTCCGACTCTTTGGAACTATCTCTCCCTGGTGATACCACGACAAATCCAACTGGTATCTCACTTTTCAAATCGTCTCTAACTCCAATCACTGCACAATCAGTAACATCGGGGTGTTCAAACAAGATCTCCTCCATTGCACCAGTGCTCAATCGAATACCCGAGACATTGATGATATCGTCGGTTCTAGACAAAATACTGACATACCCTTCATCGTCCACCATCCCTGCGTCCATTGTATCGTAGTATCCAGGAAACTTGGAGAGATAATCTTTGATGTACCTTTCATCATTGTTGTAGAGGGTGGGCAATGTTCCAGGCGGCAGAGGTAGTTTGATTGCAAGTGAGCCAAACGTATTGGGTGGGAGCTCTTCCCCGTCATCACCTAAAACTTTTATATCATATCCAGGGACCGCAGCGGCACAAGCTCCATGCTTGGGTGTGATGAGGCCTAAACCTTTGGCATTGCCCGCTCCTGGGAAAGATAGCTCTGTTTGCCACCAATGATCAATGACTGGTACCTTTGTCAGACTCTCAATCCAATGCAACGTATTAGGATCTGATCTTTCTCCAGCCACAAAGACAGACTTGAGAGTACTCAAATCGTACTTCTTTGTCATAGAGCCATTCCTGTCTAATTGCCGAATTGCGCGAAAACCTGTGGGTGCTGCAAATAACACATTTACTCCGTGTTCCTCAATCACTCTCCACAGCACACCTGCATCAGGATGGACCGGCTTTCCTTCAAAAAGAATTGTTGTGCATCCATGCAAAAGGGGAGCATATACAGAATAGCTATGCCCAACAACCCAACCAATATCACTTGCAGCAAGAAACACATCCCCAGGTTCACAGTCATAAAACTTTGACATTGACCACTTTAACGCAACCGCATAGCCTCCAGTATCACTGACAACACCCTTGGGCATTCCTGTTGTACCAGACGTGTACAGGATCCTTTTTAGGCAGAGTATGTCAGTATTTGAGCAAAGCGATAGTACGACAATACAATGAAAGACTCACCAATGTTCGTGCGTCGCAGGGAGAGGTACTGCATCCACCCGTTCATTAGCCACGCTATCCATCAAATCTTTGTACGATACATCCCTTGCATCATTTAGAGTGCATTCAATCTCATCCCTCTGCACCACTACACACTTCTTAACATCATCTGCGCATTCAGCAATCTCCAATGCTCCTTCAACCAGTGGTTTGTAAGGAACAGTCTTACCTCCTGGTAGAACTCCACCACTCGCAGTAACAATGACTTTTGGCTTGCAATGATCAATTCTAGAAGCCAGCTCAGAAGCAGCAAATCCGCCAAAAACTACTGAATGAATAGCACCAATTCTTGCACACGCGAGCATTGCAATAGCAGCTTCCGGTATCATTGGCATGTAAATCACCACACGATCCCCAACTTTTACATCAAGATCTGCCAGTGCTGCAGCAAATTGTGATACTTCATCCAATAACTCTGAATAGGTATAATGTTTTTGAGTGTTTGTGACGGGTGAATCATAGATTAGAGCCTTTTGGTTGCCTCTACCTTCAAGCACATGACGATCAAGGCAATTGTAACTTGTGTTTATTAGCCCATCAGAAAACCACTTGTGCATGTATTTTGATTTCGGATGAGTTTGTAGAGTGTTCTCAAGAGATGGTTCTTGGAACCAGTGCAGATCCGACGCTGCATTGTGCCAATATTTTTCTTTATTAGATAAGGATTCTTCAAAATCTACAGAGTATTTCCCAAAGCGACCAACCGTGTCGTTGCGGGTACTGAAGAACGAGCAGTCCAGGAAGGCAGTAGGCTTTTGCCGGCATGCAAGTACCCGACGCGACGTCTGTAGAATGTTGTTCCTTATTGCAATCATGTTTAGAACACAGTTTATATCTCTCACGGTCGTTAACGACTCGTACTACTACTACTAAGCATTCGACGAGATATGTAGAACACAACGATCAGCTGCAAACCTGCAACCTGCCGCCGCATGCATGGCGATTTTTGAGAAGGGCAATGGTTGAAGTTGAGTGATTGATGGGTCAAAATCTGTGCCTGCTGTTGGCTGTCGCTGTGACACACGAGCCGCCTCCTGTAGAAGAGTGGATTGTCAGTTTGCTCTAGCTACTGTAAAACTGTAGTGCAAGGGAACAATTGACGAGCAGGTCTCGAATTAGATATACTGGTCTGTGGAGAAAGATCTCAAATCTTGCGGTGTTTGCTTGCAAGAGTAAAATATTGCAGACTGTGTATGTGTGCTGATGTCAATGACGAGAGTGATGCAGAGTCAATCACTCACTTGGTGGTGTTTAGCTACTACTTTATCTAGAGGAGGATAGGCAAGACATGTACGAACATTTTCCACACCCTACTACTTGTCTTGTACCATTGGTACAGTGACGAGTCTTTTCAAATGCCACATAGTAACTTGATGCTCGACAGGACCAGTAGAGTAATGATAGAGGATGATGTAAAAACTACTCTGTGTGACGGACGTCGAATGTATTATGAAGTGTGAATAGATATCATACGCTGTGTGCAAGAGTTGTCTTAAAGTGGTTTAATTTAATTTAATTTAATTTAAGATGGGTTAACAAAGCAAACAAGATCAAGATAGGCACAGCCAAGTGAATATTCAACAGCCTTGCATGGCAGCATCCACACTGGCTGGTCACTGACTACTATTTACACCATGTGCAGGTGATTACCAAGACGATTACTTGTCTTCTTCGCCTTTTGTTTCTTGCCCTTGGTTGGATCCTTGTGCGCTACGAACTTGGGTTTCGGCTGATCCATTTTATTGAAATAACCAGGATGTGTCTCACTCATCCTATCATTTCTGGAGCTATTTTTTGGGGGTGGGCGTTGAACCATTGTCGTTATCTGTTGTAACTTTGTGTTGAGCCTTCTACTGCGTTTGATATCTGTTGTTTCTTTGAGTTTCCCTGTGTATTGAGTGTATGTGTTGTGTTGATGTTTGTTCTGATTATCTCGCTGCTATTTTATGAGACGAAGAATCCAAGCTTCGGAGAAGTGAGGGCTGTAGTGTTCTTTGAGTTGAGGGGAGAGGTGATACTCTTTGAGTTGAGGGGAGAGGTGATACCGCGCTGGAATTTTGCATCTTGTTGTGTTGTTGTTTTCAGACTAGTACATGGCATGTAAGGGTACTGTAAGGGTACTCAAAGCTTACGTATGTGCAGGAGGGAGCCGTCCCACGGCCCACGCACAAAAAAGATGTGCAAAAAAAGATCAGAAGAAGAGGGTTCTCAAAAAGGGTATCTAGCAAAAAGGGTAGCTTTCGGAAGGGTGCTTTCGGAAGGGTGCTTTCGGAAGGGTGCTTTCGGAAGGGTGCTTTCGGAAGGGTGCTTTCGGAAGGGTGCTTTCGGAAGGGTGCTTTCGGAAGGGTGCTTTCGGAAGGGTGCTTTCGGAAGGGTGCTTTCGGAAGGGGTCTATCGACCATCTCTCGACAGAACTCAAAGCTCTACTCAATCGATCATCTCATAATTTTTCAGAGAGCAATCTTCATAACATACTCCCGATGACTCGCCTACAAACTGTGCTTACGGAAGGGTAGGTAGCTTGCGGAAGGGGTCTATCGACCATCTCTCGACAGAACTCAAAGCTCTACTCAATCGATCATCTCATAATTTTTCAGAGAGCAATCTTCATAACATACTCCCGATGACTCGCCTACAAACTCTTGATCAAAAACAACACAACGTCGCCCGACATACGTCGCACAAGTCTCGATCTCGATAGAACTCAAAGCTCTACTCAATCGATTATCTCATAATCTTTCAGAGAACCATCTTTGTAAACATACTCCCTACGACTTAACTCGGAGATGAAGTCAAGAAAAGAAATCAACAAACAAAACTACCAACGAAAAAGGGATTCTATCAAAGCTAAATGCAAAGCTACATACTCCCCAGCTCAGAGGAAACTCCAACACCACGCAACATATTCCCCAGCTCAGAGGAAACTCCAACACGACGCAACATATTCCCCAGCTCAAAGGAAACGCTACTACAACCCAGCTGAAAGGAATCTTCAACACAAAGCTACATACTCTCCTGCTCAGAGGAAACTTGAGTACATCCAACAGAAATCAGCAAGTGCCCAAAAGGTCCGCAATGAGCAGTTTTGTAATCGTAGTACTAGATCTACATCTACTACATCTAACCAAGCAGACATCAAGCTTCCAATTGAGATCAGAGAATCGTTGAAACATGCCATCAAATGCGATCAGAAATCCATGCAGGTGGAAGGGAGAGTGGATGCGTTTTGTCTTCCTGTGTGCCTCATCTGCGATAGAGTCATATATGGATGTGAGACAGTGCACAAAGTTGACAAGGAGGCAGTAATGGCCACAAAATCAAAGTTCAGCATTGAGGAATATAACTCTTTTTACGACATGGAACTACATGAGGAGCTGATCAAGCAGTACGAAGTCGAGGGATTAGAGGGGCTGTTACTATCTCCGCGAGCGACAAAGACAACCAATGCTAGTACAGGTGATGTACACTACAGCACATGCTACAACTGCTACAACTCGATGAAGGCCAAGGAGAGTAACAACCCCCCAAAACATGCTATTGCCAACGGGTTTGCCATCGGGCAGGTGCCAACACGCATACTAAAGAATGATGACATCACAGAAGAAATGTGTGCATTGCTTGCGCCAATACGTCCTTATGCGTACCTCTTCGCATACTCTGCCGGGGCTCACAAATCCATCAAAGGGCATTACAGTTTCTTTGAGATGGACTTGACACATACAAGTTCCGTGATGAATCACTTTCTCAAGATAGGATCAAATCCAATGGTATACGTTGTATTGAACGGCCGAATGACCCCAAAACAGAAGGAGAAGGTGAGAGAACGCGCGGAATTTGATATTTCAAAGATGATGCAATTGATGGATTGGTTTGTAACAGAGTCGGGACATCCTGCATACGCAAATGTGACACGGCCATCAGAGTGCCCACGACCAGTCGTTATGGAAGACAAAGAAAACGCAAACAATACCGACAATGAGATGAATCCAGAAGTTGAGCTCACATTCGCAGCTCCATCGTACCATTTTGCCAGCAATCACGAACCAAACGAAGACACTGGAGTCTACGAAACGAACCAACAGTTTGTATCTTCCATGTTAGATCGGACCATGCCCACACTCTTGGTCAGTGGCGGAGAATATGCCAACCTCAAGGAGTTGGAACTAGAGAATGTGACGCCACTTCAATTCCCGTTCGGCCAGGGCGGTCCAAAGCAATCTCGCAGGACTCGCATATCCTTTCTGGAATGCTTCAAGCTGTATGGCAGGCTATCGTTGAAACAGTTCATGCAAGCAGACTTCCTATTGATATTGAACCATATGCACGGCAGGCTTCGCAGCTTCAACAAGGCAATCATCAAGTGCAAATCACAAAACTGCGGCACCACGCTGGCAGAAAAAATATCCACGCTTGACATAAATGACCTCAATCGTGCCATGATATCGATCCAGACAGGGCAAGATCCAAAAGGCACCGCCGCAGAATACATCAAAACTATCAAGGCATCCTGCGAACCTATAGGGCACAGTGCAGAAGCCGCAAAAAAGAACCGAAAGCGACACTTTGGCCTTTGTGATTACTTCGGAGAGTCTAGCTTATTCGTCACTACAACGCCTTGTGATGAAAGTACATTACGTGTGGGATTGTTTGTAAATGCTGGAGAGGAACAGGTATTGCCGCCGTTAGGAGACTTGGACGATAAAGAGCACAATTACCGATGCAGATTACACTTTGACCTACGAAAGAAATATCGCAGTTTGTACCCTGGTGCGTGTTCACTCGTCTACCAGCATTTGATGCAAATAGTGACTGAGTGCCTCATCGGATGGAATACAAAAACACAGACTGGTCGAGTAGGAGTTCTTGGCAAACCACTTGCTTGGAGTCGTACAGATGAAGAGCAGGCACGCAAGACTCTTCATGCCCATTGGCAAATATGGATAGAATACTTCAATGACTGTCGTGAAGCGTTGTTCAGTCATGATGAAGAAGAGAGAAAGAAAGCAAGAGACACATTTATACAGTATGTGGATAGTGTCATCAGTGCCAGCTACCCTGATTACACAGTGGCACACGTGTGTGAAGTGGGCAACGGAAAGGAGATAAGGACACAACCAGTGAGTGATCTCTTCAAAGAATGCGAAGATAAAAATGTCTTGAGGAAGGCCAGGCAAAAAGATCACTGTCTTATCATCAATGGTAAATTTTTGAATTGCAAAGAGTGTCGCAAAGCATTCTCCCCAAGACAATGTATGGAAATGGCTATAGCCCACTGGCGACGAAATGCAACACATCCACAAATGAAGGAGGGGGAGGAGGAACTTCAGCAAGGAATGAAAGGAGAAAATAATGATTATGATCAGGATGAGGAGGAAACACATACAGCCTCGAAAAAGAAATACACCAGGAGAGAAAACATGGAACAAAAAGTGTGGCTAGATCGAATTACAATACGTCATCCATATGATTTTGATGAGGAGGGCATGCCATCAGAAGCCCTCAAGGCAGAAATACCTGATGATGGATCCAATAATGCGGACATTGCATGGCTCAAAGAAATGCAGGCTCGTAGCACGCTCCTCCACTATCGATTCGACGAACACGATGAATGGCACAGGACCACATGCTTTAGGAATGATTGCGAATGCAGGGCAAAGCTACCTATGATGGCGTCTGACACCACCTTTATCCACGACAATGACACACTTCCGGATACATTGAACCAAATGCAGCAACCCACTACAAACAATAATCTGGATAATGAAGAACAGCAACAACAGAATGACAGCACATCAAGAAGTAATGCAGGTGACAGAGAAGATGCCCATGACGAGCAAGAAGATCACTTGACAAGCAAGCAGATCAGAAATGTGCGTTGGAACTACTTGGATGGTACAACAAAACTCAAGTCACAATATGCTGTAATCCCCAAACGGGGAATCGGGAGCCAATTCTTGAATGCACACAACATAGCGATGTCAAATATACTTGGGTGCAACACGAATGTAACAATTGGTGATGCGAGCCACACTTACTACTGCACACTATATAAGTCCAAAGATACTCAAGCTGAAGACAAAGAGGCCCTGCTCCGTGTACATGGATCGTTCGGCAGAAGAATCCTGAGAAGAAAGATTCTCCTCCAACAACAGCAACAACAAGCCGCAGAAGAAAGAGAACAGCAAAGAAAGAGTCAACCGGAACAAAAACAAGATGGAAACGAACAAGTGCAAGTGTCGGAGTCAGACTGCGATGACGCAGATGATAAAGACCGATGATAAGGATGAGTGTCACGCCGAGGGTCTTGGAAGAGTGATGACTGGCGTCAATTCACTCCTCTCACGAAATGTTGTAAGCCCCACAATGGCGCATCTACTCATATCGCAAGGAGGCACTAGATTCACGTATTCACATGGTGAAGAAAACCTGCTAGTGACGCAACTTGAAGACTATCTTGAAGGAAGAGAATGCAATTTCATTCTCAGAAAGAACTACAACAAAATAGAAAAAAGGGTAGAGCGATGGCCGGACTCCACTGCTTATGATTATGTGTTCCGCCCGCGAGAGCTTCAACAACTCTGCTACTATGAATACATGATGAAATACAAAAAGGGGTTCAAAACATTCAAACGAATCAACAGAGAACAGGATTTGGAAATATCCGGCAATGCAGACTGCAATGATGAAGAGTCCAGTGTCCGTCTCGAGTTCCAGGACGGCCATCCAGGCAAACGTTATGCCTTTTTGACCAAGCGCAAATTCCCCGTTATCCCAACCATCATGATGCGAAATGGTAGGCTCTGCGATGTGGAGCTGCTTGAGATATGGAACACTAGTCCCAGTTTTAACACAGCAAGGTATCGCGAGAACTACGCAAAACAGGCTCTCATGATGTTCTTTCCCATCACTGTAGTGGATGATCTAAACTCGAATGGTAGTCACTGGGAAAAGTTCATCGCCGTAGGTGGGACTAAATGTTATGATGCAAAGCTTGACTGCCAGGATGAAACACCTGCCGGGTGCATGTGGGAATATGGAAAGAGAATCTTGGAAAACATTCAGACTCGCAAAACAGTCAAATCCAAAATGAAACGCCCACCCGATCCCCTCGCACTAGGCACCAAAAGACCCCAAAGCACAGGGGAAAGGATGAAGGCCGATATTGATGACGAGGTCAGATTTGATGCTGACTTCAGCGAGTATTGCATTGATGACGATAATGACACTCACAATGGTATACTGGAACCTTTAGCTCAAAATGCAAAACGATCGCACAAGACACTGATAGACAGAGCCAATGTGAATGCAACAAAACTTGTGCAGCCCATTGTTGCACCAGGAGAAACTCTGATGAATACGTCAGATAACGCTGGTGACACCTCCTCCACGACCGAAAACACAACAACCGCTACAAGTTCAACCCAACGAAATCCACTTGCTTCCTACTCGCCTACGACAAGATATGGGCAAATGCTAACTTTCATACGGGGCACATTAGTCGGCGGAAGAAATCAGCAAGAGAGCACGAACACGAATAGGGGGGGTGCAGCCCTAGTAAAATCTTTAGTCACGAGTGGTTCGCGGAAAATAGTTTTGTCAAACTTTTTGATTTTTGACGACGATGGCCAAAATTGTCCATCGCCATTTCGGAGTAAGAAATACCCCCCTTTTGCGCCTTAATCTTTGTTAGTACTGCATCTAGAGCTACGAAAATCAATAGGAACACGGACCATACCCCCGTGCGTGTTCCTAGCGAGTTTGGTGGTCTCAAGTGCCCCCCCGGCTGAGATTAAGCTGCAAAAGTCACCGATTTTGATGACAAAATCGACCATGAAAGCCATTATGGTGCTATTCATAGAGGATCAACACGATGCATATCAAGAATATCCGCATCCGTCAATGCTATGGACCTAGGATGATGCCATGGTGGCTCGGCGGTGGCTCTAACGGACCGTAACGGCTTCGTCGGCGACATACCGACCTACTCGCGATGGGCCGAATCCGCTCAACATCCAGAGGGAGAATTGCATTAAAGGGATGAACAATAGACATACAGCAATCAACCTCATAACACCCACTTTATATGAGTAATTGGCGTCGGATGGTAGCGTGTTTTGGTGGTTCTATTGGAGTGGGGTCATAACAATCAATTATATCATGCAAAAATATGAAACATCAACTCAGCTCAGAATATATCATTATGGCATAATATGGAAGTCAAGGGCATATCATACCCCAAACAACCGCACCCGTCGATGTTATTGATCACTATGGATATCCCAGTCGATTGGTGTTGGATCTAAATGACGATAACCATGCCATCAGGTCGCTCTACCGCTCTGACGAAATAAAATAACACAACAAATTTGCAGCGCTAATTTTGGTTTTGTAGAATTGGAGACTATCCACACCATTTAAATGTGCAAACCCGCTTCCAATATAGTCTGACTAGAGCAGATTAGCTTTATATGCTATTTGTAATAGAATGGAATGTGATATGAACAATCTTACCCCTTCACAGAACATCAAATCTGACTCAACGCAAGCAGGCATTCATCACTATTTCAGGATAATAAGACGGCTACAAACCCCATCCAACCCTACAGCGCTCTTCTATTGCTTACCATTGGTGATGGTACGCAGCGTTTGCGGTCGAATATCTCATACTGTGGACGTCATATGCCCAAAACATGAAAAATCGATAATTTTGATGGCTCAAATTTAACAACTCATGAGCATATATTAGAGCGCTTCAGTAACCTACGACTATACCATGGTGCGCAAACGTGTTCGCAATATACCTCCTACGAGATGTGCTTATTTTGGTGTTACTGAATGATTGTTTGCTTCAGATATTGTGGAATATAATGCCAAAATTGTGGTGTGCACGTCGTCATCGATCAAGACCGATGACATGATCTGTCTCGCCCGCCTGTCTTCAAACACACCAAAAGAGTCGCGCAAATTCATCCAACAGGTCATTAAAAGGAATTGGTGCACTGGTTTGGTGCTTAAACGTTTAATGTTGGCGGTGATATCGATTATTCGCTATTTGAGCGGAAGTCGAGTGGCTCAAAATGTATGTTTTTGAGATATAAAAATAAGAAGAGGAGGTTGATGCTGCGGAGAAAAGCCCAACATGGCCATTCATACTATATAGGATGGGATGACGGAGATCTTTTAATGTATTGAAGTCTACTGCTGTCATATAGGGGATGTGCCCATGAAGCCTATCATTTTGGCATGTTGTGAAGAGATGAGTAGATGGTGTTTGGCGATCAGTACCAATTCCGACGTGTCGCTAACAAGTTGGCGCCATATTTGACTCGACTCATCCTGCCATTTCAATCCCATAAAGCCCAGAAGTGCCCCTATGCGGAGGCTGATATCCACACAAGCCCATGATATAACACCACCAAACTTTGGGGATTTCTAATGGGGGTATATGTGAACATATTTGGCTACTATAAATAGCAATACATAGGGTTTGAAAATCCATTATTTGGCATTGCACCCCCCCTAACACGAACAGGCCATGGTGGGACAAAGATGGGGATGATCCTACTCTTACAATGACGGACGATGAGATTGAAGCTAATTTTGATAGACTCTGGGATGAAGCTGTTGCACATGCCGCCAGCAGTAAAGAGAAGAACACAACGAATTCTATCCCCACGTTGCAACAAGTAGCGAATGAGGGCGGCAGGTACCTGGATGACAAACAATATGTTGCTTACCAGATCATCACTTGCACATTTCTCATCCAGTTGATAAATGAAGGAGGGGATACAAACTCAAGACTAGGGGGCATTCTGGGCGCCACGCTGGGTCTCAGTGATGAAGATCTTGCCGTGAGAAATGACTTGAAAAGGGAACTAGAGGACAGAGGAGGGCTTGACCAGCTACTAATGCTGCTAACGGGAGGTGCAGGATGCGGAAAGAGTACATCCCTTGATGCTGCCCAGGAATTCGCTCACAAGTTCTGCATGGCTGTTGCTGTAGCCTTCAATGACTACACCTTCTACTTTACCTCCACGACTGGGTCGTCAGCGGCGCTGTTTGGGGGGAGCACCATACACGGCGCAGCGCACCTCAACAAATCACGGTTGGATGATAACATGAGACAGATTTGGCGTGAGGATGTGAAAATCCTCATCATTGATGAAATATCGTTCTTCAAAACAAGTGATATGCAAAAGCTTGATCAACAGCTCCGGAAACTAACTGGTCGTAGCAAAATCTTTGGAGGTATATCAATCGTATTCTCAGGCGACTTCCACCAACTCAAACCTATCTGCAGCGAGGGGGAGGTACTATATTCGGGGTCGGCCAGTGCAACATCATGGGAGCAGGCGCTCAACTGCGCAATCTTCCTCAACAACAGTCACAGGTTCAAAGATGATCCAGAATACGGAAGGATACTAGAGCGAATGAGAATGGGCGAAGACACCTTGGCTGACAGGGAGGAAATCAACAGGCGCGTCATCAATCCAAAAAACGGCATCGTCCCGCCCAGTGATGATCCCAATATATCCTACGCATGTGGCACCAATAAGCAGCGAAATGGTGTAATTGCAGGACACTTCCAACAACACATCCTCAGCACTCATCCTGACGTAGACAGCGACGAAGATCCCCCGGGCCACACCCTCATGATAGAAGCCTCATTTACCTCCTCAAAAGAAGCTAGCACAGGAGAAAACAAAGGAGGAAAGAGTAAAAAACGAAAGCGGAACTCAAAGAACGGAAAGAAAAGGAAAATCTCTCAAGCTCTGCACGACATCATCACAACAGAACTGGGCGACAATGACATCAAATCAACTGACTTCAAAACCAAGGGTGCAAAACTTGACCCCGTCCTACGATTATATCACGGATCGCACCACATGTGCATAACAAATGACGACCTCAGCAAAGGTCGGGGCAATGGAACACTTTGCAAATGCATCAAGGTCAAACTCAAGAAAGGAAAAAGACGTAGGTGGAAGAATTGGGAAGGTAAGAAAGTCTGGACAGCCTCTATAGATGACATTGCCTGGGTAGAATTTGAACACTTCCCAGAACCACCCAAAGGGAAAGCAAAACGATTCAGGCTTACCCCCCAGAAGTTCACCGCTACCATCACTTTCAACATTGTCAAAGGGCTAACCACCGAGAGCAACTTCAAAGTTGGAAACGCCACAGTGACCCAAATCCCCGTCAACTCCAACGTGGCAACCACCGGACATAAGCTGCAGGGTATGTCCAAGGATACACTTATTGTCAGTGAGTGGGACTATAGATGTGCAAATTGGGTTTACGTCGTGCTGTCTAGGGTACGAACCCGCAAAGGGCTCTTTCTGACAAAGCCACTTGACTTGGACCGAGTTTTCAACGTTCCAGAAAGCCTCATTGACTTCGAAAACAGAATCAGGACCAACTTGGAGCAACCAACTCTAGACACATTGACACAGAAGGGGTACTACCGCCCTGGCCCTGAGGGAACTCATAATGCAGAATGAATGCAGCTAATACAACAGTAACAAAGTTTCATCTGTCCACATCCGAGTAAGTAGCTAACACCTACCCACTTCCATACATAGATAGATACCTACCAGCCTCTCCTATCTCTTGTTTCCTAACCCTTCTTACACCGGTCGGTTTCAGGTTACAGCCATGAAGCCCGAAGCTTGTCGCTGCCGCGTCGCAATTCTGATGTGATGCACTCTGCTGAAGAGGGGTTCTCGTTCGGTGCAGCAACTGGGAGTCTTCCGATCAAATTGCTTGGATTGGCCTATGGAGGAATCAATACACAAAACTGCCCGAGCAGGCACGGCTGAATCAGGTCTTGCGCCGCCGGCTCCCCTCCTTTCTCTGCTCATAATGGTAGCATATGTATTGACTTCTTCCGCTGCTTTGCTGCAAGCACTTCTGCACTTGGCTAATAATTACTTCTCGCCAGCAATCATACCAAAATTATACGGAAAATGACGATGTCCTCCGCCAGCGATAGCCTACTAGTTCTGTTCATCATGGGATGGGGACTTATCATGGCACTTTGCTTATTTATTTCGTTAATGAGAGCCTTGTTTGCTTGCGTTAGCAGAATATGTAATGGTGAAGACGTGAGGAGAATTAGCGTCGATTCCTTTGGCGAGGAGCGTGGAGAGATCTATCAAACTATGCCATCTGCACGACAAGAAGAGATTGACAACCTGAGAAAGAACGCACTTATACGCTACATGAGCAGGTTTACATTGGTAAGGCAAAAAATTATGTGCTAGATGGACGAAACACTGGAATATTTTGTGTATATACAGCTCACAACTCACTCTTTGACAACCCGCATATGGTACGCAGACACTTGGCGACGAGCACTTGCTTTGCTGCACTGGATCACAGACTGATACTGCTCTCTCAATGTCAGAAAATGAAGAAGTTGACGATGGAAGCGTCGCAACAAACGAAACTTGCAAAGATATAGAAGGGAATGGTGACATAGAGAAAGGGAGCAACGAAACTATTGTAGAAGATATAGGTATAGGTGACATGGCCCATGCCCATGATAGCAATAGCAACTCAACAGCAACAGCTGCTGCTGACAAATACACGCACATATCTCTCCCACTACCTGGATGTGATATCGAAGGCAAATATATCTGCAGCATGGAGGCAGAAAAGGAAGATAGACAAGAAGTAAAGCGACGGAGGTTGCCTTCTCTGTTTCAGACCGGAGACGATGATGCAAGAGAGAAACAAGAACCAATAGCAATCACCAGCGATCCAAATCATCATCAACAACAACAAAAGGTTGACAAACGAAGTGTTCCAATATTTTGTGCAATCTGCCTCTCAGAATATGAAATATGCGACCGCGTATGCTGGTCATCAAATACAGAATGCAGTCATGTATTTCACGAAGACTGTATTCTTCAGTGGCTGATATCTTCGGGAAAGAAGAGATCAATGAATGAATCCTTTACAAGACATCCGACCGATGAGAAATTACTAGAACATGAGTTCTGCCCGTGTTGTCGTCAGGACTTCATCTGTGTGAGACCAGCTTTGATCAGAGGGGAGGAAAGTGTCTGACATGTGTAACATTAAAATTTGGTATGTATATTAAGGAACTTTCCAGTTCGTCATGTTGTCTCCGATGGGGAGAACTCATCTCCTTGCTATTTCTCACCTTCCAGCTGAAGCGCTCGGGCTTGGATACTAGTTTGTTCATCACTGAACTAAGTTAAAACAACGTATTAAGTATGCATGAAATGATGTCATTAGTAATGTAGCTTCATGCAAAGTTCCACAATTAATTGGCAACATTTGTGTACCTTTTTACTTGCGAAATCAGCTACAGTACTGTCTTGAAGTCACTGAACTTGCCAGCACTTTTGAAGAAGTATTAAAAAATGGTTTCCAAGCCAAACTTATCCAAGCCCTCTTGTGACTATGAGCACATCAGCGCTTCTATGTACTTCTTATTGGGCGGGCGTAGACTCTCGGAAGCTTCAATTTGATGACCTGCGAGTACCGTTAAGACTAGCACAACACCACTCACGTCACGTCGGAATTAATATCAATAATATCGCGCTCAAGATTCTGATTTCTACGTCAAAAGGAGAAGCCCGCACTGCCCTGCTGCTTGTACTAGCTGCAGCGTTCCCATAAAGATGTGGGGGAAACAAACGAACAACATAAACATATTTATTCATCTCAAGTACATCTGACTATCTATTGTACAGCCCTGCAATCCCTATTATAAACAAGCACTGCTATACGCAAAATGTCTTCTGACGAACCCGCCAGCGACAGCCTCATCATGTTATTCATGTTGGGATGGGGTCTCATATTCGTTGGGGCATTTGTAAGATCCGTCTATTTATGCTTTAGAAAATTATTGTACGGTGAGGAGAGAGGCAGAACAAGCGACGATGAGCCAGTAGAGATCTATCGAATCATGTCTTCAGCACGACGAGAAGAGATTGACAACCTACGGAAGAACGCACTCTTACACCACCTGAGCAGGTTTACATTGGTAAGCAATATTAGATGATTGATTAATGAAGTGACTTTTGTGCTGTTGGCTGTGGGACCATTCACGTGTCAATATATACATCTCACATCAACTCACATCTTGACAACCCGCCTATGCCTATGGACACAGACACTTGGCGACGAGCACTTGCTATGCTGCACTGGATCACATACTGATACTGCTCTCTCGGTTAACGATGGAAGCGTCACATCAGACAATACTTGCAAAGGCACGGACAAGATTGGTGACATAGAGAAAGGGAACAAGGATGATGTACAAGATAGTATAGATATAGGCGACATGGCACAAGATAGCAACTCAACAGCAACAGCTGCTGCTGACGCTGCTGTCGAATACACGCACATATCTCTCCCACTGCCCGGATGTGATATCGAAGGCATAAACATTTGCAGTTTGAGCGAGAAAGAAGTTAGAAAGGAAGGAAACAAATGGAAGTTGCCTTCTCTGTTTCAGACCGGAGACGATGATGCAAGCGAGAAATCTCCAATAGAACCAGTCACAATTCAACATCAAAAGGTTGAAACACGAAATGTTCCAATATTTTGTGCAATCTGTCTCTCGGAATATGAAATATGCGACCGGGTATGCTGGTCATCAAATACTGAATGCAGTCATGTATTTCACGAAGACTGTATTCTTCAGTGGCTGATATCTTCGGGAAAGAAGAGATCGATGAATCAATCCTTTACCAGGCACCCAACAGATGAGAAATTACTGAAAAATGAGTTCTGCCCGTGTTGTCGTCAGGACTTCATCTGTGTGAGACCTAATTTGCTCGGTAGTGAGGAAAGGTCTGATGTGTAACATGAAGACATCTCTTTGTCTTTGCTATTTCTCAACTTCCCGGGCTTGGGTCTCAGTTTGTTCATCACAGAACTAAGGTAAAGAGATACATGGATTCTTTTGACGTAATGAGAATGTAATACACTGATGTCATTATTGATGTAGCTTCATGATGAGCCCCACAATAGGCATCATTTGTGTACCTTTTTACTTGCGAAATCAGCTTCTTCTACTGTCTTAAAGTCACTGAATTTGCCAGCACTTTTGAAGATGTATGAAATAAGGTTGCCAAGTCAAAGTGACTTGAAGAGCTTCAGTATGTATGACCAAGCTCTCTTGTGGATGTCGAGCTCATCGTCAGCTCATTCAGTTGTTGATATCTTCTGGAATCTTTTCATTTTCTTTGATACCCATCGACTCTAGGTACAGTTAACAGTTAACTAAGCATCACCACTCACGTCACGTCGGAATTAATATCAATAATATCGCGCTTCAGATAGTTCTCAGGTCTCAGGTCATAAAGGAGAACCATGAGAAGCCTCCTATTCCATACTACTTGCTGCTTCATGCTCTGCATGCAGCCTTCCCAAATGTCAACGATGCGTGGCTAAACAAACGAACAACATAAACATATTTATTCATCTCAAGTACATCTGACTATCTCTTGTACAGCACCGCAAACCCTATTATAAACAAGAAATGCTATACGCAAAATGTCTTCATACAAACCCGACATCACCATGTTATTCATGTTGGGAGGGGGTTTCCTATTCGTTTGGGGATTTGTAAGATCCGTCTATTTATGCTTTAGAAAATTATTGTACAGTGAGGAGAGAGGCAGAACAAGCGACGATGAGCCTGGAGAGATCTATCGAATCATGTCTCCAGCACGACAAGAAGAGGTTGTCGACCTGAGGAAGAACGCACTCTTACGCTACCTGAGCAGGTTTACACTGGTAAGCAATATTAGATGATTGATATTAATGAGATAACTTGTGTGCTGTTGGCTGTGGGACCATTCTTCACGTGTCAATATATACATCTCACATCCTGACAACCCGCCTATGGACACAGACACTTGGCGACGAGCACTTGCTATGCTGCACTGGATCACAGACTGATACTGCTCTCTCAATGTCAGAAAATGAAGAAGTTGACGATGGAAGCGTCGCAACAAACGAAACTTGCAAAGATATAGAAGGGAATGGTGACATAGAGAAAGGGAGCAACGAAACTATTGTAGAAGATATAGGTATAGGTGACATGGCCCATGCCCATGATAGCAATAGCAACTCAACAGCAACAGCTGCTGCTGACAAATACACGCACATATCTCTCCCACTACCCGGATGTGATATCGAAGGCAAATATATCTGCAGCTGCAGCATGGAGGCAGAAAAGGAAGATAGACAAGAAGTAAAGCGACGGAGGTTGCCTTCTCTGTTACAGACCGGAGACGATGATGCAAGAGAGAAACAGAAACCAATAACAATCACCAGCGATCCAAATCATCATCAACAACAACAAAAGGTTGACAAACGAAGTGTTCCAATATTTTGTGCAATCTGTCTCTCAGAATATGAAAAATGCGAGCGGGTATGCTGGTCATCGAATACACAATGCAGTCATGTATTTCACGAAGACTGTATTCTTCAGTGGCTGATATCTTCGGGAAAGAAGAGATCAATGAATGAATTCTTTACCAGGCACCCAACCGATGAGAAATTACTGAAAAATGAGTTCTGCCCGTGTTGTCGTCAGGACTTCATCTGTGTGAGACCTGATTTGCTCGGATGTGAGGAAAGTGTCTGATGTGTGTACTAATAGTTGTTGGACTAGCTTTGTTCCAAGCTAATAATGTATGCTTAATTTGTATTCATCGTCACCACTCCAGCTCTTGTGGCAACACAGGTCGATCCATTGGTACTACACTCTGCTTCTTCTCATCTCTAGCCAAAGCCTTCCTCATATCCCACGCATCTTCCGGATCGTCCCCAGAGTAATACCTAAACAAAAGAGCAGCGACATTAGTATCCACAAAAGAGCATTACAATTCAATGCACCAACAAACTTAGTGACGACACTTACCCCAACACTCTCCGATATTTCACATATCCAAATTTTTCATACATATTAATTGCCAAAGTATTCGATGCCCTCACAAACAAATCGACAAAAAATGCATTGTACACATTACTACTTGTATTCTCCAAATCTTCCATCAACGTCTTTGCCAATCCCAGTCGCCTGTACAATGGTGCAACAGTAACTGCGCTAACATGACCGTGCCATAGCGTATCAGATCCCTCACTCTTCCCAAGCATATATCCCATGATGGAGTTATCGGGTGCTTCGGCGACTGTGAATAATTCTGGCCATTTTGACATGTATTGAAGATAAAATGGCATGTTGTATGTTTCTGTCAAAACATCAAGGTTGACGTTGTTGAAACGGAAGAGATCGTTCATGTGAAATTGTCGTGTGGAAGTCATCGTGAATATACTTTATTTGATAAGTCCTCACCAATCACTTGATGGAAGAAAATTATTGAACAATGCCTCTGAGAGCTCTAGATTAGGAAATCACCAGGCAACCTGTAGATGGTCGAAGATGATGATACGTCAACAAGCCGGAGCAACGGTAGCAACCACTGATAATAGCAACACCCCTCTATCTCTCACAACAACAAGCAACAAAGCGGTTTGGAGGCGGTTGGGCGCTTTTGTTTATATTATTTTGTCTGTGACAAACGGAAGGCGAAGAAGATGACGGCACACATCTTCAGCAAGTCCAAGTGCAAAAAGTGAGTGACTCACTCGTCGTCGCCCTTGCCACACTTGCGATTGCCTGCCCTCCTTGCCACCTCTTGCCACTTGCCACAGCAACTAATATCTACCACTCGAAGAACACGATGACAGAGAACAGGAAGATGATCATCGTATCGCTGCTGATATGCTCCTACTATGGCGGCGTTGACGCTCTTTCAGTGTCTAGCAGAGCACGCCGAGACGCTCTACGAAACATTTCTGCAATTGGAGGAGGAATAACATCATCCGCAATCTTTCTGCCACAAGCATCTCAGGCGGCTACTCCACTGCCGCTACAATCGTCATCTGGCGCTCCAGTTAGAATAGAAGAATTGGGAAGCGGATTAGATTTACTTTCGCCCAAACCTATAACATCGGAAGTGTACTATGCATCTAGCATGACAGATACCAAATGGAGAGTACAACGAGTCGTCACCTCGGTTGAGGGAAACTTGGAACAATCTGCACTGGCTTGGAAACTTCTTGGCGGATCAGATGAAAAGGCATTCACATCCAAGCTTACGGAGGTTTATGAAGCAGACTTTATTGCAGCCCCTGAAGGTATGAAAGACTCCGCATACACTTCTGTTGAAGGCAAGACATTGCAATCTGCAATATTGGATCGATCACTTGAACTCTCCAGCAGAATTGGAATAGACAAAGGTTCGATACAAGTGGATACACAAAATAATTCTATTGAGTACACACGCAACAACAATGAAGGCCCAGTAAATCTAACAGTGGTATCAAGAAAGATTGAACCACCAACAGAATCAGGCTTTGGCTCTGATGAAGTATACCGAATCCTCTCCTCAGCCGGGGGCATTTTTGCAGGAACCAATGTATATCGGTGTGCACGTGTGCGTAGGAGGTTTCGTCGTGGGTTTGACGAAAGCACAGGCAAGCGAATCTTGGATGGAATCGAGATTGTTACTACGCATCGTGTTATGGATGGTGTAGCTGGGATTGAGATGCCTACGAGCACTTGTAAGACGAGATTACGGTATACTCAGTTATAAACACCTACGGTATACTCAGTTATAAACATACTAAAATAATCTATCTATCTAACTATAAACACCTCTAATAATTACCACCAGGCAAAACAAAAAGAAAGTACTATCTAGCTGGCGAGAATCCAACTCAACTTAGTCGGGAACGAACTCGAGCGGCGCCAAAAGTTTTTTTGCCGCTCAAAAATAAGACTGCATCAAAAGGTTTGACCCATTTTACTTTTCTCTTTTCCCTTTTTCGAAATGGCAAAAAAAGATGGGCAAAAGTGCTAAGCAAATGCAATATGAAGGCTTTGTGTGATGTTGGTGTATGTTATATCGTTGAAAAGGTCTATAAAAGGCCTTTCTATATAGTTGCATACTAGTTTCATCATATTTTGCATATGGCTGCGCCAACGCTAGCTTTTCAACACTTTTGTGAGAGTTGTGTCTGGAGGAAACTAGAGACGAGAGAGAATGGGTCAAACCTTTTGATGCAGTCTTAAATTTTAGCCGGCAAATGATGAGCGGCAGCACTACTCTCTTGATGTACATCTGACGACCATGGCATCTGCAGATACTTCCTACTCACCCAAAGTCCAGAAACGCACTCTGAAAGGTCATCGACAGCCAGTACTGTGCATATCCCACCCAGGAGATCACGCTAAGTATTCATCTATTACTGATGCACACCTACAACATCACCCGAGCTTGCTGCTGAGTGGATCAGAAGATGGCACCGCAAGGCTGTGGGATCTGCGTACGAGAAAGGCTGCCTACTGCATTGTTGCTCCAGTAATAGATAATGAACCTAATGATGTGACTGCTGTGGCGTTCCATCCGTCTATAATTGAGGATAGACAAAGTAGTGACGAAAGCGGTGATACAACCAAACCTGCAAGTAGACTAGATTGCATAGTGTAAGTTGATGGCTGTTCTGGATACAGTAATGTATGATATTTCATTGCTCTCAACTTTGACTAATCATCCCTCTCACATCGTTTGATTCAACAGATATGCAAGCTCCGGAACCAACGTATATGGTTACGATCTACGGACATGCTCAGGACCAATAATCAAAACGCCGCATCTGGATATTTCCTCATCCTTTCAATGCCTTGACGAAATAAATCAATTATCATTTTCTTTCCCAAAACGCAACAAAGATGGTGTTCGAAACTATCAGCTGGCTGCTGTTGATGATTGTGGAGAGGTGCACATTCCTTCAGAATGCATCCCACAAAGCATAGTATCACAACAATCATCAATCTCTTCCAAGCACACAGTTCTACATCACGCAGAGCCTGGTTCGCACACAATTGCTTCCAGCGCTGTATTTCGACCACGAGTCAATGGGATGTATGTGGCAAGTGGTGGCACTGACTGCATGGTGAAACTGTTTGACGTGACAAAACCAAAGCGAGCAACCTCATCTATCCATATTAAACCGGCAGAAAGTGAGAACACAACTCAACTATGCAACCCACCCTTTATTCATTCACTTCAATGGAGTCCATCAGGACGTCTACTTGCTGCAGGGGTTGGTGATGGATCTTGCGTCATTCTGCGCGGAGAAGGAAATCGTTTGGTTGAGATTGGAAGACTTGGTTATGATGAAGGTGGACATGGGTCGGCAGTTGCAGCGGTATGCTTCCCTGGATTCGGTTCGAGTGCATTGATGACGAATCCAACCAACAGTGTCGAAGCCGAAGATCGATTACTAATATCTGCAGGAAATGATTCCAAGATTTTGTTCTGGGATCTGGGTGGTAACATGGTGGATGGAGACGCATTGGATCCATTACGCTATCTTGGTGGATGTAGTGATGTAAACGAACAAGCTAAAAAGAAAGACAATGAATTGCAGGATACAACCGAGGCAATGCAGTCTGCCACAATATCATCAAAGAAGAGCAAGAGCAAGAATAAGAAAAAGGGCAAGACAAACAATCAACACAAGGCAGCGTCAACAGATGATGACTTGTTTTTGAATGAGTTACTCCCCTCTCCACCCAAGGTACTGTTTCAAATTCCGCACCATCATAAACCAAACTGGATCACGTGCAGTCGAGCTTCGAGTGATGCCCTACCTTCTTCGGTGTTTGTGGCTGATACAACCAATGATATATCCATTTATTCTCTGCCAACGTCTTAACACTATTTAACACTGAAGTTTGATGTTGGTTATCACTTTCCTTTTATGTATAAATATTATATTGTTTTCCAATATATCAGTTGTCATGTTTTCCTCTCTGTTTGATGTTGTCATGATGTATACACAACACACTTACAGAGCCCCAATCCCAATCCCCTCATCTCCACCAGCGCCCATCCCAGCATCAAACTCCACATCGTCCAACACCTTCTTCGCCTTCTTCTTCTTCGATGCAATCTTCTTCTCACTCTTTACAGGACTACTACTTCCACCAACACTCTTGGCAGCAGCCTTTCGTTTCAAAATCTTTTTGTAAATTTTGGCCGCATCCTCTTCCGATAGGACACCGTAGCTGACACACCATTCTTGTGCCATTTCGGATTCGGGACGTTGGTTGTAGAGTGTCTCGTAGAAGACTCGATCACCGTTGCCGGGTGTTGGTGTTGGGTGCTTTTGACCGATTTTTTGTTTGGGTGCGCCGTCTGACATTGTGTTGATGATGTTGGTCTATTTTTTGATGCTGCAATTAATATTCCACGCTTGAACTTCTTCCTGCTAAGACTGCTGCGGCAGATGATGATGATGCTTGTCGTTACACTCTCTCCTTCAATCTATTACAATAGAGCCTCGTCAACTTTACCAATCAACCTCCAGTCAACGCAAAAAGCCAGAAATTGTGTCGGGAGTTTGTCATCATCCGTAACGTAAAAAAGTACCTGACCGTCGTCGTTTTCCATCACACAGCCAACAAAAGCTTTCAAAGAACAAAACAACCATACCATCTACTTAGCTCTCCCCATAGCAATCATTAGCAAGCAAGATGGCAGCCAAGCAAGATTCCGACTCCTCCTCATCGTCTTCGTCGTCATCATCTTCTTCCGATGACGAGTCTACGAAAGCAGAGGAGGTTTCAAGACCAGAAGAAAACCAAGTCACAAGTAGTGCCGATGTAGATCAAAATGATGATGATGTAGCTGAAGCGCATCAAGAAGATACCGCTGCTGCTGATGATGATGGCAACGACAACAATGAGGGCGACGTCGGTGATAATGATGAATGCAAGGCATTCCTCTCGCGTATCCCTCAAGCATTCAACGAAGAGATTATCACACGCATTATGGAAAAAACCTTTGGTGTGGGATGTGTGACAGAAGTTAGTATCTTGCAAGAGAAAACTGACGAGAATGACAAAGGAGATAAGGACGCAATCACAACAGATGGAGGAGCTGACAAGAAGTCTACTGCGGAAGGTACCACTAGCCATCGAGGGTTTGGCTTTATTACATTCTCCTCTGTGGAATCGAGAGATGCTGCAGTTGAAGCTGGGACAGTACGCGGATCTGTAAAGGAGTCATCGAAGCGCAAGCATACGTTGTATATTCGATCGATTGTTCGTGATGATGAGAATCAACAAGCCAAAGATGGTGCGGACAAGAATGTATGTTTTCTATGGAAGAAGTTTCGATGTCCCTACCTTGATAACTGCAAATTTTCGCATACTGGAGAGGGTGGCTGTATCGAAAAGAAGGATGATGCTACAGCATCTTCATCTAAAAAGAAGCAAAAGTGCTTTGCCTTCAAGAAGAGTGGTTCGTGCAAGCTTGGAGATGATTGTCCATTTTCACATGATATCAGCAAACCTGCCGAGAGCACCAAGGAAAGTACTACGAAACCACAAGCAAAAGACAAATCTCAGACAGATTGTATCAACTGGAAGAACAAGGGCAAGTGCCGCAAGGGTGACAAGTGTCCCTACAAGCATGATGAATCAGTTCGCGAAAAGGTTCTAGCCAAAAAGAAGGCAGCTGCAGAAGGGTCTTCCAAAAATGACCGAAAGAAGGACAAGAACCGTCAATCTCTATCGGTCCGTGTGTTTGGACTTAACTATGACACAACTGAGGATGATATGCGCAAGTTTTTTGAACATTGTGGACCTATTATGGAGATTACATTTCCAACATTTGAAGACTCTGGACGCAGTAAAGGATACTGTGGAGTGCTGTTTACAAGCCCCAAAGCTGTCGAGCAGGCGGTCGCGTTAGACGGGTCCGAGTTACAAGGACGGTGGCTACAAATTCAGGAGGGCAAGATGTTTTTACGCAAGTGGGAAAGTGTTGAAAATGAGAGGAAGGAGAAGAGGATGAAAGATGATAATGGGCAAGAAGTTGGAGAGTATGGGCAGAAAGTTAAGAAGAGGAGGAAGCATGGTTTCAAGGATGATTAATTTGTATAATTGGCATTATTATTCTTACAATGGTAATCTTACACTCCTAGCTGGACATCATTATTCCCCCCTTTCGCAATAAAGCATTAGGCAAATGCATTTGCCACATTCTTTTTCTCTCTGATCCAATTCTCCACAAGCTCCGATAGTATCTGTGTCCCTCCCCCACAAACAATCACTGCAGGGACGACAAAAGGATACTCCCCTTTCATCGCAGCATCCATTGTGACACCCTCCCACTCATTAAGCCGCTCCACTGCTTCCTCTTGCGTGCACCCATGAAGGTCAATCTTGGCAATACGGGACGTCCTCGACGCGTTAATCAATTTATCCCTCTTTGATGTCTTGTAGAGGTTTTCGACTCTCCCCACATTGACAGAAAAACTAGTCCTCCCCGCCTTGCCACCAAGCCCGGTCATTGAAGGATTAGACACAGCACTGGATGAAGCATTCATGCTCTTGCGAGAGCTTGGTCTTCTTGTCTTTGACTTTTGGCATAATAACATGGACTCGTTGATGTTTTGCCTGATACCTTTGAGTTGCAGTTCCATCTCATCCAATACTTTGGTCAACTTTTTGGAATGTCGTTGCCTATCTGTCTCGGGGTTGAATACCACAGATGATTGACGCCCCTTCTTCATTTGTGTTGCCTTCAATATACTTGTTCTCTTCTTTTCTTTTTTCTTCCCCCCCTTCGTAGTACCCTCTGGTGATTTATTCTCTTTTGGTACAGCAGAGTTAACATTCGATACTTCAATCACGCATCCATCCTCAATACCCAAATCTTTCGCCGTCTTATTACCCGCAGTGCTCAAAAAGAGCATGCTACCATTAAATGAGAATCGTAATGATCGTAGTGACACACCACACTCATCTGCGTAGTCGTTAAATAATGTCTTGAGAGTTGCCGATACACTGATTGTTTTTTCAATATCAATCACATCATCTTTGGTGGAGAGCATCACCTTGATTTCGGTGGTGTCTTCATCTTGGTCACTGCTTCGCTGCTTTTTAGAAGAGGCCGTATTATCCCAATCGCTTGCTACCAAGTCAACGTACTTCATGCTAGGCACACTGCAAAAGGAGGGGGAGAAATAATGTTAGGAATCAGAAGAGAGACATTCAGCAATTGGTGTGGGCAACAGGGGAACTTACTTTGAACTCGAAGCCTCAAAGCCAAGGGCATTCATGTATTTCAGTGGAAGAGCCTTTCTCAGGTAGGCCATCTCCTTGCCTTCATTGCACAACTTGACAGCATACGAATAAATCGGAAGTTTCTTCGCATCGGCGAGCTCTTCACTGGTCATGGTCGCCAGTTCAGTCATTGGAACTGTCCCCTTGTTCAACTGGTTGAGGAAGGCACCGCACCGGATGAGAGCTTGTGCAATGAGGGTCTCGCCTAAATTGAGATATTCATAGGCGAGCATGTGTGAGGTGCCCGGTCCGATATTCATGGCAGCATAGGGAGAACTATCAGGACGACTCCAGAATTCAATCAATGTCTCAATAGTCACAGTCTGCGGGCTGAGGATGAAGGATTGGAGGGTCGGGCAGAACGAACTCCAGTGATGGTCAATGGATGCCCTGATGACCTCCTCCGAACGTGATGGTCCATCCTTGGAGGCGCTTGCGGAGAGCTTTCGCAGGTTGCGCTTATTTCTTGCGGTGATGCTGCTGCGGGAGTTGTTTTGCTTGCCTCGTGCCATGGTTGCTGAGTGTAAGGATAGTGGATAGTGGTGAATGTTCTGTTGTCAACGCTGCTCGATTTTTAGGGGAAGAAAAAATTCCTGGCATCGTTCTTTATGTCAAAAACGTTGTGTCCAAAAATAGCTACTTAGAGGTAAATTAGCAAGAAACATCAACGAGAGCTTACCTCCTTACGATGATAATGTGATCATTTTCATTTGCGCAAGATTAAACTTTGGCTACTACTACAAACTTCTACAGTGCGATTTATTTAACATATTTATTCCTACGTGCCACGTCACAGGAACAAAGCTGCTGTGCAGTCTTTGTCTTGACACAAGAAAGGTTTGAGATGCACGATGCTGCCCCTGAGGATCTTGGTCGTCAGTGCATAGTGGCAGTGAGTGTGTTGAAGACGACACTGAATGTTAGCGTAGGCTCGTACTAATTCATTACGTTATCACACTGCATGTTTATCAGCTCCTTCTTGCTCAATCCATACTGAATACAAGATGCTGCTTTTCCAAGAAGTACAAAGGATGCGAAAGCAAAAACTGCATAAACAAGAGCAACATCAACAAGAGCAACATCAACAAGAGCAGCAGAAACAAAAGGAAACAAGTATAGATGAAAGCAAGAGCAGCAACAAGGAAGCACCATTACATCACAACTAAGAAAGGAAGTAAGGATCGGATGGGTTCGAAGATGAAGTAGCGTGTTAAGATGCTACACTCTCCCTCTGCTACTACATAGATTCAAATTCTCAGTAACATAGCTCATTAACTCTTACACATCTAGATAGTAGCTGCCCTAGTCGGCCGCCTAGTCATTCTACGCATTGCTCTGTCTGCGGCAAGTTCAGTTGCCATAACGTACACATCAGATGTGGCAGCCGCCTCCTGGGCTAATGCTCCTTGCTCTTGCTCAGAAGCTTATCTTTGATGACGGACTGCTTAGTCTCATTTTGATTCCTCTATGCAATTTTGGTCTTGTCTTGACACAAGAAAGGTCTGAGTTTGCACAGCTGCTACGATGTGGTTGTGGCTAAAAGTGCTCCTTATATTGCTCTTGCTAAGAAGCTTATCTTCGCTTACTCTGTCCTACTTGTCTTGATCTGTACAAATTTGGGTACCCATACAAACAACAACAACAATTAAGAAATCATTGGAATATCCAAAAGATCTGTTTGTCGTTTCTTCTTGGGAACACTTGCTCCTTCTTCTCCAAAGTTGTTCTCTACTGATGATGCGTCTTCCTCTTCTTCATCCTGCTCATCCATATCATCATCTCCAAAGTCTACAACACCATCGTATCCATCATCAATTGATCGACGACTTCCCTTAAGACGTTGCTTCCTTGAATTTACATTGATGTTGGAAAATGATGTACGAATCCCCTGAGCTTGTGGCATACGACGGGAGATTGCCTTCTTCACCTTCTGAGGACGGCTTAGAGCTATGCCCTTGTGCTGATTAATCAGATCCATTGCGTTTCGACTACTTCTACTCGTAGCCGAACTTACACTTGCAAGTTCGACATCATCGGAGTATCCAGGAGTAGGATCCTCTTCGTCGTCGTCACTACCACTACTGCTGCTTCCACTGTCGGATGATGCTGCACGCTGCCTGAGCATTTGCTTTCGCTCACGTCTGCCTTGAGGTTGAGATTTGCCACCCATGCAACGAGTGCCAAGTAGGAAGACCAACATCACCAAGGCAATGGTGGCAACAGACAATGCCACTTTGCTGAATATGTTCACGTTGGCACCGGATTCTTTGAGCGTTTCAATTTCCTTCTTCCAATCAAATCCATCAGAGGGTGGTTTCTGACGATTAAAGCACTTCTTCTGCCCAATATACGCCTCTTCTGGAGACTGTACATCGTAGCACGGTTGACAGGGCTCCCCATGATAACCATGATGACCAAATGTATTGAATGTGTTTGCAGGACACGCAATCCTATCGCAATAGTACACATTGTTCTCCCCATTCCCATTCAACTCTTGCATCATGCACAGCAATGGAGGTAGCACTCCTCGAAGCTTGTTACCAGAAATGTCAAGTCTTGTCAAGGACGTCCAACGCAAATCACTTGGAATGAACCCCTCCAAATTGTTATCCGATAAGTCAAGTGTTTCCAAGAAGGAAAGGAACCCGATTGCATCAGGAATCGTGCCTGACAAATTCCGATTCTTCAAGCCAATCTTGATAATGTTCTCGTGGTCATCACACGTAATACCAGTCATCTGGCATACATCTTTAGTAGAGTCATCCCAGTCACTACCCCCAGACCAACCACGTTGAGACGTAGATTCATAAAATATACGCAAGATATCACGTTGACTGTAAGCAGAACATTGCAAGTTTACGTTGCTCTTGCCCAAATATGGATTCTCCAACTTTGCAGCATCCCCCCCTGGACAAACACTACAAGGGTACACTCCCTCCTTACCAACACTTCCCGCAGGACAAGCAATGTACTCGCAATAATTACGCTCGGCATCTGGGGGAAGGGTGTTAAAGAAGTCGTTGTTCAACTTGGCGGAACACAATTGCAGAGGGAGTGCTCCTGTGAGCTTATTCCCATCGATGAAAAAGTCGTGTAGCATGTCGAATCTAACATACGATGCGGGAACTGTCCCCGATAGAGAGTTGGATTGCACCCAAATTTCTTCCAGGGATGATTTGCCCGACTGTGCTAGTTGCGAAGGCAGAGGCCCCACGAACTCATTATTATCAAGGTATAGGAACTTGAGACCAGGGAGAGACCCCAGTTGAAATCCAGGAATAAGACCCGAAAAATCATTCTGCGATAAAGATATGGTTTCAATCGTTTGCATCTGCATGATGGTTGTTCCATCAAGCGTTCCAACGAGCTTGTTGTTCTCCAACCGGACTTCCTGCATCGACTGCAAGTGCGGGGAATAAATGTTATGGAAGAACTCCCCCGTCAATTGATTCTGCGCCAAGAATAGCTTGTTTAGGGAGAAGGAACCCCACCATTGAGGGAGTGGTCCAGACACTTGATTATTCGTCAAATCGAGACTGAATAGCTTCTCCAGATTGGCCACCTCCTGAGGAATAGACCCGCTGATCAAGTTGCCCTTGAGGTTTAATTCTTCCAAATCTTTTAACGAGCCCAGTTCACTCGTTAGGGTTGCCGATAGACCTTGATTGTCGAGATTGATGGATGTGATGGTGGTGCTTCCTCCGTTGACGCTGATGCGGCAGCCTATTCCTTCCCATTCACACACCGGAACCTATATTGAGCGTAAATAAGTATATTTGAGCAAAGTGCAAAGTGATTTGATACGATTAATCATATATATTTTGCAATGAGTGATACTTACCCCGGAGTTGAGCTTCCATCCCTTTTTGGTGGACGCCCATTCTTCGCCCTCAACTTTCTGGATGAGAGAGAGGAGAGCTTGCTGCTCATCGCGGTCGCTTCCCTTGGCCGGCATGTTGTTGTTATCGAGAGTGCTGCTGCTGCTGCTTTGTTGGTGTAGTTGTTGCCTATTTTTGTCGGAGGCTTATGTGTGTTTGCGATCGATCTACAAACCCGAATTTATGTGCTCAATATCGTCGATTTCTGTGTTGCTTCAAGCCTCACACAAATGGCGCCCAAACTTTTGTGTGGTTTCTTCCGAATAACCCGCGCGAAGGCCAAATCCGCTTCTTGCGGCACTTGCCTTGCTTCCGGTTGCTGCGGGTTATTAGAAGAAACCACACACACTAAAATGACTCCCACAACATGGACACACATGACCTTTCCACTTGAGATCACCTACCTACATTGAATCAGTACCTACATGATTTAACAGTACTGTACGTATAATATTACGCAGATTGGCGCGCCCGCCCGACATCCACTCGAAACTCGAAGCCACACTACAGGTCTCGCTTCTGGGGGAAGCATTTCCGAAGGTTGGTTGGGTTAAAGAAGTGATGATAGGGACAATGGATGTCAAAAGCGGGTGCTTTGAATGTGATTTATAGTACTAGTATGTACGATTATGGTACTTTAAGGTATGTAGAGGAAATGCTTCTGTAGAAGCTCTAAGCACTCACGCATCAAGACGACCCGCGAATGAACAGCTAAAAAATAAAACTGGCCCGGCCGCTAGCCACTCAAAAATAACACGGTAAATTCTAAATTCACCGCAGCGCTATGCAACCATGCCGCTGCCGAAATAGACCAAGTTAACCTCCGACATATCGACCGAGACTTGGCTGACCGTTACTATGGGTTATTATGTCGTAGTTATTGTCCTTGGATCCACCAAAAACGCTCTATGGGGCGTTCAATAACTCCTGTTCGGTGGCCGACGCCCGCCGAACATCGCCGAGTAATATCGCCACCCTGCTGCCTTCCCTCGACGGATTTGGTAGCGGCGAGGGCTTCAGTACTTACATAATAACCCATAGTAACGGTCAGCCAAGTCTCGGTCGATGGTTCGGCGATTAACTTGGTCTATTTCGGCGCGGCATGGTTGCATAGCGCTGGTTTTATTTTTTAGCTGTTCGTTCGGGTCGTCTTGAAGCGTGAGAAGCTAGAGGTTATCTCCAACGCTCAGCTCCTACATACCTTAAAGTACCATAATCGTAGATACTTTTATCCCAAACACATCTCCGTCCAACCACCATCGCTGAGCAGGAGATAATCGAGAACTTTAGTGTGCTCGAAGCTGAAGACTGAAGATGAGGAGTTGTGACAAACAATGAAGCCAGTTCAGTAGTAGAGAGAGAGAGGCGCCAGAAGACAACCCTTCACGTCACTCTACTTCGTTACTAGAAATTGCATATTAATTATGTCAACAACCCAAAAGAAAGGCCGAGGCAGGCCAAGGAAGCACCCCATTGCCGCCTCAGCCGCCTCATCTTCCGCGGCGGTGGATCTGACATTAACCCAAGAGCAATTGCTAACTCGCAAGACGGAGATTCAGAACCGTCTCTTGCAGCTGGAACCGCAGCCGATTATTGTTGCACCAGATATCATCATTAGCGCCGGTGTTGGTGGTGGCGGCACTGATAACAATAATAACAATGCATCATCCACAAAGGCACTATTTCAAAAACTCCCCACCTCCATAGCAAAGTTACCCATCCCCTCCACCACCCCCTCCACAACCACCACCACTGACAAATCCACCCACTGGGACTTCACCCTAAAAGAAATGCTCTGGCTCTCCGCCGACTTTCAATCCGAACGAAAACGTCAAATATCCCAAGCCAAAAAATTATCCAACGCCATTAAACAATACCACGCGACACTCCACACACGAAAAATTCGGGAGCGTGCCGAATTCGAAGCACGTGTACGACGATTGGGTGCCAAGCTCAATCGGAATGTACAACGGGGATATTGGAAGAAGATTGAACGGGTGGTGGGGTATAAGCAACGGTTGGATGGGGAGGAGCAACGGAAGAAGGATATGGATAAACATTTGGTGTTTTTGGTGAGGCAGACTGAGAAGTATGGGGAGAGTTTGACGAAAGGTTCTGTAGTGGATGGTAGTGATGGTGATGATGCTGGTATTGCTGCTGCGGGTAGAAATCAACAAATGACGATTGAGGAGGCATTATCACAAAGTGCCTCATTGGGAAGGCGAAAGAGTACATTGACAAGTGTAGATTATTCGAGGATGGATCGAGATGAGAGTTACAATGAAAGGACCTTTTATGGAGAGCGAGTAATGGTGGCCAATACTACTAATGCACGATTGACATCATCCTCTCCAACCACTGCCATGGAAACTGAGGATGATGCTGATGAGGAGTATGAACCAAGTGCCACTGAACTAATGGAAGAGGCGGAAAATGAAAAGAGTGAGTATATTGAATTCTTGACTTCTTTTAGGGAACAATGCCCTGATGACGTTAGGGAAGAGGTGAATAAATTACTTGAGGAGCAGGAGATGGATTTAGATACATTACTGCAACGGTTGGTGGAAGAGGGGCAACAGATGAAGGCAGCGGAGGAAGAAGAAGACGGCAGCAAGAATCCCCCAGGTGAAGAAGTAATGGGCGATCCAATGGAAATTGACGAGTCGTCTAGAGCAGCTCCAAGAAGACGGCATGTTAGCTTTGCTGTATCTCATCAAGAGAGAACATTTGATCCATCCCCATCTGTTGAATCAATACTAGGTGAAGATGACCATGAGGAAAAGGATGAGTTTCACCTCGAAAATGAAGAGGTTGATGACGAAACAACCATTGAGGCTGAGGAACGATTGGGCCGAGACATGTCCTATACAGATGAGATTGAATTGTTGAATCGTGAGAATGAAATGTCAGTCGAGGAACTACGTGCCATGTACGCAAACATGCAAGATGGAAATGATGAGCCAGTAGAAGGTACTGACAACAACGACGACGACGTTGAAACTGAGAATGATTTATCCATGCTTGCCGAAGACGACTTCGAGGAGAAGGATGAATTCCACATTGAAAGCGATGAGAAAGATGATGAAACAACCATTGAAGCCGAAGAAAAGCTTGGGCGGGACATGTCCTACCAAGATGAAATCGATTTGTTACAGCGAGAGGGCGAAATGTCGATTGAAGAATTGCGTGCCATGTACGCCAACATGGAAAACGGTGATGACACTGATACTCAGCAACCACGGGAAGATGAAGCAATGGAAGAAACTGCCATGTCTTTACTTGCCGAAGACGATCACGAAGAGCAGGATGAATTTCATCTAGATAATGTAGAGGTTGATGATGAGACCACACTAGAGGCTGAGGAAAAGCTTGGGAGGGACATGTCCTATCAAGATGAAATCGATCTGCTCAAGCGAGAGAGCGAAATGTCGGTGGAAGAATTGCGTGCTATGTACGCAAATATGGAAGATGGGGGAGTTGAATGTGACGATGAAAAAGAAGCTGGTACTGCTACCTCCGCACTTGACCTCCTCAATGAGGATGATCACGAGGAAAAGGATGAATTCCACATGGAGGAAGACGAAGTCGACGACGAAACAACTATTGAAGCTGAAGAGAAGCTTGGTAGGGACATGTCGTACGAGCAAGAACTCTCCCAGCTGCAAGAAGAAAGTGAAATGTCCACAGAAGAACTTCGAAGACTCTATGGGTTAGATGCGGATGAAGATGGTACTGAAACTTCTACTCAAAAGCCCGAGAAGCGGAAGCTTGAAGCAGCTGACGATCCTGACGATGGCAAGTCAGCAAAGAAAACAAAGAATGATTCTGATGAAGGTATTGCGGCATTGCAGACACTTGCCGCATCAGATGAAAAGGCGCGACAAACAATGCTGACGCGGCCATTCCTGCTTGCCAGCTGGGTTAAATTGCGTGCTTATCAGCAGGTTGGTATGAATTGGCTTGTGTCGGCACAATCTCGGCGGCTAAATTCCATCCTCGCAGATGAAATGGGATTAGGTCAGTTGGTAAAAGCACATTGTTGATGCATCCTTTCTCTTTTCGAATCTTCTCACGTTAATTTTACTCCTCCCCCACCCACACCGACAGGTAAAACTCTGCAAACAATATCAATGTTGGCATATCTTGCATCATACAAGGGCATATGGGGACCTCATTTGATCATTGTTCCAACGTCATGTCTTGTGAACTGGGAGGTTGAATTCAAGCGATTTTGCCCAGGCCTCAAAGTTATGTGCTACTATGGAAATGCAAAACGGCGAAAAGAACTTCGAGTAGGTTGGACAAAGTCAAATATGCATCATGTCATCATTACGTCTTACCAGCTAGCTGTTCAGGATTCGTTTGCGTTCAAAAGAAAGAAGTGGTATTACCTAATATTAGACGAGGTACGTCTGTGTGTGATTGAAAGATTCATATTTATGTGACTTGCGACAACTAAAGATACTTCTCCATTCATTGCCAGGCGCACAACATCAAAAACTTTGAAAGCCAAAGGTGGCAAACTCTCATCAATTTTAATACCCAACGCCGACTGCTGTTGACTGGAACTCCTTTGCAGGTAAGTTGTCATTCCGATCACATTATTTTGAAAGTTACAAAGCAAATCATTCCTCACTCTTTTTATGCGCAGAATAACTTGATGGAGCTTTGGAGTTTATTACACTTTTTAATGCCACACGTCTTTCGGGATAGAAAGGAGTTCTCATATTGGTTCTCCAACCCAATGGACAATATCATTGAAGGAAATGCCCGACGCAATGACGATCTGATCAGTCGCCTGCATGGAATTATTCGCCCTTTTGTACTCCGGAGGCTAAAGAAAGATGTAGAAACTCAACTTCCTGGAAAATTTGAGCATATAGTCAAATGTCAACTATCGAGGAGACAAATGTTTTTATATGAAGAGTTCATGGCACGTTCCTCGACGCGGAAGGCAATGCATGGGGGGAACTTTATGGGAATGATGAATGTCTTGATGCAGCTTCGAAAAGTATGCAATCATCCAGACTTATTCGAACCACGATCTGTTACTACGCCATTCGTCATGGAGCCTTTGACAATGTCCACTGCTGCTTGTGTAGTTGATGCAATAGAAGAGAAATCTGGCTTGGAACGTCTGAGCCCACACTTCCTCCTCCCATTATGGACAATGGGACGAGGCACTCCTTCATTTGAGAAGGCGACATCTGTTGATAGTATCATCGAAGAGCAACTAAATCGATTGGTGACTCCTACTTCATCAATACTTCAACGCGCAAAGAATGCTCGTCTAGAAGAGCCATCGCCGTCTCAGCAGGGATTGGATGATGGTCTAATTTCGTTGCTATCTCGGATCCGGGAAGACAAGAAAGAAGAAAAGGTAGCAAGGGCACAGGCCATTGGCGAAATCAACACTCGAAGATGTGGAAGTCATTCATTTCCATATTCAAATCGGCTCTGTGGGGCTGTGACACTTGATCAACGCCCTTTAAATTTGCCGCTGAAAGAAGAACTCAATGCACACCAAATTGCCGGCACACCAACAGAGTTGCTTGCAATGAGAAAAAGTCAGGAACAGCGGGGAGAAGATTTGGAAGAGCTCGTGGAAAAATTTGTGTTCGGCGTACCGAAGGCAGGCAGTAGCAAGCCTATTCTCGTCTCAAGCAAATCAAATTCTTCATCGATGGCAACAGAAAGAGCACTGCTGTCAAATACCTCGGACACGTTCAAAAAGTATTTCTCGCCATACCAAAAAGCACAAGCCAGACTTACCATGTGTTTCCCAGACAAAAAGCTTGTCCAATTCGATGCGGGTAAGTTACAAAAAATGGCGACATTACTTCGTGATTTGAAGCAAGGTGGGCACCGAGTTCTCATATTCACACAAATGAGCAAGATGCTGGATGTGTTGGAAGCATTCTTGAACCTGAATGGTCACACCTACTTGAGACTTGATGGAGGCACTGATGTCGACCGTCGCCAAAGGTTGATGGACCGGTTCAATAGCGATCTAAAGGTATTTTGCTTCATTTTGAGTACACGAAGTGGTGGTTTAGGTATCAACTTGACTGGCGCTGACACAGTCATTTTCTATGACAGTGATTGGAATCCTGCTATGGATGCACAGGCACAAGATAGAGCTCATCGTATCGGACAAACAAGGGAAGTGCACATCTACCGCATGGTTACAGAGCACACAATTGAGGAGAATATCTTGACAAAAGCAAAGCAAAAGCGCAATCTTGATTTATTAGTTATGGATGAGGGAAAATTTCATGCGGAATCTGAAGGTGGTGCAGATGATAAAACAGATGACGACGACGGTTTCACCAAGGGTAGCTTGCAAAATATACTCGGCGTCAACTCAGAAGCTGACCAGATGGCTGTCGAACCTGATCAGATGAGCAAAGATCAAGTAGAATCTGTAATGAATGCATTAGAAGACGAAGACGACGTTAAAGCCATGCATAGTGCAAGAAAAGAGGCAACTGATGCTCTCGAGGAATTTGACGAGAGCATCCAATATAACCAGGATGGAGAAGAAGCAGTAAGCTCAGAGACAAAGAACCAAAAAGTTGCACAAAAGACGTCAAAACCCAAAAAGCAAACAAATCCCAGCTCATCTCACCGCGCTGTTGCTAAGACCGGCGACAAGGAAGGTAAAAAAGAGGACGATGATGAAGACGACAAGGATATGGAAAAAGAGTTTGCGAAGTGGCAAAATAAAGTGGGCATTGATTCGAGTACAATCAACGAGTCATTAAATCCTCTCGAACGTTACGGCTTGCACGTGAAAGAGTACATCGATCCGTACTACTCTCCATTCTTCTGGGCTGAGCAGCAACGACTTGCTCAAGCTACAAGTAGCGTGGACAATGAGTGGAACTTGGAACAGATAGAACAAAAGAAGGTAGAAGAAGAGCAACGCGCCTTTGAGGATGGAGATTTACTTGCAACATTTCCTGAACCAGAGTCACTCCCTCGTCAACGTCAACTATACACGAGAGAAAAGGCTAGGGTGCGAGCAGAGATGATTAAACGAAAACTTACTGGTGAAAATTGGATCACCAAAATCGAGCAGTTGAGTGGAAAGCTATTCTGGTACAATTCTGACACAGGTGAAGCCATTTGGGAGAAACCGCCGGTATTAAAAATGCTCGAAGCAGAGAGTATTGCAATGTCAGAAGGATGGGCAGCGTTACCAACCAACCCTCTTGTCAGCATAATGGAATTCTTGTTACCCCATCCTGAACGCACACAATGTTCAATGGTCTGTCGTAGGTGGAGAGACGCATCTAATGATGCATCATTTGTTTTCCATGTTTGGCCTGTAGAACAAGGAGCGCTGGTAATGGACGAATCAAAATTAGGGAAGAATCATTTTCGAACAATATCTGACGCGTTGGAAGCTGCTTTGCCTGGTGATACAATAGGTACGTTTTTTTATGTATACTGCTATGCATGCATTGAGATGTAACGTTGCTTACTTACTGCTGCATTATTCATTTAGAACTTGGTGATGGCCATTACTTTGTCAACGACCCAGGTCTAATAGTGAACAGTCCAGTTCGAATTGTAGGCGATGAAAACGAGCCTGCCCACGTGATTTTGGAAATGAGCGGCGAACTCGTGTGGAAGGCTCGTGGTGGCTGGATGGAAGGAGTTACTATCAGGCGTCCGAGGATTGCTGCAGGGGGGACTCCTTCAAATCAAATTATGCGCATAGACGGCGGTCGTCTCAACATGTACAATTGTGAATTTGACAATAGTGGAAATATTGGACATTGTATCTCTGTCAATGGCAAGAAGTCTGGTGGGAGTTGGGAGAGAGCAATCATCAAGGGGGGATCACATGACAAAAGCGGTCTTGTCGTGGCAAATGGCGCATGCATTCAATTGATTGATGTAAGTTGATATCTTTCTATGATTCCTATTGGTAAAAAAATCGTGTCAATTTCTCAACTTTTATCTTTGCATCTTGACACAGGGCTGTATTTGTGAAAATTCTGGGCCGGCTATTACTTGCAGGGACGAATCTGTTGTTGCACTAAGCAACTGCATGTTGGAACGAAACGGGGTTGATGCAATAATCAAAGACGAACGTGCAAGCCAATCTAAGGAGGACGAGGTAATGGCAGAATCGGCTGCAGCTTTGATTCTAGTTAAGGATTAACATCGCACACTACAGCTGACAAAATGATATTCTTCCTTTCATGGGAAATGCTCAACCGTTCTCCCTTCATTTGGAATGTTTGACATGCACACATTAAGTTTCACACAAACTTAAATTCACTCTTGCACTTCTTCTCCGGCCTCCACCATCCTCTTAAAAATACCACCCTTGCGAGACACAAGTTCTTCATACGTCCCTTCCTCAGCAATAACACCGCGCTCCAACACAACAATCTTGTCAGCCTTGACAGCAGTCGAAGGATGGTGAGACACAGATACAAGAGTAAGACCTTCAGTATCACGGAGTTTGACAAGTGTTTCGATGATAGCATGTTCTGTCTCGGCATCCAAGGCAGACGTAGCTGAATGTCACAAGTGAAACGAAATACATCAGCATTATCGTATAACAAAACAATACTGAACTTGCATAAGCACAAAACTCACCTTCATCGAGCAAGAGGACGGATGGTTTCTTGTACAAAGCACGAGCCATGCACACACGTTGGAGCTGACCACCACTCATTCCGGCGAGTGCATCCCCACCAATCACCGTCTCATATTTATCAGGAAGACGCTCGATGACATCGGCTATTTCTGCAGCACGAGCTGCTTTCTCAACAGCTCCGGGGACATCAGGCTGCCCGAAGAGAATGTTGTCACGAATCGTTCCCTGGTAGATCATCGTTCTCTGAAACATCACACCAACGTTTTCGCGGAAGCTACCTAACGATGAGCCGTAAATGTCTGTTCCGTCCCATTCAACAGTGCCTTCAGAAGGTTTCTGAAAGCGCATTAGAAGTGACAAGACAGTGGATTTTCCTGAACCGGACTCCCCAAGGAGTACAGCGTATGATCCAGGACTTAGACCGATGTCGACACCCTTGATGACATCAGGAAGATTTGCGCCGTATCGGAACTTAATATTTTTGATGGACAAGGAGCTGGAGAGTTTCTTCAGCGCAGTCATCATTCCTGGTGACCTGGAAGATGATTCTTCATTGAGTGAGTCATCAACCAATCCCAAGATGGTCTGGATAGGTCCACTATATTGAGTTGTGAGCTTCGAAAACAAACCGAACATGCTAATGGGTTGAAGCATTGACATCTGCAAGAGATTGTGGCAGAAGCATCATATTTTTAGAGTGAGGAAAAGTCATGATGGTTACAAAACCTTGCCGCATCGTAAATTACACTCACCGAAGCACCCATGACTGTCATGAATTCACCAATACTCATTGATTGGCTAACAACGCCGAGGCCAAGAGGAAGGAGAATGAGGAGCATGTAGATTGCAGCCATCACTGAAATATATCCCTCACTCAGACTGGACCGGAAGAAAGAAGCAAAATGGGTTTTGTCAGTCATGTCTAAATTTTCCTCCATATCCGTTATGATCCAGTCGCTCGCATCAGCCGCACGAATCGCATCTCGGCATTCCACAGCAGAGGCGACTTTACCACTGAAAATTCCATCTGTTTTCGCTCTCTTCGCACTTGCTCTATTAGCCCTGTCTTCAAAGTAGTCGACAGAAAAAAGAATTGGCACCAGACTTATGAAGAGGTACACAGCAGGTGGATATGCTCTTGCAGAAACTACAACTCCTGAAATCATTGCCAAGACAACAGGGACAATTGAAACGAAGAAACTAATAGTGTACGCCTCAAATTGAACAAGTTGGCTTGAAAAAGAATCAATCAATTTTCCCGGTCGCCACTGTTCACCAAACTTGGTTCCACCCTTCATACTATTGCGCAACATCTTTCGGCGGCATAAGCCAACCATTTTTTTAGTGAAGAGTGCCTCAGTGTAGCCCGCTACAACATTGAAAAGAGGCCCTGCAACAATCAGGACAACGAACGTATAAAGCGCTCTCAATGCTTCTGGTTTATTTCCAATAGCAGCAGCATTTATAAAGTCGCCCGTTGCTTGTGGAACTATCGCATTAGTCAAGACGCCGGCAATTGTTCTAGGAAGAATTCCAATGAAATAAAAGAATGGCACTTGAAAGGACAATCTCAACATTGCGACAAGAGCTTCCACAAGCGTCAAGGGAGCAGTGCGCGTAATGTCTAATAGCCAGAAACACGTATATAGAGGCAATAGCAGCGCCAGCAGCCCATACCATTCCATCTCCGAGGCCATTCAACGGAACTAACTCACCTCGCTCGGCCAACTTCTGGTTAATTTTCGCAGAACAGCCTCAGATATCTTACGTGCAACAGTCCACGGGATGAGGCTGCGGGAAAATAGGTATCCGTACGTAGGTATGTGGATACGGTAAGGTATCGGTACTTACGTACCTACGTACTCGTTAGATGGCTTCTGCTTCTCTGCGAGGCGGGCCCTTTCTGACCCGCGGAAACGGGGAGGGACCCGTTGGAGCAACAAAAGTAGAGGTTGGTCCCGTCCCGTCCCGACGCCCTCTCCGGGATTCGGGATAGGACGATGTCCGACGGGACGGGATCCCGGGAAATCCCGGGATTGTCCCAAACAACGAGCACTCTAGTATCTATCGTTGCTAACGCTGTCAACGAGAGCAACCAACAGCTCCCATTATACTCGGTTGGGATAGCAGAGAATGCAATTGTAGCTGTGCATCGTCTCTTTTCGAGCAGTGCCGGCACGACAACCTCGTAGGTGACCTGATGAGGTCCAAGTCCAATTTGGGATGGCCGCCAGCACCACATTGGATCGCCTTATCAAACTCACGTTGTCAATATGAGCATTGAAGTATGCGCTGCTCCAATTACAGTTCATTGGGATTGTAGAGAAGCTTAACGAAGCTGCTCATCGATTTGTCTCGCGTCGGACCTGCACGACAATTTCTTCCGTCATCAATTCGGGCAAACCTCCAGCACACATTAGACTACGATATCGTGTTTAGCGCTGTCAACTTTAGTGCAATCCAACGCTTGTCGCCAATTAAAGTTAGGTATAGACGTACAAAAGGAGAATGTTTAGTATTACAAGCATTGTATCATGAAGCGGCGATTCAACAACCTCGGATGCATCGGGAGGTCAAAGCCCACCGCCACCGCCACCGTATCTTGTCTATTGCTGTCAATATGAGCATAGACGGGTGCTAGTGGCCCATTACCTTTGATGTCTGTTACTACAATTACGTGGGAGAATATCAAGTTTTAATGCACTATCACACATATCAACTATACTGCAGCCTCGACTAAGCCCGAGGTCCAATTTGAGCCTTCGGCCAGCCCCACAAGGCCAGAGCATGTGTGTCTACCACTACCACTGTCAACTCGTCATAGAAAGGTACCGATTACCCATTTAAAAGTGTGCTGCGATAGTAGAAAAGGAAATTGTTCATTTTTTTAGCATTACATCACGTTGCTGTGATGGAACAACCTCTATGCGCCTGCGAGCCATGCTCTGAGCCATGTACGCATCAAAATCCCGGGATTCCCGGGATCGATGGTCTCGGGACGGGATGTGAATCCCGGCCCAAAAATCCCGTCCCGTTCCCGACGGGACGAGACGGGACCAACCTCTAAACAAAAGCTACCCATAATTTGCAATTGGTTAGAGATGACTCGACTCACGGGAATTGGTATCATTAGATTAACCCCGTGCGGTAAATTTTAAGGTTATTGACCTATCACATATGCCCCTTTTAATTACATGCCACCTTTCCATTTACATGCCTCCTTGCCAGACATCATAACGCTTGGGCTAAGGGCTTGACCCCTTTATTGTAACTTTTTTCACAAAAACCCTAAAAGTCTAGACGCTAAAACATCCATAATCGCTTGACCGTCGCTGGATGAGATCCGAACCCGGAACACAAGTTTTCGCCAATAAGACCCGCCAAGTGACCCGTAAATGACCCCCATCAAGCTTTTTATCTATCTCAAGAGCCGACTGACTCCCTTCAATTGTTGTCAAAATTATCCACCTCCTAAACTCCAATAGTAATAGGTTGCAGATGCAAGAGTTAGTTGAAAGAATCTGTCCTACGAGGTAGAGGAAGAGAGCATATTGAATTCTTGGCATGCATTTTACTTAACTTTACCTCCTTCACCCAAAGCATTGCAAGATGCCTTTATGGCATCTTGCACACCTCTGCCGGGAAGAGCAACATCCCAGCAATAACAAGAAGAATATAGTTGTGCTCGCCTCCAATGCAGCTTGGGCGAGTCTGCAATCCTATGGTTATCTAGTCCAGTGCACTTACATCTTCTTACTACCTATTCTAACGTGTGTACTAATAAAAATGGTACGAAGTATCTACCTACCTTTCTCTTCCACAGGTAGAGCTTCCTTGACTCGCCGAACCCAATTTACATTTGAGGTCGGTTCTCGGTTCACACCAGGCCAGGTAATAATATAACAGAAATTTTAAAGTACGTCTGGTTGGCCCTCCAGGGGCGAAATTATCTATCTAGCAGCAACTTGTCGCTGTCTGTCAATTTAACCAACATCATACCTCATTACTTGCGGGTGTAATGTGGCATTACTGTTTCCCAGATCGCACTCCAAGCCAGAGGTGCCTAATAGGCCCTCCAGCCGGGTACGGTTTGAAAGGGGTATCTACCCTTTTCGGTTGATGCAGTTGACTTTTTTCTCTTTTTTGCTGGTGTACTTCCATGCACTAGAACAATCCTCGTTCTAGCAACGGTTTTCGGTGCGGTTCCACATTGTTGTGTAAGTCTGGTTTCTACTGTCTGACTGGGTGCCGTCAATGTTATTAGTATTCTGTGCTCAATTGTTCAATCAAAGCCACTTGAAAGCGTCCATCTATCGGTCTACTTCGGTTGGAATCAATTCGTTTTTGTTTTCGACTCATTGTGGAGAGCGCAATGGCTACTTTATGCTTACACTGATCAGTTCAGTGCCCACCCGCCATTGCAGGGTTGTTTCTCCCACCCTGATTTCGGTGATCTTTCTATTTTCCCCGCTCTACCATCTCTTTGCTCAGTCTACTTGGGTTGGAATCAATTCGTTTTTGTTTTCGACTCATTGTGGAGAGCGCAATGGCTACTTTATGCTTACACTGATCAGTTCAGTGCCCACCCGCCATTGCAGGGTTGTTTCTCCCACCCTGATTTCGGTGGTCTTTCTATTTTCCCCGCTCTACCATCTCTTTGCTCAGTCTACTTGGGTTGGAATCAATTCGTTTTTGTTTTCGACTCATTGTGGTTTAATGCTCTCGTATGCTCCTGAAATTGGCAATTTCTATATCCATCTCCATTATTTGACTCCTCAGTATTATTATTTGTAGTTCACGCTACTGTAGTCACACTGCTATACACTCTCCTGGCCTTTATTGTGTTGCGCTCCGTTGGTCGAACTCAGTTGACTCTAGAAGCATGTTGTACTCGCTTTCTTCCCCGACCTGTAATTAAAATTATCCCTCGGTTCCCCTCTAATCATGGTTCCCCATGGAAGGGTCATCTGTAATAATTCCCAAATGGATCGGCTCAGTGGTGTTGATGGGAGAATAATCCAATGCTGTTATTTTTTCTATTTTGTGCCAATCCTCCCGGCATGTTCCTTCATCCTACCTCCTCCCCTATAGGGAGGAGGGACCGCCGTCGGTAATTGCTCATCTCATGGCATGGCCTGGTTCGCCGCTGCCCTTGCGCCAGCCACCCAAAATCAACCACTAGAAGCAGTTGATTGTCATATTAACAGCGTGAGATACGATATGGTGCTAGAGAGTAGAGCTGGCGGCCGTCTCAGATGCCTCATCAGGTCACCTACGACGTTGTAGTGACGCCGATACGACTAAAGAATGCTTGAGCCGTGAAAAAGATGCTTCTATACTATCATGGCCAACTAGGATGGGTCACTAGAAGCAGTTGATTGTCATATTAACAGCGTGAGATACGATATGGTGCTAGAGAGTTGAGCTGGCGGCCGTCTCAGATGCCTCATCAGGTCACCTATGATGTTGTAGCGACGCCGATACGACTAAAGAATGCTTGAGCCGTGAAAAAGATGCTTCTATACTATCATGGCCAACTAGGATGGGTCACTAGAAGCAGTTGATTGTCATATTCACAGCGTGAGATACGATATGGTGCTAGAGAGTAGAGCTGGCGGCCGTCTCAGATGCCTCATCAGGTCACCTACGACGTTGTAGCGACGCCGATACGACTAAAGAATGCTTGAGCCGTGAAAAAGATGCTTCTATACTATCATGGCCAACTATGATGGGTCACTAGAAGCAGTTGATTGTCATATTAACAGCGTGAGATACGATATGGTGCTAGAGAGTTGAGCTGGCGGCCGTCTCAGATGCCTCATCAGGTCACCTATGATGTTGTAGCGACGCCGATACGACTAAAGAATGTTTGAGCCGTGAAAAAGATGCTTCTATACTATCATGGCCAACTAGGATGGGTCACTAGAAGCAGTTGATTGTCATATTCACAGCGTGAGATACGATATGGTGCTAGAGAGTAGAGCTGGCGGCCGTCTCAGATGCCTCATCAGGTCACCTACGACGTTGTAGCGACGCCGATACGACTAAAGAATGTTTGAGCCGTGAAAAAGATGCTTCTATACTATCATGGCCAACTATGATGGGTCACTAGAAGCAGTTGATTGTCATATTAACAGCGTGAGATACGATATGGTGCTAGAGAGTTGAGCTGGCGGCCGTCTCAGATGCCTCATCAGGTCACCTATGATGTTGTAGCGACGCCGATACGACTAAAGAATGCTTGAGCCGTGAAAAAGATTCTTCTTTATTCATCATTGCTTGTGATTGTGATCAATATAGTTAGTGCATCTGTCGTGTGACGACAGTTATTCCCTGAACACTTTCTATGTTCTTGATCAAATGGACGCCTTATCTTACTTTTTCTTGTATGATAAATTGAACTCAAATCGAAGAGCGAACTCTCTCAGTAGCTCTACCTCTACTACGAATCTTGTTTTTTTTCTTGCCATTTACACAACAATTTACAACAGCAGTAATTGTTAATTAATGTAACAATGTAACAAAAATCTTAGAGTACGTCTGGTGGGCCTCCCAAGGGATAAAGTTGTCTATCTAGGTATCGCATTGATATCTGTCAATCCAACCAACATGTATACTACATGAAATCATGCAGCACTATCACTATTACCCAGATCGCACTCCCAACAAAATATGAATAAAGAACGCTTTACAGGTGTTCAAGAGTCGCATATCTACTTGATGATGCAAGTATCCATGTTGTCAGCCAACTTCTTGTTAATCTTGGCTGCCTTTTTGTACACAGCTTCATAGAATGGGTGGCCACTTCCCTTGAACCTTTTGTGGAAGTACAATCCAGGGACATCAGACACAAAGCCGACTTTGACCACACGCCCAACCTCAGCCATCTTACCAAACCTTGGATCATCCACATCCAACCACAAGGGATCTTTCAGATTCCAATCCATTAGGCTGTGATCGAGTGAATGAAGAACAGTACCAACAAACACTGAAAGCAAGAAAGCAACAGCAACGAGTTGTTAGACAGAGAGCGGCTATGTGTTTCAAACAAATTGTACACCCATTTCGACTCACTGGCTTCTCCATCCGTCCCAGGGAACAAATCCTTATGTTTCTGAAACTCAGCAGTAAAGATGGCTCTCACTTGTACAACGAAATTGACAAACTCAGAGTACTTGACGAGTTCCATGATTTGCGAGTGCTGCCAAACGTTGGCCTTTATCCCGTGATTAATGGCCTGTACGAATGGTTTCTCAGGTTTCATCCACCCTGGTGAAACCAGACCTTCTTTTGCCCATGTCTCGAAGAAGCCATTGAAGGATGTGTAACCAAAGTAGTTGTACAAAACTGTGACAACGCTGCTCTGCCTAAAGAATGGATTCACATCTGCCAAAGCTTCGTCCACATTGACGCTAATTAACCCTGTCAGAGCAGCAGCCGAAATGAGTAATATATATAGCAAAAATGGAGAGGAGAAAGGAAGCACTATTACTCACCGGAGGTAAAGGATCATTTGGAGAGTAAGTTGTTGGCATTGTGATGCTGAAATCCTAGAGTTGGACTTACAGAAACTCGGTGCAAATGACACAGCATGAGTCAACTTATTGATGGTATAGGTCCAATCATCAAGGGCTTCCTCTTTTCCTTCACGAATTCTGTGGCCGCCAATGACTTGCTGAATCTTCTTGCTTGCCTCATCGGGGAAACGAAGCGCCTTGCTTGCATTTGCCGCAATCTTCAACAAGGCACTGTTGCTGATGCCAGTAATAGGACGGACGCCATCTTTAACCTCTTCCTTTGAAATAGCGCCCTGGTAAAAACAATACAAGCTCTCAAATGCTGGGTCAATAATCCTCTGATCAACAAAGATGGACTGCGGTGAAGAGTATTGTGAGTATTAGATAGAAGCATTGAAGGAATACAATGATAATACAATCAGCATATAGGTATAAACTTACAGCAGCCATCACGATAAGCAACCCATATTCGAGCTGCATCGTACCCATTAGTTTGATGTGTCTGAATGAATAGTAGAACATAACGATCGTTCCGACTTGGAGGATGACATTCATGAGTGACTTGTAAGGCCCAGCCCATGAAAGCATCTGGCGAGGAGAGCCCAAGAAATACATGCTGTTCATTAAGTTCAAGGCCCACCAAATAAAGAAGCAGGTAATCCCTACGGCACGAACGCCTAGAAGTTCATCGGGGGTAGCGTTCGCGGCCGACACTAGGGCAGCAACCAAAACGTACATGGCATACATGATGGCATTGATAGGGCGTCCCCAGCCCTTGCGATCAAATTCAATGTAGTTGTATGCGCGAAAGAAGCGTAAGCGGGATGGTAGTTCAGCCGTTTCGTCGAGATCGTCGCTCTCGGAGGGTTTGAACCACTTGCCCGGGGGCGACTCTTCGTCATACGCTGGATCATCCTTGATCAGATTGGCCTGGGAGAGGGATACCTCGTGACCAAAGGCAGACACCATGTTCTTGAGATTGGGATGGCAAGTTGGCTGCAGGGGAAAGAGAGAGGCAACGGTCAGTGGGGCTGTGGAGACAATAGATATCACATGACGTGGAGACACTTACAATCAAATAGATTGTGTGTAGAGATAATCGGAGCCGTGAAAGCAGATTGCCCGATGGCGATGGAAAGCAGAGTGAAACGCAATACCTTACAATCGATGATAATAATTACAGCTGCTGTAGATAATTTATGAACAACAACAAACAACACATAAGTCTTCGGATAGCCGAGCAACGCCAGCGCAGCAAATATTATGCGTGATCTTGTAGAGATGCAGCTGGTAAGTAGAGCTGCATCTAAATCAGGCATGCAGAGCTGACAAATCTGAATCTCATTGTCCGGAAATTATTCTGTAGCTTCATTATCGATTTTACTCAATTGTTTCAATCTATATTTTTAAGCAAAGATTAGCCATTAATAAGAAGCTCAACATCTCTTTACCCACAGTGCCCAGATTGCATCTGTCGCATTGCTTTTGAACAGGAGGAACTATGCACGTGAACATATTGTACTGAAATCCTTTGCATGTAAGTGGAACTTTACAGTTCAGATACCAATTCCGCCAGAACAAACCAAGATTTCATTCGAGAAAGAGCTCCAACCGTTGAGTCTCGTTGAGTGCCTTCTTTTCTTTCGACAATACCCATCTGCCATAGCTACATACTTAGCTAAGTCTACCATCCACCTCTGGCTACAATACCGCGTTGCAATCCTCCGAATGCTTAATGGAAACTACGCTTGAGAAGTAATCAAATCTCACGTCACATGTGCAAAGTGTGAGATGAAGCGCCATGAGTGCCCATAGATATGAAATCTATACTACGAAAGCCGTCTTTATAAATCAATGTGAATGTCATATTTTCCATTACGATTGCGACAGCACGAGTAGATAAGAAGTCAATACTAGGAAGAGTAAGACTTTCTAGTGGAGCAAATGGGATTTACTGGAAGGATTACATACAGATACAGCGTGTTGCATTTGTCTGTTGGATCAAGCGTCGATCAGGGTGTACCAATCAGACTTCAAGAAGCCCAAGTCCAAGTCTCACGTAGGCAGCTGACAAAATGGCTTTGACTTCTCCACTTTCTTTTACAAGTCTCTCTTCATCCTTCACAATATTCACAATCTCATGTTTCACATCATCCAACTTGCTGCTGAGATCTTTTCTTACATCTTCCTTCTGCAGATTGCGTGAGAGGAAATGCTTGTGCTCAATCGAGAGTGCATCAATCTTTCGTAGAAGTAAAGCGTCTTCGTCCTCCTTGCCATTACTCTGATCAAGCTCATCTTCTAGCCGATCCAACTTCTCTTTGCACTTGTGAATACTGACTCTATCATGTTCCTTGAGATCATCCGCTACTACAATCTTTCGCTCGAGTAATTGTTTCAGATAGAAAAGCGATTTGTGCTTTGACTTGCACCTTGCAATTCGTCGCTGTCTGTCTTGCAGTTCTGCGGTCTGTCTTTTTACCTCCAGATCTACACGCCGAGCAAAGCTGCCGGAAAAGATCCTAATGCTGTAGCGCGATTCTGCTTTTGCCGTAATTGTCAATTCGATCAATCCGCTTTCAATCACGTTGCTTTCTAGCTCATGATCTATCGTGATGATTCCAATTGAGTCAATTGAATTTTCAGACTGAAGAGTCTTTGTCCCCATCTGAACATCTGAGATTCCTTCTGAAAGTCTCTTCAAACTTACATCTATCTTCCCAGCTCGATAGTCGGGTCCAAGGAACACTCCCGCAAAGACAACAGTAATGTGGATTGACTTGAGTTTCAAGCAATCATTATTTTCAATGAAATAATAGTGACGATGTACGTTGGCACCATCGATTGATATCGAATCTGATTCGTGTAATATGCTCTCTCTATTTGCAGCGACAAATATCCGGTCATTGTCAACACATTCAAGTGACAATTTGTCCAGACTGGCAAGATTGGGAACGACAATAACATCTCTATCGCGTATTCCCGTGCTATCAATATTAGGAGGTTGGATCTTGTCTGCAGCTGAGTCTACAGCTGATGGCGGAGATGAATTTTTATCGTCATCGTCATCCGTCGGACAAGAAATTACGATGCAGTTCTTGAGAAGGTCATTGTACTCATCGCTGCTCAGTGCAGGTGATATTTCTTTGTTACAGTATTGATTCATTTTTGATGGAAGTCGCGTTGATTGATCGTACTGATCCAGGTATCTTCCATCTGTGGGTGTTCAGCGTTGTTTCCAAACAATGCATCGATGGCAATGCTCCTGCTCTCTGGCTAAAAATGGCTAATAAAGATGGTTCCCGCAAAAACGAGACACACCTTTTTTCACCCATCATCCGCTAGCTCCCCATCATCACCTATCACCCGCCCACCCATCAAACAGTGTCGATGTCGGTTGTGTCGATGCGATCGACCTCTCTTTCGACACTCGACGCGCCGATCGACCAAATCCGTACCAAATTACAGTGAGATGACACCGAATAATATGACCATGATGCTGATGCTCTTCTCTTCCATATTATGGATTGGCAGCGTAAACGCATATTATCATCGCTACCCATCAGCTTTTGCCGCTTCATCATCGCCATCACCTACTCAGGCCGGCGAAGCGGAACATTCTTCTGGTCGACGGTGGAAGAATCGTCGTAAACGTCAAACATTTTTGCCGTCACCTGCAAGACAAGTCACCCCCGAGGAAGAGGCAGCTTTACTCGACCAGCTTGGATATGTGCCGCCAAACATATGTTCCATCTCTGCAAGGAGTGGTAATGCTACAAACTCAGCTATAGACACATCTAGTAAAGGGATTGGCAGACCAATTGCAATACAATCATATCCTTTGCTAGTTCAAATTGTTAACAAAGAGGAAAATAAGCACAATCAGACTCCATTCCCTACAATGTACTGGTTAACCTGTCACCACGTGTCCAAGGCCATTAGCGAAATAGAACGCAATGGATACGTAAGAAAATTTCAATCGAGATTAGAAGATGATGCATCTCTGGCAAAAGAGTGGTGGCAATGCCACGAGGAGTACGCAGCGGAAAGATGGGGGCTATTATCGGATTCAGATAGGGAGTGGCTACTATCAACCAATCAACTTGATGATGATGAAGAGGACAATAATTCAGAACAACGCAAGGTGGAGAGTATGCGTGAAATGATTCAATATTCAGGAGTAGCAGGAACAGATCACCGAAGATTGCGAGATAATATAGATGAAGATGACAAGAACGAATATTCCTCTCTATACGTTCCTTCAGTGAAGTGCTTGCATTCTCATTATGCACACTACCGAAGTCAGAAAGAGGGTGGATCTGCAGTGATTAACATTGTGGGAAAGTGGACTCAAGAGCTGTTGATTGAAGAATTTCCTGATCTGATAATATAGTATCATTATTATAATCATCATCATCATTTCTTCTTTGCTTTTTTACCTCCCTTCAACATCGGTGTCATGAATGACCAAATTCCCCACATAAGTAAAAGCTTATGTGGATGATTACGGTCTCGATACCGTTGCGGTTTCCTGGAGCCAAAGAAACACAAAAGTGATGTGTACTTGTCTAATTGTAGAAAGTAATTTTCTAAAGAAGCTTTAAGCTTCTTTGACGATGTTGAAGGCGCAGCTGTCCGTTTGCCTGCCTTGGGAGGTGCCTCGTTGCGATCAAAAATCATCTTTATCACTTGGACGTTATCACCAACAATATCTGTCACCTCCCATTTGTTATCTTCGTCGTTGATATCCTGGCACTTATAATTCTCCAGATTAAAGTTACTGACATCTTCCAGAGTCTGTGCATTGGTTTCAGATAGATATCTTGCCATCAAACCACGTGCACGTTTTGCATGTACTGCCAATACACGTCCTTGATGACGAAAAATGGCGTTAATATATATTGTATTCGGTGGGAGTGACGCAACATCTATTGAAGAAGAATATTCATCACTTGCAAGATTGGCAAGTATTGCTGGTGATGATGTTTTTCCTTTGCTGCCAGTTCTGATCAATTCTTTGCCAAGATAGTTGGTTACAGATTCTTTCCAGTATGACGCCAGCGTTTCCTTCTTTCCTTTCGCATTTGTTGTTGCTACTACTCCCTTACAACCCATTTCAAGGCGATACGGCTGTAACGTGTCAAGAGAGCGAAGCACGCCAAAGACTGCGTCCAGGACGAATAAATTCTGCGCCATGTAGGAAAGAGTTGTCTTGTTGCATTGATGAGCAGATATGCCCTGAAATGCTGGACCATTGAAAGTAAAAATGGCAAATGATGCATCATCTTTTCGTTTCTTATCGTCCATAGAAAAAGTTTGCCAGTATTGGTATGCCGTCCCTAACAGAGACGGGGAAAGACTTAGTAAAGACTTTAATTCTGCCTCACTCTTCATTTTCATTATGTTTACAATTTCGTTTGTTTTATCTTGGTCACAACGAGATGTATGCTTGGCAGAAGATATTGCAGCGATAGTCTCATGATCCACCATCATGTCCAACTCACGCTCGTGTAGGGGTTGCAAATCAAGTGTTTTCGCGGGGCTTATCACCATCGCGATGCCTTTGTCGACGGTTGTCATTGTTGCGAAAGAGAGTGCTTTTGTAGCCTGCTGTGATAGGAGTAACGATGAGAGTATTTTTTTGTAGTAGGAGGATGCCGCCATGGTCAATTTATGATGGTTTAACAAGTGAACATTTGCTTGAAAGGTTGTGCAAATTCCAATGTTAATGTGGTAATGTTTTCTCGATAGATGAGCATAACAATTGAAACGTCGGCGCTCGACGTATTAGTATCCGATACTACATTTTCGTTTTTTTGTCAATTGTTGAACTCTATAAAATCTAAGCAAGCAGCAAAACGCAAAAGACAAGTAGCGGCTACAATACGTCAGTAGATAGGGCGATGCAATAATGTTGATCGTCAGCTGGAACGTAGCTGGTCTCAAACCAGCATTGCAGCGAATCCACGAGGATTATAGCTTGTCATCATGTGCCTCGTCATTGACGGCAGCCAGCAATGCTGCGAATGGCACTGAACCAGCAGCAACAGAAAACAATGCCAATTCATCCACTAAAAAACAAGACGCCAACACCACTACCGCCAACACCTGCCCCTTTACCAATTATCTACAGCTTCACGGCAACATCGACATACTATGCCTCCAAGAACACAAAATCCCCCTCTCTCAACTATCCTCCCGCGCCGAACCCCACCGCTGCTCCACCATATCCGGATACGAAAGTTTCTGGAGTTGCGCCACCGATCAAAAGTCCCGTGGGTTCAATGGTGTAGTCACATATGCGAAAATTGGCATTGTCCAATCTGCGGATAGTGCACCGCTCCGAGATCCAGAGTTGGATGGTCAAGGGAGATGTATTATGACGGATCATGGTACCTTTGTGTTGTTCAATGTGTATGTGCCGAATGGGATTCATCCCAACAAGATGAAATTTTTACATGCCTTGCAGAATTCAATGAGGGTGCAACGAGAGAGTGGGAAGCATGTTGTACTTGTTGGTGATATGAATTTGAAGATTGATAAAAAGGACATTTATTGGAAACATCGTGTTGTGAATGTGGATGAAATTTTGTTGGAGCAGCAACAAGATCAACAAAAAGAAGGTAAGCAGCAATGCAGCAAACAGGCAAAGAGTGACAAAACTGATGGCAATTGTGATGATGATAGCAAACGTGCCTCAACTACACCACTATCCAAATGGAAGACTGATGTGCAGAATCACTGGGACAAAATTACAACTGTCTTGGAGACAATTGAAGCAGTGCCCTGCCAAACAACAAATCCCAATACAAAGCAAACATTCAATAGATGGAGAGCACGTGTGAAACTAGCTGATGGCAAGTATGCCATTCTTGGCACTTACGAGGAGTCTGCTGAAGATGCATTGTTCCATTATACTTTTTGTGAGTTGTCCTACGAAGATTCTAGTTCCAATACTCGAACCATTTGCCGCAAGAAGAATGTCTTGAGTGTTGAGGTTCTCACAGAATTGATGTCCAAAATTGTCAATGTTTCGTGGGATCCCAAAACGCAGCGAGACGTTGCCAACTCGGATGAGGCAAATCTCAACCCTGATTCACCCCCATACATGTGGATGAAGGCATTATTGGAAGAGGATGGGATGGTGGACGTGTTTAGGCACATGTATCCGGAGGCAGAGGGGCGTTTTACTTGTTGGCATCAACAGAAAAATAGGAGGTATGTCAATGAGGGTGGAAGGATTGACTTTACGCTTGTCGACAGAGCTCTTCTGGATCGCGTAGACACAAGCAGTGGTAGCCTCCGTTGTGGGACAAAGCCTCACGACGACCCATTTGGAGAAGAGGCTGCGTTGATGGCCTGCACGAGCAATGGGATGTTCCAAGCTCCATCATTTGCTGGTGGCGGAATCGCTCAGGTGTCCAAACGTGCATTGGATTCTCAATTCGGACCGCCTCACACGGGCATGATCTATACCCCACCGTCCTACTCTGATCACATTGCCATCTCAATGTTGATGAAGGAGAGCTTCAATGATGTTGTGGGTCAATTGGCCTTGCAATCAAATGCACCTACTCGAAAGTCTCAACCACACAAGAAACAACAGTCGATGATGTCATTTCTATGTGCTCCAGGTGCAACGAAGAAGGCAGCTTCCAGTACGAGCTCTAAGTCTTCTACTTCAGAATCATCTACCGCTGCTGCTGCTGGGCAGAAGAGGACAGCGCAACAGCAGGAGGAGGAGGTCAAGGATTCTAAAGCAAACAATTTGAAGTCCTACTTTGCCGGTCCCGTTGAGAAGAAGTCGTCATCTTCGAAGAAATCCAGTACAAAGCCAGCTGGGAGCAAAAGCAATGCAAGCCAGGACAACAAGAAGCATAAGAAGAACAGTCTTTTCAATCATTTTAGTAAGAAATAAATTCATATAATGAACATGTATCATTTCAATTGGATTCAACTTATGACTTGTCTATTGTTGTCTTTTATGCATCTTCTTGTTTAGTCCTGTGGAATTTCATCCTTCTTGTTGACGGCGTTCCAATCGTTCCATGATGGCACGAGCTTCTTCTACATTGTTGAATGCAGAAGGAGATGATGCTGAGCCTCCTCCTCCTCCTTGATTTAAATCTCGACTGTCACTTCTGCTCCTACTGCGACTTCGACTGTATTCTCTATCTCCACGATGTCGGTGTCTCTGTTTCGACTTCTTCCTTTTCTTTTTGTAAGAAGGTGACCTTGATCGAGATCTCGAATAGTCGTCAGATGACGAATAATATGATTCAGATCGGGACCGACCTCTACTTCTACTGCGACGCCTGCTTGACTTTTTGTGCTTTCGGCTATGCTTTCTACTACTGCTACGTTTCCGATCTTTGTGTCTATGATGTTTGTCACGTCGGCTACTCTTCTTGCGATGACGATCGGCTCTACTGCCATCATCCTCCTTGTCGTCTGGACCTTTTTCACCCTTCATGGAGCCCAATCTATCATCATCATCTTGTCGTGTCATCCATGCAGGTAATGTTGTTGCTCTTCCCCTCCCCATTGGTCTCACAGCTGGAGCCGCGTTTGTCATATGTACTGCGGAAGTTGTTGTTCTTTCATCCCTCAAAGAAGTAGTAGGAGCTTCTTCCCCTTCATCTTCCCCAACTAACAAATATCCATTGAACTTGGTATTGCCCATTCCTCCTGCTGAAGATCCACTCTTACCCTTGAGTATCAATGAACCCGGATCAATAGCACTACTAATCCCAATATTCGATGCCAATGACCTCCCCAGTAAACTATTTGCTCCACCGGTCCCATCTTGATCGGAATTTTGAGAATTGCGACCACCACCACCACCACCCGATCGATGTTGCGAACGCATCAAATCCTGTTCCATCATTTCACCATCCGGATCCAAATCCTGTCCCGTATCCTGATGAACGTACTTCATGCTCAATTTGAATTTGTGACGTTGTCGCCCATCATCAGTGTGTTCGATTGTTACATCCATAACTTTGATATAGACTTGATCATCGAGGGATACTACATCGTTGACATCGGATATTTTGACACCATTGTTGGTGATAGCGGTGAGTTGAGAAATATGAACCAGTCCAGAGATGGTGGGTGAATCTTCCTCGGTGATGAGCCTAACAAAACAGCCGTAGGATTCGATGCGTGTGACGGTGGCTCGATGGATGGATCCTACTTCGGGAGGTACGAACCGTCTTCTTTGAGGCTGTTGATAGCTCATGATAATATGCGCATCAGTGTCGAGACAGTCTAAATAGATCTATGTATCAGCAGGGAAGATAAAATGAGTTAGAAACTCAAATTATAAAGATGGCCTCTTCGCAGTTGCTGTGAGACTTCAGGGAGCTCGTGTAGCAACAAAGAACATATAGATCAAATATTTACCTTGTGTCTTCGTCTGTAATGGATAGGTCATACTTATTTGAAGATAACGACACTTCACAACAACCAGTCGCAGTCGTATGCCCTAAAATGAATGACTGAAAGAGCAAAGAAGAGCACCGGTTAGAACAGCCGCTATAAAATATCATGGGGTAGGAGAACTCAAAACAATGTTGAATCCGAAAGACTAATCATAACCTCCATGTTGTTTTGTACTCTCTAATGAGATGTACTTCAGGCAGTTTATTTTAAGTGTCGTCATTTTCAACGAGTGTGAAGTATAACAGTGATAGTATATTATATTTACCTCTCGTCCAGCCAAATATATGCACTGAGAATGATGCACCCATAGGCAGCCACGCTATAATGAGACCAATACGAGATGGTGGATTTGTGACTGCGGATTGGAAGCATGGATGGTGGTGTCGGCGTCAAGAGCTTCTCCACTACAAAAGACACACATTAGCCCGTTTAACTTGAAAAGTGCCGGCGTGCCTGGTGCCTGGCCCGGCTCGTCGTCACAATGAATAAGCTGTACCATTATAATAACATGGGAAGGTCTCAAGTCGAACGAAATCGTATCAAAGGTCGTCGTCCCGGAAGAGGGGGCAGAGGACGCGGTAGCGGTAGCGGTGGTGGACGAGGCGGCGGTGGTGGTAGATCATCCTCCAATAATAAACGAAGAAGTGGACCTGATCCACGCACTTTGGGAGATAACGCCTTTCGATTTGAACGACGTAATAAAGACACATCAAATGAAAATGATGATGGCAGTAGTGATATGCTACTAGATGATTTCAATACTGGATTGTTACTAGGGAGTGATTGTTATGGTGCATCTCATTATGATTTGCAAGAGGATGATTATAATAATGAGGGGGAGACAACAACATCCTTTGAAAACAGTAGTGACAATGATTGGATGTCAGTCGATGTTCAAGCCTTGACAGCATGTTTGAAACAATTGCCTATACATGAACGGTTGGATGTACCTTATCATGTGGGGAAGCATATTGAAAGTAGATATGGTATTGATAATGCTGCTGCTGCTGGGGGGAAGAAAACATTGGCTGAGTTGAGAGAGGAGTCAAAATGCATAGACGCCCTCCCAACAGTAGAGGAGGTAGATACCAATACAAATCAGAATTCGTCAGAAAAAACAGAGGAAGCTAAAGCTGATAATAATGACGGTGATGAAGATGATGAAGACGACCTTGATGCTTGGTTGGATGATATGATTTCCTAACATCTTGTTCTCTCGATGACAGATAATGCAAGAATATATATTCATATAGACATACTATAGAATAGAGTTATTCTTTATATTACCCGCATAACACAAATATCACAAACGCGCAGGCAAAGTCAACACTACCCCATCCAGACCTGTGTCGCAATTTCTTCACTCTTCACACAAGTTAGCGTTCTTAATTCATACCCTGGTCTACAGCACCATAACCACCATTTGCCTGCATTTCAGCAAGTATTTTCTCCCTCTTCGCTTCCTTCTTGGCCTTCTTCTCTTCCTCAGCCTCATAACGCAAATACTTTCCATTGAATGTAGCAAAGTACATTGTAGAACAAGCATGGATAATGATCAACATGTAGAACGAAAATGTGAACACTGGTACCTCAAACATTTCATGCTCATCATGAACAGTTCCAACATTCTTCAAAGCTTTAAAGACTGGGATAAATGCCGCACTTAACAAGTTGGAGAAGAGCTGTTGGATGACAAGAACAGTATTCTCGCTGAGTGGATAGACAACCTCCACTCCGAGCTCAGTCGAGAGGGGCTGCAATGGACCAGCCAAGATGGCAACCACGAGCAAATGCCAACGCAGGGCTCCTCCAGCGTCAGAGTCGAGGTCGGTATTGCACACTGCCAATGCGAATGCTCCAAGGATGAGCATTGCCAAGATGACAAAGTAATACTTACGTGAATGATCGGTCCATCCACCAAAGACCAAACTGGCAAACATGATGAACAACTGGAACGTTCCTCCGACAATTCCGACGTAGGACTTATCAGCTCCATTCAATGTAACAAGGTAGTCCATGAAGGTACTAAGAGTGTTGACAATGATACCCGAGGTGGTAAATGCCACAATACAGTGAGCAAATCCCTTGCGGGCAAAGCATGCCTTGAACTGTTGAATGATTTGATCATCACGAATGTCAATGTCCAAGTGATGATCGAGCTGAGTCAAGATAGGTTCCGCGCCCTCGTCCTCATGAAATGCACGGGGAGAGTATTCGTTTCCATCAGTTTCAAGGAGGGCATTGTGATAATGTCCCTCGGCATCGTAACCGTGGTAGAAAGTTGGTACGGTGGAGGTTTGATGCATTTGTCCTTGGTAGGAGGTATTGATGGGCGGAGGAGGACCGTAGTAACCCGGGTAGTACATTGGCATGGGAGGATATTGTCCAGGAGGTGGAGGTGGCATGGGCTGTCCACCAGACTGCATGAATGCTTGCACAGAAGCTTCCTTCTCTTCCTCAGTCATATCCTCAAAGTTCTTCACCTTTTGGTCAGATTCTTTCGCCACGGGTTCGTTCGTGGGAGCAGGAGAAGGTGCAGCATTGACAGGTGGTTCTTCCTTGGCAACTTGATGAATGAGCTCATCCATTGATTCATCCTTCTTATTGTCACTATCACCATCATCCTTTTCCCCACCACTGCTCTTCTTATTACCACCAAAGAATGGCAAGTTGGGAATCTTAAACACCAAATCACCCTTAATCACTCGTGCCGTATCCGAGGGCGGAGTAGGAGGAGCATCATCAAACTGCAATGCCGCACCAATAAACACAATTGCTGAAATAACACTCAACAATCCAAAGTATGGGACAATATCATCCTTGGTCTCCACCAAAATAGTACCAAAGACAAAGGCGCATCCAATCCCCAACTGGTTACTATTCAACGCCACACCGGTGGCCATGGTACGTTCATTCTCCGGAAACCACGACGCCGACAACAACGCGGGTGTACACTGATACAATGGTTGACTCAACCCCACCAAAAAGAATCCAAGATACAACCTCCATGTCATGTCTTCATCATCTTCGGAGTTGCCTCCCGATTTGATAATACTTCCAATCATTAATAGAGCTGCACCGAATACAACTGTACGACGTAACCCCAATCTACCCAGGATGGCAGGCTCCATTGCTGATGCTACGGCATTGGCACCTAAAAAGACAGTCACGAGACTTTCAGGATCGACTTCACCAAAGGCGTCAATGGTCAATATGGCAATAGGTGCAACGGAGTAACAGGTCCAATCGGAGAGAAGGTTCAACATGGACATGTAAAGGAGCATAATCCAACGGGCGTTATAAACTGAGTATTCTTCCTCGCCAAGTAGATGGTCGATGTTAGGAATACCATTTTCAGAGGCTTTCGAGTTGTTTGCAGCGGATGAAAAATCCGTGCCTTGTGGATACATCATCATTGGTGGCGGTGGCGGCTGATGGAAGTAATAACTTCCATAGCCGGAATCATTCCAGCCAGGTGGTGGTGGTGCTCCTCCTCCCTGAGATGCCATGGAGTACGACAACGAGCCTTGATGCATATAGGCGTACGGATTGTACTGTTGTGGAGGTGGTGGTTGTGGATAGTTATTTGGTTGTGACTGTTGGACACCGCCTCCTTTCTTTCGACCTACAGGAGGGACGGGTGAAAAGTCAAGATCCGATATTTCCGACATTTCACCAGGCGTGTAAGGGACGGCTCCTCCTGCAGCATTTGCCAAGGGCACGTACTCATCATCTTCATCGTGCTGGACGGGTGTTTGGGCAAACTGTTCCGCCATGATGACTTCTTTCTTGGCTGCCTTTTTATACAACGCTATCTATTGTTTTACGCAGAAATGATGCTTATCTAACACTGCACAGTAGATCTCCAGGACGAGAAGATTATGCCGGTGCGTGCGTCTAATGCTTGTTTCAGAGATTGAATTTATGAACGTTATGTTGATTGATGTTCATGTTTGATCTTCTCGCAATTTTTGCAATGCGACGAGTGCAACTTGATTTTGAGAAAATCCCCACAAGTGAGGTCTCCCTCTTGTCAAGTCCAGAGGACTCCCCCTTGTCAAGCAAGGTGCCCTCTCTAAGATTGCTGGATGCTGAAGGCCGTCTCAGATGGCCTCATCAGGTCACCTACGACGTTGTACCGACGCCGATACGACCAACAAATGCTTGTGCCGTGTAAAAGATGCTTCTATACTATCGCGGCCAACTATCATGGGTCACTAGAAGCAGTGGATTGTCATATGAATACTCGTGAGATACGATATGGTGCTAGAGAGTAGTGTTGACATCCGTCTCATATGCCTCATCATGTCACCTACGACGTTGTAGCGACGCCGATACGACCAACAAATACTTCAAGCGGGTCAAAGCTGCTTCTATACTATCATGGCCAACTATAATGGGCCACTGGAAGCAGTGGATTGTCATAGTCACAGCGTGAGATACGATATGGTGCTAGAGAGTAGAGCTGGCGGTCGTCTCAGATGCCTCATCAGGTCACCTACGACGTTGCAACGACGCCGATACGACCATACAATGCTTGAGCCGTGAAAAAGATGCTTCTGTACTATCATGGCCAACTATAATGGGCCACTGGAAGCAGTGGATTGTCGTATTCACAGCGTGACATACGATATGGTGCTAGAGAGTAGAGCTGGCGGTCGTCTCAGATGCCTCATCAGGTCACCTACGACGTTGCAACGACGCCGATACGACCAACAAATGCTTGAGCCGTGAAAAAGATGCTTCTATACTATCATGGCCGACTATAATGGGTCACTGGAAGCAGTGGATTGTCGTATTCACAGCGTGACATACGATATGGTGCTAGAGAGTAGAGCTGGCGGTCGTCTCAGATGCCTCATCAGGTCACCTACGACGTTGCAACGACGCCGATACGACCATACAATGCTTGAGCCGTGAAAAAGATGCTTCTATACTATCATGGCCGACTATAATGGGCCACTGGAAGCAGTGGATTGTCGTATTCACAGCGTGACATACGATATGGTGCTAGAGAGTAGAGCTGGCGGTCGTCTCAGATGCCTCATCAGGTCACCTACGACGTTGCAACGACGCCGATACGACCATACAATGCTTGAGCCGTGAAAAAGATGCTTCTATACTATCATGGCCATTTTTTTTGATTGGCGATGTCATCCGGAGGTGGATGTACAGGCATACTTTAGAAATGTCAAGGGGTGTATCGAAGAAAATGAATGGAGAGTGAACTTCATATGTGGTCAAGGGTTTGACTCCTTTTTATCAGAAAATCTATTTCTATTTGAAACGTCCATTGAAGACAGAGGCGAGTGTGAGCACATGGATGGAATTTGTAAAGCCTTTGTTGCAGGATGAATTGGAGTGGGATTTGGTCGCAAGTGCATTGGAAGAAGGTCGAGGGACAAGGACGGAACCAAGCAGTCAAAAAAGTAAAGTGTATAATTATGAGGAAGTGAAGGAGGAGATGATGGGAATAAATGAATGGGAAGGGCAAAAATGTATCTGATAAGAAGAAGAATGTGATGTATTACTGAAGAGATAAATAGAAAATAAACAAATAGGGGAAATATATTTGCGTCATTTCATAACTTTGGTAGCTGTTACTGTTACTATTGTTTTAGTAAGCGCAATCTGCTTCTATATAAAGCGGACGTTCATAGACAGTGCAGGACATGGATGAAACTGCTTTCAAGAATGATACATCACGGAACAAAACTCTAGTGTCTACTTGTTCGATCCAGGAGAGTCTTCTTTTCCCTTGGTGTAGCTACCTCAGTGTTGTTGTTCCTCGTGATCCCCGGAGCTGGAGGAGCCGCCGTTGGCTTGAAATGAAACTCACTTCCCCATACACATACAAGTTTGTTGAATCGCCGCCTGCTGCTGCGTGAAATGAAGCAGAATTCCCTTCACTACGCCACTATCAAATGTTTACATTCCTCTCAACACTTCAAGCTCCTTTTCCAATGTCTTGACATCCATGAGGAAATCGTCATACGCACTCTTGGTCTCGTCCACGACTTTCGATGACTTGATTTGCGCAGCTGCCGTGGCACCTAATTTCCCTTTCAGCGTATTCTGCAAAGCATCACCACACTCGTCACATAAATCCAATAATACTCCAAATTTCTTTTGACATGATAGAAACCTGAGCAATATGATGTTATCACCATTTCCAGATATTTGTTGTTGGTAATGATCTAAGATAATTTTCCCAGCTGTACGAGTCTGAGCATTCAATTGCATAACTTTGAATCCTGCCTCCTCTATTTTTCCATCTTGTATCACATTTGCGATATTGTCCACTGCGATTCGTTGAGCATGCATTATTTCTAATGCATCTTGATATGTTCCTGAGAAGAATGGCGACGCAGGGACGAATTCAATGGCATTCGTTGGGTGCGGGAGTGAAGAGATTGTCGCCACTGCGATGGTGCTGGAAATAATTGTTCCAATGAAAGATGACCGATCCATTGCAGGATCTTTCCCTAGATTTGCGGATGGCTGATGCGAATGTGCTTTAAATTCAACCAGGTTCCTTATGAAAGGAGAGAAACCATGCAGCAGACTGATCCTGCCGGAAATTAGTACGAAAGCAAAAGTGTTGAACAGCTTCATCTCGCCAGATCCATAACCCACAGTTTTGGGCCAATGAGATACGAAGCGCTCTCTCTCTCTTCCGATCGATTGCAATCTGCCTGGCAATACAGGGAACTACACCTACTCCTACACAACCTCTCCTACACAACGTCTGTGTGGGGTCAATACCAACGCAGATAGAAGCAGATAGCAATTAGAAGCCACAGATCAGACTAGATCAGACACGATAACACAGGATAACACGCACAGAAATAAGCGGGTATGTTTGCTTTTATGCCGTGTGTTTTGTGATGCTTATGCGGGCGATTAATTTAGATATTCACCCGCAGTTGCTGCTTCAGTTCTCAGTGTATGTATTGTAGTCGCCGCAGCCAGATGGTCACTCCTCTTCTATCAACTAGTATTGATTCGCATTCTCCTCGGTCGTGTTGGTGTAGACGGAAACCTCAAGCCAATCCTTCTCAAACTAATCGAATTGATTTGTTGCCCCAGCCATAGTGATCTTTGTTATTCTCAAAAATCCGCATGATCTCATCACAAAAGCGATGGTGCATTTCTTGAGCTTGCTGATCTAGTTCACCCGATTCTATATCAAGCGGTGGGTATATTGTCTTCCCCATCACATACATTAACCTTTGTCGAAACGGTATTGGCAGACCCAACTTTCCAAAGAACAAACATAAACTAATTTTGAGAATTCGGCTGAGATTTTCAATGAAGGCTGGAAGTTGCACTCTGCGCAACATCTTCGTGGCACCAAAGCAGTATATCGGAACGATTGGTCGGTTATGTTTCAATGCAAGCTTGAAGATACCATTCCGTACTCGAAACGCTTCATCGTTGCGATGAAACCCAGACTTTGGATAGGTCTCGAACATTTCTGCAATCCCGCCCGGAGCGATACCCACTGTGTCAGATAAGTTCAGGGCAGACGATACTGCACTACGCGATGCATCTATCCCACCCATCCATGCGATAAACGTTCTCACAAGCGGGAATAGTTTTGTTGCCGTGGCCACAACAGGACGGAAGACACCCCACGTTTCTTCGTAGCCACGTTGTGGAAGACAGCTAAATGCTAATGCGAATGGAAAGATCCCATGAGGGACAAATGCCAAAATGGCATCATTATCATTGTCGACTACTTGTGGATTGTTCATTCGGGGTGCTCTCGATTCACTAGCTTGGCCTTCAATACCCTTATCATGTAAGACTGTATACCCGACATAATTCAACCAAGCATCCCACAGTCTCCATTTTCGAACTCCTAGAAACTCTCCTACTTTGCGTGATCTATGTGGACCGCAGACGGAGAGCACTATTACTGTTATTAATGCAACGCAATACCTTTTCGCCAAACGTTGATACTTTTCATAATCAAGACTAGATTGTTGTATTTCTTCCTGCGATAATGGCGGTTGCTTTTCACTGCTCTCTTGCGAACTTTCACCACTGCTTGTAGCATAATTGTTATTTGATGTTGCAGTGTTATTGGTTTTAGCAGATGCTGCATTTGCCAACTCACGATAATGTCTCCATTTTCGAAAGAGGTAAATAATACCGCCATAAAACCAAATAGGGCTTCCGACGACAATGATCGATGAGGCATAGACCAGAAACTTGTCCATTATGGAACATGCCTCGAACGGTGGAGATTCAACGATGATGTCAACTCCTTCGGGCAGCAATGGACTTGACCTCCTTCTTCGGCCGTAGTACTTGTTGGTCGACATGTTGACGGACGCGACGTTCTGTATGTGCGGTAGCCTTGCTCAAGATTTGTACCAATCTATCTTCTGTCATAACAACCACTCCGCTTTCCGCTCGCTTCAGTTGTCATCGCGTCATGGTTATCGTTGTGGTTATGTGCTAGCTGCTAGCTCTAAGTAGCTTGCGGTTGGGAGATGTCATCTGTAATCGTCAAAGCATCGCTACAATAGAGAGAGAGAGAAGAGAGAGAGAGAGAGAGAGAGAGAGAGAGAGAGAGGTAGGCAGTGTGTCGTGGGTCGTGGGTCGTGGACATCTCACATCATCTCGGATCGTCCGGGGGGCGGCGGTCATTGCAGCTTGCCACATTGCCACTTGCCACAAAACTGGGTGGAAAAGATGAACGACCAAACAGTGGCAGCAAAAGATATCGGCGGAGGAATAGTAGGCACGTTGGTTCGCTTCAGCTGGAGATGCAGTGCATGCGTTTCTGGCTTAGTGGCATTAGTCGCCGGTGCCTTGTATTGGAAGGTAAGTTGTGCACGAGTTTTGCACAAAATTCAAAATTATATATTTTGCAGCGATGAGACGAGGCTATGAAGACTCCAATTTTTGGTTGAATGAAGTCTAGTAGCGATAATGCAGCATTATCCAATTTCCTATGTGATATGATGTCCTCGTCTCACACGCCACAACAACTCTCATTTGCAGCAAGACTCGTTACTATACTTTCCAACCATTGGAGGAGTCCCACGACATCCATCTCAAAATCCACGGAGATATCGATCACCATCCGAACACGATGTACCTTTTGAAACGCACATGATCAAATGCGAAGATGGAGTGACCATCCATTCATGGCTTCTCTATCATCCCTCTTCTTCGAACAATAAAGAAATACCAACAATCATCTTCTTCCATGGAAATGCAGGAAATATTGGTCTACGTCTTCCCAACGCTGTACAAATGTATCATTATCTACAGGCGAATATTTGGTTAGTGGAATACAGGGGATTTGGAGACTCGGATGATGCAGTTGTGAATGAAAAGGGATTGAAGCTTGATGCCGAAGCTGTATTGAAATATGCACATGATCAAAACAATACCATGAGTAATGTCAATGTGGAGAAGTTATTTGTCTTTGGAAGATCGTTGGGAGGGGCGGTAGCATTTCACATGGCCAAATTTGCACAAGTTAGCAAATATCCATTGGCGGGAGTGCTTGTTGAAAACACGTTTGTTTCTATATCCACAATGGTTGACCATTTGATGCCATATATTGCACCGTTGAAATCGTTGGTATTGAGAATAGGTTGGAACAGTGGAGAGATAGCACCGACAATCAACACACCAACCATGTTTTTGGCAGGTGCACAAGACACACTTGTTCCGCATGGCCACATGCTCGAATTATTTACAAGAATGAAGAATTCAAAAACTGATAATCTTGTAAGGATGCATGTAGTTAAACATGGGACCCATAATGAGACGTGGATGCAGGGTGGCAAAGCGTATTGGGTTGCCATCAAGCGTTTCTTGCATGATGTCTTATCTGCTGAAGAACATAATGATGGGAGAGCTGTTACTAAAAATGGAACTGGTGTATTCCAACGCAAAACATCTACTTCTACAACTGAGTGCACAGAAGCATCATCATCGTCAGTAACCAATGAATCTATTGAAGTGAGCATGGGCAGCAATGATGGCGAAGATGCAGCTGGAATGATTTCGTCGGTTGGCAACTTTATGGGAATGGCAAGGGAAGCAACAAGAAGTGTTGCTGCTGGGAGAGGAGTAAATCCAAGTGCACCATCAAAGAAGAAGGAATAAAATTAAGGAACATGTGTTGATACATTCACCTTTCATTGCACTTTCCCTAAAACATTAGTGACCAACGAAACAACCCCAGGAGAATCTAATATATAGTTAGCGGGGAGATTGAAGCATGAAGACACGTGCGTCATGCAGTATCATAGAGTATCATTCATCACCTGTACTTAGACCGAGCGATGAGAGGAGATGAGACGTTTGTTTGTCATGCTTGAAGAAACAAGGCCTCAAACTGTGTCGCTAAGCAAGATCAAGTTGAAGTTGAAAAATTCAAGTTGAAGGAGACAGTTTCATCCGGGTTTACGATTCCATATTCAAGTTTTCTAGAGTCTAACTGTATGTTCCTCCGTCTCTGGCCTATCTATCTTCAACGTAATTGTCACAGTGATATCGTCTGTGCAGTATTCTGATCGTAATATTAGATTTAAGATAGAATTTGATTGAAGTACCGTTCCTTGAACTTGAAGGAAGATTTAGTCTGTCCTTTTGTAGACGTGCTACAGAACACAACGCACCACAAGGCACGAAGATTGGGCAACAAAGCACGCAATTCATCACGCCGGTGAATCGATTTCATCAAACGTTGCTGCTGGAATTGGGAAGCCATAGAAATACCGCTCATAACTCATAACACATAACACAGTCTAATCATGAACACCCCTTTACCTCGGCAGCTTATCGATGAGCTGCTTCAAATGAATGATGAGGCCGTCAAGTGCATCAGGGGAAATGTCTCATCGGCTGACCATCTTGTGTCTTCCCTCGTGTCATCTACGACGAAGTTGACCTTGCCCTCCACTGTTTCGAAGCGATTGGAAGAGCTGAGCAAATCAATGGAGAGTGCCTATGATCAAGCAAAAGTGGAATTTGTCTCTTCGACTGATGAAGGTGACTGTGAGATGGAGGATGCCACCGATGATGATGACGTCTCTATGACTTCGCAAACAGCAGAGTCCAAGGTGCCGCCCAGTAAGTCGCGGATGAGCAAGGTTGACCGACCCATTAAGAGACGCCGATCAATAGACCACCTATGCAAGAAGAGTAAGGAGACAAATCAGCGTGTGACTCCACCACCTACCGAGTATGATGAAGGAATGCTAGTTTACCCAAATCCTCTCTTCCCCGATGACAACCTTCATGATCATGATTGCCCCGAAGTCTTGGCAGCGCTTCTGTTCAACATTGGGCAGCTCCAACTACAAAGGCAACAAGAAGAAGTTGCCTTGCGACTCTTTCAACTTGCTGATGACGTCCTTGAGAGCGATGATTCTGAGCGCTGTTCTTCTGAACATCATGTTAGATATCAGCTGGCAATTCTCCATCAAGCTGCTTACACTCACTTTCGACAACAAGACTACCCATCTGCTCTTAATGCACTAAGAAAAGTGCTCAACACTGCAGAACATCACTATGGACAACATCATATGTCAACTGCCTCGGCACTTCATTGCATTGGAACAGTAATGTTTCATTTGCGCGACAGAGAGAATCAAGAAATGTTGCAAGTTCTCCAGCGAGCATTATTTACCCGAAAGCTCCTGTTGGGCAGCGGTCATAAGGATGTGGCAACCACCCTGAATAACTTAGGTCGAATCTACTTTGACTGTAGTGAGATTGAAAAAGCTCTGTCTCACTACGAGGAAGCTCTCCAGATACGCCAAGATTTGTTTGGTGAAGATCATATGGATGTTGCGGCGACTACGTTCAACATTGGCCAAGCCCATCATAGGCTGGGGCATTTGGATGAAGCTCTCACTCGTTATTCCAAGTTTTACAGTTACATATCAAGATTTGGTTCACAGGATCAGCATCGTGATGAGGTAGTGGCCTTAAAGCACATGGGTCAAGTTTACCAAGAACAGAAGAACATAGCAGAAGCGAAGAGCTGCTACCAGGAGGCAATCAATGTTAGTATTACCGTGTGTGACCAGCAGCAAGAAAAAGAAACAGCTTCAATTTTGAACATGTATGGCAATATGCTATACGAGGCCGCTTCCTTCGACAAGGCTGCTGAGGTGTATGAACTTGGTCTTGCCATTGAACGAAGAGTATTAGAGCCGTGTTGTGTAAACATTGTTGTCACTTTGAGTAACATTGGTCAAGCGCTGATGCAACAGGGCGACTATCGACGTGCTCTTTGTCGATACACTGAAGCATATGCCATTCTGTCGCTCCAACCAGAGAAGGATATCAAGAAATTGACTGAGACTTTAAGCATCATTGGCCAAATCAGCAACTTGTTAGGCAACCACACTCAAGCAGTCAAGTCTTTTCAAGAAGTTATTTCCATGAGGAAGGCTGCACTAGGTGACCATGTAGATGTCGCTCTTGCGTTGAACTATCTTGGTCTTTTGTACTTCAAGCGAGGCTCCCTTGACTTGGCCATGAAGAATTTTGAAGAGAGCTTGCGCGTCCGAAGGAGTTGCAACCCAAACTCAACTAGTGCTGACATTGCCGTGCTTTCCTACAACATCGGAAGCATTCATCTTCATCGCGGCGACAACGAGAGAGCATTGAAGTGCTACCAAGATGCACTGGAGGTAGAAAGAGCCACATATGGTCACGTCCACCAAGATGTAGCCGTCACATTGCAACTCATTGGCAAGGTCTACGATAAATGCGGAAACTATGACGAGGCTACCCGGTACTATACTGAAGCCCTCGACGTCTGGCAGAAATGTGCTGAATTAAGTACTGATACTGAATCGCAGCGAAAGTACGAATTGAACGCAGCAAAACTTCTTGCCTCAATTGCAAGTATTCACTTGCGGCAAGGAAACATTGATCAGATGCAGCAACTTTTATCAGAGGCCCATCGTATCTTTCGAGATGCAGGGGTTCCTCCGGATGAACTTAAAGGAGCATGGTTTAGTCTCTACGAGCTTTCATTGTTGCATCCGCACTGTGCTGCTGCTGCATAATTAGATGGTAACCATGTAACATTAGAATGAAAAAATTGTATTCCAATACGGTATCGTAGTCATTTTTGCCCTTCCTTCTTGGTCGGGAGGGGATGAAGTCAGTTCTTGAACCTTGTGCCTTTCTTTGTTTGGCTACAATGTGTCACACTAAGTACTCAAGAGAAGGCAAGAAACCTTGATGTGACTGTGACTGTAACTTTTCGTTCACGCTTCCTTCCCCTCATTTTTGTTGTGAATAATGACCATTGTGACCGAACTACTGCAATACACCTACCACCATTATCCTGGCGAATCAGCCTCCAGCAATCAGTTATTGTAAAGTCCGAGACTCCTTGATGAAACGCCAGCATTGGTCGGTAGCTGATCTCTCCATTAAAACACAACATATGCACTTATATTTTAAAACATGGGCGGAACATCTCGAAAGAACAAGTCTAGATCAAGCAGCAGAGATCATAATGGTCGATCGTCTTCATCCAATCGTAACCAACGAGCTCCACGTGATCCATCATCATCTGATCAAGAAAAGACTCCATTAGTAGATAAACATTCAAGAGAGAGTGAATTACATCGGGCACAAAATGGTGGTCGGCAACAGAAGCATGCGAATGGTCATCGTAACCGAAGTAAGAAACAACAGGCACAATTGGGAAGCTTTATTGGAGATAATCAAAAACGAAGAAGTGAAGAGAGTAATCATGAGCATGTAAGATTACTCGATCCTACAGATTCGGCATCTGTTGAATTCAGTCTGTTGACTTCGCCCACAGCTTTCATGGAAGATGTTGACCTGCAGCGTCACACTAACGAAGAACAAAACCAACATAAGAGTTATAAGCATAGGAACGGTAGAGGCAATAACCCTACAAGTGCAGATGAATACAACGACAAAAGTAATGATAACGGCAACAATCGAAGAAGACGATGGTTCTCCAGAGTCAAGGTGAATAACCTCAATTCCAACGCGAGCACTGGAGGGAGCAGTAATGGCTCATCCAACGCATCCACTGCGAGAATGCGTACTGGTGTCAACAATAGCAATGGCATGAACAATAGCAAATTTAACTCTGGTGTGAAATATCGTTCGGCGACGTCTACACAACGCGCCCTTGATGAATTGAAACGGAAACGGATGGAAGCTCAAGAAAAGAAACGTGCATTGACCATCCTATGTTTGTTGGCAGTTGTGGCATTTGCAGTTCATTTCACGAACAAGGCAAATCATGCCGGTGGTGATGGCATCGATGTCCTTCTTCGGGGTAGCAAGGATAAAGAATATGGCGAAGTGAAGGATTTGGGATATGGGGGAGAGAGGGTACCGTCAACTCAAGAACAACAACAACTTGTCCCAGCGTCACAAGAAAAGCCGAGTGATGGTCAAGTTGTTGCGGGCAATAATGGTGCCGGTGGTGAGGATGCAGAGTTCTATAATACTGAATATGAACTGCCCCCACCTGTCGATAAGATCTACGATGAGGAACACAAATATCTAGAACCATTACGGCACTTTGCCGATGTGAAAGACCCTCTCAGGCCAACAGACACGGCATTCTTCTTTCACGTCCCTCGTGCGGGTGGAAGTACAATGAAGGATATTATCGGCAAATGTCTAAAGTTAGTTCAAAGTTCCGAGGTGGGAGTTCGAGATGGACATGATAAAGATCCAATGTTGGAAGTTTTGGATGTTAAGGAATCCAAATATGTCAATGTGGATACGACGACTGTGCCTGGGATTCAACGTGCCGTGGACATGGGACTGGCAGCTGCAGGAGTGACGGATGTGATTGTTTCATCGTATTATCATGAGTCTGCTGCATTATTTGATCTGAATCACCAAGGGCGAGCCTTTATGATGATGCGAAATCCAATTGAGAGGGCTGTGTCAATGTACTGGCATCGTGTCAAGGAGATTGGTGATCTTGATGCTGAAATTACTATTGAGGACTATGCACAAGGAAATGGAATTGAGAACAACTGGATGGTAAGTACAACTGAGATGCCGTGTTTTTTCATAAACTACATAGCTCGTTAGCTGACGATTTCCGAATTGCCCACAGACACGATTCATGACAAACCGCATGACGGGAGAACTCACGAAAGATGATATGGAGCAGGCCAAACAAATTCTCAAGGAGAAGTTCCTCATCGGTTTACTGGATGACCTTGATGAGACAGTGTACCGAATTATGAAATACAACGACTGGAAATTTAGCACGGATGAAACAGAAAAGATGAAACAAGAAGACTGCATTCAAGACTTGGCTACGGTGGGTTCAGCCATAAATCCTGATCCCTATGAAATTCCAACAAGAGGGACACAAGCGTATGCTTTGATTACGTGGCAGACTCAGTTTGATACCAAGTTGTTTGAGTATGCCAAACAACTGTTTGACGAGCAAACGAAGCAATGGGGTACAAAAGAGAGGAAGAAGTTGTTGAAGAAACAAAAGAAGAAGGGCAATTAGGTTGAGAGGGGTAGGTGCAGCTACATGATGTATAAGCAAATGAATCAAACAACTTTTTAATGTTACTGCCTTCTGCTTCTTTACTTCCCATTGCGCCCCAACATATATAATTCGTATTATTTGTTCTGGTTGACACTTCAAATTTTACGCCATTACTCCCTCCTCTGCTGGGATATCAGCTGGTGCTGACACTTCAGCCATTGTCAAATCACCACCATCACTGCTGCTGCTAGCAGAATTAGCTCCACCAGATTGGTAAACTTTTCCTCCAAAAATGGGATGATTCTTCAAATCATTCCTCTTCACAGCACTGTTCAATTCAAAACTCTCATAGAATACATATAACCCCACCAATCCAAGATACAATGAAAATGATGCACCACCAGTAAAGAGACGAACAATTGCATACGCCACCATAAATGTAGAAATGGCCATGGCCGTCATTGCCGTAACAAATGCTGCCTTTAAAGGTTCAACTTTCAATTTCAAGATAAGCGCGGCAGCAAACACACGTCCACCATCCAACGGATAAGCAGGAATACACAAATTGAACCCACATAGAATGATATTCAACCAAACTGCCTCTCCTGCCAACACTTGGAAGAATCCTGCGGGTCCGGTACTCATGGTCTTTAAGAAGATTGAAAATGATGGCCAAATTCCAGTGGCGTTTCCAGTCATGTCGAATTCATACTTTACGAGAAGATAAATCATCCACCAGAAGAACATTTGTGGGATGTGAGTGAGTGGACCGGCGAGTGCTACCTTTAGTTCTCCTGATAGGCTTTCTGTTGGTCCGCATAGAGCGAATCCACCAAGGGGCTGATAGGATATAGTTTTGACAAAAGAATGATGTGAGTTGATAAACGCCACAATGATAGAAAGCGCCGGCATTAAAGAGTAAAGAAGCAATGTCGCTATGAACACTCCGCTACCCCAAGCCAGCTATCCAGAGAAGAGACAAGCTCACATGATAACAATTGAATGTACATGTAGTGTATATAGAAATAGGAATAAATCTTACTTACCCAAAGCACAACGCCGCCAACCTCTCCACCCTGACGCTTCGTAGCAAACACATGTCCAAATTCATGAACCAAAATCGTCAGCAGCAACACCGGCCCATACAACACCACCACGAACAACATGTAGAGTGGATAATCTGCTGCAAGTCGAATCGATGAAATAAATTCTATCAGTAGTAGTAAGAAGAAGGAGAGGTGGAGTTTAATTGGTACGCCGCCGATGCAGGAGCCTAGGCTGATGGAGCTGGGGAAGCTCATTTTGGCGGACACCGCCGGTGAGGGTGCTGCTGGTGACTCTGCCATTGTTGCTGTCATTGTTGTGAGTTGAGGTTGGGTATTGTAGGGTAAAGCAAGTGCAGTTTGCTCTCACGACTCGGTACCAAAAAGTCTTCCCGGAATTTTGGGAGCTGAGAAAAGGCGGGAAGGCAGGTGTCATCAGTGTGTCAACAATTGGATGTCAAATATTTCAAAACTTCAAATTCAAAATAGCAAGCGGAAGATGAAGATGATGTTATTGTCAATGAAATCTTACCATATGGTCGATGAAAATAGAGTATCAATAGTATAGTAGGCAAAGCCACAGAAGCAATAGATTCCCCGATATATTATTGACTTATCTTGGAGTTGGGAGGATCGATGCATAAAAAGATAGTAGCGTGCGTATTCACAACATAAGATACGCGCTCATCGTAGTTGAAGTTCAACTATGAAATCAAGACAAAACCATTTCTTTGCAGCGACTCTATTACTGCTGTCAATTTTTTCAGAGAATGCAGTAGAAATAGTAGCGGCAGAAGTATCTCCGGAAGCCGTCGATCATGTAGAGGAGCGCAATAATGACGCCGCTTCAGCAGCGGAGGGAAAAGAAACAATCACTAGAGTTGGTAGCAAAGGAGATCAAGTTACAAATAATAATGATGCTGATGTTGAAGGAAACAGCATCGATGACGAGAAAGAATATAACAGTCATCATAATTTACCTTCATCAATAGCGGAGGCAACATTGGTAGGCGCCAGACTACGCCAACAACTACGAGAAAACGACAACAAAGACTCTTCTCATCCAAGGAACAACATTGACATCAACTTATTAGAATGGTCGGAACTTCCCACTCCCATGAAAGAAGCAGCATTGTCACTAGGGTGCAATAGTCAAATGTGGGATGATGGCGAGGAGTCATCTCAATGTGAATTATTTTGGTCGGAGCTGACACAGGAAGAGCAGAAGGCGGCTATGGTGCTTGGCTATCAGAGTTCGTCTTGGGATGGCGATGATGAAGATGGTGAAGATGAGCAGGATTTGAGTGCTCCTGAAGAAGCTGATGAGAACGATGCATATCCTAATCCACAAAAAGCAGCTCATATTACTGGATGTCATCACTGGGGTGCCATGGGATGTAATAAGGGCAATGCAAATGCTGGATTGGCATCAAAAACAGCGTCCAAAATTAATGCTACACCAGGTGTCATTGATGACAATGATGATGATGACTCAATGATACTTCATCAATCCTCTCTCGCTGGATCTGCTACTGCCAAAATTGAGGCGCACGTAATGAAGGGGGCGGGAAAATCAAGTCCACTATCTGCCAAGAAGGATATGTTGAAAGCAAACAACAAGGTCGGCATGATGGACTCTACAGCTACTTCCAACAATCCTCCCCAGGGATTTACACTGTCAGCGCGAATAGTCACCTCTCCTCACGACGGATTATCATACTTTCTAGATGTTCCCAATGTAGAATTGACAACGATGATGACTATTCCATACACATTCCTTGATTGTGGTCGAAATATTGAATCAACAACAGAAGCATTCTCATTAGATGATTTGGTGGTTCGTCATCTACCGGCTGGTGCTGATATAAGTCATTGGGTCAATCTAGGGGGCGGAGTTACTATAGACACTGAGGACGATGAAGATGAGGATTCTTCCCCTAGATATATCAATGGGAATCATGATGGAAGACCTAGATTACTTGTGGCACTAACTCCAATTGAAATCATTGTAAGTGGCAACGACGAAGAATCAAAGACATTTGCACCTGGGGAGATGATCCTCATGGAAGATACTCTTGGCAAAGGACACAAGATGAAAGCAAACGCGCGTGGGAAAGATTTGAGTGTAATTATGATCTCTCTACCGCATACGGTGCATTACCCAGCCGTCAATTGGAGTTCTGTACAAGAAGACCATATCAAGTCTTCGCCTTCTGATTCTGAGTCTTCGTGGCATAGTGGTGCACATCAATCCTTGTTTGGGTTTGCTCCGAAACACCGTCATCCTCGTTCGAAAGCTAGGCACGCAACAAAACCATGCCCATTAGAATACGATTCAGTCTATTCTTCCCTATTCACACCAACATCACACACCAACTTGAAGCGCCAAAAGCGACGTCGAAGGGATTTGACACGTGTGAAAAGAAAAGGCTTTGCACGAACAGCCGAAGACTCTTCTGACGACTCCAATTATCCTCCACCTCCAGGATTCACCACCTACAACGAACCCCAAACAATTTTTAAGTATGTCCCATCACTACGACAATCTATGCTCGTTGGCATTGGGCTTTCTCTAACGTCTTCATTCGTATACTGCGCGCAACTGCTATACCCACCATTTCTAGCCTTATGGGGAGGCGCCACGGTAGTGGTATTGGGAGCAGTTGTAAATGTGATGGGTGTCCGATGGCTCTATCAACAAAATTGGGTTGTTGTATGGGAAGAAGAACGAAGATGGAAACGTGAGTTGAGACGACATAAAAAGCGGAAGGAAGAAGATGCCGCGAAGAGTAAAGGTCCAGCTGCAGATGGCGGTGACTAACTAAAGCGTACGGTATTAGTAATATTATATGAGCTAGATTTGAAGTACATCGATGCTCGGCATATCAGTCTCTTCTTGTATTGATGGACAAAATTTGAAGGAATGACCCTTTCTGCCACAATGAAAGCAATTCTGTTTGAACTTTTTCGGTGGTTTACTACTACTCCCACTCGCTGAAGGTACAAACTCCAACCCTGGTACTGATGCAATACTTCTTCTTGCAGACGTGAATGAATTTGGATGTGGATTGAATCTTGTATTACTCTTTTGAGCATCATCTCTATTATTTGGCCGTGGCATTTCTTGTTCAGATGGTGTTGAGCTGGTAGCTGCACGAACTTTTCTACCAGACATATGATAGAGCACCTCCATCTGTTCCTCTGGAGTATCATTATCGAAATAGACATAATTTGCATACTTTTTGTGAACTCGCCTGAATTCATCCTCAAATTCATCCTCACTACGTTTCTTTATCTTGTTGAGTTCGTTCAATTGTACCGTCCCAAATAACTCCTCGAGATGATCGCTCACCTGAAGATTAGGGCATTGTGTTAGTATGAAGTCTCTATAGTAACTCGATCGAGCTAAGTGAGTTCTTCCGTACCAGAACACTAGAGGGATGAAGCTACCGCCGTTGTAGCCGACACAGAACTTGCTAATATCCAACTGATACCTTCTCTTTACCTTCGTCACATAGTTCAGTGTAGCCGTTGATGGAAAGTGCACGCATTGTAACCATGACTCCTCCTCCATATAACGTAAAATTGATGCCAGGTAAGCAACATCCCTAACGAAGAAATTGTCATGTTGTCCAATCAATATGTATGGTCTTGATATTACAGATGGTTGCATATTAAATGCAGCTGCAATTGCTCTTGCAGATCCATGCCGATATGGCAATTTCACCAGTTGGATAGTACCATTTTTTAATGGTTGAAAGGGAGCTTGTCTGTTGTCAATCTTCTCTTGTAGTAATTGCAAGTGTTGCTTGTAGTTCGCTCTTGTTTCCGGAGACACCGTGCCGTGTTTAAAGTTTTCGGTTGATGATGTTTCTTCTTCGCACTCACATCCGTCTGCCAAAATAATTATGTGAGCCTCCTTCAGTCCATCTACTCGATCGAAGCTTCGAAAGAGCGCCTCTAGCAGCGCTGTCGATGGATGGCTGGGCAGTGGAGATGTCTGGATGAGGACAGTGAGAAGCTTTTCCATCGTGTTTGATGGTGTTTATTGTGGCTTGGTTTATTTGGTTTGTGGTGGTTTGTGGGAGTTTTGATGATTGATGAGATGATGGATTTTATATGGGGGCTGTGACATGCTGTATGCTGTATAATAGTGGAGGATAGGTTACACCTTGGAGACTTTGTGAGGAAAGTAGTAGGCGGCTTAGAATTAGTCTTGTTTATATTATTGTTGAGCCATTCTTCGCTTCTAACCCTACTGACTTTGATTCTTCACTCAGTTTGATCAATCTTATTGAGAATGTAGCTTTCCTTGTCCTCGACACTGACGAGATCACTCCATTCCCAATACGGCACAGATATTAAAGGTATGAGATCAACATTTGCAACTTGACGTTCTTTCAGTATAGTGTTTCCTTTCTTCTTCCTTCCTATAAAATGAGACGGACCATCGATCTCTAGTCCAATGACTTTGCCATTATGAATAAAAGTCGCATCCAAAACGTAGCCACTTTTTGTCTGTACTTCTTCGTCAACGATCAGCCCCACCGAATGAAGTACCGAAACGACTTGCTTCTGTAAGTCAGAGCTGATGAGGGTTTGTTTCATGAACTCGTTGTAGCATCTTGTGCCCAAGTCATGTGGTAAAACAATGTCCGACTTCAACTCTTTCCGCCACAAGTTCCATTGATGGAGCTGACGTAAACCTTGATAGTCAAAATCGTGCTCTCTCTGAACACAAACATTGACAAAGTGTTCATTGAACAAGGAGCTATCTTCCACATTTGCTACCGAGTACGCCCATGCAATGTTTGCCAACGATTGATGGCCTGCTTCATAAAGTACTGAAGATGCTGGAGTTGCAAGAGACTGGAATAGACGTTGCTCTGGGTAGCCGGCAGCTGAGAAGGCCCACAATAGGTTCGAAACACCCTGAGAGGTAAAGTCGTTTTGGATTGCGATAGCAGAATCAGCAATACCTTCAAATAGAGATGGCCTATCTTCTTCCGCCGTAGCATATGCCCAAGCCATGTTTGCAAGGGGCTGAGCACCAAATTCCTCCCATCTGTCATCAGATTTCTCTGATAATGCTTGGAGGAGCAATCGATCACGACACCCAACAGAGACAAAGGACCATGCCAAACTTGCAATCTCCTGACTATCAAACGAAGCACAGCAACCTAAACATTCTTTTGATATGAAGTTGAACAGCTTGGGATCACGAAATCCTTCATTTGCATAGGACCAAGCAATTCCAACGAGCATTTTCGGAGAGAGACTTGATGGTCTGCTCACAATCTCATCTGCAATTGCCTTCAGTAACTTCTTATTGCGCTTACTTGCATCTGCTTTGGAATAAGATACCACAATATTGAACAGATCAAGCGAACCAAATGATTTCAATTCTGATACTGACCGAGACGCGACTTTATCAAATAAGGACTGAAACGGGTGACTTATTCTTGAAAATGATAAGACCAGCATTGCTTTTTCTGTTGGCTTAAATTCATTCATCTTTCTCATTGAACTGTCGGCAATGGCTTGAAATATTGGTAGCGAGTCATACCCCAACGTAGAGAATGCCCATGATAAATTGCTTAGTCCTTGTGAATTGAATGCTCTGATATTTGATATGGCTACTCTTTCAATACGACAAAACAATTCATCTGAAGGACGATCAATAGTGGCAAAGGACCATGCCATTTGGACGCATTCAAGGTGCCCAAATTGAGAAGCCCGATCGACAGCTGCCTCTTCAACTGTACTCCAAAACTCGTCATGAGACGTATGGCCGACAGTGGCAAAGGAGTGTGCAATCATAGTCAAGCCTTGATTGGTAAATGATTCCAGACCTCGGTGAACTACTTCTGAAGCAATTCGATCAAAAATATGATCCTTCGACTGCGGTGGTGGATACTTCGAGAGAGCCCAAGCCAAATTTGCCAACTGCTTTGGAGAAAACTCCTTCAGACGAGGTGCCGCCTCTTGAGCAATAGCATCAAACAGTGCTGGATGAGACTGTTCTGTTGTTGCATATGCCCACAGAATATTCGCCATGTTTTGTGGGGCAAGACTTTTGACCCGAAGGATTGATACCTTGGCCACTTCGTTAAACAATACACGTCCATCATCTCCCAATTCCGGCACGATCTTTGCAAAAGCGAAGGGTTGTATAAGGTTGGCCAAATGCCTCCCATTAAAGTCATGTAATATCGGAAGAACTGCTTGAGCAATAGCCCGAAAGAGCCTAGCGTCGTTATGTCTTGCTTTAGCAAAGGAACTTGCCAATTGACAAAGAGTCACCGCATCCAAATGATCTGCTTCGTTGGGATCAAGCCTCCGAGAAATAAATTCATCTGCCAACTCATTGAATAATTCAGGCATGCTATGCTTACATGTCATACAAGACCACGCAAGATTGACCAAATGCTTGGTAGAAAAGTCCTCTCTTTTCGATTGGAATGTTCTATATGCCGCACTGAAGAAAGGAGCAACATTTAGCAGCGAAGAATTGTGATTATTGTTCCGTGTAATTGGTTCCAAAACTGTCGCGAATGACCACGCCAAGGTAACCATTTGTCGAGCTCCAAAGGATTCTTCCGTTTCAATGTAGCGGTGCTGTAGCTTGTTCCAAATGTGAACATGATCGCTGAGGAGGAGATTGTGAAACAGCTGGTTTATGCTACCATTGTGTTTCTTGTTACTTGTAGCCAGTGTAGTAGTTTTTACAATCGACGCCAGCGCATGAGCAGTATTCGCCAAAACTGTTGGATTATGTGCTGGTATTTGATTGGAAGTGTGACTAAGCAGCACATCAAGATGTTTCGTCAGTTGTTCGTCTTTGACATGTGCATTGCTGTTGTTGTGATGAGGTTTACTCAACAATAACGAAAGATGTTTCCAAACAGCTGCAGTTGTCCTAGGTGAAAGTTTGTCGAGATGATCATGAGCCACAGCGACAGTGTCTCTTATTGTCTTACATTTGATGATACTTTGATATAATTGTTTATTTTCTGCAGTTTCTGGTGTATAATTTGATTTGAAGTTGTTGTATTTAATTGGTGGAGACTTTTGTGTATTTGAGTTATTACGAGGAAAGATATCGCTCCTACTACCAGGTTGATGTTGCCCACGTATAATGTTGCCTCCTCTACTGAAAGTTTGAAGGTTGTCATCTTGAAACGATGAAATGGAATTCTTTTCTATAACATTACCGGGAGGACTTAATCTATTGTGACTCTCTTTACCACCACCACCCGAAGAACGGGCAGGACGTATGACGTTATAATAATAATCACTACGCGCGCGTGGCTTGTTCTTCTTGCCTATCTCAGTATCTCCTCCTCGACTTCCGACAGCACTGCACAGAAGTCTGCTGATCAGCGTACTTTGCCTTGCAGCTGTGGTGATGTTACGGCTGAGCCGTTGCTGCTGATGCAACATCATCATCGTCTTCGGTTTGGAGAGGTGGTGATACGCATATCTAGAGTGGAGGGAGTAGGTTGGGAGGGGAGTGGAAGCTGTACGTAGGAATTCATACAGAAATGTCCGCCGAGCACCCATCTCCCTCATCTTGGCAGACTATATAAGTGCTGTGGCATAACAACCGAGACAACTGTTTGCAATGGATAGGAAAGATAAAGACAGCAAGAAGATAAATTCTCTAGCGGAGGAAGAGACGAAGCTGCTGGAGTCTTTAGGATTACTGAATCTTGTACAAGAGTCAGAAAACAATGAAGTGTCCAATTCTTCATGGAAACAACAACAAACCCTGTTCCCATCATCATCTACAAGCAACAAGATACTTCTCGGAATAGGTGGTACTCTCTTCCTGTTGCCACACCTTTTCGTCATCTTAAGTCTTCCACCAGTGCTTCAACGCCGTGGAGCTCCATATCTCCCTACATTTGCAAACAAATTGAATGTCATGTTTGATTTAATCAAACGACATGTCAATAATAACAACAACAACAAGACATTTATAAAGCAATCGTCATCATTAAAATTCGTTGATTTAGGATCAGGCGATGGTCGCGTAGTCTTTCGTGCAGCACGAGAGGGAATCTTTCAAAAATCAGTCGGATACGAAATAAATCCATCATTGCACATGTGGGTAAAATTTCGACAGCTCATCACACCGAAATACTGGTCCTCGACTGAGTTTTATTTGGGAGACTTGTGGAAGATCAAATTACACAATTATGATGTGGTTGCTGTGTATGGATTATATCCGATCATGGATAGACTTGGGAAGAAGATGCAAGATGAGTTGAAGCCTGGTTCAATTGTCGTGTCTAATGTGTTTGAGATACCTGGATGGAGGGTAAGTAATACTGGTGGAAGTGTTGGGAAAGGTGTTTACTTGTATCAAGTGCCTGGTTGTTATAGACATGGACATGATGTGAATAGGACACAAGATGTTAGTAGTAAGGATAAGCATAAGAAGTAGTGTATTGTTAGTTGTCTCTTGCAAATCATAGCTTGATAGACAAGTGTTTCATTTCTTGCATAGACAGTCTTACAAGCTGCAGATAGAAGGAAACAGAAAGTTAGGGCACAAGGGTGCTCTGACCACTATTTACTTTCACAGTTCTAAGGAGAAGAAGTGCTCACCAAATCTTTTTCATCTCCAAAGTTCATTATAGAAAGCTATTATAGAATTTCACTGAAATGAACACTGACTGCAGAGATGACACATCATGCAGTGCAGATTGGTATATAGATGCCACAATGAACAACCAAGCCAGCAGCCAGCCATGAGCAATGAAGTCCTTGCATGCTTGCTTCATACAGCCAGCTTCCGCAAGTATTTCAATTGGGAGTCCATCATAAGAGAACCTCTGACGGCTGACGGTTATTTTTTACTTTTCCTCTCATTTTTTGACACCACCATGGCGTTGGATGGCCCCTACACATCACCCACTAGCCTATCCCCACCATGAACAAGTCAGTCCTCCCCGCCCTCTCAGTGGCACTAGGCGTACCACTCTGCCATACTGCCAAAAACGAGTCGTCATCCTTGGCTACAGCGACATCCAATTCTAGCGTGACATCATCATCCTCTGATGCGAATGAATCTGCGTCACCATCATCCGATAAGAATGAAAGCGCCTATGCACAACGAGTTCGAAATAATGTCGCTCGAATCTATGCCCGTCGAGTCATGGATCGTTGTCAATTGGAACGACAGCATCCTTGGGCTTCTGCGGCTGCGGTTGAGTCGTCGTCGTCATCATCGGCTGATGCTGCATTGACATTATCGTCTGCCAATACTCAAAAGAACGACAGCAAGTCAACGACCATGTTGGACGAGGCACAAAGTAAACTCCTCAGCGAGACGTTACTATCTCTCATTCAAATGAAAGAGCAATTGAGCAAGGTGAAATCACTCTCAAGTGGTCATGACATTACAAACACATCATGTGGTATTGGTACAAACAACCACCATCAATTGCTTCATCAGTTGGGCATCCATAATTATGATGGCAATTATACTCCCACCAACGCCATTGCAGCATGTGAAGCAACATCATCCTCCTCCGATGCCACATTTCGAGATCGATACAAAGCTATTGACACATCCGCCGCGACATTACAAGCCGACTCGAGTGACAAACCTGCCGAGTGGGGAGATGATTCCATCAACTTGGCAGAACGTCGGCAACAATTTGGACAGGAGATATCTCCCTTGTCTAATACGACTCGATGGCAGCGGTGGGGTATGGCGGTGAAGCGGATGATTACTTTGGGTACGCTTGTGGCTCCGTTGGGGGTGATGGTTCCAGCGAATGTTGTTTTGGGGAGTTTGGCTGGTAGGCCGCCTGTCATTGAAGATGAGAATGAAAATGATGGTGGTGCGGTGGAAACAAAGAAACTTTCCATGTTACAACGGTATCATCAAAAGTTATCTCAGTCCACATGGGATTATGCCCTTTGGGCAATTGAATCAGCAGGTCCAACCTACATCAAACTCGTCCAATGGGCATCCACTCGTAACGATCTATTCTCACCTACATTCGTTGGACACTTTTCCAAATTGCAAGATGAGACACGTGGTCATTCGTGGAGAGAGACGGAATTATGCTTGGAACGTGCCTATGGGAAAGATTGGAGGAAGTTACTAAGTTTCGATCGGATCATTGAAGATGACGATGATGAAAGTGATGGTGCCGAGGGTGGACGGTTGAAACGGACTGGTGGGGCTGCAAATCGTGAACGGCAAAAACGATTGGAACGTCAAGAGACCAAATCAAAGAGTACTGCTTCTTCTTCTGCAGCAGCAGCGCCCACAATCCCAATTGGATCTGGTTGCGTCGCTCAAGTGTACAAGGCACGTCTCTGCTCCTCCCATGGATTAAATCCAGCGGGTACATCCGTCGCTGTGAAAGTGCAACATCCACGAATATTGGAAAAGGTCTGTCTTGACTTTTATCTATTGAACAAATTTGCGTCCTTTTTGGAATACATTCCATATCTGAACTTGGATTACCTCAGTATGAAGGATAGTGTGGATCAATTCCGTGATATCATGTTGCCGCAGTTAGATTTGCGTGTGGAGGCACATAATTTACAACGTTTCCGTAGAGATTTTGAAGGAGAGACTCAGATTGCATTTCCGGAGCCATTGGTCGAGTTGACTAGTCGGGAAGTTTTGGTGGAGAAATTTGTCGAGGGTGAACCAATGTTGAATTTTGTTTTGAAGGAGGATGAGACTCATAGTAAGAAGGATCGAGAGGAGTTGGCTAGGATTGGACTTGAGACGGTTATGAAGATGATTTTTTTGCATGATTTTATTCATGCTGATTTGGTAAGTCATTGCTTTTGACTACACATGCATGTGCATGGCAATCCCATTTCTCTCTAATCAACTCTCACTTTATCAATCTTGTCTTTCGCAACAGCACCCTGGTAATATGATTGTCGACCGCAACAAGTCAGTACGTGGTAGTCCTCTACGCATTCACATGATCGACTGTGGCTTAACAGTGGAGTTGGGGGAGAGTGATCACAAGAATTTAGTTAAAATCTTGGGTTCTTTGATTAAGAGGGACGGTCATGGGGCAGGAAAATTGATGGTTGACACCGCCAAGAAATGTCAGGCAACAGAATTGGATGTGGAATTGTTCTGCAGGGGTATCCAAAAGATTTGTGACGACGACGAAGAAAACAACTTCCTAGAAAGTGTTGGTGATTACATTACTGATATTTGCTACATGGCTTGCAAGCACAAGGTGAAATTAGAAGCAGCTTTCATTAATGCTGCTCTTGCGTGTGAAATTATGGAGGGGTTAGCCTCATCCTTGTATCCAACGATGCAGGTTCAACAGGTTGCTCTGCCAATGGTTGTAAAGAGTGAAATGATGCACGGACTGAAAGGAATGAAGTCACCAAAATTTTGGGGATGAGAGGGATGTTGCATACTTAACTTCCGCGTTAAATATAACTTGATGTATTAATATTCCCCTATGAAGTGATATATTGGTCAGGCAGACTTAAAGAGCGGATGCGATAATAGGATCGACTGGCTTCTGCGCTTGTACTGCATTGGGTAGCGTCTCAATCTGCTCTGCCGCCGCGTCAATCTCCATTGGCATTGCTGCTGCCTCTTTTTGAGCCGCTTCCTCAGCTGCTGCCTTTTGTTCCTTCTCTTCCTCTTCCTTGGCTTCCTTCTCACGGATCTCCTCCAGCTCTCTCTCAACAGCCCTGATCAAGACGTCACAACGTTTCTGGATTTCATGTGGATTGCGTGACTTGAAGAACCAGTTAAATCGGAACTGCCACGCACGCCTGATCTCCAACTGAATGCGACGTGCAGCTCCATATCCATGACGAAACATCATGACTAACAAGAAAGCGTCCTCCTCAGCCTGGTAGCTAAAGCCTTTCTGGCCCTGGCCATATTTCACCTTCATCGTCGGCCAAGAGTACATGAGCAGGTCCCATGGAGAGTGCTTCTCGAGAACCTCCTTCGATACCTTTCCCTCTTCTATGCCTGGATACATCTTGGTGTAGACAGATTCAAGGTGCCTCTCAATTTTCTCTTGGATAATTCGACGAATATCACGCAAACGGATAGTTTTTCTCTCTCCTTTTTCAATCTTGTCAATGATCTTTTGCCAATCCGAAAGGCGACGATAGTGCATCCAGAACGCGACATAGTACTGCTTGATGTCGTTTTCATCCTTGCCTGTTTCTGACACAACGTCTTCAAGAATGTTCTCAAGCTTGTAACGCCCATGTTTCTCTAGTGCATTACAAAAGATCTTGAAATCCTTCTTATTCCAATCAGCAAATCCTTCAGACAGAAGCTTCTCCTTCTCATTCAATTCTTGCTCAGACAATTTGAATTGATCAAGCATAGCCTCCATTTCTGAGGCTTCCTGCAGCAACTGCTCTACCGTGGAAGAGGGTGCGCTGGCACTTCGCTTCCGCAAATCAGCAATCATTTTCAAATGATCTTCCTTCTGCTCGGCAAGTTCCCTCTCTCGCTTGGTGAGTTCTTCCAAGCGATCGCGATCGTAAAGTTGGAAATCTTGCATGTGAGGCCCCTTCCTCTTCTTCTTAGCCTTGGCATCGGCAGCGTGTGCTTTCATTCCACTGGTATCCCCCATCTGATCACGATAATATTCATTAACGTCATACTTGGCACGCTTCCTCTCACGCGTACCCATGTCAATAAATACTCCGCCCTTCTTCTTGTCACGATAGTTTTCTCCACCAAATTCAAAAGTGTCAATGGCAGTATCGTCAATATCACCTGTCAACGTGAAACTAGCAAGGTTGTGCTGCGCATCAGTCTCCATCTTGGCCTGAATCTCTTCAGTTTTCTTCTCCCCCTTGGCAATCAAGGCATCAATGTCTTCATCAGAATAAGCTCCCTTCTTTCCGGATATGATCTGATCAGCACCAAACTTGACCATTTGCATCAACTCGTTTTTGCTCAATTTCGAGTTCTGCTCCGCCAATCTGCCCTGTTGGATAACAGCAGCGTCGAGGAAGAGCTTCCTGTCCGCCCTTTCAATAATTTTCTCTTCCACCGTCCCTTCAGAGATGAATCGGAACACCTGCACGGGCTTGGTCTGACCAAGACGATGGGCACGATCCATTGCTTGCAAATCCACCTGGGGATTCCAATCACTGTCGTACAAAATGACAATGTCAGCGGTGGCAAGATTGATACCCAACCCACCAGCACGAGTACTCAACAGGAAGCAAAATTTGGATGATCCTGGAGCATTGAACTCTTCCATTTGTGCATCACGCTTCTCACCATCGGTGTTACCATCAATACGACAGTATTCATGGCCAACCAAACGAAGGTAATCTTCCAAAATGTCCAAAATACGAGTCATTTGACAAAAGATGAGCACCCGCGATCCCTTAGCCTTGAGCTTGGGAAGCAACTTATTCAACAATTGCATCTTTCCAGAATTTTCCCAGATATGAGGTCCATCCGTGAAAGGTGGACCTTGTTCGGCACCATCAAAGAGGTAAGGGTGATTGCAAACCTTGCGTAGGTGCATGAGAACATTCTGAAGACGGGCATGACTTGGTCCACCCAATGCATTCAATTCATGAGCATCCTTACGTAAGATGCGTTTGTACCAATCCTGCTGCATATCAGTTAACCCAATGAACAACTTCGTCTCCTTCTTGGGGGGAAGTGATGTCGCAACATCCTTCTTCACACGACGGAGCATAAATGGACGCAAGACGGTATGCAACTTTCGGATCACATTCTCCTGTCCCGAACTATCTGACAAAGAAAACCAAGCATCAAACTGTTCCGAATCACCAAATATCTCTGGCAACAAAAAGTTCAATAAAGCCCACAACTCATGCAAATTGTTCTGCAACGGCGTTCCTGTAATCAACAACCTGAACCCCGTTTCCAATTCTCGCACCGCCTTACTCAAAGATGAGTTCTCATTCTTGATACGATGGGCTTCATCAATAATGAGGTACTTCCATGGTATTTTTCCCAATGCATTCTTTTCCTTCAAAATGGCCTCATACGAACACACAATGGCATCAAACTTGTATTTCCCCGTAGTTTCATCCGGCTTGAGATATTCCGCACGTGCTTTGAGACGTTCCTCCTTCGTACCACCCATACGCACTGCCTTGATGGAGGGACACCACTTGCGAAATTCCTTGATCCAATTCCCCACGACGGATTTGGGAACAATGACGAGGTGGGGACCCTTGACGCCGCGTGCTTCGCGGAGGTAGGCTAGGAGGGAGATTGTTTGGAGTGTCTTTCCCAAGCCCATCTGTAGTTAAATGTGAGAGTTGTGGTGCATGATATGAGTTGGATGGGAAAGAGTGAGTTACTGTCATGTCAACAAGTAAACAATAACATCATACTGACAATGAAAATATAGCACATTACTCACCTCATCCGCCAAAATGCCATTAATCCCATGATCATGCAACTTAATCATCCAATTCAACCCCTCCAACTGATACTTATGCATCTTACAATGCTCCGCCAATATCTTCGGCTGTGTATTCAAATACACCGTCCTCCTCGCACTCGTCGCCGTGGCCAATAACTGCGCATCCTCTTCTGCCTCGGTCATTCGATTGGCCTTGCCACGTGATCCCTTCTTCTTCTTTTTCTTTCCCGCCGTTGCGGCAGATGCACCGGCAAGAAAATGGGCAAACACTTCCGATTGACCAATTAAATATTGAAATTTGGAATTGGGATCAACAGTAGCAGTCGCATCAGCTTCTTTTTCCTGCAATTCCTTTTCACGTTTGAGTTCCTCGGCCATTAGTTCCATGCGTTCTTTACGGGCTGCCTCGAGTTCTTGGAGGTCTTCTTGTTCATGTTGGATATCTTCTTTTTCGTGATTTGGCGAGTCGCTTTTGGTGGTGGCTGCAGCAGCGAGGTCATCGACATCGTCATCATCGGGAGCATCGGCATCTAGGCCGTCTAAATCCATACCTTCCAATTCCACGTCGGAGTCTTCGTTTGTTTCGTCCTCCTCCATTTTTTGGGCGGGTAACTTTTTATCACCGTCGTTGTCTGCCATCTTATTTCTCTGATTGTGAGCTGAATTGACTGCTGTCAGTGATGTCGTCTCTGTATAATATATGAAGGACAAATCTTTCTCAGCCGGTGTAATTGAGTTGGGTGCTACGTTATATCGTTACACCTATGATGTGAGACCCTTCCGCTTGAATTTATGGGCAAAAAATGACATGGTGATTTACGGTTTTACCGTGGAGAGATTTCACGGTCAGCTTTTTATGGCGCGGCACTTTGGCGAGTGGCCGATCGGCCAAAATAAAAAAACGCGTGGTTTAAGTATACCATAAATCTAGTACCGTCTGTGACTTTTCTACCAAAAAGCACTTCTGGTTTATGCGAAATGCGTTAGAACGGCCATCGCCAAATTGCCGCTCCACCCGCGAAGCGCCTCAACCTGACCGTGAAATCTCTCCGTGAGGCTGTCATCTGTCACAGCTGTACAAATGTGCTGTCATTGATAGTAGCATACAATTTGTCACATACATTTGCTGAAGCCTTTGCTTTTTGTTGTTTGTTTTTTTTGCTTTGCCATTTTCATTGCCTTTGCATATTGTTTTGCATGCAATAACAGCGGACGAAGCATAGCAGGCCATTCATTATTTGCTTTTCAGCAGAAGCACCATACTTCTATCGTGTCCTCGCCCATGATGAGGTCTTTGATCACTTTTTTATGCGCTGCATTTTATGTGTCAGCTGTGATCAATGATGGGCAGCTCTCTACTGCAACGCGCTGTCTGATGGCTCCGCTGATGCTCATGAATGATCCATCACCGTTGTCGGTCCTTGCATTCCAGCATGTACAAACGAATCGACCTGCAGCTGGACATATATCGAGAAGGACACATCATGTCGTGTTTGCAGCCAAGGGCGATCAGTCAATGGAGGCATCACCATCAAAGAATACAGTCAAGAAACGAAAACCTTCCACAAAAAAGAAGAAGAATGCAACCAAAAAAGGCGTCAATAAGAAAAGACGAACATCATCGAAAGGGAACGTTGCACTCAAAACTGCATCACCTGCTACCGCTGCAGCCGATAAGAGTAGAAACGCAAAGAGAAAAGCTTCTTCCATCAATAAGTCAAACAAGAAATCCGTAACTACCACTGCCAACAAAAAGAATCAAAACAATTCTTCAACCTACTACATTCAATTCTCACGAGTGTTCCAACGACACGTCGTCTACAATACCAAAACTGATACTACAACCCCTACTGCCAATGATCAAGTCATACAATCATTTCAATTCCTCGATGATGCCATTACATCATACCCAAAGGCACGGATAGTAGCACCAAGAGATGTACCGTTTCCTCCACCGTTGTGTACCATTGATTGGACATTATTGTCATCTTCATCATCGTCATCAGCCGTAGCAGCTGCGGGATACAATAAAATAGAGGAGGAATGTGAAACTACCATTGCAGGGATGGGGTTGTTTGGATTGTGTGAATTGGAATATGATGCTGACAATAATCATGTGCACAATAGGAATGGCAAGTATCCTGTTGATACCACGACAACTGCAACTATTAGTGATGGTAACAATGCCAACCAACAACAACAGCAGCAGCAACAACATGATGTACAATCCAATGAAGCACTCCGAACATTACTGAAACTAGTTTCATCCTCATCAAGTTCCGTCATACCACGACATTTCTTTCGATTAGACCATCGTCGCTTTGCATTGGGGGGACATACTCCGGAATCTATAACGATTAATCATGCTCGAGTAGTGACTTTGTTAAGTCGTGCTCGTGATGGTGGTAGTAGCGGTAGTATTGGACTTGCCATGAGTTCCTCTGATGTGGCATTCGTCTTGAGCAACTTTCCACAATTGTGTCTCTATGATACCCTTGAGTTGGAGACATTCATTCGATTTTTACTGGCACCACTCCCTCCCTCGAACATTCCTTCAATAGCAATAGTTGCGGAGACAGGAGTTGGTGGAGAGAAGGTAGATTGGCCACGGTTGGCGTATGAAGGGTATGGAGTTGGTCTTTCGTTAGAACAAGCGACCAAGGCCATGCGACTCATGCCCGAATTGATGGCATTATATTACGAGGACTCGAGAAAGCCGAGTGTGGGGTATCTATATACACAATTGCAACAACAGATTAATGTTATGTCACCTCAGCTGTGCGACGAAGTAAAGATGCAGCTCGGTCAATTTCTGGAAGGAGCAGATTTCTCTGACACATTGACATTGGGGTACCTCTATGGTTATCTTGGGATATCATGGAAGAAGTTGAGATTACTCTTGTCAGCCTTTCCACTTTGGACGACAAATAATTTAGATCCAGGATGGGAAATATTGCAACGAGGGCCGGTTCGGAGTAGTCTGAAACGTCATTCGCTGGACTATTTGCGTCAGCGATTACAGATTCGTCCCAGTGATGTTTATAAGATGATCAAGACGCATACACGGCTTAGTACGTATGATGCTGCTACAAAGATTTTGCCAACGTTGGACAAACTGCAGAGAAGTTTAGGTCTTCGAAATTCAGAGTTGAGGCAGTTGATTTTGCGCATGCCATCAGTTATCGGTATGGGAACGTCTGAGAAGGATGGAGGAGAGCCGTCGGCATTTGATCAACGGCTAGATTTCTTTCAGAATGAAGGTAAGGATTGTTTACAGCTCGTCACTTTAGTTTGTTGTGCCCGATCTGATTCATTATACTGACGTTACTACATTCGTTCCAGCCGGTATGTCCATAAAAGAACTCAAAGAAGCATGATGACTCTCGTAAATACGCTTCTTCGGACAATCATCTGTTGGATAGATTTCTTCATGAAGCGTCGATGCGATCTTCTCACAACACTTTCCAATCAATGTCTTATGATGGCGAGACAAAGCAAAGATCAGCAACAGATTGCTGCTTAGTAATGAATTCTTTATGGTATTATAAACAAAGTGATGCTGTCAATGAACAGACGTTATCTAGAAGGCGCTAGAACATTAGTCAATTTATCTTCCGATTGCTTGAATATCTCATCAATCTTGAAACACTTTGTTGCTGAGTTGCCTGACACCCTTCATATCCTCCAATCCACTCTTGTGAAGGTGCTCGTGATAGAAGATAAATTTGCGCTGGTTGAAATCACCAAGATCTGCACTGTTTTTGCTCCCAACATTGCAGATGTCCTCCTGTACACCATATCTTCTCAATATCCTGAGGAAAGCATTCCATTTATTCCCAAATGCATTGGAGTATTTTTCCATGAGAAAATCTGACAGTACATCAGCTCCAGAGAAGATGGTAAAACCATGAAATGGAGAGGGCCCGGATTCGCTTATATTGAAGCTGCAATTAACACCCGCCATTCCATCATTGATGACAGAATACAACCTCACCACCAACCTTCCATCAAAGACTTCTTCCAAGTCATCACCTAGCTGAGGCAAGGTCGCGTCAAAAATATGATTCGACATCTCATCCCTCTCGTCATAACGAGATTGTGCTGCTTCAGAATTTGCTCTGGATACGATGTTAATGCGAACTCCAAGATCCATATCTCGCAAATTTGGTTCACCCACTTTCTTATCGATCCACTTCTTGATGAGAGCTTGAGCATCCTTGAAGAGTTGATTAATGCAATCAGCAGGGGTCTTTCCACCAAGTTGATGCCAACGTGCAAGAGCAGCCCCAAAAGAAGGATCATACTTATGAGAATAGGGCTTTCCGTTGGAACGGGTCATTCGGCACACTTGAAAATTAGTTGGCTCCTCACTCTTCAAGTACATTGCTTCTATCTTACGTCTATTCCTAACTAATTCAGGTAGGAAACAGCCAACATCTTCCCCTGTCATTCCATGCTTATCGAAGATCGCTTTCATTTCCTTCTTGTCTCCATCAGGGAGATTTGAGAAAGTACCAGTGAATGGCCTCGAATAAATGAAAGATCTGCATTCACTTTTAAATGCTTCATTCTTAATATCTAAGATGAATGTTGAGTATGGGTAGATAAAATGAGAAGGTGAGAAAAGACATCTGTTATCTATATACATTGTGAATAAACATACTCACCAGAAACCTTCACCTGTTTGCTACTAGTAAATTTGAATTTAGAGAAAGAGACCACGGACTGGACAGAGACTTCATCATCTTCACTATCCTCCTCATCAGAATCAGACTCTTCAGTTTTCAACTTGCCAGTGGCAGGGGCTCCATTACGGCCCTTGCCAGTGGCACGACGGGCAGGGGCAGGGGCTGGGGCTTCGGAGTCATCATCTTCACTATCCTCCTCATCAGAATCAGACTCTTTAGTTTTCAACTTGCCAGCGGCATGGTGGGCTCCATTACGGCCCTTGCCAGTGGCACGACGGGCAGGGGCTGGGGCTTCGGAGTCATCATCTTCACTATCCTCCTCATCAGAATCAGACTCTTCAGTTTTCAACTTACCAGCGGCACGGTGGGCTCCATTACGGCCCTTGCCAGTGGCATGACGGGCAGGAGCAGGGGCTGGGGCTTTGGAGTCATCATCATCATCATTGGGAGAATCACTGAAGTCCAACATGGCAGTATGGCCATTGCCAGTGGCACGGTGGGCTGGGGATGGGGCTTCAGAGTCATCATCATCATCAGGAGAATCACTGAGATCCAACATGGCCATGGCAGAACGGCTCTTGCCAGTGGCACGGCGGGCAGGGTTACGGCGGGTAGGTGCAGGGGCTTTTTTGCATGGGGAATGATACCTCGACTTTTTTGTTTGTGCTGTTGCGAAAATGTCGTGATCATCCTTATCCATGGTTAGCTCAGCTTGCTCCTCCTCAACGGAGGATCCGTCGCTATTGCTGCTAGGAGCGTCGCAATCATAATCAGAGTCGCTCATTTTGTTGTACTTAGTGTAGATGAGTGCAGTAGAATTATGAGGCAAGGATCATTGTGTGTAGTGGAGTGGAGAAGAATCCAATAGATCTCCATAGAAAGTTGTTCTCATCTCTGTTTTATTGAATATTCTGTCACGAGCTGTGATTTAGTCACGACTAGCAAAATAAAAGCTACCCGAAATTTCTGTAAACTTAAATTGAGATGAAGGACGAGGACTCCTCTTCACACTTCTTTCACAGTTGCTGCCCCAGTCTTCTTTCGCAGTTGCCACCCCAGCATCATGTTACTTCACTCAATCTCAAGGACAGCGACTACTCGTTTGTTCTTGCCTGTAGCACAACAAGCAGTCAGAGTCTTTACTGCCCCTATCCCTCTCCTCTTCAATTCGCGCTGGACGTCCTCCAATGCCAATTCACATTGGATCTCTCCGTCCTCCAATGTCAATGCACATTCCAACGCTGCCGCCACAGCCTCTACTGCGAGTGTCGTCACGATATTGCTTGGTCTTGGTACTTCATGCAGCATCAGTGAATGTGAGTCGACTGCCAAAGCTGAAGAGGAAAAGAGCATTGACATTATTGGATCGACCACACACAGTCGAACTGGAATCCTACCTTTACCGAGTAAAACCGAGAGTCTTCAAATTCAGGAGAAGGTTCGACAATTGGCTAGTGAAAAGGAGTTGCCATCTTCAATCATGGAAGTAGCATTGCCCAATGTCAAGGATCTTTTTGATAATCAGCAGAGCATCACCCCTCATGGCCTTGCAGCAGATGTGACGGCAATCAATCACTACCATGAACGAGTATTGAAGCATCCCGAAATGCTCGATAAGTTGAAGGATGATTGGTCTAGATTCCAAGTAGATGCTGAGTTAAAGAAGATCCGTGCTGGTGAAGAGGCGAATGAAATAGAAAAGTCATTCAAGCGAACACAGTACATCGCAGAATGCATTCGTTTGTGCATTAGGTGCGTCAACGAACGTTTGATCAACTACAACATGAAGTACTACCGTAACAAAAAGGATGATATTAATGATTATGAAGACATTAGATCGTTCGCATCAACTAAAAGAGTGACAGCATTCCTGCCCAATGACAAGGTCGACAACGGTGCGAAGGAAGAGGGTGATGATGATGGAGATGCAGACGGAGATGCAGACGATGAAGATAAAGAAGAATCGTCACCCAATGACACTGTTCCCTTTGATTGTGATGGTGACAACATGCGCCGCTTGAAACCTCATGAGATCTATTTGAAAGGATCACCTACAAAGCATGTCAAATCACAACATCTCCTCACATACGAACGTCATGAAATGGCTAAGTGTGATACCCAATATGGCGCATTGCTTGTTGAGTTGATTCAAACTGCAATTTTTCGATCGTATGACTTGGTTGGGAAATGGCATTGTTTCAATCGTTCATACTTCGCACCTGTGTTCGATCACTTCGACCTCGAAACAAGCAAGGCTTCTAAACATTGCTCCGCAACTGTTCTTGTTAGCTCCGAACCATTCGAGAATGGCAGCGTTGGTATCAATGTGGATTACTCATTCGCTTTTAATGCTAATTGTTTCTTGGAAAATGCCAAGCTGTATAGAGCAGCCAAGAGGAAGAGTGGAACGCGATTCACACATGATGCACGATGGCTCATGTTTGAAAGTGTGTT